>JBBGZY010001229.1:1310000-1910000 GCA_037952925.1 Lithobates clamitans
GAACAGTGGGAGCATTTGATGGCACCGTGGGAGCATTTGATGGGCACAGTGGGAGCATTTGATGGCACAGTGGCTGCATTTGATGGGCACAGTGGCGGATATTGATGGGCACAGTGGCTGCGTTTGATGGTACAGTGAGGCTGCAATTGATGGGTTTTTTTTTCAGTTTGTTTGCGCCCCCCCAAAAAATTTTGAGCACCAGCCACCACTGGGGAAAACCTATGGTTATAGGCTGCCCACCCTTCCACAATGTAGGAGGAAGGCTGGGCAGCAGCATATGGAATGGGGGTGATTCAACAGCTTGGGGAAAGGGCAGGCAACAGCAAAAATAAAACATGGAGTAATACAGCTAAAGGCTGCCAGCCCTTTCCCAAATAAGTTCTGTCCAAAAAAATAAAAAAATAAAGAAAAAGCAGGCATGCCCTAAAAGAGAAGGAGAGGTGATGCCATAGTAAGTGGTGAGAAGTGATGAACTGAACTGTCCTTTTAAAGAAATTTGGATGGCAAACCAGAAATCAATGGGCCAATTCTGTCAAATTAAAAATGTCAATATTCTAGTTTAATAGGCAAGGAAGTGAGAAAAAAAAGCATGGGGGGTGCTAGACACCAGGGGAGAGGAAGGGTGTTACTTTCATGATTATTAGGAGAAAATAAAGGAAAAAAATAATATTAAAACTCACACAGCCACCTCATTGAAATATTTATAATATATTACATTTTTATTTTTGGTTTTAGATATGTTTTATGAGGCATTTTGTGGCACACGTTCCTGCTGTTAAACCAGTGCCTCAGACTTTTCCTGGGTTACCAATCACACCCTTCAGGGATAGCAGAGGGGTATGCATTTGTCCTGCTGCCTGGGTACATAGGCTTTACTATTTTTTTGCGTTTGGTATTTCGTCAGTGAGAACAGGGGTTAAATTCTTTCTTGACATGTAGAAAATTGTTCTTGAATACAAAGTAACATTTACAAACCATTCCAAGTCTTTGCACAGGTGTCCAAACATTTTAGAACATTTGTTGAACAAACAGTAAAATGCAATTGTGTAAAATATGGATTTTGACAAGGAGGAACTGCTTGTACACCTTGTACCTTATGCTTTGGCACAAAATGAAACTCAAATTAGTATAAATATCTCTCCTATAATCCCAAACCCTCACTCAACTCTAGTTTCAGGTACAAGATCTGTCAGGCTACTCGAATATTGGCCTTCGAACCTGAACCATAACCATAACTTCCATAACCATGAATAAAATCTTCGTCGTCTTGATCTTGAGTGCTATGGTAACTACAGGTAAGAAATATTTATGGCATAAAATTGTGTTTTTTTTTTAATTTGTGTTGCTCCATTGTACTAAACATTTGTACTCTAATACAAATTGGAAGCCACAGAGTGTGTAAATCCTAACAACGAACTGGTCTAATTTACTCCAATTGTGTCTGTTAAATATATAATTGAAAGCATTTTGCTAAAACTATTTATAAAATGCAACAGAATACCAGTTGATTCTGCCAGAGATACAGAGCTGATAATATTTTGAAAGGTCAGTTACTGAAAAAGAAGTTTGTTGATAGGCAATATAACCCTGAACTTATGGAGAAGGTCCACCAAAAATGTCTTACTGGTCCATCCAGGGCTAACAATAAAGACACATGGCCCCAGATGGATGTTAAAAGAGAAGTATGGGTTTCACAAACAAAAAATAAAAATCTATACCCACTTAGGTGGATGCAACATCCAATCCTGCATCTGTCCATCTCCAGCTCTGAGACCAAGAACTGGGCAATCAAACAATACTTTAGCAGGCTTTCGAATGAACTGCACTCCTATGATCCATAGGACAAGAACAGAAAAAAAAGCTTTATCTATAATTCTCAGATATATTTCATAACACGTAGAACAGAGGGAGTAGTCTATGCCCTCCAATGCCCATGCCAGATCCAATATATTGGACAAAACCAAATGACCAATGTGTATGAGAATTATGGAACATGTCCAATACATTAGGTTACCCTAAGCATAGCATCTCAAACCATGATGCAACTCATTACAATAAAGACTTATCCTCCCTAATTTTTTGGGGAATTACAAAAAAAACCCTTTTGGGAGGGTAAGTACTGTAATAAAATGACCACCTTCTGCCAGCGGGAATCTTTTTGGATACATGAGACCCTTCATCCGCTAGGCCACAATATTGAATTTGGCATTAACTGGTTTATCAGTAATTATTAGCATAGGTTATCATTTTTTTCATTTTTTGTCAATATGTAATATTCTGTGTGTCACGTATTATTATTTTCCTCATCTCTCTCATGTAATTTTATTATATTTTAAGGTCAACTTTGTATTTGATTATTAGTGAATTTTGGGGAATCATTTTTGAGCTGCACACTTAGTGACATCATGCTTGTCGATTTTACTTATCTTGCCTTTACTTTTTTACCCTGTATTATTTTTTACTCTACATTATTATTTCTTTAGCATATTCCAATCAGAATGTAATACTCAATAGGATTGTTTTAAATAAGATATCCGGTTCATTTATATATATTTTTACATTTACATTCATTCTGACCATATGAATGTTTTATTTACAATGTAAGTAGTGAGTGTACAGCTTGTATAACAGTGTAAATTTGCTGTCCCCTCAAAATAACTCAACACACAGCCATTAATGTCTAAACCGCTGGCAACAAGAGAATACACCCCTAAGTGAAAACGTCTAAATTGGACCCAATTAGCCATTTTCCCTCCCCGGTGTCATGTGACACGTTGTTCCGCGTACACACTATTGTAATTTCCGTCAGAAAAAACTTGGAGGGTTTTTCCGACGGAATTCCTCTCAAGCTTGCCTTGCATACACACGGTCACACAAAAGTTTTCTGAACTTTCGACCATCGAGAACGCGGTGACGTACAACACTACGACGACCTGAGAAAATGAAATTCATTGTTTCCGAGCATGCGTGATTTTTTGCGCGTCCGAATTGCATACAGACGAACGTATTTTCGGATAGGAACTTTTCCAGACTGAAAAATAGAGAACATGCTCTCAATCTTTTGCTGGCTGGAATTCTGCCAGCAAAAGACCGATGGAGCATACACACGGCTGCATTTTCCGTCAAAAAGCTCTCATCTGAGTTTTGCTGGTGGCATTTCCATTTTGTACGCAGCATTAGTGTTACAAGGTCTCCGGTGTGAATGGGGAGCAGGTGTGTTAAATTTGGTGCTATTGCTCTCACTCTCTCATACTGGTCACTGGAAGTTCAACATGGCACCTCATGGCAAAGAACTCTGAGGATCTGAAAAAAAGAATGTTCTTTCTACATAAAGATGGCCTAGACTATAAGAATATTGCCAAAACCCTGAAAATGAGCTGCAGCACGGTGGCCAAGACCATACAGTGGTTTAACAGGACAGGTTCCACTCAGAACAGGCCTCGCCATGGTCGGCCAAAGAAGTTGAGTGCACGGGCTCAGCGTCATATCAAGAGGTTGTCTTTGGGAAATAGACGTATGAGTGCTGCCAGCAGTGCTGCAGAGGTTGAAGGGGTGGGGGGTCAGCCTGTCAAGGCTCAGACAATACGCCGCACACTTCATCAAATTGGTCTGCATTGCTGTTGTCCCAGAAGGAAGCCTCTTGTAAAGATGATGCACAAGAAAGCCCGCAAACAGTTTATAAGAAAAGCAGACTAAGGACTTGGATTACTGGAACCATGTCCTGTGGTCTAATGAGACCAAGATAAACTTATTTGGCTCAGATGGTGTCAAGCGTGTGTGGCGGCAACCAGGTGAGGAGTACAAAGACAAGTGTGTCTTGCCTACAGACAAGCATGGTGGGGGGAGTGTCATGGTCTGGGGCTGCCTGAGTGCTGCTGGCACTGGGGAGCTACAGCTCATTGAAGGAACCATGAATGCCAACATGTACTGTGACATACTGAAGCAGAGCATGACCCTTTACCTTCGGAGACTGGGCCGCAGGGCAGTATTCCAACATGATAATGACCCCAAACACACCTCCAAGACGACCACTGCCTTGCTAAAGAAGCTGAGGGTAAAGGTGATGGACTGGCCAAGCATGTCTACAGACCTAAACCCTATTTAGCATTTGTGGGGCATCCTCAAACAAAAGGTGGAGGAGCGCAAGGTCTCTAACATCCACCAGCTCTGTGATGTCGTCATTGAGGATTTAAAGAGGACTCTCGTGGCAACATGTGAAGCTCTGGTGAACTCCATGCCCAAGAGGGTTAAGGCAGTTCTGGAAAATAATGGTGGCCACACAAAATATTGACACTTTGGGCCAATAGGGGGACATCAGTAAACTGTACCCTGCATGCATGCTTCTCTAGAGACACTCTGCATGTGGTTACTGAAAAAATTGGGGGAAAAAAATGGATTTTGGCTTAAACTGCTCTCGTATGGCAAATGCATTTAGCAGAAGTATTAGTTGTACTGTGTTTAGCAGTTTTAAATGCTTCTCATTTAAAAACAAAAAGGTCAATTCACAATGCTAAAAGTCATACATAATGTGCCTAATTTGCCAAAATGATTATTAATTAAAACTAATATTTGCTGTAAATAATGATCTTATTAGAGAATGATGCATGTGTTACAGCTATGTTAAATAACCCGAATATCTTGCTTTTATTAATTGGACCAGAATTTTGTTGAATTTTAGCGCATAATAATTATGTTCCAACCCTTAACCCCTTTGTTTAAAGTGCTTACATATAATTTGTCAGACAATATTCTTTATAATGTAATTGAGCTGCAAAAAGGAAAAATGATTCCCCTTGCTACTGGTATTCATGGGTAGGCACAGCTGGGAAATCAGAGGCACAAAATATCACCACTATAATCAGTTTTGGGGTTTAAACATGAGACCCTTCATCCGCTAGGCCACAATATTAAATTTGGCATTAACTGGTTTATCAGTAATTATTAACTTAGGTTATCAATTTTATCATTTTTTGTCAATATGTAATATTTAGTGTGTCACGTATTATTATTATTATTATTATTATTTTCCTCATCTCTCTCATGTAATTTTATTATATTTTTAAGGTAAACACTGTAGTTGATTATTAGTGAATTTTGGGGAATCATTTTTGAGCTGCACAGTTAGTGACATCATGCTTGTCGATTTTACTTATCTTGCCTTTACTTTTTTACCCTGTATTATTTTTTACTCTACATTATTATTTCTTTAGCATATTCCAATCAGAATGTAATATTCAATAGGATCGTTTTAAATAAGATATCCGGTTCATTTATATATATTTTCACATTTACATTCATTCTGACCATATGAATGTTTTATTTCCTATACTTTCACTTCGTTCCGAATTAGTTTTTTAATGATTTTTGACAAATTTGTTAATTCATTAATAACCGAATTAACGAAAACCTGTTTAACAAACTTTTCTGAATATTCAAAATTTTGAATATTCAAAAATTCGTAAATTTGAAAAAAATCGTAAATTTGGAAAATTCGAAAAAAATCGGGAATTCAGAAAAAAATGGAAATTCGAAAATTTCTAAAAAAATCGGAAATTTGGAAATTCGAAAACCTGAAAAAACGAAAATTCGAAAATCTGAAATAACTAACTAATAACTTAACTATTACTAACTATTAAATTATAGGTATTGGAATTTCCTTTCAAATTTGGCTGTTAATGAATGTAAAGAATACAAATTTATCCGAAGTTATGAATTATCCGAAATAACGAATGCCATATCTAAACGAATGGAACATTACGAATTAATAATAATAAATTACAATAATAATAATAAAATGTTTTATTATTAATATTATTTATTATTAATTTGTTCCGTTCCATTTGTTTAGATGCAGCATTCGGTATTACGGATAATTCGTAACTTCGGATAAATTGGTATTCAGTCACTAACAGCCAAATTTGAAAGGAAATTCCAATACCTATAATTTAATAGTTAGTAATAGTTAAGATATTATTAGTTAGTTATTATTTCAGATTTTCAAATTTTCTGGTTTTCGAATTACAGATTTTTTTTGAATTTTCTGATTTTTTTTTTTTGAATTTCAGATTTTCCAGTTTTGTTTGAATTTTAAATTTTTTTTAGAATTTCCAAATTTCCGAGTTTTTTCAAATTACTGAATTTTTTCGAATTTACATTTTTTTCGAATTTATGAATTGCGATCATAACAAATGACCCGAAAAACGGAAAAAAATAAATGAATTTTTCGGCAGTGCACATGTCTATTATTTTACCTTAATATTTCTAATTTCATATATATAACTAAGCCACTGATCATGTCTCAGCTTTGCTCCATACCATACTCTGATTTATCTGATATTATAAGCCCTTGGTTATTTTTTTTTATATTAAAATATTTTTATGTATAAATAGTTTTACATTTTTTCAATACCTATTTATATATATTTCTTACACATTTTATATCATTTTTATAACACTTTATTGTCTTGTTTAATAAAGTATTGTTCACTATTAAAGTAGTATTACAGTTTTGTTCTCTTTTAGATTTAAAATAACAAACATATTATATTTACCTGCTCTGTGCAGTGGTTTTGCACAGAGCAGCTCCAATTCCATTCTTTCGTGTCCCCCATAGGTGCTCCTGGCTCCTCCTCTTAGAGCAGTGCCCCCAAAAAAAGCTGCTTGTCCTGGGGGAACCTCCTGAGCCTCTGTTCTATGCGTCCATAAGACACTTAGAGCCGTGCCCCCCCCTGCTCTCTCCCCATTGGCTCATGCTGCTGTCTCACCCAATGAGGAGGGAGAGTCTTGGGGCAGCCAAGGCTACAGTGAACATCGCCGGATTGGAGGGGGCTCAGTGGATTTGGGGGGGCACTGCACGCAGAGGTTTTTTACCTTCACTCATAGAAGGTAAATAAACCTTCAGCCGTTAGAACCACTTTAAGTGTATTTAAAGCCTGCAGACATTTAATGATTTCTAGGATATATATTTTATGTGAATTTTTAGACATTACTTGTTATTATATTTGGTGCTGTGTAGTTCAGTTAGTATTGTATACCATTGTGTTATATTCCTTTATTCACAATCTTCTCTTTTTATTAAGTTTGATGGTATGCTGGTGCCTGTAGTCTGCTTTGTAAATATAATTAAAGTGATACTAAACACACCCAGTTTAATTGATATTATCCCTTCTATTCCTGTATATGGATGATGGCACTGTAATTATTTTATTTAAAAAAAATCGAAGTACCTTTTTCCTAATCAATGTACAGCTATCACATGACCCAGATATTACCCAGTCTGTCTGCAAGGAAACATAATTAGGAGGAGCTTCTAGTCCTCCGCTGCTGGTCACATGTTCAAAATATTAAAAAAACAGCCTTTGGAATACAGAGTAAAACTAAATAATTAATATCAATAAAACTGTTATAAATTGTCATACAAATTTAATATTTGAAATCAAATCTTCAATATTTTTTAGCATTTGGTGTAGGTGGATTTCTGCCAGTCATAGGCTGCATAACGCCTTTCTAGCCTGTGTCTTAGAATAAGAGGGAGATGAAGCCTCCATCAATCTACATGTGATATCCCAACCCCTATTGTGTTTAGCTGGTTAGTGGGCATGGAGGAGGAGAGAGGGAGTGGGCTGTCATATACCACTGTGTATATGCCCACATGTGTGACTCTATAGTCACATGGACTGCTCAGATGTGATAGGGAGGAAATGCTCAGCGTAGAATCTCACTGAAAAACGAGCATGTGCAGAGTTGCCAACCATGCTCTGCAAAATCCCTAGCAGAATTGGGGACTTCAGCAGAAGGGGGAGATAGAGAGCAGCAGGATCAACCAGTTTTTTTTGCAGAATACAGAAAGTGAATCTCATAGTGGCTAAGTGAGCATGAACAGCATGTAAGACACCATTGTAGTGATTGTTTTTTTATGATGTGGGTTTAGTGACACTTTAGGTCCCACTTGCAGTGCTCTCCCCGCTCTGCTCCTTTCGCTGAAGCTGTGCTTATAAGCTGGAATATTCTCCTTTGGGCAGGTTTGGCAAAGAGGGCTGTGCTCCTGAAACATGTTGCCACCCACCCTTTCCTGAGACTCTGTGCTATACCAGGTCCATGCAGTGCCGTGGACACTGCCAGCTGTAATCCTCCAAAGCAACCAGAGGGACAAAAGGAGGGAGATAATAGTTAGATGAAGAGAAGCAACAGTTAGCTGAACTAATAACTTTGTCCTGAATGGGAAAATCACAGATTTTTCACTTTAATTCCATCATGTTGTCTTTTTGTATTTTAGGGCATCTCAAAACCATGTGCAAAAGGTGTTTGAATATTGACTCAACTAAATGCTGCAGAGAAAAGGATACAGAATGTGATGGAACCAAGTGCATGATGCTGTCACAATATCTCAATATCAGTAAGTATGGGGGAACTGCACGCTGATATATACTATGTTACCAAAAGTATTGGGACACCTGGCTTTACACGCACATGAACTTTAATGACATCCCAGTCTTAGTCCGTAGGGTTCAATATTGAGTTGGCCCACCCTTTGCAGCTATAACAGCTTCAACTCTTCTGGGAAGGATGTCCACAAGGTTTAGGAGTGTGTCTATGGGAATGTTTAACCATTCTTGCAGAAGTGCATTTGTGAGGTCAGGCCTCTAACCTCTCTAGGCCTCTAACCCTGGCCTCCTTTCCTCTCTAGCTTTCCTCATCGCCTCCCTGGCTCTCTACTCCTCAGGAGCGCATTCTTCCTTCCCTAACACCACTTTTCTGCCTATCTTCTTCCTGGTTTCTGATCCATCTCCTCTTCCTAGATTTGTATAGGCCACAAATTGTACCATTGTTTGGATATTGGTGGGCCTAGAGGATACCCCATCTTGCGGGAACCTTCCCAGGATCACTTGGCCCCCAGGGCTTTAAAAAAAGGCTTATACTCTGCTATTATATCAGTTCTTGTTTTCATACTGCTGCAACTTGTTTACTTTTGTAAGTTAACTTTTGTTACTACTGTTAATTACTAGAACTGATCCCCCGTATGGCTCTCTCCACGGCAGCTGAAAGCTGACTTCTTCTCCTCTCCCTCCCACCAGCTTTTTGGCTGCTGCAGTGTGAGCCTTGCAAAGGATGGGTTCCAGTAATCACCCCCCTGCCGCACCAAGCACTCTCCTTGGACACCAAACATTTCCCCCTGCTGCCCAGGCCCCCATGTGTACCCCTGCCACCACCACCGTGCTGCCTGCCTCCCTCTACTCCTTCCATACAGCAGATGTAGGGACACCATAGGATCCTTCAGGGTGGAGGGTCCGGTAAATATGTCACATTTAACAGCCCCTTCCTTTCCTTAATGAACACAATGAGTGATCGGTAGCGATCACTCACTGTGTTCATTCATAACTGATAGTAAACTGTCTTTATTTGGGATGAGGGGGGGTGACAGATTGGCTGTATGGGGCCCCGTGGTTTCTCACAGCAGCCCTGGGTGTGGCTAACACCATTGCCCCTGATGAGTCACAAGCCTGTAGCTTGTCAATCATCACCTGGCCACACCTAGTCCTCTCTATTGCTTTTTATATTGACATCACTGCCTGTGTTGTTGAAACCCTCCCATCATGAGGATAGTGCTGTATCTGGGTATGGGGGGCATGTGATACACAAAATGTAGGAGGATTCAGATCAGTGATGGAAGGTAAAGGAAGGTTTTTGGACTTCAACATTTGGAAGGATTGACATAACACTTAACTAAGCTTCCTAAACTTAACTACACTTAGCCCTTAAACTTAACACTTATCAATGAACCTGACCCTGCTTAGCTCTTACCTCAAACCTATTGGGGTTGATTTACTAAAACTGGAGAGTGCAAAATCTGGTGAAGTTCCAGGTTTTTTTTTTTTTTTTGTTAAAGCTTAATTGAACAAACTAATGTTAGAAGTTAATAGGCTACCATGCACAACTGTACCAGATTTTGCACTCTCCAGATTTCCTAAATCAATTCCATTGTGTTACTAAAGCTAACCCTTACACTCAAACGTTACCATTTAACCAGCCCACTAATGTGTAACCTACCATTTAGCCCCATAAACACTAACCTTTTTTTTTTTTTTTTTTTAACATAATGTTTATTTATTTATCTCAAGCAAACAGAATACAAAACAGGTTACATTAGCTCAAGACAGATAATGTACAAGGATTTTCCATACCATATGAAATCGACTAGTACATTGCAGATATTATATTTCAACCGCACAGTAAATGGTCAAAATAGAGTGGTAAAACTTCAAATCCAAGTCGCTATAAAAGCCCCCGTGTGGGGGGAGGAAGGGTAGGGGGGGGGGAGAGGCCCGGGTAGGAAGGCACCGCAGGGGTCCTTCAAGCTTAGTTATGTATTAACCTCGTAGCGGGGAGGCCCTGTCCGGGGCGAAATTACCTAAGGCAGGAATGCTTGGGCAGCCAAGAGTGTAAGTTGTAGTACATAGTTGTACTATGGAATAGTCAGGTGTTTGGCCTCCACCCAACCCGCCCAGACTCTATCAAATTTTTTCGGACAGTTCCTTCCCATATATGTTAGTTTATATAGGGGCAGGGCTGCATTTATGAGAGAGAGCCATAGTTGTTTAGTGGGTGATTGAGGCTGATTCCATTTAAGGAGAATCGCCTTTCTGGCATACATGGCAGTGTAAAAAACAAATAATTTTTTCCTTTTGGGGGCCTCAAGATTGTCACATATACCCAGCAGGAGGGGAAGAGGGCTATAGGGGACCCTGATTTTGCCCACCGAGTTAATATCCTCCAGGACTGTTTCCCAAAAAACCACTATCTGTGGACATGTCCACACAGTATGAAAGAAATCTGCATCATCTGAGCCACATCTAGGACAGGTGGCTGTTCTATTTGTATAAATTTTTGCAAGACGCGATGGGGAGTAATAAGCTCGGTGTAGAAATTTTAATTGGGTAAATCTGTCCCTAGAGGATATGGTCAGAGTTAGATATTGCTGCACCCCCTCCTCCCAGTCATCGTCACTCAGGTCAGGGATGTCACGTTGCCATGTTGTCAGCAGTTGTGAGACTCTAGATGTGTCTAGCAGGGTAAGTTTGTTATATATAGACGAGAGTAGTCTAGTGCCTTCAGGTGCACGAAGTTCAGTCTCCAAATCCGACATCCGCAAAGCTATCGGACTGGGAAACTGGGAGCGAAAAGCATGCCTTATCTGGAGAAATCTAAAAAGCATCCGGTTTGGGAGGCCCTTTCTACTTTTTAGATCATCAAACGTCATCAGTTGTCCCTGTGATACAATATCACTAAGGGTAACTATGCCATATCTAGCCCATATGACGGGATCCGGAATCGATTGAAAATGACTTAACCGCGGGTTACCCCAAAGTGGTGTCACAGGGGACCACGTATGTTGTTTCTCTAGTTTCGTGTTCACCGTATCCCACACCTTAATGGTCGCTTTCATGGGCACCGATATTTTGGGATTGGAGCGGGGCCCTCTATGTATGAGATTCCTTAGTTCCGAGTAGGAACCCAGCAAAGCGGCCTCCACATCGGATGCCGGATTAGAGGACTCCTCCGCGAGCCACCACTTTAACGTCACCAGGACTGCCGCCCAATAATATTTTAAGAAACATGGGAGTGCCAGGCCACCCAGCGTAACTGGGAGTTGTAATGTAGTTTTTGCGATTCTAGGGGCCTTTCCATTCCATACAAAGGAGATGACCAAACTATCCAACTTAGCAAAGAAGGAAAGGGGTATGGGTACAGGAGTTTGCCTGAACAAATAGGTGAATTTGGGCAGGATGGACATCTTAATTAGATTTACGCGGCCCACTGGACTAAGGGGAAGAGATTTCCACGTAGAAAATTGGTGGGTCACTCGAGACATTACCGGGGTCAGATTCAGGCCAATGAACTGACGAAGGTCTCTGTGTATCTCTACGCCAAGGTATCTGAACTGTGATACCCGACATAGCTGTGCGTCCAAATGTACAGGAGCAACCCCAGAGTGCAGTGGGAACAATACTGATTTCCCCCAGTTAATACATATTCCTGAATAACGCCCACATCTATCTATAACCCGAAGCGCTTGTGTCAATGATTGTCCATCGTCTTTAAGGTATAACAAGGTGTCATCCGCATACAATGACACCTTTTCTTGTAGTGGACCTATAGTAATACCCTGTATTTGTGAGGTGGACCTAATAAGGATAGCCATGGGCTCTATCGCCAGTGCAAAAAGCCCCGGGGATAGCGGACATCCCTGCCTCGTCCCCCTACGAAGGGAGAAAGGCGGAGAGAGGACCGCTCCAGTACGCACCCTGGCCGTCGGGGATCTGTACACCGCCTCAACCCATGAGATGAAGACGGGACCAAATCCAAATCTGCGGAGGACCTCCCAGAGATATTTCCATTCCACGGAATCGAAAGCTTTTTCTGCATCTAGGGAGGCCACTACCGCTTGGTCAACGTCTCCAATCCCCGAGGCCAAGACCGCATACAGTCTCCGGAGGTTAATGTCCGTGCCCTTGCCTGGCATGAACCCCGACTGATCCCCGTGCACTAATGACAGTATTACCTCATTAAGACGTCTGGCGAGTATTTTAGTCAAAATTTTTGCATCGGAATTCAGCAGGGAAATGGGCCTATAGGACGAACACAGTTGGGGGTCCTTCCCCGGCTTGGGCACTACTACTATGATTGCCTGTGCCATAGAAGGGGGGAGAACTCCCTCCCTTAGCGTCTTAACAAACATATTGTGTAGTCTGGGAGCCACCTCCTCCGCATATTGTTGATAAAACACGGGGGGGAATCCATCCGCTCCAGGAGTTTTACCTGGTTGCAGAGAGCCCAGGGCTATTTGAACCTCTTCTAGCGTGATTGGACTATCCAGGGATTGCCTAGCTTCTGGTGTTAGGGTAGGAAAGTCTACGTCATCCAAGAACCCAGAGAGCTCTTCTTCAGAGTATCCTGCTCTTGATGAGTACAGATTGGAGTAGAATTCCAAAAAGCATCTGTTTATATCTGATGGGTCTGTCTTTATTGTTCCGTCAGTCGCTACAATTCTCGCTATAGTATGGGTCGTGGATTGTTCTTTAGCAAGCCAAGCTAGCAGTCTTCCCGGCTTCTCCCCTTGTTCAAATATTTTTTGTGATTGAACCAACTGTCTCTTATTAACTTTGGCCACCCTAAGAAGCATAACCTCCCTGTACGCTGCTTTCATGTCCTGTCCTGTGATGGGGTTAGCCGTGAGGGCAAAGTCAGATTCAAGAGTCTGAGCCTTGGCCTCCGCCTCCTCAAGTATAAGCTGGTTATTTTTACGTTCTGTAGCAATAGAAGACATATAACACCCTCTTATATAGGCCTTAAATGCGTCCCAGTCATTACCCGGTGACGTTGAGCCCGCATTTATCAACCAGTATTGTCTAATCAAGGTGGCCATTTCAAACTCTATAGTCGGGTGGTTTATCCAAAATCTGGAAAGACGCCAGATTCTGTCAGCAGGGGATGTCTTCGTTTGTAAAACACAGAACATAGGTGAATGGTCCGATATTCCTCTTGGGAGGATCTTGATCTCTCTAATCCTAGGCAAAAGGGTGCCACTGGCATAGATGAGATCAATGCGAGATAGCGTGTTATATGAAAGGGAGCTACATGTGTATGAGCGTTCCTTAGGGTATTTCCATCTCCACACGTCCTCAAAACCAAATATACCCGCCCATCTGGATAGGGAAGAGTCCTTGGCGGGGTCAGGTGTGAGTCTATCGCGGGATGGGTCCGGCGCTATATTGAAATCCCCTGCCAGGAGGACATTATCTGTGGGATATTGAGCTAGAAGGGGAATGAGGTTATGGAGTAGGGAAATGTCAGCTGGGGGTGGTAAGTAGATGCCCACCACTACCATCTCAACCATATCAATAATTGCATGAATTAGTACATACCTACCCCCAGGGTCCAGCTTAACGTCAATAAACACTAACCTTGACCTTCACCCTAACCACTAAGCTGGAAAACATTTCTCGATCTCAATTAAGTCCAACAAGGTGCCACCTCATGGACTTATCTCTTTGATTTACAATTACATTTTTACTGAGTGCCAAGAGCATAGCTTTTTCTATATTTTCTCCATCACTGGACCTTCTGGTCTCAGCTCTACAACTGCATAGTCACCTGCAGCCACTGTGGCTTCCCCTCCTCTAGCCCAGTCACAGAGAACATTGTATTATATTAGCTTATTCACAGAATAAAAAAGCCTTCTGTGAATGAACATCTGAGTGGAGAGTTGGGAACAGCGGCAGCCGATCCATAAGGGGCGTAGCTCCCCTAATTCCATGTGGGGCGCCAGACTCATCATTATTTTTTTTTGGAAGCACATTATTAGAGCCTCAGGCTCTGATTGGCTTCAAAAAGTTCAAACTCACCCAATATTCGCTATGGTCTTCCGGCTTCTCCTCCCGGCCAATCAGAAAAGGAGGCGGACCTTAAGACCGGATTAGCTGGAAGGAGAAGCCAGGGAAGCCATGACCGTATATCGGGTGAGTGCAGACCTGGCGGGGGGGTTTGTTTGCCGTCCCTCCCAAAAAAATTGAGCACAAGCTGCCACTGGGTGGGAGAGTTGCTGTTAAATAGAAGGCAGCATCTCTTCTGTTTTTTTGTCAAAGCTTAATTGAACAAGCTGATGTTAGAAGTTAATTGGCTACCATGTACAGCTGCACTGGATTGTGCATTCTCCAGTTTTCATAAATCAATCCCATTGTGTTACTAAACCTAACCCTAACACTCAACTGTTACAATTTAACCAACCCCTAATATTTAACCTAACAGTTAGCCCTATAAACCCTAACCTTGACCTTCACTCTAACCACTAAACTGGAAAATGTTCCTCAATCAGTGGCTACAGACGCTGATCAGTCTATTTTGGCAACAGCACAATGTCCCGACAGGTGGTCATTCCTTCAGGGGAATCCCATCCTTTGTTCAGGCTAAAAAAAAATACTAACAGTGTATAGCCAACTTTAGATTGACCTAACCCATAACTATATCCCAATATCAGATTTAACACTTGCATACTTACCTTATCCAATGCCAGTTTTTGTCCCACCAGTCATTTCTTGTAAGACAAATGTTCACTTTCATGCTTTGTGATATTTTTTTCAGGCAAAGTGATTTATAATGGTGTGAAAAAAACATGTGCAACGGATATAATGTGTGATAATTGCTTCTCCATATCAACAAACCATGGCTTCAACCTCCGAGTCAGTGGTGAATGTAGGGAAGGAAAGAACAGTAACGCCGAAATGAAGTATAAGGGTGAGTTTATTTATCCTTGTCTGTGAAAATAATTATAGTTTAGTTGTCTTCCTCCTATTTTTTGAAGCAAAAAAGAAGTGCAGTAATTCAGCAAGCAACTGTAAGTTTGAAAGTATTTAAAGCCCATTTTTATCATTTTGGGTAGAGTAGGCAATTTTATTTTCCATCTGTGTGCCATTAGGATTTCCCTTCACTTCCTGTCCAGAAGACACCACAGGAAAATCTCTTCTTAAACAGTTGTCACCAAAACAGGCACCTTTATTGGATGATTTCACATTCCTTCCCGTTATGGTGGCAACAAATTGGATTTCCTCCACTTTCCCACAACAACAGTAACCAAGATAAATAAAGAAAGCACATCTCCACAATCTGGCCCCTTCCTCACTTTATGTAAAACTAAAATATTCATCATCTTCATCATCTTCAGTTTATACAGATAAGTGCATGCAAAGGATTTTCTGTTTGAAGCTAGGTGAACCTAGATAGAGCTTCTTCAGTTACATTAATCACTAGCAAGCAAGAGTATTAGCATTAGCCAGGTAGCCTGACCTAAAACAAGATTGCATCTAAAACTGAAGTTCAAAAGGTGCGCCAAACGGTTCTCCTATACAGGACCCTATTCCATTAACATCCACCACTGGAGGTTATAAGCTAAAGACAACTAGGTGTAGAAATACCAACAGACAGAAAGACATACCTGGGAACTTGCCATAGTCAGGCCAGCATTGTTGGCTTTTCTTGCCAGCTCATTAATGGCTGGGCTCGGTTCTCCAGCTCTCTGTAATGCTCAGCATCCGTTGACTGTAAACATTGTAGGTAGTGGTTGCTTGGATGCACAGATGCCAAACTCCAAGAGGTGGCAAGGTGCAGGTGGTTTTACATGGTATCCATCCAATAGTAGCCTGAGAGCAGGACATGTGTGCAGGACCAGGCAGGTGTCATCACACAAGGTCTGCCTGGAAGTTGAACTCCCCATACTGCTGCGCAAGAATAAGGCTTAATGCACACTGGTTTAAAAATTTAAAAACTCACCTAAGCTGCATTTTTTCAACCAGTTTAGGTGGGTTTAGCAGCATTTGGTGTTTCAGTGTTTGTTTATTTCATTGGCCGGAATTGTAATTTATTCTGGCCATTGAAATGAATAAGTCCCTAGCAGTGTATGGAGTTTTTTTATGCCCAAAAGCTTGAAGAATCAGCATAAGAATTGCATTCGGAGGAGGAGAATTTCACTGACTCTAAATTCTGCTGCTCCTAAACTCTGGTAAAAGCCTATGTGTGCATGGACACCCCATCATAAAAAAGAAGACAAAAGCTCCTATATTTGAATTTAGGAGCAGCAGTGTGTCACAGGCTAAAGTGTTCAGATTTGGCTTGAAGTAAAGGTGGCAATCCTAAGCCTGACCCACCTCTACCCAGTGCTGCACCAGCCCAAAACCAACCAGAAGAGACTGGCTCCACTCTGCAGCATTAATTCCCTCTACTACACTCTCCATGGAGCATTGAAAGCTCTGCTAAGGCCTTCCCTGATCTGCAGCATAAAGGTGGGCCACCAGACCCACCTCTTCTTCCTTGTTTCATCTGCATCCTCAGTTTGCAGAGGTGTGGCCAAACATATTAAAAGTTCTGGTGCCTAGTCTTAACCACATTGAAGTCAATAAGAGCTGAATCTGTCAAATCAATTTTCTCCAATTTAAGGCTAATAGCCAGTGGATTGGCAAAAGAAGTGCATGGGGCACTGCCCCAGGGGACTTTCACCATTGTAAAATACAATTGTGCAGAGCAGTCACTTTAATATTGCTGAGATTGCAACATTAAAATTGCCCCTAAACCCGACTGGCAAGTGATGCATTTGTGAACAAAGTAATATAGAAGGAAAAGAAAAAAAGCCATTACAATGTTGTTAATTCAAGCTTCCCTGCAAGCTTCCTTTGTTTTATAAATTATGTGTATGGGTTAAGAGTAAAGGTGGAAGCTTGAGAATGGATGTCATCAGGGAAAATTTTCTGCTGGGCAAAGTTACATAGGGAAGTGGTCCCAATGCTTTGGTGCTCCCAAGGAGGAGAGTCAAGAGGGAAGATGGCTAAAAGATCTTATAATTGTGCTCTGCACTTAAATAACTGTTAAAGAATGTTGAACCTTTCATATGGCGTCCCACTCCTCTTCTCCTTTTGATTAGAACACTCATTCAACTGCTTTTGTAGCCACCATATGTCTCCTGGTTAGAGGCCCACACACAAATTCCTAGCCCTATGACTAACACTTAATAAAGGAATGTCCACACATGAATGCATTTTCATTACTTTACTGCACCTTCACATCTTCACATTATTTCTCATGCCATTTAACATTTGACATACTATCAGAATCTTCAGAGCAGAATGCAATGTGAAAGGTTAAACATTCTTTAGCAGTTATTTCAGTGCAGAGCACAAGTACACATCTTTTAGCCATCTTCCCTACTGACTCTCCTCCATTCGGACCACTTCTCTATGTATACAAAGTCCACTATCTTATGCTGTAAATCACAGAGTCACGGGACCCGCAGCTGAAAGTTAGGGGGACAAGATGCCCAAAAGCTTGAGGATGCCTCCTTTAGTATACCAGTCTCTTCCAAATGTCCCTTCTATAGCTTTGCCCATCAGCAAATGCTCCCTGATGACATTAATTCCCACCGTTATTCTCACACAAGGACTCTGTTCAGGCCCCTGTTACCTCATTGCACCTGGTGTGAACAAGCTCTAAAATGTAGTCTGTGAGGCGAAGTTCAGTGATCTTAGATTGTAATTCCTCCAAATTCCCCCTTCTAGCACAAATTCCAAAAAGCCCACCAAATTCCCCCCCATAGCAAAACTCAACCGCTCCCAAAACCTCCTCCTAGCACAAAACCTCTTAAATCTCCTGTCCTAGCACAAATTTCTCACCAAATCCCCCCTCCTAGCACCCTCCCCCCAAATTCCTCCTCCTAGCACAACCCCCCCACCCCCCCTTAACAGCACAAACCCACCAGTTCCTAAATCCTCACTCCTAGCGCAAACCACACTCCAACCCCCCCCCCCCAATTCCCTCTCCCAGCACAATCCTCTCAAATCCCTGCCACCTAGCACAAATGTGGGCTGTCCTTAAAGTGATTGTAAAGTCTCATTTTGTTTCTATTAAAATAACAAACATGTTATACTTACCTACCCTGTGCAGTTGGTTTTGCACAGAACAGCCTGGATCCTTCTCTTCTTGGGTCCCTAACTGGAACTTCTGGCCTCTCCCTCCTGTTGAGTGCCCCCACAGCAAGCAGCTTGCTATGGGGCAGCTGAGCCATTCAGACACGGAGCTGCGGTTCGGCCCCACCCCCTCTCTCCTGATTGGCTAACTGAGTTTGATTGACAGCAGCTCAGGTAAGTATTAGGGGGGCTGAAAGGGGGCTGCTACACACAGAACCACCTTAACTCTTGTGCAGTGTTCCCTCCCTCCATGTTTCATGTTCTGTCTGCTTCCTCTTCCTTCATTCCCCATTAAATGACCACCTACTGCTCTGTATCCTCTCCCAGTAAAATATGATCAGCTGCTGTTGCTCTTCTTCCTCCCAGTCTTGCTACCCCAACTGTGGGCTGTGTGTGTTAAAGCGGAGTTCTGCTTAAAAAAAATAATTAAAAGTCAGCAGCTACAAATACTGCAGCTGCTGACTTTTAATAATCGGACACTTACCTTTCCCGGGGTCCAGCAATGCGGGGAACGAAGCCCCGCTTGTCTCCCCCTCCTCTCTGCGGCACCGGCATTGTAACTGTGGGTGCCGGATGTGGCTACGTGCTGCGCGCCGTGACTGGCCGGGCAATCATCTGGGACCGGTGCCACGGTGCACCGGGAGGAAGTGGGAGCTGGGACCCTCTAAAAGAGGATATCCACCCCCCCCCCAAAAAAAATGACATGCCAGATGTGGCATGTCAGGGGGTCACCTCCCTTAAAGCGGAAGTTCCATTTTTGAGTGGAACTCCGCTTTAACTCCCATGCAGTGCCACTCTGCAAGGAGAGAGAGAGCACAGTATCTCCTCCTCCCTGCAGCTATGTGTACTATTGCCGGCAAAGCAGAAAGCTTAACCTTAACAATTGATGAGTCATCGGTTGGTAGGATGTAGGCAGGTGACACGCACAGCTTTCTGCTTTGCTGACAATAGTACATATAGTTGCAGGAGAGAGCCATGCGGGCTGTGCTCCTTCTCTCCTTGCAGAGTCGCACTGCATGGGAGTTAACACAGAGTAGCGATCAGATCGGGATGTGTCCGTGGCACCCTGGTTGAAAAACCCTGATCTATACCACCTCACCTGGAAATTCAGCCCGCAAAGGGCCCCTTACTGTAGCTCATCTCAGTGTAGGTCTATATCTTGGCATCCCTAGGGAGGGATTTCTCTAAAAGGGAGCTAAAACCTGCTTATAACTTTTCTCTTACCATACCAAAATTGCAACAGAGTCATCTAACGGTAGATAAGCAAACTGCATCTGTTACCCAATGAGGTGGGGCCCACACCCCCAAATACATAACAGATTCTTATCAAGGGTGTGTATCATACAGAAAGTAGGTAACACACAGACAACAACTGTACAACCACAAATGACCTTCCCCTGACAGAGCTAATCCCCCACCCCAAAAATTCGTCCTCCTACAGAGTGGCACAGAAAAAGGCTGTTGCAGAAGAGCAGCTATAACTAGAGAAGGAGTGGAGAAGTCCAATGCTGCTAGAATTGTATGGCTGTGTAAATCCCCTCACCTCCTTCTCTGATATTATATGGATGTGCAGGGCAGTGGCGGCTGGTGACGTTTTAAGATGTTGGGGCACCAGACCCACCCCTCCTTTTTGACCCCTCCCACTTATAAGCCACACCCCTATAGCATCGACCCACTCCGTCCCCTGTATTCCACTTGCTTCCACCTATAGCGTGTAGGAGTATACAGCTCAGCATCACATGACAAAGTATACAGCCCCAGAATCACAGCAGAGTATACAGCCCCAGAATCACAGCAGAGTATACAGCCCAGAATCACAGCAGAGTAAACAGCCCAGACTCACAGGAGAGTAAACAGCCCAGACTCATAGCAGAGTATAAAGCTCAGACTCACAGCAGAGTACACAGCCCAGAATCACAGCATACTGATCATCACTGTTCACATCATTGATTATCATCACATTGCATCACTGATCATCATCTCATTACTGATCACCAATGATCACATCATCAATGAACATCACATTGCTGGAACACAGTGTGCCCTTCTACACCTTGTGCCCCCTAGAGTCCATGAGGTTATATCTATACAGGCTCTTATGTGACAGCCCAATGACCTGTAGTACATAGACAGGACTGTAATCACCACTGGCACTGTCTGCCCAGCTGGGCTGAGTCAGTTGCTGGGACAAGGACTTTGGGAGAGTCCTGAGTCGGAACTGTCCAGCACCCTGTCCTCCTTCTACATGTCCAGCAGTTCAGGGACATCCTGCAAGGCTAGCCTGCCAACCATAGCTGCCCGTGCTCCAGGCTGGGATGGAAGTGTCAGTGTAGAGAGGAGGGAGGGCTGTGAATAAAAAGCTCAGTTCGGACCGTGCGTTCCACTGAGCTGCTGACATCACTTCCGGTTTATCACTGGCCTAGGGAAACTGGAAGTGACGACGTAACTCAGAGGGAAAGCACCGCCTATGTCCTAGGGCGGTGCCAAACAAGAATAATGCGCCCATAGTGATACTACGGCGGAAGTATTCCGGCACAATGGATTGCGCCACAAGGCAGATCAAAGCCCTGCAAATGAAGCGCAACGTCTATGCAATCATGAGATTTCCATAGTGCACTTCAGGACATTTTTTTTTTAAAGGGCCTTTTTTAATCACTTCAGCCCCGGGAAAGATTTACCCCCTTCCTGACCAGAGCACTTTTTACAATTTGGCACTGCGTTGCTTTAACTGCTAATTGCGCGGTCATGCAATACTGTACCCAAACGAAATTTGCATCATTTTCTTCCCAGAAATAGAGCTTACTTTTGATGGTATTTGATCACCTCTGCCATTTCTTTTTTTTGCGCTATAAACGGAAAAAGACCGAAAAGTTTGAAAAAAAATGATATTTTCTATTTTTGTTATAAAAAAAATCCAATAAACTCAGTTTTAGTCATACATTTAGGCCAAAATGTATTCCGCCACATGACTTTGGTAAAAAAAAATGTCAATAAGTGTATATTTATTGGTTTGCACAAAAGTTATAGCGTCTACAAACTAGGGTACATTATCTGTAATTTACACAGCCTTTGATTTATGACTGCCTATGTCATTTCTTGAGGTGCTAAAATGGCAGGGCAGTACAACCCCCCCCAAATGACCATTCCATTTTGGAAAGTAGACACCCCAAGGAAATTGCTGAGAGGCATGTTGAGCCCATTGAATATTAATTTTTTTTGTCCTAAGTGATTGAATAATGACAAAAAAAAAAAAATTACAAAAAGTTGTCACTAAATGATATATTGCTCACACAGGCCATAGGCATATGTGGAATTGCACATACATTCAGCTGCTTCTCCTGAGTATGGGGATACCACATGTGTGGGACTTTTTGGGAGCCTAGCCGCGTATGGGGCCCCAAAATCACCGCCTTCAGGATTTCTAAGGGCGTAAATTTTTGATTTCACTCCTCACTACCTATCACAGTTTTGAAGGCCATAAAATGCCCAGATGGCTCAAAACCCCCCCAAATGACCCCATTTTGGAAAGTAGACACCCCAAGCTATTTGCTGAGAGGCATGTTGAGTCCATGGAATATTTTATATTTTGATACAAGTTGCGGGAAAGTGACAATTTTTAAAAAAAAATTTTTTGCACAAAGTTGTCACTAAATGATATATTGCTCACACAGGCCATGGGCATATGTGGAATTGCACCCCAAAATACATTTATCTGCTTCTCCTGAGTATGGGGATACCACATGTGTGGGACTTTTTGGGAGCCTAGCCGCGTACGGGGCTCCGAAAAACAATCACCGCCTTCAGGATTTCTAAGGGCGTAAATTTTTGATTTCACTCTTCACTGCCTATCACAGTTTCGGAGGCCATGGAATGCCCAGGTGGCACAAACCCCCCCCCCCCAAATGACCCCATTTTGGAAAGTAGACACCCCAATCTATTTGCTGAGAGGCATGGTGAGTATTTTGCAGCTCTCATTTGTTTTTGAAAATGAAGAAAGACAAGAAAAAAAAAGTTTTTTTCTTTTTTCAATTTTCAAAACTTTGTGACAAAAAATGAGGTCTGCAAAATACTCACTATACCTCTCAGCAAATAGCTTGGGGTGTCTACTTTCCAAAATAGGGTCATTGGGGGGGGAGGGGGATTGTGCCACCTGGGCATTCCATGGCCTCCAAAACTGTGATAGGCAGTGAAGAGTGAAATCAAAAATTTAAGCCCTTAGAAAGCCTGAAGGCGGTGCTTGGTTTTCAGGGTCCCGTACGCGGCTAGGCTCCCAAAAAGTCTCACACATGTGGTATCCCCATACTCAGGAGAAGTAACAGAATGTATTTTGGGGTGTAATTTCACATATTCCCATGGCATGTTTGAGCAATATATCATTTAGTGACAACTTTGTGCAAAAAAAAAAAAATTGTCTTTTTCCTGTAACTTGTTTTACAATATAAAATATTCCATGGACTCGACATGGCTCTCAGCAAATAGCTTGGGGTGTCTACTTTCCAAAATGGGGTCATTTGGGGGGTTTTGAACTGTCCTGGCATTTTATGCACAACATTTAGAAGCTTATGTCACACATCACCCACTCTTCTAACCACTTGAAGACAAAGCCCTTTCTGACACTTTTTGTTTACATGAAATTTTTTTTTTTTTGCAAGAAAATTACTTTGAACCCCAAAACATTATATCTTTTTTTAAAGCAAATGCCCTACAGATTAAAACGGTGGGTGTTTAATTTTTTTTCACACAGTATTTGCGCAGTGATTTTTCAAACGCATTTTTTTGGGAAAAAGCACACTTTTTTAAATTTGAATGCACTAAAACACACTATATTGCCTAAATGTTTGATGAAATAAAAAAGATGATCTTAGGCCGAGTACATGGATACCAAACATGACATGCTTTAAAATTGCGCACAAACGTGCAGTGGCGACAAACTAAATACATTTTTAAAAGCCTTTAAAAGCCTTTACAGGTTACCACTTTAGATTTACAGATGAGGTCTACTGCTAAAATTACTGCCCTCGATCTGACCTTCGCGGTGATACCTCACATGCATGGTGCAATTGCTGTTTACATTTGACGCCAGACCGGCGCTTGCGCTCGCCTTTGCACGAGAGAGGGGGGGGACAGGGGTGCTTTTTTTTGTTTTCCTTTTTTTTTTTTTGCTTCTTTAGCTTATTTTTTTTATAATTTTTATTGTTATCTCAGGGAATGTAAATATCCCCTATGATAGCAATAGGTAGTGACAGGTACTCTTTTTTGAAAAAATTGGGGTATTAGACCCTAGATCTCTCCTTAGGCCATAGAGATGTTTGGAGCCACTCTGGTCTCTGATCAGCTCTATGGTCAGCTGGCTGAATCACCGGCTGCATTCTCAGGTTCCCTGTTGGGACAGGAGAGCCAGAGAAAAACATGGAAGACGGTGGGGGGGGCATTTCCTCTCACTGCTTGTAAAAGCAGTCTAGAGGCTAATTAGCCGCTAGGATTGCTTTTACATGAAAGCCGACCGCTGGATGAAAAGAATGATACCAAGATGATACCTAAACCTGCAGGCATCATTCTGGTATAACCACTCAAAGTCCAGCAACATACCAGTACGTTGCTGGTCCTTGTTGGGCATATATTGTAATCCTTTTTTTTTCATGCAGCCTGTGGGCTGAACGAAAAAAAGAGATTGATCGGTGGGTATGCCCACCATTAGAATACCTCCCTTCATCCACCCACTTCTAATGATGGGCATACATGCACCATTTATATATGCCGAAGTATGGGGGCATCCTCCCGCAAAAGGTAGGAGCAAATCGCTCCTCCGCCCCTGCCCCCATGCTTCGGCATATATCACCTCCACTGGAGTCATGGCTTTATATATCATGCGAGCAAACGCTGTTGCTGTCAAGATAAATAAATCCGCGCTGCAGCTGAATGGCGTACCTGAAGACAAAAAAATGGTTAAAACACAGTAAACGATAAAGTATAAAAAATTGCATACCTGAAAAGCAAACATGATTAAACATAATAACAATAAAACATTGCAGAATAGAATACAGTAGAAAAGAGCAGAACAATAGAGAGAGAATAGAGAGAGAGCAATAAAACGACAACTATTTTTGTTTTTATTTTATATATTTTTTTGTGTTTTTTTTTTTACACTTTTTTTGTAACTGTAACTTTTGTAACTGTAACCGGTTCCAGGTTCGGGTCTCTAAAAATGCGATGGCATCTTGGGAGACCCTGTGAAAGTGTGCCTAGTCTGTGCAATGCTGTACCCTACGCTAATACTCAACTAGTGTATGGTAGCGTTCAAAACATTCACCAATGCAAAGACCAGGATTGTCAGGACAGGAGGGACAATAATAGCGGGTGTCACGCCTATATCCGTGCTTGCAGCAGACACAACATATTTTTTGGGGGGGTTCGTTGGGTAGGGGTACTCGGGAGGACATAAAGAAAATTCCACTCATGCAATCGACTGCATTTGGTTGGGGATGTGAATGGGGGAAGTACGGGCGCTGCAGAAGTGGTGGGTTCCCAATTAGGATTGGCGAATGCAGCAGGAAGGGCATTATGGGCACGACGGGCCTGTGTTTTTCTTCTTCTTGGTGGCAGCGGGACACTACTTGTGCTTGCCACCTCGCCAGCTTGAACTGCACTTATGGGACTCACCACGTCACCAAGTGTTACTGCAGTGCTGGTTTGATTACGACCGGGGTGTACTAGGCTGCTGGTGCTTGCCAGTTCACCAAAACGCTACCAAAAAAACTGTTAGCGATCGCAGGGATCAGGCCTGACTCTGCGAATGCTGCAGTTATGTGTTTAGTGTTTTGTAAGTGAAAGTGATCGATCGATACTGCACTTGGGTGGGCTGGGCTGGGCCGGGCGGAGGGGAAAAACGCAGGTGCTAGCAGGTATCTGGGCTGATCCCGCTAACACTGCATTTTTGGGAACCCTAAACTGCTGGGGACGCTAGTACAGATCTGATCGGATCAGATATTGATCCGTTCAGATACTATACCACTAAGGGAGGTATATGCTGTGTGCGTGGGTGTTAGCGGTACTGGCGCTAACCTGACGCTGCCTGGGGCGACGCAGACCCTATCTGACCCTAAAACCTAAGTTATATCACCGCCGGGCGATCAGGGGGCTAAACCTTTATTAGGTAATAAACGGCGGGTGCCCTGACACTATAAAAAATAAACAAACTAACCAGCATCACCCGTAACAGTTATACGGTGATTGCTGGTGAAAGGGTTAACTAGGGGGCAATCAAGGGGTTTATTAGGTGGTATATGGGGGTCCCTGATGCTATAAAACGCTGACGGCGAACCTCTATATTTACCCCCCTAACTAGCGTCACCAGTGAAAATACTGAGCCGAGGAGAGTTGACATCGCTTACTCTGCTGCTGTTTACTATACAGCAACAGGGGAAGGATTTCATTGCCTAGGAGTGATCGCGAGGGGGGGGGCCACGTATAGATGGCCTCCCCCTCACCTCTCATCGCTCCCAGACAGAAGCCGACCGCCTCGGGAACCCGCGGGAGGCAGATGACGTACAGGTACGTGATTCTGCCTGCCTGTGCCATTCTGCCGCAGTATATCTGCGTGAGGCGGTCGGCAACTGGTTAAAAAATTATTTATTTACTTATTTTGTGACTACCTGGGGGGGATGGGTGTCGCTTACAGGGCAGGGAGGGTTCTGTATAAGCCACCAGAAAAGATGCTGTTCTGTCACTTGTGAACACAGAAGCCGGTAGAGGAAGAGATTATTGCAGAAAACTTCCTGTACTGGCTTCTGTGTTCGAAAGTGACAGCAGTTAAAGGTGAGCACAGGGCCAGTCCCAGAAGTTCTGCCTACAAAATATAATATATATATATATATATATATATATATATACACACACACACACACTATTTTACCAAAAGTATTGGGACACCTGCCTTTACATGCACATCAATTTTAATGGCATCCCAGTCTGATGCCCCGTACACACGGTCGGACTTTGTTCGGACATTCCGACAACAAAATCCTAGGATTTTTTCCAACGGATGTTGGCTCAAACTTGTCTTGCATACACACGGTCACACAAAGTTGTCGGAAAATCCGATCGTTCTAAACGCGGTGACGTAAAACACGTACGTCGGGACTATAAACGGGGCAGTGGCCAATAGCTTTCATCTCTTTATTTATTCTGAGCATGCATGGCACTTTGTCCGTCGGATTTGTGTACACACGATCGGAATTTCCGACAACGGATTTTGTTGTCGGAAAATTTTATAGCCTGCTCTCAAACTTTGTGTGTCGGAAAATCCGATGGAAAATGTGTGATGGAGCCCACACAAGATCGGAATTTCCGAGAACAAGGTCCTATCACACATTTTCCGTCGGAAAGTCCGACCGTGTGTACAGGGCATTAGTCTATAGAATTCAATATTGAGTTGGCCCACCTTTTGCAGCTATACCTCTTCTTGGATGGCTGTCTACAAGGTTTAGGAGTGTGTCTATGGAAATGTTTGACCATTCTTCCAGAAGCACATTTGTGAGGTCAGGCACTGATGTGGATGATAAGGCCTGGCTCGCATTCTCCGCTCTAATTCATCCCAAAAGTGTTCTATCGGGTTGAGGTGAGAACTCTGTGCAGGTCAACTTCCTCCACCCAAAACTCGCTTGGAAAGTTCCCAGATAGATAGATAGATAGATAGATAGATAGATAGATAGATAGATAGATAGATAGATAGATAGATAGCAAATGTATTAATTTATTTTTATTTTCCAGAACAATGTCGTGATAAAATGCCACTAAACAACTTCATGTGTCCAAGCTGCTATGTGACTACATCTACTGATGGCTGCAAAAGCAATGCAATGGTATTGTGCCGTGGGAATGAATTTGAGTGTTTGAAGTATAGGTCACTTGTTCAGCTGTCCGGTATGTATCTATCGCAATTATGATTCTATTGTGATTACCACATAAACAGTATCGCACAACATTTTTGTAAATATTTTATTACATCTTTTCATGTGATAACACTGAAGAAATGACACTTTGCTGCAATGTAAAGTAGTGAGTGCACAGCTTGTATAACAGTGTAAATTTGCTGTCCCCTCAAAATAACTCAACACACAGCCATTAATGTCTAAACCACTGGCAACAAAAGTGAGTACACCAAGTGAAAATGTCCAAATTGGGCCCAAGTAGCCATTTTCCCTCCCCGATGTCACATGACTCGTTAGTGTTATAAGGTCCCAGGTGTGAATGGGGAGCAGGTGTGTTAAATTTGGCGTCATTGCTCTCACTCTCTCATACTGGTCATTGGAAGTTCCACATGGCACCTCATGGCAAAGAACTCTGAGGATCTGAAAAAAAGAATGTTCTTTCTACATAAAGATGGCCTAGGTCTATAACAAGATTGCCAAGACCCTGAAACTGAGCTGAAGCACGGTGACCAAGACCATACAGCAGTTTAACAGGACAGGTTCCACTCAGAACAGGCATCGCCACAGTCGACCAAAGAAGTTGAGTGCATGTGCTCAGTGTTGTCTTTGGGAAATAGATGTATGAGTGCTGCCAGCATTGCTGTAGAGGTTGAAAGGGTGGGGGTCAGCCTGTCGGTTCTTAGACCATACTGCATTAAATTGGTCTGTATGGCTGTCATCCCAGAAGGAAGCCTCTTCTAAAGATGATGCACAAGAAAGCCTGCAGTTTGCTGAAGACAAGCAGAATAAGGACATGGATTACTGGAACCATGTCCTGTGGTCTGATCAAACCAAGATAAATGTATTTAATTCAGATGGTGTCAAGCGTGTGTGGCGGCAACCAGGTGAGGAATACAAAGACAAATGTGTCTTGCCTACAGGCAAGCATGTCATGGTCTGGAGCTGCATGAGTGCTGCCGGCACTGGGGAACTTCAGTTCATTGAGGGAAATATGAATGCCAACATGTACTGTGACATACTAAAGCCGAGCATGATCCCCTCCCTTCGGAGATTGGGCCGCAGGGCAGTATTCCAACATGGTAACAACCCCAAACATACCTCCAAGACGACCACTGCCTTGCTAAAGAAGCTGAGGGTAAAGGTGATGGACTGGCCAAGCATGTCTCCAGACCTAAACCCTATTGGACATCTGTGGGACATCCTCAAATGGAAGGTGGAGGAGCGCAAGGTCTCTAACATCCACCAGCTCCGTGATGTCGTCACGGAGGAGTGGAAGAGGAGTGGAAGAGGACTCTGGTGGCAACCTGTGAAGCTTTGGTGAACTCCATTCCCAAGAGGGTTAAGGCAGTGCTGGAAAATATTGGTGGCCACACAAAATATTGACAATTTGGGCCCAATTTGGACATTTTCACTTAGGGGTGTTCTCACTTTTGTTGCCAGCGGTTTAGACAAATAATAGCTGTGTGTTGAGTTATTTTGAGGGCACAGTAAATTTACACTGTTATACAAGCTGTATGCTCACTACTTTACATTATAGCAAAGTGTAATTTCTTCAGTGTTGTCACATGAAAAGATATAATAAAATATTTATAAAAATGTGAGGGGTGTGCTCACTTTTGTGAGATACTTTTCATGGAGTGATGTACTCCTTGCCATACATTTTGATTCACTTTAAGGTTCATTGACCATAAGAATGGTATAAGGCTCCAAAGACCCCCTTTACGTTAAGGTGCAACACAGAGTTCCCTTGCCTACTTAAATGAAATAAATATTAAATGAACCCTGTATATAGTTTAGACTGCATATGTATACAATTTTACATATAAACTACATTTTTAATAAAAATCAAGCAATCAAGAACTAGACATGTTGCACACTGAAATATTTTGTTTCGGAATTTTGTTTTTATCCAAAAAATAAATTTATTTAGTTACTCCTGAAATTAGTTTTTATTCATTTTGTTTCCTTAAAAAAATGCATTCATCCAAAAATCCGAAATAGTTAAGGTCGAATCTGCCATTGAAGGCTTGTGGTGTCTGTCGAAAGTTCTGAGAAGATTCGACGGAGCAGCTAAACTGTACGACGTCGCAATCGTATATTTCTGGTCGAATGTTCCGCCTACAAACTATAGTAGAATTTATAATGTTGTATGACACTAGTAATAATTACATTTATTAATTTTTATTACTAGTCAACCAACATTAGAATTCTTCTATAGCCTATGGGCAGAGCATTTGACCATAAATGTCCACTGCTTCGTCGAATCTTCATGTCGAATCTTTTCTTTCTATTTCGAATAATCTTGGACTAATAGAGTTAGGTTAGGCACTTTCAACCTTTTTTGCTATTGTCTCTATAATGTTGAATCTTTTCTCTCTATGTCCAATCTCTTCTCTCTATGTAGAATAATCTTGGACTAATAGAGCTAAGGTTAGGCACATTCGACCACAGGTTCGATGGACACTGATTGCTATTGTCAGCGTCATGTCGAATCTCCTATCTATATCAAACTGTTGTCGCAACAAAAACTAAAATAAAGCATTTGTTTATGTCAGATCTTTCGGTTTTCGGATTCTGCACGTTCGTTATCGTTTGTTAAAACGATAACGAAAATACCCGAAATTTGTACGAAAACGAATGCACGTGTCAATAAAGAACACATTTTTGCTACTATTGAACATCAAACAAATGAGCCTTCCCTTTTCATCCTCTTTTACCCCTATCTGAATTTTAGAACTTTACATACTGTATGTGATAGGAAAAGGGAATGATCCCTCCTGTCTCCTCTGTCTCAAGTCACTTGAACCGTCCAATCATGTAAGGAATTTCCCATGTTTTTATTTCTAGTGGGTTAATTCACGATATATTGTTTCACCCAATGAAGAGTCCATCAGTCAGATCTCCTTACTATAATTTAAGGATCTGCCCCTGCCCACCTTGATGTAGTTCCAGCTTGGAACAACCAAATCCTAAAACAAAAATGAAAAATATTGCAGGTTACCAATCCTTAGATGTGATGGTTGCATTATTTTCCCTTTTTCAGGGGTTTTCTCCTATTTTTACCTGGGGATCCTTCAAGTAACAAATTACCTGTCTTAGGGTGACAATGTTCAGAGCAAATCAAGTTTAGCAACATTATTCACTGTACCCTATTTAGAAGTATTTGGTAAAAATAAAATCTTATCTTGAATTGCAGATGGTAAGGAAGTACCAATGTCAATGCAAGGCTGCATTACAGAAGGTGGTTGTAAAATAGGGCTTAGAGTTGTACTCGGAACAAAGCAATTAGAAGCAATAGAGAAGACGTGTACCCCTGCAATACCAGTTATTTCTGCTAAAAAAAAAACAACCAAAGCAGCTGCAAGCCGTGCTTGATTTTTTGTTAAGATTTTGATGCATGTGTAAAACGTCATTAGCTTTGGTTGCTTTAGAAACAATGACAACTGAAAACAGCATTGAGATGTATCAAACAGTAGATGTGCTAAATGCATGTTAATAAAATCTTTAACTCATCATCAGTGTTACTTTGTTTTTTCAAAGACAATTTGCATTTATCATTATTACACACAGTAATTGGTATATGCAATACACTGCACAATGTCATTGCCTTAATGATTTGTCATGAAGAATTAATTCCTGCAGTAGCCTTTCTCAACCTTTTTGCCTTGGAGGAACCAGGTCTCCAGGAATATTGATGAGGGGACACACTGGACATCTTTGCTGCCATTGTGCTATATACTGGGTGTTCAGTGCACCCCTGTGCCTTTGAGGATTGGGCTAACTCCAGGCCCATCTGCCCTCTATCTATCCATTAGAATATGTAAAAAGAGTGCACACTAAACAATAAAGTGCATTCGTGCGAATACAGACAAATATCAAAATATATGAATGTGCAGATAATCAACAGTATATAAACAATAATAACTGTAAATAAAGTTTGAAGACACATATGCTAAATTTCATCACATGTGAATAAAGTGCAAACAAAAAGTTCATACAAACCTGGATTCCATCAAAGAAAGCCGTGACACCCATCACCATAATAAAAATAGAGGCCTACTGGAAAGCCAGCGACCCCTCTTACTCAGAGAGGTCACAGCGCTTAGTTGGATCTCTGATCCACTGAGAAAGAAGTCCGGACATTCCTCTCCTATAGCTGTGGATGGTATACACCGGGACAATGGGTAGTTTCTGTTGGGATTATGATTTAAAAAGAGTAAACACAGTTGATTGATAATAAATAGCTTCAGCCAAACACTAACCATGAGTAAAAGAAAAGTTTTTGTGTTATTATTCATATTCTCTGAAAAATGGCCAAGAAATCATAAATTCTGCCAGGGTATGTAAATTTATGAGTACAACTGTATATATATATATATATATATGCAAAAAATGCTGTAAATTAAGAATGCTTTCAGAAATAGAAGTGTGTGTAGCCCACTGGCTGTTTGATCCCAGGTTCCATTCCCTGATAGGCACGTAGCAGCCAGGCACATGGTTTTACCCAATCACTCGAGTCAGAAAAACGCTGTCCATGTCATTTTTTTTGGTTATGAACTTTGATAGGGCGAGGGTGAGCCTAGGGATACTCTAATAACGGGAGAACTTGCAAATGAAGACATTAACTCCGCACTAATGCCCCGTACACATGATAGGATTTTCCGACGGAAAATGTTCTATGGGAGCTTATTGTTGGAAATTCCGACCATGTGTAGGCTCCATCGGACATTTTACATCGGAATTTCCGTCACACAAAATTTGGGAGCTGGTTCTCAAATTTTCCAACAACATAATCCGTCGGAATTTCTGATCATGTGTACACAATTCCGACGTACAAAGTTCCACGCATGCTCGGAATCAAGCAGAAGAGCCTCACTGGCTATTGAACTTCATTTTTCTCGGCTCGCCATATGTGTTGCACGTCACCGCGTTCTTGACGTTCGGAATTTCCGACAAGATTTGTGTGACCGTGTGTATGCAAGACAAGTTTGAGCCAACATCCCTCGGTAAAAAACATGGATTTTGTTGTCGGAAAATCCTATTGTGTGAACAGGGTATAAGTGTTCAAAACAGGGACTCCTCAGCAGGAACACAGTCCTGAATGTACAAAAGGAAAGCTCTCCCATTAAAGGCCAACGATGAAGGGTGTTCTGTCTCTCCAATCTAAGCATTGAAAGTGATCTCCGTAACTTACAGTTAGTTGTGTTGAGATGTCGATACCCCAATCTTATTTGGATAAACAGACAGTGACTCGATCCAGACGACACCTTGTTGATCTTGTGAAGTTTAATCCATAAACTGTGAGGATCCTACAACATTGAACATCGGATAGGTCAAAAGATCATAATGTGATCCAGTCCACATGTGTGCAGAAATGCATTACTGGGAGAAGGGTGGGGCTAACTATACAGAATAAGCTGAGATACAGGAAGGGGAGAAACCAGGGATAGAATAATACATACACTCCCCGTCGAAATCTATGATTTCTATTATTAACAAACTTTAGTCCAAGTCCAAATATAAGTACTGAAGTTCTTTCCAAGAACACCTGCAAAACAAGAGGGAAGGGAAGAACAAGGGAAACAATGCAAACATTAACATATACTTGCAGATGTTGGTCTTGAAAGTCCAGGCTGTGACAAGGAAATATCCACCTTCAGAGAGGAAGGCAGCAACATGCATCAATCCTTCATATCTCCCTTTGAATCAAGTTGATGACTTGTCTTCTTTGGGCAAAAGAAGTACTAGTTCCTTTATAGGCCTGAAGTAAAACTGTGCAGAACCTTCTTTCAACACGTTTCAGCCAGTCAGATATATTGGGTGGGGTCATGTTTCTCCAAAACAATGGGATACACTGTTTAGCTGCGTTAATGAGGTGAAGCATAAGGGACTTCCTGTATGTGGATTGTGGTAGAGATGTGTGGTGTAATAAATACTGGGCAGCAGTCATGTCTAGCGTGTAGGTGGTGATTGGAGCTAACAGGTTGCGTACCTTTTTCAAAAATGGTTTAATATGAGTGCATTCCCACCATATATGTAGAAGAGAGCCTACTTCAGAGGTACATCCTCCAGCACATCGGTGATACATGCGGTTGGAAGATATGGATTCGTTCAGGGATGCGATACCATCTTGAGTATAGTTTGTAATTGTTTTCTTGTGCGGAAATGTTGATAGAACCTTTGTGTGTATGCTCATATATACCTCCCATTCTTCCGGGGAGAGGTCAATGTTAAGCTCTCCCTCCCATTTCTAGTTGATTGGGTTAGATTTATGGTTGATTTCCCCAAAAAGCAAAGGGTAGATAGTTGAGATTAGATGACTTTGGGGAGTTTTCAGGGAGCATATTGATTTGATAGGGTGAAGTTCTCTATACCATTGAGAGATGGGTTTGATGCTATTCAGGAAGTGTCTTATTTGTAGGAAATTAAAAAATGATATGTTGTTATCTGGGATGTGTGAGGGCAGAGCACTGAAGGGGTTGATAGAACCATTGTCCAAGAGGTGATGTGCTCTTAACGAGCTTGCCGTGTCAGCGTTTGTTACATTGGTTCTCAAGAAACCAGGTGGAAAGTCGGGATTGGCAGTTAGAGGGGTCATTGGTCCCGGTGAGGGTGTTATTTTGGGGGAGGTACAAGTGTTTCGGAAGCTGTTTAGCGTAGGTCCTGTAAGTGGATGAGATGAGTATTCCCTGGGCGTAGCTTTGCTGTCAATCCATGGTACGTGTGATAGAGGGATATTGGCGCAAGAATCTTGAAGAGTGATCCAGTCTTTTGTATGAGTATGTATGTGCCAATCTATTAATCTGGTGATAGTACTTACGGATATCTGGTAGGCCTAATCCACCTTTGAGATTTGGAAGGATCATTCTATCCCAGCTAATTCTTGGAGATTTGTGGGCCCATATAAAGTTTCTACAAAGTCTCTTGTAAGACTTAAAAAATGTTGGAGGTAGTTTGATCGGGACTGTTTGTAGAATGTATAATATACGGGGTAATATATTCATTTTCAAGATGGCAATTCGTAAGATCTTTTCTTATAGTTTGAAGTATTGGGGAGTAGTTTTTGTCATATAGATCACTTAGTTTTGAGGGTATTTGGATACCTAAATATGTTAGGGAGTGAGGGGCCCAACAGAAGGGTAAGTTAATTTTACATTGAGATACTACTAAATTGTTTTATTGCACCATTTGGGGGTTGGTAACTACCTAACACCGAAGTTTCATTCAATAGCGAGCAAACCCGCCGTTACCAGTTCTATTGGTGTACAAGTGGAGGGTAGTGCTCATGAAAACAAAAAAGAAACATGAATTTATGTGAATCCAGATAGGGTTCAGAGGATATCCCTCCAGTCCCACGCCCCAGAATCCTGGGCAAGGGACTAAAGGGACACCTAAGGTTCAGCACTACACGGATGGATGATACTTATAGCTGGCAATGTAGGCTGAAAGATTATAAGAGGATGTGGATATAGGCACATATGTATTGTTAACGTGCGAGTAGTGAACTGCGGTTCCCTATGAACGCCAAGCTTCATACAGTGCTTAAGCATGTAAAAGACATAATAAAACCATAAAACAATAAGACATGACATCAAGATGAACTTAAAACTTATCCTAAACAGCGAAAACATTGAAAACAAGTGAGAACAATGAAATCGGAACCGCGGTCTGTGAGGTTATCAATCACCGTGCACCTATAGTTTTAGAAGCCTCTTGGATGAGACCGTAGCGATATGCCAGTTCCCCTCAGCCTGCCACTCAGTTTGCTAACTGACCAACTGTTTTCGCCCTCAATAATATGCCAATGTTTTCGTTTAAGGAGGGTCGGGTCTATGTATGTAAGCATACTGGTTAGCTATAACCTGACAAATGTGTGTGAGTATATCTATTCAGGCTTGTCTCCTGTAATATGAACCTTGAGCTCCAGAGAGCCGATGTGTACCTGGGAGGAGAAGTGAGTTATCATTTCCTGAAATTACAGGAAGAGTGTATCTTGCCGCTGAGAGCCATGATAGGCTAGATAGGAGTCATCAACCTACTAGAGCAGTATATTAACAAGCGTACTATGCGTACTACCCACCCCTGAAAAATAAGTGTATGTTCTGTACTTATGGGGAGGGGATGGAATACGAGGGAGTGGTGTCCAATTAGCAGAGCCCGTGAATTTATGTATCTACTATGTGTTGCTAGTAATGCTATGAGACCGAGTTTCATAAAGTAGTGTGTGTAATGTGAAAGAGCTATTGACAGTTCCGTTCACATGTGCCCTTTTAAATGTGGGGGTCGTAAGGTTCAGGAAAGTAAGTGTATTGTGATATGGACAGTAGTGGTTACCGTACAGGGGGGAAGAGAGTTATAAAGGCCTGGAGAGGTAGTGGTAAAGTACGCTGTCCACATGTGCTAAACAAGATACAACAAATTATAGTAGCCCGTAAATTGTTGTATGTTGAAGAGATAAGTATAAATGATTTAAAGGTGTCATTATATAGCTTATAGGGATGTAGAAATTGTCATGATATAAAGTTTAAAAGACTTGTTTGTGTCTAATGCAGTCTGAGTTTCTCCTGTATGGACTAATTTTGGTAATCTGTTGACCAGTGTGTTCGTTATACATTACCAGCTCCAGAATAAGACCGATCTGGGTAAAGACAGAGAGAGCATATCGGATTAAGTGGTAGTATAGCATTGTCCTGGACGGGCTTAAGGCAAACAATCATGGCAAAGTCTGAACTTGTCTCGAGGTGGAGGAGTCTATCGAAGATGATGAGTCGGATTCATGTAGGTATCGGAGACATAAGTGAAAGAGTCTGACAGGCATAGTTCGAGCATGATTATGCATCATGTATGGGGGTAAATGGTTTGCGACATTGCGAAGGAGAAGGGGAGAAGGCACTAGGCAGGTATATACTGTCCCACAGTGTCATATAACAAACTGCCCGGGTTATTCTTAAGCGTTAATTCCTGAGAGGTATTAGCTGTGGAACAGGGTAGCTACAGTGAAGCGCTCGGGTTAGCTTGAAATCAAACTCTTTGAGGTCCTGAATCAGAAAACGGAGTCCGGAACATGACGATAGTCAGACTGGGAGGAAGTTATTAGATGTCAGCAATGCAGTTTGCGTTCTCGTCTTGCATTGTTCATTGGAGGAGAGTCAAAGCAGCCTCTTCGTGCAGTTTCTCACTGGCTGTGTAGAACGTGTGCGTCTGTGGGGAAATAAGCAGCAGCTGCAGACCTCAGTGCCGGCTTAGTGTGTAACAAACCCAGGGGGTTACTCTATAGTACTGTAAGGCGGGAACAAACCCTAGACCAAAAAGGTATAATCTTGTGAACCATAAAATATTAATCAACAAATAAAACATTTGAGAACTTGAGAGATTAGTAAACTCAGCCGGAACGAGTCAGTAAAGCATTCATGTGGCGCTCTGCAAGAAGGGTATTGTTAATGGTCTCTTCAGGCTCTTTGAGAGCGCGGGGAGCCTGACGGGCTGTGTCCGTGGTGAGCGTCACGGTGCACAGCATGGGATCTGGTGCCCAATGGTGATCTTCTCCTCCTGTAGCGCACCTCCTGAGCTTCCATCGGCTCCTCTGGAGGCGAGTGACGTCTTGCATTGGTATGTCGGAATTCAGCGTACCAATTAGGTACATCCACCAAAGGGATATCCAGGCTCTGGCAGAATTGAGGCAGATCTTCAGGAACTTTCAGCATGGACGTCCGACCCAAATGTGTGGCAGATAGGCAGAACGGGTATTTCCATCAATATCGTATCCCGTGAGTGCGTAGTACCTCAAGAAGAGGTTTTAGATTCCTTCGATGCTGTAGAGTGATTCCAGACAAATCCTGGAATATCTGGATACGTTGTCCTTCGTGCTGAAGTTGAGATTTGTCTCTTGCCTGACGCAGTATTTCCTCTTTTAATTTATAGTCCACAATACAGCATATAATGTCCCCAGGGGGGTCTGTTTCTCTCCCCTTAGGACGTAGCGCCCTGTGGATTCTCTCCATCTCTATTTGTGATTGGCGGGGTCTGTTTAACAGGCCATTGAAGAGGTCAGTAACTGCCGGTAGCAAGTGCTCAGAATTAATGGCCTCAGGCATGCCTCTGATTCTGAGGTTGTGACGGCGACCGCGGTTATCAAGTTCCTCAACGTGTCTTTGCACTTCTCTCAGCTGCACGATGTGTGTGTCGATTCTTCTCGTTACTTTGTGGAGGACCGTATAATGTTGGGTTGTAGTTCTCTCAACTTCATGTACCCTATCACTTAGTGAATGGATGTCCAGGCGTAAATCTGCAATGGCGGCCGATAGAGTATCTTTTATATCGGCGGCAATTGTTCTCAGGTCCTGAATGCTAAGGTGGGAGTGCGGAGGGTTATCCTGGAGTCCCGTTACCACAGGTGGTGGCAGGAGAGGTGCCTGCGTTGGTCCCGGTAATTACGTTCCAGATGTCTGTGAGGGGCCGTGGCGGGATGACGCCATATTGCTCCTGTGTGTTCTGAACATCTCCGGGATGTTCTGGCTTATCCTCCCTGTGTGCTCGCGGGGAGAATGGGACCGTGAGGTAGAAGATTGCCGGGAAGCCGTCCCCATCCTCCAGAGTATAGTTAGCGATAGTTTGAGCAAGTTTTCCTCCTGTAATGTTGAAAAAGGAATGGCAACGTCGGGAGCTATGCAATTAAGCAGCCATCTTCCTGCGTAGCCAGACCACGCCCCCTTCTTTCATTACTTTAACTTCCACTTTCCCTACTTTTCCAACAATACTTGACATAGTCTTCATAATAAGACCCATAGGCCAATGGTTACGATGAGAATCTGTCTCTTTCAAGAGAACTATGTCTCCCACTTTCAGGTTCAGTTTGCTGGCTTGCCATTTACTGCAACTTTGAAGGTTAGAAAGGTACTCCATCTTCCAACGGTTCCAAAACACATTAACAAGGTGTTGAACCTGTTTCCATTGATGCTTGTAAACATTAGGATAATGAAGTTCCTCTGTGGGGATAGTGGCTATCCCAATTTTTTGAGTAAGAAGAGTGGCTGGGGTGAGCAATACTGGAGACTCTGGATCTGAGGACACAGGGACTAGAGGCCTTGCGTTATTATAGCAGACACCTCTGCAAGAAGAGTGACTAATGCCCCGTACACACGGTCAGATTTTCCGACGGAAAATGTGTGATAGGACCTTGTTGTCGGAAATTCCGACCGTGTGTGGGTTCCATCACACATTTTCCATCGGATTTTCCGACACACAAAGTTTGAGAGCAGGATATAAAATTTTCCGACAACAAAATCCGTTGTCGGAAATTCCGATCGTGTGTACACAAATCCGACGGACAAAGTGCCACGCATGCTCAGAATAAATAAAGAGATGAAAGCTATTGGCTACTGCCCCGTTCATAGTCCCGATATACATGTTTTACATCACCGCATTCAGAATGATCGGATTTTCCGACAACTGTGTGTGACCGTGTGTATGCAAGACAAGCTTGAGCCAACATCCGTCAGAAAAAATCCTAGGATTTTGTTGTCGGAATGTCCGAACAAAGTCCGACCGTGTGTACGGGGCATAAGATTTCATGGGTAAGCTGGGAATTTTTTTGGTCCAGTAGCATAGAGTCCAGGATTTTCCTTGCAACTCCAATCATGCGTTCCCAGGAGCCTTCCATTGTGAGAGGAATGAGGTGGGTTGAATTCCCATTTACACTTGTTGTCATTCAAGTTCACAATCTTTTCTGCTCCTGTAAAATTCGTCCAACAGTCAGATCTAAGTAACTTTACAGGTCCTTGCACAGAAAAAAATCTTCTGAAGGCATTAATAAAACACGAAGAATCGATTGATTCTATCACTTCGATGTGCACTGCACGAATGCTCAAGCAAGTGAACAGTGCAGCCCATCGCTTATTGTTAGCAACTCCGCCAAGAGTTCTGCATGTAACAACAGTCCAGGGGCGAAATATGTCCATGCCAACATTAGTAAACGGAGGTTCGGTGCTTAATCGGTCAGCCAGCAGCTCTGCCATCTGTTGTTGTAGGTGCTTTCCTCTTAGTTTTTGGCACTTGACACATTTGTGGAGTATGAACGATATACACCTTTTTATCCCGACGATCCAGAAACCTGCAGACCTTACTGCTCCTTCTGTGAAGTGACGTCCTTGGTGCTGAACTTGCTCATGGAAATGCCTAACTAACAGAGCAGTAATGTGATGACGTCCTGCAATAATGAGGGAATTTTCTCTTCACTAGACAAATTCGCCCTTCAAATGCGACCATCAACTCAAAGTAACTGGTTGTGATCAATTATTGGATTTCATTTGTACAGAGGGCTATTCTTAGATAGGTTAAGCTTTTTTGAAACGTTAGCAATCTCTTGTGAGTACACTTCATGTTGGACACATTGGATGATAACCTTTTCTGCTTGAGAGACTTCCTCAATTGCGGGAGGGCCTTTACAGATGTTCCACTTGTGGCACTCTTTTCCGGTGCTAGAGCCGTTAGCAAATTGATGAGCAACGTGAATAAGACGTGCAATGGCTCGTACAACAGAGGACCACTTAGAAAAGTGTTCAAAGCGGTGGGGACTCAGCCTTACCCTTGGTTTCACAGAGGTGTTGAGTGTGGTGGTAACAGCTCTGATTTCCTTATCAGATTCTGGATGAACCAGTTCAAAGTTAGAATCTGTAGAACTTGAGATGAGTTTATCATTCAAGAGTACTGGTGGAGATAGCCATGAAGTGTCCATAAATGCAGTAGTAGGTATTGCACGACTGCCGCGATCATCAGGGTTGAAGTTAGTGGGAACATAGTGCCATTGTTCAGGCGTAGAGAACTTCCTAATACATTCCACTCTGTTATATGGTAGTCTCTTTCTTGTGGTACAAAATGGTAGAGGTGCTACCCAACTGTTGGAATCATCTTGGTAGAAGTCTTTACTCATGGTTTTCAAGAATTCTTTGTCTTCCATGGTAGCTACCAACTCATTGTCTTTAGTGGTTACCGCAAACACTGTGTTGCCGATGTCGTCATCCCAGACATTAAGGGCTTTCTTATCATCTTGTATGCTGTGCTGTTGTGCACCTTTTTCAAACAGTCTATCTTTCACATTATATTGATGTGGTCGTTGTGCAGAACAAGTAGTCTGTCCGTTTGACAGGATGTGTGTTTTAAAGGAAGAGACTGAGTAAGACCTTTTGCCTTTGTCTCGACAAACATTGCCTATGACGACCCAGCCTAGATCCAGACACTGAGCATATGGTGCATGATGTGGACCGTTGATTTGCTGAGGAACCTTGTGCACCCTTAAGATGTCTCGGACGAGTAACAGCATGATATCAGCACTTTCGTTGAGGGCTGGTATTTTGTTAGGTATGTCCTTCAAGTGAGAATGGTGAAAGGCATCTTCAGGAGTAGGGATCTCCTCTTTGTTGCTTGGGATTTGGTTGCACTCAGTGATAGTGGGCAAGAATATTTCTACATTGTCATTCAGGTGAGCAACTACAAGACCGCTGGCTCTCCTACCTAAGACTACTGTAGTGTCAGCACAAGTGCTCAGGGTATAAGGTAGAGCATCTCCTGTTATGTTCAACAATTCAAAAAACTGTGTTCTTGCAAGAGATCTGTTGCTCTGCTCATCCAGAATAGTATGCAGTCTTATGGCCTTTTCAGGTTGACCTTTGGAGTATACACGAACCAAGCAAATCTTTGCACAGGATTTGTCGCAGAGTCCTTTTCCACAGACTTCTGTACATGTAGAGAACACTGAGGTGGCAGGTGCTGTTTGATCTGTGCGCTCCCCGCCTTGCTTTGCCTCAGGAAGATTGTTTGTGAGTGTAGTAGGGTTGTGCAGATATTAATGAAGAGCTTGTACATGGTCATCACTGTCACACTCTATACATTTGATGATAGCTTTACAGTCCTTTGCAAAGTGTTCTGTGGAGGCACAGCATTTGTAGCAAACTCCAAATTTCTTTAAAAGTTCCTTACGTTCTTGTAGGGTTTTCTTTCTGAAGCCGATACATTTCTTAAGTGGATGTGGTTTGTCATGTATCAGACATTGGCGATTTGGGTTCTCAATTTTCTTGTTTTGATCAGTCTTTTCAAGAACTGTAGCAGGTGTAGGTAGAACATTAGTCCTTTTCACTAACACTGGACCTCTATGGTCTCTGTGTGTCATAAGTGTGTTCGTAGGTCTTGGAGAGGGTGAACTGAGAATGTTACAGTCACCATAGGAGAAACTTGGGTCATTCTTAGTGTCTGCAATTCTTTTGATGAACTTGCAGAAGTAGGAAAAAGGAGGAAAGGGAACTATATGAGTTTCCTTATACTTTGATCCAAGCACTGCCCATTTTTCTTGAATACCATATGGTAGCTTGAGAATACGGTTGATGCCACGAGCGGTATCAAGGTAACTGAGATCAGGTAAGTTGATGTCCGCCTTAACAAGTTGAAGCTCTAAAAGAACATAGCTGAGTTCTTGAAACTTTAGTCTCTAGAGGAAATCCTTCAAGTCTGTCCCAAGCAGCATTAAGGCCTGCAGTGGGGTTGTCGATGTGAACTGCTTTGAGCCTCTTGATGCGTTCAGTTGACTGGGGACCTAGCCATCTGATGAGCAGATCTAATTCCTGTGGCATTGATGTCTAGGTCATTCATAGTGGCCTTAAAGGATCACTAAAGATAATTTTTTTTTTGTAAAATAACAAACATGTTATACTTACCTCTACTGTGCAGCTTGTTTTGCACAGAGTGGCCCCGGACCTGGTCTTCTGGGGTCCCTCGGCGGCTGTTTTAGCTCCCCCCTGCAAGGACTCAACACCTTCATGCGAGCTCCCTCGCATGGTGTTGAGAAGGACTAAAACACCTTCATGCGAGCTCCCTCGCATGGTGTTGAGTGCTTGCGGGTGCGCTCCCGTGATACAGCCAGCGGCCATAGTCGCTCACTGTATCACTCGGCCCCACCCCCGGCACGCCGCCTCATTAGATGTGATTGACAGCAGCACGAGCCAATGGCTGCGCTGCTTTCAATCCATCCACTGTAAACAATCAATGGCCAGGCTGAGCGGCGAAGAGGATGTCGGGGGCAAGCGCGGAAATTTTGAGGGGCCAGGTAAGTAAAACGGGGGGCTGGGGGTCCAGTATTGTCAGATGTTTTTTCACCTTAATTCATAAAATGCATTAAGGTGAAAAAACTTTTACCTTTACAACCCCTTTAAAGGTGGATTTCCAGCCTCTGTAATTTTCAGGCTTGTCATCAAACTTGGTGAGGCCTGTCTTAGTGAGCTATCTGCGGAGCATGTATTTAGCAAACTCTGGCATGTCTGTGTTCTCAGACTTTAGATGCATGACTGCAGGTGGAACAGAGCTAGTCGTGATGGCTGGTGCATTGACATTAAGTGACTTGGGAACATATGTTGGTGCAAAGGCATTCAATGCTGGAACTGGCTTAAAGTTCATTGACATGTTGGTTTGTAGCTGTAGATTAGTGTGCTTGCCAGGAGGTACTTGGTTAGTGCCAAAGTAAAGTGGACAGTCTGATATATGCATACCAGTGTCCGCTGCTTGCTGAGATGCTGCAGTCTGGTGTACTGGAAGATATAAAGGCAAATTGTCTTGAGGTACAGTAGGTGCAGATAAGAGACTTTGATTGAGTGCTTTGGTTGCTGTGACAGGGAGTTGGCATACTGGAGAGGTATGTGAAGAATCTGAGGCATAAGATGCAGCTGAGTGTCTGCAACTGTTGTCTCTTTCGCTTTCACTAGCGGCTTGTTCTGAGACCCTTAACCTTGTCATGGCTGTGGCATGCTCACATTGTTTTTTTCAAAACATTCATTTCTGCTTTCTGGAGTGCAGATTCAGCTTAGTTCTTTGTTTCTGGCATGCGGCTTCAGCTTAGTTTTCTGCTTTCTAGCATGCGGCTTGGCGTGCGGCTTTAGCTTCTTTCTCTGCTTTCTTTTGGGGCGAAAGCTGCCTGAATTTTAGAATCTTCAGCATCTGCACGGGCCTTTATGAGTTGTTGACTTAGTGCAGAAGATCTTGATTGTAGGGATTTGGAAGATCTCGTGGAGCATCTAGTAGATGTAGAGCGATAAGATCTGGATTCATGAAGCCGTGTTATTCTCACTTCTGCCTTTGTCTTTGTTTGCACCATTAAATTGTCTCTTTAAAGATTGAGCTCCTCAAATCCCTTTAATTCTTCCAATGACCCTTGAGTGTTGTACCGCTTTAAGAGATCAGTATATTTAACACAGTCTTTGATAACTCTCATAAGCAACATTCAATTGCTTGATAGCACCCTCTCTTTGTAATGGCTCATGAGATTGTTGGGAGAGAGCAGACATGCATTTAACAGTATTAGACCATAAGTCATTGATATTAAACAGCAGTTCTTCTTTGTCAGCTTTAAGATTCTCTTGCACCTTCCAGGTTGGTTTTGTTAAGCGTTTTTCCCTTTGGTTTGATTCAGGGTTTAATTCCTCAACTGGAAGGAGTACTAAACCTGGCTGTGCATCCCCAGATTGCATATTGTCTTGCTGAAACATCTTGTTAACAAGGAGGGGGTTTATAGTACAGTTTTCAGCAGCAGAGAAATTAATCAATTTACTGTGTCTGAGATCAGGTTTCTTAGGCTGCAGTTTTAGGTCGGTTCACACTGATGCATTGCGAATTTAACGCGATTTTGACCTGATGCGTTGCAAATCTTCTTTGCGAATTCATTACGTGTTTGTTGCGAATTTATAACGATTCTACAGGAATAGTTCTAATTTTGGGAGGTGACTGCGATTTCATGTTTGGCCAATGGAACCCAGTGTTTATGCTGACGTAAAAAAAAAAAAAATAGCTTTATTTACTTCCTTTTCTCTTCCTGGTTTTTGTGGTGTGTGTGGAGAGAGGAGTAGGATAATGTACCATTCATTGTCTTTGGTTATGGCAGCAGTAGTTACTGCTACTGCTGCAGTCATAATAAAAAAGAAGAAAGCCAGGCTGAGGAGGAGGACGATGATGACGCTGTCAACCAGAAGATACTGGGTACACCCTGTAATTGCAAATAGGGAGGAGAGAAAACAGTTCAAGATGATCTACAATGATCTACGTCAACATAATGACAAATTTTTCAACTACACTCGTATGTCAGTTGACAGGTGAGCAATTATACTTTTTCTCCCCATTCCTCCAGACCTGCCTTTATACTACATCCCCCCCTCCATCCCTCACCCTACATCACTCCCCCCTCCATCCCTAACCTTCACTGTTACCGGTATCCGAACATCCCTCCCACCCCAATATCCCTCATCCCGCTATTCCTCCCCCCCACTATACGTCACCCATCTATCCCTCACCCCCACTTTCCCTTACCCCCTCCATCCCTCACCCTTCATAACCCAATACATCCCTCTGCACTGTATCCAACCTCCCTCCTCTCCCCACTTCTCCCCCTTATCCTAATTTTCCCCCCTTTCACCTCACTTCCTTATGTGATACCTCCTCCCCTCCTTTATCTATTCAATCTTACCTCTTCTCTGTATATATTTAAATTTCATACAAACAGAGCATCACCGCGCTGACACAACCCCCCCCCCCAAGGAAGCAGCAGTTCAACTGCGAGATACACACAACAATACAAGAAAAAAGGAAAAAACCTGCGCTATATCATACAAATATGAGTGCATGAAAATCAATAATGCATGACAAAGTGGATGAAATGACTAATCCAGAAATTATTGTGAAAAAATATCATAATGAATACATAAAATCATAAATATGAGTGCATGAAAATTAATAATGCATGACAAAGTGGATGAAATGACAAATCCAGAAATTATTGTGAAAAAATATCATAATGAATACATAAAATCATAAGTGCACAAAAAAAGTGAATGTATTGGAGGATCACTGTGAGCGGTGTTTATGTTCTGCCTTTTCACGTTCAGTTCCACTGAGAAACATCGAGGGGACTTTTCCTACTTTCACAGAGAATATCTGGATTTTTTATTTCATGAACTTAGTCACACATTGACTTTTTTTTGTGCACTTATGATTTTATGTATTCATTATGATATTTTTTCACAATAATTTCTGGATTTGTCATTTCATCCACTTTGTCATGCATTATTGATTTTCATGCACTCATATTTAAATTTCAGTTTCGACGAATTGCTTCAACTGATCTACAGCAGTGTGGAGCATCAGAACACCACTTTCTGAAATAGTGTGGAGCCAGCTGAGCAATTACTTGTCACCCTAAGGTAACATATTTAATAAAAAGCCAGATAGCCAGCAAATTCGTATGCTTTTTTTATTTGTCGTGGCAGCTGATCCACTCTTGGCCTCACGTATTTGATGTAGGTGTTGCGTACACTACGTCTTCGTCACTTCGTCTACACTACGACTACCACCACGTCTTTACTCAGAGCAAAAACCGAAAAAAAGTAAGCACACAATTAATTATCCTTCTCCTTCCTTACAGGTACCTGGCTACCGGCAATTCTTTCGCCAGTTACATAGTAGGTGAGGTTGAAAAAAGACACAAGTCCATCAAGTCCAACCTATGTGTGTGATTATGTGTCAGTATTACATTACATATCCCTGTATATTGCGGTCATTCAGGTGATTTTCTAATAGTTTCTTGAAGCTATCAATGCTCCCCGCTGAGACCACCGCCTGTGGAAGGGAATTCCACATCCTTGCCGCTCTTACAGTAAAGAACCCTCTACGTAGTTTAAGGTTAAACCTCTTTTCTTCTAATTGTAATGAGTGGCCACGAGTCTTATTAAACTCTCTTCTGCGAAAAAGTTTTATCCCTATTGTGGGGTCACCAGTACAGTATTTGTAAATTGAAATCATATCCCCTCTCAAGCGTCTCTTCTCCAGAGAGAATAAGTTCAGTGCTCGCAACCTTTCCTCATAACTAAGATCCTCCAGACCCTTTATTAGCTTTGTTGCCCTTCTTTGTACTCGCTCCATTTCCAGTACGTCCCTCCTGAGGACTGGTGCCCAGAAGTGGACAGCATACTCCAGGTGCGGCCGGACCAGAGTCTTGTAGAGCGGGAGAATTATCGTTTTATCTCTGCAGTTGATCCCCCTTTTAATGCATGCCAATATTCTGTTTGCTTTATTAGCAGCAGCTTGGCATTGCATGCCGTTGCTGAGCCTATCATCCACTAGGACCCCCAAGTCTTTTTCCATCCTAGATTCCCCCAGAGGTTCTCCCCCCAGTGTATAGATTGCATTCATATTTTTGGCACCCAAATGCATTATTTTACATTTTTCTACATTGAACCTCATTTGCCATGTAGTCGCCCACCCCATTAATTTGTTCAGGTCTTTTTGCAAGATTTCCACATCCTGCAGAGAAGTTATTGCCCTGCTTAGCTTAGTATCGTCTGCAAATACAGAGATGGAACTGTTTATCCCATCCTCCAGGTCATTTATGAACAAATTAAATAGGATTGGTCCCAGCACAGAACCCTGGGGGACCCCACTACCCACCCCTGACCATTCTGAGTACTCCCCATTTATCACCACCCTCTGAACACGCCCTTGTAGCCAGTTTTCAATCCATGTACTCACCCTATGGTCCATGCCAACAGACCTTATTTTGTACAGTAAACGTTTATGGGGAACTGTGTCAAATGCTTTTGCAAAATCCAGATACACCACGTCTACGGGCCTTCCTTTATCTAGATGGCAACTCACCTCCTCATAGAAGGTTAATAGATTGGTTTGGCAAGAACGATTCTTCATGAATCCATGCTGATTACTGCTAATGATATCATTCTTATTACTAAAATCTTGTATATAGTCCCTTATCATCCCCTCCAAGAGTTTACATACTATTGATGTTAGGCTAACTGGTCTGTAATTCCCAGGGATGTTTTTTGGGCCCTTTTTAAATATTGGTGCTACATTGGCTTTTCTCCAATCAGCTGGTACCATTCCAGTCAATAGACTGTCTGTAAAAATTAGGAACAACGGTCTGGCAATCACCTGACTGAGTTCCCTAAGTACCCTCGGATGCAAGCCATCTGGTCCCGGTGATTTATTAATGTTAAGTTTCTCAAGTCTACTTTTAATTCCGTCCTCTGTTAACCATGTAGGCGCTTCCTGTGTTGTGTCATGAGGATAAACACTGCAGTTTTGGTTACTGAAGCCCCCCGATTCACTCGTGAAGACTGAGGAGAAGAATAAATTCAATACCTCTGCCATCTCCCCATCCTTTGTAACCAGATGTCCTTCCTCATTCTTTATGGGGCCAATATGGTCTGTCCTCCCTTTTTTACTGTTTACATACTTAAAGAATTTCTTGGGATTTTTTTTGCTCTCCTCCGCTATGTGTCTTTCATGTTCTATCTTAGCCATCCTAATTGCACCCTTACATTTCTTATTGCATTCTTTATAAATTCTGAATGCTGTGTATGATCCCTCAACCCTGTATTTTTTGAAGGCCTTCTCCTTTGCTTTTATATGCATTTTTACATTGGAGTTAAGCCATCCAGGATGTTTGTTCGCTCTTTTAAATTTATTACCCAATGGGATACATTGGCTAATGCCCTTATTTAATATGCTCTTAAAGCAAACCCATCTCTCCTCTGTATTCTTTGTTCCTAATATTTTGTCCCAATTTATGCCTTTTAGCAAGGTTTGTAGTTTAGGGAAGTTGGCTCTTTTGAAATTCAGTGTCTTTGTGTTCCCTTCATGTCTCCTATTTGTGTGATTTATACTGAAACTAATTGACCTGTGATCGCTGTTACCTAAATTGCCCCGTATTTCCACATCTGTTATCAGGTCTGTATTGTTGGTAATCAGTAGATCTAGTAATGTTTTATTTCTAGTTGGTGCGTCTACCATCTGACCCATAAAATTGTCCTGCAAGACATTAAGGAACTGGCGAGCCTTAAATGAATGCGCGGTTCCCTCCGCCCAGTCTATGTCTGGATAATTAAAATCCCCCATTATGATAACACTTCCCATCCTTGCTGCTAATCCAATTTGTGATAGGAGATCCGTCTCCACTTCCTCCCTCAGGTTAGGGGGCCTATAGCATACTCCAAGTATTATTTTCCCCTTAGCTTCATCCCTTCATCCCAGCAGCAATACACACACCAGCAGACAGCAGCAATACACACACCAGCAGACAGCAAGACTTGTATACTCTAACACTTGTTTATAACTCCCACTTAAACCAGCTCCACTTACACCAAGCTCCACAGCTTCAAACTGAGCACGCTCAACTGAGTCCTACAACAATTAAATAGTCACCTGGGAGCAATTAACCACACCCTTAATTGATAGACTGATGAAACAAAAAAAAAAAAAAAAAAAAAAAAAGCTATTTAAAAAGTGACAGCAAAAGGCAAGATAAAAACTAAAAGGAAAAGTCCCCAAAATGCAACCCAGCAAACACCAACAGACAGCAGCAATACACACACCAGCAGACAGCAGCAATACACACACCAGCAGACAGCAAGACTTGTATACTCTAACACTTGTTTATAACTCCCACTTAAACCAGCTCCACTTACACCAAGCTCCACAGCTTCAAACTGAGCACGCTCAACTGAGTCCTACAACAAGTTAAATAGTCACCTGGGAGCAATTAACCACACCCTTAATTGATAGACTGATGAAAAAAAAAAAAAAAAAAAAAAAAAAAAAAGCTATTTAAAAAGTGACAGCAAAAGGCAAGATAAAAACTAAAAGGAAAAGTCCCCAAAATGCAACCCAGCAAACACCAACAGACAGCAGCAATACACACACCAGCAGACAGCAGCAATACACACACCAGCAGACAGCAAGACTTGTATACTCTAACACTTGTTTATAACTCCCACTTAAACCAGCTCCACTTACACCAAGCTCCACAGCTTCAAACTGAGCACGCTCAACTGAGTCCTACAACAAGTTAAATAGTCACCTGGGAGCAATTAACCACACCCTTAATTGATAGACTGATGAAACAAAAAAAAAAAAACAAAAAAAGCTATTTAAAAAGTGACAGCAAAAGGCAAGATAAAAACTAAAAGGAAAAGTCCCCAAAATGCAACCCAGCAAACACCAACAGACAGCAGCAATACACACACCAGCAGACAGCAGCAATACACACACCAGCAGACAGCAAGACTTGTATACTCTAACACTTGTTTATAACTCCCACTTAAACCAGCTCCACTTACACCAAGCTCCACAGCTTCAAACTGAGCGAATTCAAGACGGCTAATCGACCGTGAGTTCTATTGTGCATACAACCTGTGCAGCTATCGGCTAGTTTTAAAGGATTTGATGATGAAGAAGCTGACTAGGGAAGACTGGGCTAAAATTGCCAAAGTTTTTTGGGAGCGGTGCAATTTCCCAAATTGTGTGGGTGCAATAGATGGAAAGCACATCAGAATAATCAGCCCAATTCGTAGTGGCTCAAAGTATTTTAACTATAAAAAATAATTTTCATTTGTCCTAATGGCAGTGGCTGATCCCAAATATTCCTTTACCTATGTGGATATAGGATCATATGGAAGTAGCTCTGACTCCAGCATCTTCTCGCATTCTTCTTTTGGCAAGATGCTTCGAGAAAACTCACTAAACCTTCCTGATAATCTCCCACTTCCTGGAACAAATCAACCTCTGGAGCCTTATGTGTTTGTTGGGGATGAGGCATTCGCTATTTCTGAGCACCTTCTATGGCCATATGCAAACAGGGGACTGTCCACTGCAAAGAGGGTATTCAATTACAGACTGTCAAGGGCAAGACGTGTAGTGGAGTGTACTTTTGGCATACTTGACAATAAGTGTCCTTTCCTACACTCACCTATCAGCCTTAGTATGGAGCATGCCATTGGTGCAGTGCAAGCAGCATGTGCATTGCACAATTTTGTTCATGCTTGAGATGGGTACCTATTTGAGGACTCTTTGATGCATGACCTCGAAGATCCAACATGGATCAGAACCCGTGGCAACTACAGTGGGGAAAATGTGCGCCAGGACTTCACAGAGTACTTTATGTCAGCAAATGGGCAGCTATCATGGCAGCTCGATGCAATAGGTTAAAATGCTGTACTCTGCTTCACATATTTGCATGGTGTCAATTTTCAACGTTAAAAATAAAAAATTGAATTTGATACTGTTCACGTGTCATTATTTTACAGAGTGTGTTGTTTACATATCGATCTTCCCATACCATATCCTCACTACAGATAACCTTAACCCTCTTCTGTATCCCTAACCGTAAAATGTAGATCGGCGCCATGGACATGTGAGGATTGGCACGTTGGGGAGGAGTCCCTCACCTGCAAGTCGTAGGTTAGCCCCCTGTGATTATATAATTGGCAGTTCTTGGATGCTTTGTAGTTGTATCCTTGTAAAGCTGCCACTATACTGAGAAGCATCCAGCACTAGGTAAGTGCTATGTTTAGTTTACCTACTATAGCTGATATCGATTCCAACATCATCAATAATACCATCACTAACTAACTATTCTTTGGATACACTCACTCAGTACAATTGTCTTTTCACCTCTAGCCATCACTATTCATACACATGTTCACCATTCCAACCTCTACATTCACCCCATACACTCCTAACAATTGGCTTGATCTGTTCACTGGCACCCATACACATTTTGAGTTTTTATCACAGTTTGGTTTGGTTTAGTTAGTTTTTTTCTTTTTACACTATTTTTCACAGTGCATTCCCACACGATCACCTCACATCCATCATCATCACCATGGCACCACTAGCACATTCACTTTCTCCATCCATGCTCTAATTGGATTTATTATTCTCAACATACTTCTATCACCCATCATGCGTCATTCATGCACACCTTTTTTCATTTGTATCCCTTAATTATTATACTATCAATTAAATACATACTTCCAAGTAATAGATTTGATTAACAGTAATATACATATATACAAGCAATCACTTCAGTGAGGGCTAATTAGCTATTGCCCTACGGCACTAGATATTTTGAGAACAATACTACTAAGGTTCCTAACCAAGTCTTTTTTTATATACAATGGCAGGTGCTCTGCCCCCGTCATTTCCCCCGTCCAAATGTGTGACCCCTTGCAAGTCCAATAGATTGCGGATGTGCCTGTGAGGCACGGAGGGATATGTGCGGTCTCTGGGATCTCTAGGCCTTCATGCTTTTAAACAATCTGGTTTGGTTGGTGCATCTTCACCATATCATCCACTCAATGGTAAATATACCTCTATAGATACAATGTAATACAATTATTTATCAATGCTAAATGCTGTGTAAATGTTTTACATATTGACTAAGGTTATAAGTTTAAACTCTAACTGTGACATATTTCCCTAGAATATAAAACCCCCCTGAAGAAGACCAATGGGTCGAAATGCATTGGGGTATTCATATGAACATTATTGATGACACGTTTTTTAACCATGGATGATGTTATATGTCGATTTTTGGTACATGTCAACCAGAGTCTGTATTTTGTACTTTTAAATAAACTTGTTACACATTTTATATACTTTATGAACTTGACCTACTTTATTACTATAATAACATTCAATGTATTGCTGCCTAAAAAACCCCCTTGGGGAATCCTTGTCTTGTCTTCTCTGTATACATTTGGGTTGTGCAGCCTGGGTGCTCTCGCATATGTGTTTTTCCATTGTAAAATGTAGACTAACCCTGAGGTCTCCAATCAGTGCATCAATAGACAAATACACATCGATAAGCAATATACTTACAATTGGGTTTATAGGTTCCAGGAGGTAAGCTGTACCGGTCATGGTACATGAGATGGATGATTTGCTCCATAGTAAGCAATAGTAAGCAATAGAAGCAATGCAGACAGATATCACACCATAGTTGTCTTCCCAAAAAAAATTGTTATTTTTTAAATTTGTAATCTTCACGTAATTACATACTTTTTGAAACATTTTTAGGAAATAGTCATACTTCAAACATTGTAAAGAACCACATAACTTCTTCCCTTTCTCTCACCCTTTATGCTTTCTCCCCCTCACTCGATCTCTTCTTTCAAGTCAAACTTAGTATGACCCTCCAACTTTCTCAGACCCTCTCACTTCCTCAGACCCTCTCACTTCCTCAGAGCCTCTCACTTCCTCAGACCCTCTATCTCCCTCAGAGCCTCTCACTTCCTCAGACCCTCTCACTTCCTCAGAGCCTCTCACTTCCTCAGACCCTCTCACTTCCTCAGAGCCTCTCACTTCCTCAGAGCCTCTCACTTCCTCAGACCCTCTCACTTCCTCAGAGCCTCTCACTTCCTCAGACCCTCCAACTTTTTCAGCCAATCCTACTTCCTCTGACCCTCCTACTTCCTATCTGTTTCTATAGTCTTTATGGACATACTGGACATTTTCACTTTTCTTGTCCAAAAAGAAGCACCTAAACCTCCACCTCACTCTTGTACTCTCTCTTTTCATCCTACTTTTGTACATGTATCCCACTGCATAATCCACACGGACCTGAAAAATTGGTATGGACCAAAAAAGTTTTACATAACGTAAACAAATGCAATATGGTTAACAACATGAAAGAGGCTGTGCCGTTTAACAGGTAGACATCTATCAATTCAAAATAATAGTTACACTCTGTTTCTCAAGCGTTACTAGCCTCAAAGGTACAAGCAGGGAAATCACTCTATCCGGTGGTTCACTCGGGGCGGGCCCATATAGCATAATCGCACCACAGCCCTTTACATTTTGGTCAGAGGTGGGATACAAGCTCTGACATTGGTGGGTGGTCAGTGGGATTGGTTGTCAGTGGGATAAATGCACTTACATTGGTGGTCATTTGGATTGTTGGTCAGTAGGATGCATGCCTTTACATTTTGGTCAGAGGTGGGATACAAGCCCTGACATTGGAGGTCAGAGGTGGGATGCAAATCCACAAAAAAATATAAAACATAACAAACAAATCCAATATGGATTAACAACATGAAAGTGCCAGTGCCATTCAACAGGTAGGCATCTATTAATTTAAAAAAAGTAGTAACACTCTGTTTCTCAGGTGTTGCTAGCTTTAAAGGTACAAGCGGGGATATCACTCTATCCGGTGGTTCATTCGGGGCGGGCCCATATAGCATAATCACACCACAGCCCTTAACATTGTGGTCAGAGGTGGGTTACATGACCTGACATTGGTGGTCAGTGTGATTGGTTGTCAGTGGGATAAATGCACTTACATTGGTGGTCATTTGGATGCATGCCTTTACATTTTAGTCAGAGTTGGGATACAAGCCCTGACATTGGTGGTCAGAGGTGGGATGCAAATCCACTATAAAAATACAAAACATAACAAACAAATCCAATATGGATTAACAACATGAAAGTGCCAGTGCCATTCTACAGGTAGGCATCTATAAATTCAAATATGTTGTAACACTTTGTTGCTTGCCTCAAAGGCACAGGCGGGGATATCACTCTATCCGGTGGTTCACTGGGGGGCCCATATTGTGCATTTGTGGGAGGCACGATTGAATTAACTTCAAGTGATTGATTTCTATATGGATAAGGACTTGTAATGATTGGTTTGAGCTGTTCCATAGGTGTTGACACAGGTGGATAGTGGTTTGGCATGGATGGCATTTGATTGTAGAGCTGTGGTACTCTGCTTTGTTGTGGGAAATGGTGAGAAATTGAGTTGCGTGGTCTCAATTCCATTGCTCTTGTCATATCCGGGCTTCTAGTTGGAGGGGGCATTAAGGAAGCTATTGGTGAAGGAATGGGATATGGGGTTCTTGATCTGGGGGCCTCATGAATGCTTGAGGGGTCAGAAAAACTAGAAGGATAAGGGTTTGGTGCAGGCTTTGAAGCAGAAGAAATGAGTGTTATTTAAGTACTAGTACTCTTGTGTGTTGGCTCTGAAACATGGCGTGGCATAGTGAAGGAATGTATGGAATGTTGCACTGCAATCCTCATGCTGAAGTAATGGTCTGGCAAGACCTCTTTGAGAAGAGGCACCAAACTTAGGGAAAACATAGTATGAGGGCATCGCTGGACATCGATTTGTTCAGTGATCCCTGACACTATATTGAGTAATTTATTTGTCTCGTCTTGGTCTTCCACCTGTTCTGCTGCCCTGCTGCTTCGCTTCCTGCGTGAGGTAGATGTTTGCCTTAGTCTTCTGTTGGAAGGTGTAGAAATGTCAGTATCCTCATTATCTTGCTCCTGAGTAGATGATTCATGTACCTCGATTGCGTCACCCTCTACCTCCATATATGATGAATCTTCTATGTTTGTGCAAGAAAATGATACTCCCTCATCTACGTCAACAATAGCAGCATGCTCTTCTCCCTCTTCCTCCTCCTCTTCCCAACTTGCTTCTGTGCTGCAATACAAAAGTTGATACTTGAAATTCTAACAAAAGATGATAGCGGTAGAAGCAAAGGTTAGGGGGAGGACAGGTAAATTAGAGAGGGATGGTAGAGAGAGATAGTCTTGTATGTAAACTTACTTCCTTAATTCTAGAACCGGCTTGAGAAAATCCAGGTATCTGGCAAAGGCATAGGGATGCTTTGGGGCAGTACCAGACCCACTTCGTGCTTCACGCTCCAGTCTCTGGAGTCTTTGAAATGTATCCTTGAGGCTTCGCCACCTAGTACGTATGAGTTCTTCTGTAGTCAAATAAAACATAAACAATTAATTGGTGGTGAGTGGGAACAATGCTCATTACACAGCTGGTCAGTGGGATTTGTGGTCAGTGGGATGCATGCCCTTACATTGGTCATCAGTGGGATGCATGCCCTTACATTGGTCATTTGTGGGATACATGCCCTTACCTTGATGGTCAGTGGGATACATGCCCTTACATTGGTGGTCAGTGGGATGCATGGCCTTACATTGGTGGTCAGAGGGATTTGTGGTCAGTGGGATACATTGCCCTTACCTTGTTGGACAGTGGGATACATGCCCTTACATTGGTGGTCAGCGGGATGCATAGCCTTACATTGGTGGTCAGAGGGATTGGTGGTGAGTGGGATGAATAAATATGTACTTACGTTTATGTTTGCAAACTTGTGGTGTGAAGTCTTCCCAGTCGGAATACAAAGTTTTACAAATTTCTTCCCAGCCTCTGCCCTTTTGGGCATTATTTTTATATTCAGGTATGCGGCTGTCCCATATATATATAGCCTGTCATGGACAAGTCTGATGAGCTCCTCATTGTCGATGCTGTTCCGACGCCTGGGGGCCATCTTATCTGTTTGCATATGGACATGAGACAGGAAACAGGAAGTGAGGGGGCAGTACTGGGAGGAGGAGCTGGAGGTTACGAATTCACACATATGTGAACCATCAATGCGATTCAAGAAGGATTTACATTGATGTCTATGGAGAATAAATTCGCAACGCAGTAAACTCGCATAAGACCCTTTTTTATCGCATCGCATTCGTAGAGGAATCGCAATGCATGTATGAGAACGACCGTCATTGAAAACAATCACTTTAGGGATGACATGCGAATTTAAAGTGCTTTTGACGCATCACATTCGTTAAGAACTCACATCAGTGTGAACCGGGCCTAAGAAAGGTTTACTCTGACTTTCCTATAGGATTACACAGACAAAAAGCCATGTGCCGATGCATACAGAGGCAGTGTATAAGCTGTTTGTATGAACATTCACAGCAGTAATATTGTCCTATGGCTGATGAGTGCTATGCTGAGACTTGCTTGCAGACACACATACAGACTTGTGTATTAATGGCTGCACTGTTTGATAGCTGCTATTTCCAGTGTCCATAGAACCTCTCACAGTGGTTCCAGAGCTAGCAAGGATCAGATCTTTTGATTGATCTTTCTAAGGATGTATTGACTGATCTTTCTAACGATCTTCTGACTGTTCTGTCTCTCCATTCTAAGCATTGAAAGTGTGATCTCCGTAACTTACAGTTAGTTGTGTTGAGATGTCGATAACCCTAATCTTATTTGGATACACAGACAGTGACTCGATCCAGACGACACCTTGTTGATCTTGTGAAGTTTAATCCATAAACTGTGAGGATCTTACAACAATGAACATCGGATAGGTCAAAAGATCATAATGTGATCCAGTCCACATGTGTGCAGAAATGCATTACTGGGAGAAGGGTGGGGCTAACTATACAAAATAAGCTGAAATACAGGAAGGGGAGGAACCAGGGGCAGAATAATACATATAACATTTAAAGGCATATCACAAGGCATGTGAAACATGACAAAGGGTTATTTACTAAAGCTGGAGAGTGCAAAATCTGGGGCAGAAACTGATCAGCTTCCAGGTTTTTAAGTTAGAAGCTGCCATGTACAATGGCACCAGATTCTGAGTGCACCAGTTTTACTAAACTCCAATGTGTCTAGGTCTAGAAGGCTAGTACTCACTGCTGAATACTCAGTAGCTGCCTGCAGTATCCAAGACAGGGGCAGCCCATCCGTTAAGAGCGCATGGGTGCCACCCCCCGTCCATGCGTCCGGCCCCTTGCAGGATGCTGGACGCATGGATCCCAATGGGGGGGTGTTTGAAGCACCTGATTAGAGCCAGGGGTTCTGACAAGCTTCAAAATAGGGTGGGCTCTGTGCGCAGAGAATTTGAACTGAGCCCACCCAGGTGTGTTGCAATAGCACATTAATATTTGCTATTATAGCACTGATCCTCTTCCCGGCCAATCAGGAAGCAGGTCACCTGATTGGCTGAAAGGACAGTCGATCCTATTGGACCCCTAGGAGGAGGGGAGGAGACGCACAGCGGAAGCGAGGAGGAGGAGAGGACACAGGAGCTGCTGCCCGATGCCCACTGCCTGATGCCTGCCACCTGTTATCTAGATGGGGTATGTGTCGGACCGTACGGGAGACAGTGAGTGGAATGTGCGGGGGGGGGGGGGTTGAGGAAGTTCTCCTTCCCAAACTACGCTTTTAGATTTTTCTGAAAGAGCTTGGAGCTCCTCTTTAATATTACATAACTAGCTTTCTTTGAATGTGTATCTTTCCACCAGAACCACAACAGCCAGCTATGGCTTGGCCCCATTGGTATACTATCTAAAAGCTTTTATAGTTTATGTAACCTTAAAGCATTTGTTACCCCAACACTTCATATTCTTTACATCTACCTGCTGTACCATGTGCTTGTATGAATAAGTATCCCGTTCTCTTTGTATCGCTTCCTTTATGTGAAATGCCTGGTTCCTGCTGGTCCCTCTGCTTTCCTATTAAAAACTGAACACACTAAGCAGAAGAGCTATGCTGGGAACTCAGTGTACTCTCCTCCAACGATCACACTTGTGCTGACATGCCCCCCCTGCACAGCCATTCACTGGCAAGCTCGGTGTGCTGCTGTTTCTCCTCCCCCAGCTCTTATGAAGCTGAGAACAGAAGGAATGTGATCATTAATAAAAAAGGAAAAAAGGTATTTAATAAAAAGGTATTTCTATGTCTATATTCGTATTTAGGGATGTGGCACACTCTGGAGTCTAATCACTGATACCCCCATGTTCTGGTACTTGTTACACAGAGATTGTGGACATTTGCTGGAATTTGAGTATATGTGGATGCACATTTTAACTACTTACCAATTGTTATTTATCTAATATTCAGATAATTGTGAGTGTAGCTCCTGTCATATGGTAACACACTAAGCGCAGAAAGTTTTTTTTATATACAAATATAATAATTAAGTTTATAACCCTACAAGGTAAATGACCAATCGGTGCAGATGAGAAAAACTATTTAAAATAGGATTTACTAACTTGCTTGTGATGATTGTAGCCATAATAGCACACTTGCAACAAAAACAACTGAACGCTGCACATAATATGTTTTTGTTTACACTAACATTCAGGACAAGTGGTGTTCCCTTCTTGATCCAAGCAGCACTGCTGACACCAAATGCTTGTCCTGAAAATTTTAAATTCCTGGTAAATCTCTTGTACCAATTTTTTTTTTCCTGATGACAGAAGACAAGTGACATCCCCAGATCCTCAAAAGTGGTAATAACAAGTGGTAAAGCATAGAATCATATGACAAACATTGCATTATTGTCTGGAGACACCCTTAAAAGAATCAAAAGAGATACATTTTCCATTTATAAGTATTATACTGCTTTTTCAAAAAATGAATGCAAAATAGCTAAAGTTTCAGGAAAGATCATATTGTTTAAGTGCATATTTTTGCATGTGGGTGTGTTTTTGTGTATGCTTCATACAAAGCCCTAAAATAACAGCAAAATTTCAAATAACATGTTAAGCCGTCAGCCTGGTAGGCAATTTGTACATCCAGACCCTGCTGCCTTAAAAAAAAAAAAAAAAAAAATCTTAATATTTATTCAAAGCAGGCCAATTTCATGGAACAGATTGTGGTTGTTCCGTGCTGTGTGTCTCTGTGTGCCAAATAAATAAATATGTTCTCATAAGGGAACAATGTCTTCTGACATAAATGGCCTGGTGAGTTGGCTCCTTAGTAGGGATGAGCCGAACACCCCCCTGTTCAATTCGCACCAGAACATGCGAACAGGCAAAAAATTTATTCGAACACGCGAACACCGTTAAAGTGTATGGGACACGACCATGAATAATCAAAAGTGCTAATTTTAAAGGCTTATATGCAAGTTATTGTCATAAAAAGTGTTTGGGGACCTGGGTCCTGCCCCAGGGGACATGGATCAATGTAAAAAAAGTTTTAAAAACTGTATTTTTTTGGGAGCAGTGATTTTAATAATGCTTAAAGTGAAACAATAAAAGTGTAATATTCCTTTAAATTTCATACCTGGGGGGTGTCTATAGTATGCCTGTAAAGGGGCGCATGTTTCCCGTGTTTAGAACAGTCTGACAGCAAAATGACATTTCAAAGGAAAAAAGTCATATAAAACTACTTGCGGCTATTAATGAATTGCTGGTCCGACAATACACATAAAAGTTCACTGATAAAAACGGCATGGTAATTCCCCACAGGGGAACCCTGAACCAAAATTTAAAAAAAAATGACGTGGGGGTCCCCCTAAATTCCTTACCAGGCCCCTCAGGTCTAGTATGGATATTAAGGGGAACCCCGGCCAAAATTTTTTTTAAAATATGGCGTGGGGTCCCCCTCAAAATCTATACCAGATCCTTCAGGGAGGCCCCTTCATGAGGCCCATGTCACCATCAACATGGGGACAAGGTGTTTTGGGGGGGTACCCCAAAGCACCCTCCCAATGTTGAGGGCATGTGGCCTGGTACGGTTCAGGAGTGGGGTCGCTCTCTCATCCCCCCTCTTTTCCTGCAGCCTGCCAGGTTGCGTGGTCTGATACGGGTCTGGTATGGATTTTTGGGGGGACCCCACGACATTTTTTTTAAAATTTTGGCCGGGGTTCCCCTTAATATCCATAACAGACCTGAATGGCCTGGTATGGAATTTAGGGGGACCCCCCACGTCATTTTTTTGTAAATTTTATGTCGGACCGGCTATTCATTAATAGCCGTGAGTAGCTTTAAATTACTTTTTTTCCTTTGAAATGTCATTTTGCTGTCAGACTGTTCTAAACACGGGAAACATGCGCCCCTTTACAGGCATACTACAGACACCCCCCAGGTACGAAATTTAAAGGAATATTACACTTTTATTGTTTGACTTTAAGCATTATTAAAATCACTGCTCCCAAAAAAACGTCAGTTTTTAAAACTTTTTTTTGCATTGATTCATGTCCCCTGGGGCAGGACCCGGGTCCCCAAACACTTTTTATGACAATACCATGCATATAAGCTTTTAAAATTAGCACTTTTGATTTCTCCCATAGACTTTTAAAGGGTGTTCTGCGGCTTTCAAATTTGCCGCGAACACCCCAAATTGTTCGCTGTTCGGTGAACAGCCGATGTTCACTGCCAACAGAAAGAGAGGGACAAAGCAAAACAAAAACAAAAAAGTCAAGACTAGGGCAAGTTCAAGGAAGACAATAATAGTTAGTTAATCTTACAGTGTATATTAAAACTGTTGGTGGGAATCACTTAAGAGACGGATCCTGAGAGAGGGCTTTCCCCGGATGCGGATGGCGGAACTGGCCGGTGGTGGTCCTCACCCCCTATCCCTCCCTCCCCCCTTCTTTTTCTCTCCCCTTAGCTACTATACTCTTGACTCTGATCTCTCTTGTTGTTCGGCCCCTCGGGGCATTCTTGATTTCCCTATTCTCTTGATATCATTATTAAGAGAAAGGTATCAAAAAAGAAAAAGGAAAAAACAGTGCTCCATACGGAGACTTCCTAGCCCTCTAAGCAAACGGCGTGAGCCACATTTGATATGTTTTGACCATTGAAGCCAAGAGCTGTATGCGCACGGGATCTTGCACGTGGATTATATCCAATGTGGATTCAATATTGTTGTGGTTTCTGTATCACTGTATCTAAATAAAGAATTGAAAAAAAAAAAACTGATGGTGGGAGATAACATTCTTCTTTTGCTCATTTTTGGGATCAAAAGCTAACTAGAAATTATTAAAATTGGAAGAAATGTAATTAATATATAGCTTTGTGTTTGGGCACCATAATTTGTGACAATTCTTAAAGCTTTAATTACACCTCTCTGCCATTCTTAGTTGACATTGGTTCTACTTTAGAGCAAAAAGTGTATCAAAAATGTGTCGTGACTTGATAAAAACCAAGATTATGCCAACTGAAAAGCCTTTAAAGCAACAAATAACTTGATACTGAAGTAAAGTTTTAAACTGTGAAATGATTGACATCTTTGGAGGCAGAATATTGAGGTTGGAAGGTGATGGTAATTTCCACAAATCCCTAACTGTTTATCGAATATAAATGCTATTCATTACAAAATGAGTTAATTGATTTAAATATGATACATGTGTGTACAGTCCCACATACTGTTAACCTGCAATAATTCCATAGAATAATATCTGTTTCAAGCCCTTCTTTTATCTTTAAATAGTGGCAGAAAATAGACTGACCACAATGCTTTGTGTCATAATGAAATCAGTTACAGGTTCAGGCAAAAATTATTTTATTATTGTCTGAAATTCTAATCATAGTGCTCTATTCATACACTTGTCTTGAAAGATAAAAACAATCCTAAAAGATGACTGGGTAAGCTAAGGAAGAAAAATGGATTAGTTAACCAAAACCAGAAGACCTTCATGAAGACATTGTGGAAAGCTAGGGAAGATTCCCCGGTGCATGGGCGACCCTAAAATGATGCCCCCTCCTTAAAAAAGTTCTGCGGACACCCATGTCCCTAACAGACCTCCATAGTGAATGGGGAACGTCGTCCTGGGGTGGTTGGAAGCATATACAGCTAAAAAATGTTTTTTAAACATCACGGGATGGTTTGAGACCCAGTGATTCCCTAACTGGGTTTGAGGTTATGTGCCTGGATAGAGATGGCTCAACCCACTTACTCTCCAAATTGTATAAACTTTCACTAGAGAAGCTAACTACTACAGCCCCCTATTACATTAAGGAATGGGAGAAGGAATTGGGTATAGGGCCATCTGATGGTAGTATTGAGAAGATTACAACATTAGCTCACACTTCTTTAGTCAACTCAAAAGCCCAAGAATGTTGTTAGAAATTCTTGTCAAGGTGCTATAGGGTACCTGACAAACTGTCTCGCATATTTCTGACAGTGTGTGATCTTTGCCTGGAGAGGCTTCGGATAGAAAGGCACCTTCTTACATTCGTGGTGCGAATGTCCTGTTATAAGACCTTTTTGGGTTGAAGTCTGTAACCTAATTATAAAGGTGACAAACTAACAGATTGCAGATGACCCTCTCCCCATGGTATTTCACGACACAGTGAAATCGGTGGGGTCCTATAAACGGTCCTAGATGGCTCACCTACTCAATGGGAACAAAAAATGAATATAGGTGTGGCGCTGCTCTAGTGTAGTACAATTGTAATGGTAGGTCACCCTTCTATGCCTTATATGATGACCTGACTTAGATGTAGAGACTAAATATTTTAAGTTGTAAATACTGTCTTGCAAGAGTCTAGGTTATTGTGTGTATGAATCTGAAACATACAGTATGGTGCTAAAATTGACTTATTGACAATCAAACTTATTCAAAACATAATATGTAGACAAATGAATAAACTTACATTTGATAAAAGTTACAAAGTGAAATGTATGAAGCCCAACATGTGATATAACCTTAAGGGCCCAATTTGTATTTGCTTTCCATTGTACTACACCCTCTGGTGGTTGTTTTGCCAAATTATTGTATAATTTTAGCCAAAAATGGTGCAGATTACTGCTCTTGGATGTTCTTCTGAGTGGGAATGGTTAAATATGCAAATAGAAATCGCAATTTTATATCACATACCTTTACGCCTAAGCTAAAAGTGGAGAAAAGTGTTTGCTGGTTGCCTGTATATAAATACTTATAAATAAAGTGCCTTATGCTAAATTTTAGTTGTAAGTGAAAAAATTATTTTCAGTAAAAATCAATGGAAATCGCAATCCTATATCATATATATATATATATATATATATATATATATATATATCATATACTATTGCATTATAACTCCCAAGTGCAAAAATGTGCTGATAATAATAAAGTGACTCGTGCTTGAAAAATTAAACAAAGTGACTTGTGCTTCATAAAAACCAGTACTTGCTGGAAAAGACAATACATGCGTTTTTAAAAAAATGAAGTCTTTTTAGATATAGTTCAAAGGGTTAAGTCCTCATTGGAAGGTAATGTTGTTTTATTTTTTATAAACCACTTCTTGTTCAGGTGCTGGCTTTGTGATGGTGCTTCTAAACCGTGCTCTTATTATGCTTGCACTCACCGGATCAAAACACCCCTGCAGGGGTATAGGCAGTCACAGTGTCTGCCACTGCGTAGCAGCCCTGGATGTCCCCGTTCATGCTTTAAATGTTGGTTTAACGGCTTAGAATATATTCACCATAAAAGAGAGGGAATGTCCATAGTGTGAAACCATTTAAAAAGCTTTATTACAACATATATAGAGATCATACTCACATTTTAAAAGATACTGGTAAGCGCAAAATGATAAGATCCGTAGCAATCGGCTTGTGATCGTCTCACTGGAGGTGACGCAAGACGTTCATAGATCCCGTCCTACTCACTGCTGGCAAATATCTTATCCCAATCCACTGGAAATCACCGGTGGCCCCTGCAATCAAAGAATGGATATTGAGGGTACAAGATATTATGGAGGGGGAGGAATGGAGGCATCTTTGTGCCAACACCTACTCAAAATTTTTACAAATGTTGGGCCTTATAGATATATTTTTTTTCCTCTGACTTGTATAAACAATTAATGTTGTAACTAGGGATGAGCCGAACACCCCCGGTTCGGTTCGCACCAGAACCTGCGAATGGACTGAAAGTTTAGAACCCCATTAGTCTATGGGACTCGAACATTCGAAATCAAAAGTGCTAATTTTAAAGGCTAATATGCAAGTTATTGTCCTAAAAAGGGTTTGGGGACCCGGGTCCTGCCCCAGGGGACATGTATCAATGCAAAAAAAAGTTTTAAAAACTACCGTTTTTTTCGGGAGCAGTGATTTTAATAATGCTTAAAGTGAAAAAAAAGTGAAATATTCCTTTAAATATCGTACCTGGGGGGTGTCTATAGTATGCCTGTAAAGTGGCTTGTGTTTCCCGTGCTTAGAACAGTCCCTGCACAAAATGTAATTTTTAAAGGAAAAAAAGTCATTTAAAACTGCTTGCGGCTTTAATGTAATGTCGGGTCCCGGCAATATGGATGAAAATCAGTGAGACAAACGGCATGTGTACCCCCCCCAGTCCATTACCAGGCCCTTTGGGTCTTGTATGGATGTTAAGCGAAAACCCGCACCCAAATTAAAAAAAGGAAAGGCGTGGGGCCCACAGGCCCTAGATACTCTGAAACAGCAGTATACAGGCAGTGCAAACAAGACAGGGACTGTAGGTTTGTTGTTAAGTAGAATCTGTTTGTAATTTTGAACTGTTACATTTTTAAAGTGTAGCTTCAGCCAAAAAATCTATTTTTAAGCTTTTTGGAAAACATAGCGAAGGGTTATCACCCCTGTGACATTTTTTTTTACTGTCTGTGCACCTCTCAGAAGATTTCACCTCACTTTCTGTCCCAATGACAAATGTTTTTTGAAAATTTGTTGTAAGTTGTAAGTTGGATGTTTGAAAGTAGGGGCCTGCCCTTTATACTCTGCAGAAATTGGGGCCTTAGGTGTTGGTGTTGCCACAACACTGTAAGCCCTCACAGTTACTCTTGGTGGGCGCAGGAACGGGCCCTGCTGTGAAATATTAGATCAAGAATCGAAATGACATGCCATTGTTGAACAGTGGTAGAAAAAGTGGGCCTTTGGTGGTGGTGGTCGTGGTGCTGGTGCCACAACACTGTAAGTCCTCACAGTTACTCTTAGTGGACGCTGGAACAGGCCCTGCTGTGAAATATATCATTGTAATTACATGCACCTGTTGAACAGGGGCAGAAAAATTGGGTCTTTGGTGGTGGTGGTGGTGTTGCCACAACATTGTAAGTCCTCACAGTTACTCTTGGTGGGCGCAGTGATGGGCCATGCTGTGAAATATTAGATCAAGAATTGTAATTACATGTCCCTGTTGAACATGGGCAGAAAAATTGGGCCTTAGGCACTGGTGCCACAACACTGCAACCCCTCACAGATACTCTAGTTGGAGCGCAGGAATGAGCCTTGCTGCAAAGTATTGCATTAAAAATTGTAATTTTACACCCTGTTAAACAGGAGCTGAAAAATTGGGCCTTGGGTACTGGTGCTAGTGCCACAACACTGTAACCCCTCACAGATACTCTAGTTGGAGCGCAGGAATGAGCAGCCCTGCTGCAAAGTATTGCATCAAAAATTGTAATTACACGCCCCTGTTAACCACTTTCTTACTGGGCACTTAAACCCTCCTCCTGTCCAGACCAATTTTCAGCTTTTAGCGCTGTCGCACTTTGAGTGACAATTGTGCGGTCAGACAACACTGTACCCAAATGACATTTTTATCATTTTTTTCCCACAAATAGAGCTTTCTTTTGGTAGTATTTGATAACCTCTGCGGTTTTTAGTTTTTGTTAAAAAAAATGAAAAAGACCGAATTAAAAAAAAAAAATTATATTTTTTTTATATTTTGTTATAAAATTTTGCAAACAGGTAATTTTTCTCCTTCATTGATGTACGTTGATGAGGCGGCACTGATGGGCACCAATAGGTGGCACTGATTCGCACTGATGGGTGGCAGTGATGGGTACTGATGGGTGGCAGTGATGGCAGCACTGCTAGGTGGCACTGATTGGCACCTCTGGTGGGCATTGATAGGTGGCACTTGTGGGCATTAATAGGTGGCACTTGTGGGCATCGATAGGTGGCACTTGTGGACATTGATAGGTGGCACTGCTGAGCACTGTGGGCACCGGCAGGCGGCAATGTCAGGTGGCACTGTCAGGCACAGATGAGGCAGGTTTGCCTCTTTCCTCTTCGGGACCAATGTCCCTTTAACATGAGCTGGTGATCGGCTTTTTTTTCTCCTCACGCTGTCAGCCTGAGGAGAAAAAAAAACTATCACCGAGCTTTTGTTTACATCATGTGATCAGCTGTCATTGGCTGACAGCTGATCACATGGTAATGGGCCGGGATCGGCCCCTTACACGGATCTGTGATCATCCGAGTCTCCATGACTCAGTGATCACAGCGCGGAGGACGTCCCATGACGGCCTCCCGGAAATTGTGGCCGTCATTTGGCTATGGCCCGGACCTCAAGTGGTTAAACAGGGGCTGAAAAATTTGGCCTTGGGCACTGGTGCTGGTGCCACAACACTGCAACCCCTCACAAATACTCTAGTCGGAGCACAGGAATGAGCCCTGCTGCAAAGTATCGCATCAAAAATTGTAATTACACGCCCCTGTTAAACAGGGGCTGAAAAATTGGGCTTTGGGCACTGGTGCTGGTGCCACAACACTGCAACCCCTCACAGATACTCTAGTTGGAGCGCAGGAATGAGCCCTGCTGCAAATTATTGCATCAAAAATTATAATTACACGCCCCTGTTAAACAGGGGCTGAAAAATTGGGCCTTGGCCACTGGTGGCAGTGCCCAGAACCAAAAATGTTCTTACAAGCTATCAGCATGAAAATTGAGGAGGAAGAGGATTGTCACTCAGCATAACAGGATAGTCACTCAGCATCAGCATAGGCAGTCTTGAAAAGATCTCACATTTAAAAAAAATCAATCGGTTACATCAGCATCAGGTGCTTGGTAGCTGGTGATCCAAGACTGATTCATTTTTATGAAGGTCAGCCGATCGACCGATCCGGTGGACAGGCGCACCCTGTGATCAGTTACAAAGCCTCCAGCAGCACTGAATGGGCTTTCCGAAAGAACGCTGGATGCAGGACAGGCCAGTAGCTCAATTGCATACTGTGCAAGCTCTGGCCAGTGATCCATCCTCAAGACCCAGTAACCCAGAGGATTTTCAGTGGGAAAGGTGTCTAAGTCTGATCTTGCCCCTAGGTAATCCTGCACCATGTGAATCAGACGCTGACGATGGTTGCTGGAACCGATCAGACCTTAGGGCTGCGGACTAAAAAATTATCTGAACGCATCGGTCAGATGGCCACCTTCTCCACTGCTCCTTCTGTGACTGACCAAAGCCTCAGCAACACGTTGTCCAGGAGGACCAGGAAATTGTAACCTCCCAGCCTCTGGAAACGCATTGCACAAACCTTTCTGCAAGGCCTCCCGAAGAGGTTTCATCCTCTGCTCCCTCTGCGACAGCAAGATAAGGTCCGCAACCTTACCCTTGTAACGTGGATCAAGGAGGGTTGCCAGACAGTAATTATCCCTCCCCTTAATACCATGAATACGAGGATCCTTCCACAGGCTTTGCAGGATCAGGGAGGCCATGCAGCTTAGGTTTTCTGAGGCATTCGGTCCAGAGTCCTCTGGGTCACTAAGGATGACATGATCTGAAGCCACCTCCTCCCAACCACGTACAAGTCCATGGGTTTCTTCGGATTGTAAATGATCCCTTGAAGACTGCTGCTGATGTTGAGTGCCAGGCTCCACCTTCATGCTGACACAATCCTCCTCGTCCTCTTCCTGTGTGATCAGCAGGCACGCAGGAACACTGTCTGGATAAAGGGGGCCTTGACAGGTAAGGAAGTCCTCCTCTTCCTCCCTCTATTCTGCCTGAAGTGCCCTGTCCATTATTCCACGCAGCGTGTGCTCCAACAGGTGGACAAGAGGGACAGTGTCACTGATGCATGCACTGTCACTGCTCACCATCCTCGTGGCCTCCTCAAATGGTGACAGGACAGTGCATGCATCCCTGATCATAGCCCACTGGCATGGGGAACAAAAACCAAGCTCCCCTGACCCTGTCCTGGTGCCATAGTCGCATAGGTACTCATTGATAGCCCTCTGCTGCTTGTGCAGATGCTGCAGGATGGCCAACATTGAGTTACACCTTTTGGGCATGTCACAGATTAGGCGGTTCTTGGACAGGTTAAATTCCTTTTGGAGGTCAGCCAGCCGAGCACTGGCATTATATGACCTGCGGAAATGCACAAAGACTTTCCTGGCCTGCCTCAGGACATCCTGTAAGCGCAGGTACCTGTCCAAGAACCGCTGCACCACCAAGTTAAGGACGTGAGCCAAACAGGGCATATGGGTCAGTTGTCCCTGTCAGAGGGCGGAGAGGAGGTTGGTGCCATTGTGGCAAACCACCATACCTGGCTTAAGCTGGTATGGCATCAACCACCTCTGAACCTGCCCTTGCAGAGCTGACAGAATCTCTGCCCCAGTGTGGCTCCTGTCCCCCAAGCACACCAGCTCAAGCACCGCATCGCACAGGAAGAGTCCATGGAGCAAGAAGAAGAGGAGGAGGTGGAGGAGAGAGGTGTGGCAGAATCACCACTAGTAGAATTTTGGAGTCGTGGTGATGGAACAACCTCCAACACTACTGCACCCTGTCCTGCATCCTTCCCAGCTGCCAGAAGATTCACACAGTGCACGATGAAAGATAGGTAAGGTCCCTGTCCATGCCTGCTGGACCATGAGTCGGCGGTAATATGCCCCTTACCGCTGACCGCCCTGTCCAGCGAGGCCAAGACGTTGCCTTCCACATGCCGGTAGAGAGCCGGAATCGCCTTCCGTGAGAAAAAGTGGCATTTGGGAACCTGCCACTGAGGAACCGCACATTCCACAAACTCACGGAAGGGGGCAGAGTCTACCAACCAAAAAGGCAGCAGTTGAAGTTGAATTTAGCCAAGCTAGCATTCAACCACTGGGCATGTGGATGGCTGGGAGCGAACTTCTTTCGTCGGTGCAGCAGCTGGGGCAGGGAAATTTTCCTGGTACAATCTGACGTCTGTGTACCGATAGCAGGTTGCCCGCAAGTACTTGGCTGTAACACACCTAATTCTACACCTTTATTCCTCTCAATGCAGGTTTCAGAGAGGACTGAAGGTATAGTGGGGTTGGAGATCCCAGCTGATGAGGAGCAAGGAGAGGTCCGCTTTGTTCTTTGGTGTGGGTCTTTTAGGTACGTTTGCCAACGAACTGCATGGCAGGTCGACATATGTCTGGTCAAGCATGTGGTGCCCAAGCAGGTGATGTTTTGGCCACGCGAGATACGCTTGAGACATATGTTGCATATAGCAGCGGTGGGATCTGATGCACTCACCTCTTTCGTAAACCCACCGCGGGCAACACCATCTTACATGCCTCTAGCTCTCACCCCCAACCATTACTCCGCGCAATCCCCTACAGCCAATATTTGAGGCTGAGACGGAATTGCTCGGATCAGCAGACTTATTTGATTGAAGCTGCCGCACTCAGAGACAGGCTTCTCTTGAGGGGCTATTCCCGTTCTCTGTTAAAGAAAGCTTTTAAACGTGCTAACAAACGAACTCGACGAGAATTGCTTTTCAGCCATCAAAAGAAAACTGAAATGGACCCCACCACTAGGATGATTATGAGGTTTACTAACCAACATGAGTCTGTCAAATTGATTTTTAACAAACATTGGCACCTTCTGTATTCTGATTCCACCCTACGTCCACATTTATCTGCACGACCAGTGATCACTTTTCGACGTACTAGTTCCCTACGTGACCACCTGGTCCACAGCGAATTTGTCGGCGAATCTCGTGGTGATCCCTGCAAGAGGTTTGGGACATTCACTTGTGGAGGACGTTCCATATGCAGATTTATGAATACAAGACAGAATTTGATTCTCCCAAATGGGCGTCCATATAGACCATGCCACTTTTCAAACTGTAAAACCGAGGGTGTAGTATACCTTTTAGTTTGCCAATGTCAACAATTTTATGTAGGTACGACGAAACAAAAATTCTCATTGCGAGCCTCACGACATATCAACGTCATGAGGAAAGCAAATCCAGATTTCCCATTGGGGAGACATGTGGCCAATGAACATCATGGCAATGGCAATTTCCCCAATATCTACTTCTTAATCCTGGATAGAGTCCATCCCAGCCCAAGGGGTGGGGATTGGAACAAGGCCCTGTTACAGCGGGAAGACCGCTGGATCATGGACCTTGCGGCCACCTCACCCCCCGGGCTAAATGATCATTTGAGCTATAGGCCCTTCTTAGAGGGCTTCTCTTCTGGGGTTTGTGAGAAGGATTTATAGGGTCTCCAATTTGAAAGCCGCACATTATCCGGGGTTCCCCCTGCTTCTTGCTTGCGGATTTATACCAATCAGTGGGGCTTGATGCTCGATGCATGGCCGATTGCTTGACTGTTTACCCACAAATTCCTCTGTTTTGGATATGTATGTTCTGTTATGTTTGGCCACCTTTTATTATGTTTCCTTTTTTTGTCCCACTGTAGCCTTATGTGTACAGGCATATTTTTATGTATTAAGGCACACTGTCGGTCTCACTCGAGGAGTGTCTTTCTATCGCAGTCTTCTGGCCCCTCTTTGTCCCGCCCGGCACACGGGGGCCCCCCGGGTTTTCTTATCCCTTGGGGGGCCTTTTGTAGACGCCTGGTTCGTGCCGCGGGGTGATTGGCAGCAAATCTGCTGCTTTTTTCCCGCGGACCCGGTTGCCTTTTTTGCGTCGGTGGGCGGTGGCTGCATGACCCCTCCCACAGCCCGCTGTGGGGGGTGCCGTGCAGTGGTTGCTCAGGGTCCTCCCACCCCGCTGGTGTCCAGCAGTAACCACTTGTGGGTATAAGGCGGCGATTATGCATGATCACTTTGTTGGGGTTAATGATCATCCCAGTCATTCCTGTTTCAATTGTTACTTATTTGTTTCTGCTTGTTTTTTTTTTTTTTTAACTGTTTAGCTGTTGCCCTATTATGCAATCTGGAGCTATATTTGCAGTCCCCCACCTGCTGTCTTCCCCTCAGTTATGGCTGTGATATTAGGGCTGATATATGCCTTTAACTTCACTGACAACTGTGAAGCCTGCATGGACTTTCTCTACGGCTTTATTACCAAGTTTCAGGAGAATGCCGTGACACAGGACGCTCCCTTGCTGTTACCATGGTTCGTATTTTCTCCTCCCCCAGGCGGAGCGGCGTCATGGTGTTACCATGACTCCCATCTCCTCCTCTCTCCAGGCGGACCGGCGTCATTAGGTTACCATGACTCCCCTCTCCTCGCCGGAGCGGCGTCGCGATGGGCGGAATCTGCACGCCAATCAGCACCGCACCTGTCTTCCTCTCACTCCTTATTAAGCCACCGGACGCCGAGTCAGTGTCATTGTCCTGCTCGGCGGCAGTGGTTACAGATCAGATGAACGGAGCTTCTCGGCACACTGTAGTGCAGCCCCATTATCTACATGGTAATACTGCCCTTCCTCCCCTCTCCTAGTTTTTTCTTTTGACTGGTTGCTAACTCCAGCCTGTTATAGGCTCTTCATGTTGCCTTTTTTATGGAGTTTCATGCAATGTATATCATATATTGCAACACATAGAGGACATTTCTGTTCCAGTCTTTATGATCAGGTTTTTTTTGTATTGCCTTACAGATCCTGCAGTTGTGGGAAGCTACTATCCTTTGTGATCTTTGGAGCGGCTTGTGCATTTATGGGGTCTCCTTCCCTTGCCGGTACCGTGGGGTCACCCCTCTATTCCCGCTAATATAATCCTTCACAAACCAGTACTAGGGTAAGTTATATTAGATCACTTTCATTCCCATGCCCCACCTGTTTGCGGATTCGCACGGTGAATATGGGTCTTTGCGTTCATGCTGTGGTGATTATAAATACAGAGGTATTTCTGGGGGACACCAGCCTATTTGGGTTTTTTCTGTGTTTCAGATAATCCCCTCTTGGTTCTTTCGTGGATTCCTCCGGGACAGTGTTGTTTGCTCCTTTGGGGCCACACGGGGGGACCAGTGTGGATTAGGCGGGGCCAGACATACGCCCGTTTCCCTCCTGGATTCTTGTGACGTTCTGTGTATACTTACCTCCGAGACTTTGACAGTGAGCCTTTGCTGAATATACTTGGGTATGTTTATCATCTCTCTTATATACTTTATCTTTTATTTTTCATTTTTATTTTTTATTTTTATTTTTTGCTGTTTGTTTTTTCTGTGTTTGATATTAAGTTGTACAGAATGGTTTAAGATGCAGGCAATGTGCGCAATGCATATATTTCTAATTACGTCAATTTATATTTCATTATGTAGTGTAAATCCTCCTACAAGTTGCCGCTGATGAAGGGACTCTATGGGTAGTCCCGAAACGCGTAGGCCCAGGTGGAAGACTACACGAATATACATTCGAATTCTACGTCAGTATATTCCTCTTTTTATTGCCTTATTGTTTATTGAGTGTTATTGTACCAGACTCCTTTTTATATGTACTGTTGTATATTTGTATCAATAAAATTGTTTTTCTTTTTTACTACTTTGTTGCCTTCAAAGTCCCACCTATTTCTGAGGGGTTATCTCTTTTTCTCATCTCAAAAAAAGCCCACACCAAAGAACTTTTGGAATAACGCGCCGATACAGCAGCGTCCTGCACATGCTGAGCTCTGCAGTGTCATGCAGTCGGTGTGCTGCCCTTAAGCTGGCCCCTGGAGGGCATCCTGCCTCATTGGAGATGTGCCTCCTCCTCCTCCTCTCTCCTATCAGGCACCCATGTGGAGTCAGTGACCTCATCATCCCTTTCTGCTCATCACTGGAGCAAACCTGGCAGTATGCTGCAGCTGGGGGAACATGACTGCCAGATTGCTGTCCTTCTTGGGCACCCCCTCTCTCTGGGCTCATGTTACTGCCTTCCTCTAGCTGACTACCATCATCGGAGCCTTCAAAATGCTGGGCATCCTCCTGAAGTATGTACCCAACACTGTGGTCAAACAGCTCGGGGGACTCCTCAGGAGGACATGGTGGGGCTAGGGAAGGAGTGACTGATGCCATTGAGCCAAGGGAAGAGGCCTCATTGGCAGCTGCTTTGCTAGACAAAGTACCCTGAGCCTGGGTGAGAGAGGATGAGGAGGATGAGGATGGCTTGGTCATCCACTCTACCAAGTCTTCGGCATATTGCGGCTCAACACGGCCAGCTGACGAAAAAAAGGACAAGCGTGTACCACGGCCACGTGCTGATGAGGATGCACCGTCTCCATGACCAGCACTGTTGTCTCTAGACACAGAGCCTGCTTGCCCTCTTTTATTGGCTTGTGACTGTCTGCCTCTCCTTGTTGGCCTTCCAGACATACTAATGGCCTGCAGTGAGATGTAGCTGCACAAAGCTGGGATGTATATATATACTGATACTGTAGCTAGCAGAATCAACTGCCTGCCTGTATTAGTATTAGTATGAGAACATCAGCAATTGTCTTGCGGTAGCTTTAGGTGCACACTGTGCAGAGGACACAGTACACTAACTGTAAATACTGCAGCTGCCTGCCTGTGGTATTAATAGGATCAGAACAACAGCAATTGTCTTCAGGTAGCTTTAGGTGCACACTGTGCAGAGGACACAGTGCACTAACTGTAAATACTGCAGCTGCCTGCCTGTGGTACTAAAAGGATCAGAAGAACACCAGCAATTGTCTTCAGGTAGCTTTAGGTGCACACTGTGCAGCGGACACAGTACACTAACTGTAAATACTGTAGCTGCCTGCCTGTGGTACTAATAGGATCAGAAGAACACCAGCAATTTTCTTCAGGTAGCTTTAGGTGCACACTGTGCAGAGGACACAGTACACTAACTGTAAATACTGTAGCTGCCTGCCTGTGGTTCTAATAGGATCAGAAGAACACCAGCAATTTTCTTCAGGTAGTTTTAGGTACACACTGTGCAGAGGACACAGTACACTAACTGTAAATACTGTAGCTGCCTGCCTGTGGTACTAATAGGATCAGAAGAACACCAGCAATTTTCTTCAGGTAGCTTTAGGTACACACTGTGCAGAGGACACAGTACACTAACTGTAAATACTGTAGCTGCCTGCCTGTGGTACTAATAGGATCAGAAGAACACCAGCAATTTTCTTCAGGTAGCTATAGGTGCACACTGTGCAGAGGACACAGTACACTAACTGTAAATACTGTAGCTGCCTGCCTGTGGTACTAATATGATCAGAAGAACACCAGCAATTTTTTTTCAGGTAGCTTTAGGTGCACACTGTGCAGATGACACAGTACACTAACTGTAAATACTGCAGCTGCCTGCCTGTGGTATTAATAGGACCAGAACAACAGCAATTGTCTTCAGGTAGCTTTAGGTGCACACTGTGCAGAGGACACAGCACACTAACTGTAAATACTGCAGCTGCCTGCCTGGTGTACTAATATGATCAGAAGAACACCAGCAATTTTCTTCAGGTAGCTTTAGGTGCACACTGTGCAGAGGACACAGTACACTAACTGTATATACTGTAGCTGCCTGCCTGTGGTACTAATATGATCAGAAGAACACCAGCAATTGTCTTCAGGTAGCTTTAGGTGCACACTGTGCAAAGGACACAGCGCACTAACTGTAAATACTGCAGCTGCCTGCCTGTGGTACTAATAGGATCAGAAGAACACCAGCAATTTTCTTCAGGTAACTTTGGGTGCACACTGTGCAGAGGACACAGTACACTAACTGTAAATACTGTAGCTGCCTGCCTGTGGTACTAATAGGATCAGAAGAACACCAGCAATTTTCTTCAGGTAGCTTTAGGTGCACACTGTGCAGAGGACACAGTACACTAACTGTAAATACTGTAGCTGCCTACACTAACTGTAAATACTGTAGCTGCCTGCCTGTGGTACTAATAGGATCAGAAAAACACCAACAATTTTCTTCAGGTAGCTTTAGGTGCACACTGTGCAGAGGACACAGTACACTAACTGTAAATACTGTAGCTGCCTGCCTGGGGAACTAATATGATCAGAAGAACACCAGCAATTTTTTTCAGGTAGCTTTAGGTGCACACTGTGCAGATGACACAGTACACTAACTGTAAATACTGTAGCTGCCTGCATGTGGTATTAATAGAACCAGAACAACAGCAATTGTCTTTAGGTAGCTTTAGGTGCACACTGTGCAGAGGACACAGCACACTAACTGTAAATACTGCAGCTGCCTGTCTGTGGTACTAATAGGATCAGAAGAACACCAGCAATTTTCTTCAGGTAGCTTTAGGTGCACACTGTGCAGGGGACACAGTACACTAACTGTAAATACTGTAGCTGCCTGCCTGTGGTACTAATAGGATCAGAAGAACACCAGCAATTTTCTTCAGGTAGCTTTAGGTGCACACTGTGCAGAGGACACAGTACACTAACTGTAAATACTGTAGCTGCCTGCCTGTGGTACTAATAGGATCAGAAAAACACAAACGATTTTCTTCAGGTAGCTTTAGGTGCGCACTGTGCAAAGGACACAGTACACTAACTGAATACAGTGTGTATATATATATATATATATATATATATATATATATATATATATATATATATAACACCTAGGATGCATATATATACACAATACACTGTAAGTGCAGCTAACTGACTCGCCTGCCTACTCTATCTAACTTAAATCAAAAGACACTGCCTCTCTGTCTATCTTTCTCCGCCGCAACACACTACACAAGGCCGCCACGCAGGTGGCCTTATATAGTGTGGGGCCTGTACTAAACCCCCTGAGCCATAATTGGTCAAAGCCACCCTGGCTTTGGCCAATTACGGCTCTCTGTACAGATGGCGCTGTGATTGGCCAAGCATGCAGGTCATAGTGGCTTGGCCAATCATCAGCCAGCAATGCACTGTGATGCAGCAGTGAATTATGGGTTGTGACGCGCCACTCGAATTTGGCGCAAATGATCCCATAATGTTCGCAATTCGACGAACGGTTGAACAGGCGATGTTCGAGTCGAACATGGGTTCGACTCAAACTCGAAGCTCAACCCTACTTGGCACATGGCCTCGGCTTTTTTTCCCCATGCCAATGGCTGATCATTAAGGATGCATGCACTGTATTGTCACCATTTGAGGGGGCCACAAGGATGGTGAGCAGTGACAGTGCATGCATCAGTGACACAATCCCTGTTGTGTTCCTGCTGGAGCAGACTCTGTGTGGCATTATGGACAGGACACTAGAGGCAGAGCAGCAGGAGGAAGAGGAGGACATCCTTTCCTCTCAAGGCCCACTTTATCCAGACACCATCATTCCTATGTCAGAGAACACACAGGAGAAGAGAGGGAAGGAGGATTCTGGCGCTTTAATAGGCTTTAAAGAAGAGGAACACATGCGCCAATCTGTAAGCAATGGCTTTCCAACACCAGGACCCTTGGGAGTAGTACGTGGCTGGGAGTAGGGAGTTCCCGATGGTTTCATCCTGAGTGACCCCGAGGTGTCTGCTTGTCATGCCTCTGCAAATCTCATGGGCAATCTCATGCTTGAAAGCCTGCAAAAGGCCCAAGAATATGTGACATAAAGGAGAAGGATGATTACTGGTTGGCAACCTTCCTTGACCACCGTCATAAGGGAAAGGTCTCAGAACTCATCCTTTCCCCACAGAGAGTGCAGAAGATAAAATCTCTTGAGGACACGTTAAAGAGGATTTTATTGAATGTTTTTCCTGACTCCAGTAGATTACAGTGTGGTGGAAAACGTCGTTTTGAGTCTTCTGTTGGTCAAAAGAGGAGCGTTGGAGAAGGCTTCCGTCTAAGTGAGGCATTTCAGAATTTTTTTAGTCCTCGCCACCCAGGGCTGTCAGCTTCCACATCCCATTGGCAGCGTCTGTATCATATGGTGGACGATTACCTCGGGGCCAAAACAGTCCAGTATGCTATTGTTGGGCTGCCCTGCATCCAGCGTTCTTTCAGAACGGGCATTCAGTGCTGCAGGAGGTTTTGTTACTGATCATAGAACGCATCTGTCCACAGACTCCGTGGACTGTTTGACTTTTATAAAAAACGAATCAGTCCTGGATTACCAGCTATGAAGCCTCTGATGCCGATGTCACTGATTAAGTCTTTTTAGGATGTGGAATCTCTGCAGGACTTTGAGGCTGTCTAGCTTTGAGGGTGTTCAATCATTTCATCTGGAAGAATGTTTTTGGTATAGGTTTCATGGGCACATTAAGGACTGAGCCTCTTTCTGAGATGAACCCCCAAACAGTATACTTTTTTTTTCTAACACCCTAGAGAATAAAATGGCTGTCGTTGCAATATTTTCTGTCACACAGTATTTGTGCAGTGGTCTTACAAGCGCACTTTTTTTGGAAAAAATACACTTTTTTGAGTTAAAAAATAAGACAACAGTAAAGTTAGCCCAATTTTTTCATATTGTGAAAGATAATGTTACACCGAGTAAATTAATACCCAACATGTCACGCTTCAAAATTGCACCCGCTCTTGGAATAGCAAGAAACTTTTACCCTTAAAAATCTCCATAGGCGACGTTTAAAAAATTCTACAGGTTGCATGCTTTATTTTACAGAGGAGGTCTAGGACTAGAATTATTGCTCTCGCTCTACCGATAGCGGCAATACCTCCCATGTGTGGTTTGAACACCGTTTTCATATGTGGGCGCTGCTCACGTATGCGTTCGCTTCTGCACATGAGCTTGTCGGGACGGGGTGCGTTTAAAAAAAAAAAAATTATTCTTATTTATTTTACCTTTTATTTTTTATTTTTACACTGTTTTAAAAAAAAATATGTCCCTTTTGTTCCTATTACAATGAATGTAAACATCCCTTGTAATAGAAAAAAAAAGCATGACAGGACCTCTTAAATATGAGATCTGTGGTCAAAAAGACCACTATTTACACTAAAATGCAATATAAAAAAAAATTGTCATTTAAAAAAACAAAAAAAACCCCAAAAAGTCCCTTTAGGAGCTATGGGTGGAAGTGAGGTTTGACGTCGCTTCTGCCCTGAAATGATATGGTAGATGGGTGGGGGGCCATCTTCCCCTCACTCGTCTCCATGTCAGACCACAGGAAGGATCCGATTGCCTCCGCCGCTGCCGACATCTCTGGTAAGCCGCGGGGGGCACCGGATTGCGGAGGGGGGAACCCTCTCCCACCGCCGATAAAAGTGGTCCACGGCGAATCCGCCACAGAGACCACTTTTATCTTAAACCGAACTGCTCACTGAAGAAGAGGATACCAGAGTTATGGAACTAGCAGTCCCAGCATGCCCCGGGTCTGACGTTATAAGGGGGCGGGGTCACCGGATGACATCACCCGGTGACCCCGCCCCATGCCTATATAAGTCATTACGCACCAACCACACAGCATTACAGCGGGAGAGAGTGTTGTGTCAACATTGGAAGAAGAGAAGAAGGAAGAAGACGACGCAGAAGAGGAGCCTGGCAGAAGAACCGGACACCGGGAGAAGAGGCCGAACACCGGGAGAAGAGGCCAGAAAGAGCGGAGAAGTCGGAAGAAGACCCCCGAAGTCGGAAGAAGACCCCCAGAGCTGCCTAATAAATTACTTTAAAAACCTGTGTACTGTGTTTTTCATTGACGGTTTTTTCCCTAGGCGAATAGGTAGGGGTATGATGTACCCCATACTCATTCACATAGAGTGGGGGCCGGGATCTGGGGGCTCCCAGATTCCGATAAGCCCCCCGCCCGCAGACCACTGACAATCAACGGCCAGGGTTGTCGGGAAGAGGCCCTTGTCCTCAATATGGGGACAAGGTGCTTTGGGGTGGGGGGCTGCAGGGCTTCCCCCTCCCCCAAAGCAACCACCCCCCCATGTTGATGTCATGCGGCCTGGTACGTGCTCGCTCGTCCCCACCCCCTTTCCTGACCTGCGTCCTCTGATAAGGGTCTGGTGTGGATTGCGGGGGGGGTTCCCCCATAAAATCCATACCAGACCTAAGGCCCTGGTATACCCCGTGACGGGGCCCGCAAGGTGCCAATCTCGCCAATAAAAGCGGCGAGATTGCCTTCCTTTTCTAGTCCCGTCTTACCCAAGTCACGTTCAAAATGAACGGATTTGTCCATGTGTGGGCAAGTCTGTCCATTTGGAAAGTCCGCAAAGTCCATCAGGAAGACCGGCGGACCTAGTCTGCCGGAAAGTCCGGTCGTGTGTAGGCAAGTCCGTCCATTCAGAAAGTCCGTCGGAAGTCCATCGGAGGTCCGTCGGGAAGACCATCGGGCCTAGTCTGCCGGAAAGTCCGGTAATGTGTATGCTGCATTAGGGGACCCCCAGGCACTATGTTGGAAAGAATTTTTAATTTTTATGCTTTTGCTTTAAGAATCAAAAAATCACTGCTCATTTAAAAATTACGTTTTTCACAAACTTTTTTTTTTAATGATACATGTCCCCCAGGGCAGGACCCGGACCCCTATAACCAATATATGCCCAATTACTTGCATATAAGCCTTCAAAATGGGAACTTTTGATTTTTGACGTTCGGGTCCTATTGACTTTAATGGGGTTCATTATTCAGGTCCGAACTTTCACCGAAAGTTCTGGTACGAACCAAACAGGGGTCCGTTCAGCCCATCCCTACTGATAACCGACTTCTGTGAAAAAATCTACACTGGTAATCAGGGCACTGATTATCAGCGCAGTCCCAACAGTGCCCACCAGTGCTGCCAATCAGTGCCCATCAATGCCTCTTCATCAGTGTCACCCATTAGTGCCGCCTACCAGTGCAACCTACCAGTGCTGCCTATAAGTGCCTATCAGTGCACCCTCTAGTGCCTATCAATGCCCATCAGTGCTGCCTGAAAAGTGCCGCCTCATTAGTGCCCATCAGTGCTGCTTGATCAGTGCAGCCTATCAGTGCTCATCAGTGCCCATCAGTGAAGCCTCATCAGCGCACATCAGTGAAGGAGAAAAATTACCTGTTTGTAAAATTTTATAACTATGAAAAAGTTTTTTGTTTTTTTTTTAATTTCGGTCTTTGTTCATTTATTTAACAAAGCTTAAAAACCCAATGGTGATTAAATACCACTAATAGAAAGCTCTATTTGTGTAAAAAAATATGAAAATTTTGTTTGGGTACAGTGTTGAATGGCCGCACAATTGTCATTCACTGGTCAGGTGCCAATCGGTAGACCAAACAGCCGGTTTATGTTGGACCGGTTTTCTATTAAACCAGCCCATGCCACCCGATATTTGGCCCTTGTGTTTATTGAAGTAACTGTTTAAACATTTATCAAAAAAAGACAATTGGCAACTAACATAAAATACATTGAATAGTGCTTATTGAAAAGGTTCTCGAAAGGGATCCCAGTCTGGGAGGCCATCAAAAGAACTGCAACAATAGATACACTTACAGTGCCTTGAAAAAATATTCATACCCCTTGAAATTTTCCACATTTTGTCATGCTTCAACCAAAAACTTAAATGTATTTTATTGGGATTTTATGTGAGAGATCAACACAAAGTAGAACATAATTGTGAAGTGGAAGGAGAATGATAAAAGGTTTTCAAAATCTTTTACAAATAAATATCTGAAAAGTGTTGTGTGGTGTGCATATGTATTTAGCCCCCTTTACTCTGACACCCCTAACTAAAATCTAGTGGAACCAATTGCCTTCATAAGTCACCAAATTAATAAATAGAGTCCACCAGTTCTGTGAAGCCCTCAGCGGTTTGTTAGAAATCTTAGTGAACAAACAGCATCATGAAGGCCAAGGAACACACCAGACACCAGATAAAGTTGTGGAAAAGTTTAAAACAGGGTTAGATTATAAAAAAAACATCCCAAGCTTTGAACATCATTGAACAACAACAGAGTACTGTTCAATCCATCATCCGAAAATGGAAAGAGTATGGCACAACTGCAAACCTACCAGAACATGGCTTCCACCTAAACTGACAATCTGGACAAGGTGAGCATTAATCAGAGAAGCAGCTAAGAGGCCCATGGTAACTCTGGAGGAGCTGCAGAGATCCACAGCTCAGATGGGAAAATCTGTCCACAAGACAACTATTAGTCGTGCTCTCCACAAATCTGGCCTTTATGGAAGAATGGCAAGAAGAAAGCCATTGTTGAAAGAAAGCCATAAGAAGTCCCATTTGCAGTTTGCGAGAAGCCATGTGGGCGACACAGCAAATGTGGAGAAGGTGCTCTGGGCAGATGAGACCAAAATTGAACTTTTTGGTCTAAAAGCAAAACGATATGTGTATCGGAAAACTAACACTGCACATCACCCTGAACACGCCATTCCCACAGTGAAACATGGTGATGGCAGGGCCGTCTTTAATTTTGACTGGATCCTGGGCAAACATTTTCTTGGGCCCCTCTTCCATGCAATTTTACTCTCCACCTGCTCTGAGACATACAATAAATAGCAGCTAGACTCAAAATCACTTTACTGAATCAAATCAGGTAGCGATTGTGATTGGTTGCCAGAGGTTACAGTGTATCATTACCACTCACTGACTGGCTGGTAAAGGTTACAGCACACATTATAACTCACTGTTTCTTTTCTAGAGGTTACGACACATGACTTCTGCTTGTTGATTGGTTGCTAGAGATTACTTTACATCAATACTGCTCACTGATTGATTGCTAGAGGTTACTGGACATCTATACCACTCACAAATTGGTTTCTAGAAGTTACTGCACATTATTACTTCTCACTGATTGGTTCCTAGAGGTTACTGCATATCCTTACCACAAATACTTGGTTGCAAGAGGTTAGTGCACAGCATTACTGCTCACTGATTGGTTGCTAAAGGTTACAGCACATCATCTCCTCACTGCCTGCACACCATGGACTGGGGAGGTGGTGGGACCCATCAATAGACAGAAAACTCCTCGGAATCCTAGGACTCCTGGGATCAGTGGCAATGCTGGGGGAGGGGAGTGTGATCAGTGGCAATGCTGGGGTGTTGATGGGATCAGTTGCACTGGTGGGGGGATGGGATAAATTTTGAGGCAGTACACTGTGGCAAATTCTGAATCATGTAAAGCAAAGCTGGACATCTTTGGCAAGTATATAGTGGGGGATTCTACCAATGTAATGGGGAATTTATAATGACCACCAATGTGAGGGTGGATTTGCACTGACCACCATGTAATGAGGGATTTTACGCCACCCACCAATAGAAAAGGTGGATTTCTACACTGACACCAATGTAATAAGAGGATTTACACCAACCACCAGTGTAAGGAGGAATTTACATTGACAACCATTGTCAAGGATATTTGTACTAACCACCAATGTAAGGTGACACAACCACACCGACCACCAATGTTAGGGGGGAGCTACACTGAGCACCAATGTAAAGGGGGCTTTACAATGACCACCAGTGTAAGGTCAATTCTGCACTTACCACCAATGTAAAGGGAAATGTACATTGATCACCAATGTTATGAAGAATTTACACTGACAACCAATGTAATGGGGGATTTTACATCAATAGCCAATAAGGGGGGTTTCTACTCTGGCCACCAATGTAAGGGGGACTTACAATCACCACCAATTTAAAGGGGGCTTCTACATGGACCACCAATGTCAGGGAGGATTCGAAACAGATCACAAATGCAAGTTTGGATTTTTTTAACGATTACCAATATAAAGCAGAGTTTCTACATTGGCCACCAATGTAATGGGGATTTACACTGACCACTAATGTAATAGAAGCATTCACAGTAACCACCAATATAATGAGGGATTTACACTGGCCACCAGTGTGAATGAAAGGATTATACACCAAGCCCAAAAGTAATGAGAAGATTTACAATGAGACATTTAGCCTGCATTCACATTTGTGTGTGTCGGGAATACATGCAAAATCGCTTTCCTGACACCACAGAAACATGCTGCCCTTTAGCAGATACACAGCAGTGCCATTGGCTTACCTTTGCAGAACACGCTGATGGTAGGCTTAATGACTATAGTTGTAGGCAGGAATTTCAAGCATGCTCCTTTACCTCCCCAGTGGGCAGCATTCAGCAGAAGTGATTGGAGGTATGACCTCAGGGAGGACATGATATACATATGAATGTCGCCTCTATTTACATATCAATGCCGCGGTCCTTGACTATTTACGTTTTAATGCTGCCTCTATTTACATATCAATGCGGGTTATTTACATGTAAACACAGGGTCTACAGGTGAGTCATCTATATATGGCAATAGGGCAGAGCGGGGCAGCAGCAACAGAACTTTACACTGAGATTTCGGGACCAAGCACAGGACTAAAACTTCAAGGGGTAAGGGAATTGAAACTGGGATAGTTGGCAAGTATGAGGCAGCTGCTTTGGGCCCCACAACAATGATGTGGTCAAGGGCAGCTGCTCCTTTTTCCCTGCCTTAAAAACAGTCCTGGGTGGTGGCAGCATCATGTTGTAGGGATGCTTTTCTTCATCAGGGCCAGGGAAACTGGTCAGAGTTGATGAGAAGATGGATGGAACCAAATACAAAACAATCTTAGAAGATAACCTGTTAGAGTCTGCAAAAGACTTGAGACTGGGGTGGAGGTTCACCTTCCAGTAGGACAACGACCCTAAACATACGGCCAGAGCTACAATGTGATCATAGGCGCGTGCAGGAGTGTGCCACCCTAATCACTCTGTGCTTTTCCGATTTACTCTAATGCCCATGCCCCCCCCCCATGTTGCAAGATGTTTCAGGATGGAGATTGGGGGAAGGGGCTAATCAATATGTCATTTACCAGCCCCTTCCTTTTTAAAATGAACACCCTCACTCACTGTGTTCTTTCATAACTGAAGCATAGTTTACTGCATACTATGTTTCAGTTTGTGAATGAACAGGAAGCCGCTCAGCACAGAACACTTCCCATTCATTCACTGTTCAGTGCAACTGAGGCTGCAGAGAAAGGAGTGTGTGTTTTGAGCTTTGGGGTGCACACCCTAATTTAACTGGCTATGTACACCTATGAATTGAATGGTTTAGATCAAAGCATATTCATGTGTTAGAATCGCCCAAGTCCAGACCTAAATCCAATTGAGAATCTGTGGCAAGACTTGAAAATTGCTGTTCGCAGATGCTCTTCATCCAATCTGACAGAGCTTGAGCTATTTTGCAAAGAAGAATGGGCAAAATGTCACTCTCTAGATGTGCAAAGCTGGTAGAGACATACCCAAAAAGACTTGCAGCTGTAATTGCAGAGAAAGGAGGTTCTACAAAGTATTGACTCAGGGGGGCTGAATACAAATGCATGCCACACTTTTCACATATTTATTTGTAAACATTTTTAAAAACCATTTATCATTTTCCTTCCACTTCACAATTATGTGCCAATTTGTGTTGGTCTATCACATAAAATCCCAATTAAATACATTTATAATTTTGGTTGTAAGGTGACAAAATGTGGAAAATGTCAAGCGGTATGAAAACTTTTTCAAGGCACTGTTAGTGGTGCCGTGCTCCTATGTGCAAAGTGCCCTAAGTACAGGGCTTTTTTTTCAGCTGGAACTTGGTGGAACTCAGTTCCACTACCTCTTGCTCAGGCCCTCTGCTCTCTGCTCACCACTAACACTTGTAAACACAGAAGTCCTTCTTCTGTGTTTACAAGTGACAGCTTGACTCTCAATGGTCCCCGTGGATCTGATCTCCTGAATGTCTCCCACTGAGTACAAGAAGGGGGACAAGAGAGATGCAGGTGCCTGGGGTGCAATGAGGATGCCGACACCCCCAATGGATGATCTCCTGCAAGGGAGAGAGATGGAGCCACCTACAGTGTGTGGGGAGGTACTAGAGCCGGCTGGGTGCTTCAAGTTAATACAGCAAAGGTGGAAGATGGTGGAGCTTTTAAGGAAGAGGGGAGAATATGGGGGCAGTAGAGGGGGTTGCATGCAGAGGTCAGAGCTGAAGAGGGGTGAAAGTGAGATGTGGATGGGGAATGCAGAGATTAGCAGCTGTGGAAGAAGGATGAATCCTGAACTCTGTATGCAGCGCAACCTTGAACTCTGCACGTGATGCACTCCTGGTATTTAATGCCCCTTTAAGACCCTTCCACTATTAATAAAATTTGACCACACCCACTATTTGATGCAGTTTGGAGGGTGTGTGTGTGTGGGGGGGAGTAGCTCGTGGTTGAGTTCCTGCACCTGTTTTCTGAGAGAAAAAACCCTGCCTAAGTATATTACCAAAAATGTTGCTGTCCCTTTAAATCTGTATTATGAATAAAGCGGAGTTCCACCCAAAAGTGGAACTTCTGCTCATTGTACTCCCCCCCCCTCCGGTGCTACATTTGCCACCTTTCAGGGGGGAGGGGGGACAGCATACCTGTCTTTCACAGGTATGCTTTCCCCACTTCTGGGAGCCTCAGCCGTAGATAGTATTGATGTCATGGCTGGGGCTCCCTCCCCCTCCCTCCTCCTCCCCCAGCCGCCGGGCCAGAAGGAGAGAGGAGCGGAGCCTCGTGCATGCACAGTAGGGTTTCCGACGTGAAGCCGAAAGGCTAAAAATGTCCATAAAAAGTGAACCAACACCTTCTAAATGTCCCTTATAGTAAATCATAAATAACAAAATCCAGTAGATGTATAATGCAATACAGTCCTCAAAATTCCAAAAGGCTTTCACTTTTTTCTTTGGGAATTTTGAGGACTGTATTGCATAATACATCTACTGGATTTTGTTATTTACGATCCAATATTATGCCCTGTACACACGACTGTTTTTCCCGTCCGAATAAACTCTGAAGGTTTTTCCGACGGGGTTTCCGACAGAATTCTGCTCAAGCTGTCTTGCATACACACGGTCACACCAAATTCCGTTCGTCCAGAACGCGGTGACGTACAACACGTACGGCGGGACTAGAAAACTAAAGTTCAATAGCCAGTAGCCAATAGCTTCCGCCTCGTACTTGTTTCAGAGCATGCAATGTTTTTGGTATGTTGGAAAAGCATACAGACGAGCGGTTTTCCCGATAGGAATTGGTTCGGTCAGAAAAATTTAGAACATGTTCTCTTTCTAGGTCCATCAAAATTTTCAACGTAAAAAGTCCAATGGGGCATACACACGATCGGAATATACAATGAAAAGCTCCCGTCAGACTTTTTCTGTCGGACATTCCGCTCGTGTGTACACGGCATAAGGGACATTTAGAAGGTGTTGGTTCACTTTTTATAGACATTTTGGGAATTTATGTTTAATGTTTGATGCACATTTATATACTGTTTTTATAATGTCATTGGTTTTAAGGGTGATTAACACTTTGCTTACTTTCTTAATAATAATAATTCAGATTTAAAGGGACAGCAACATTTTATTTTAATATACTTAGGGCCCTTTGCACATAGGAGCGCGGCACCACTTAAGTTATAAATATTTTGTATGTACAATTTATGAAAGTGTGTTTTGGTGTGAGCGATCCAAATTTCACTACAAATATCATCATAACAGCACGCCAGTTTTTTTTTTCTGGTAACAATAGATACACTGATATGGTCTAGATGGCTAAGACAAACAGCAAGGGGGTTCCAATCTAAATGCAGCAAAGTGGAGAGGAGGACACAGCACACATAAATTGGCAACTCACAATGTATGGATGATCTCATGACTAACATAACAGTCAGTGGTGCATCTACAAGTGTCAGGAGAAGGCATCCAGGATTCCGGTGGGGGTGGAGTGTGGTAGCGGGGGGACCAGGCATCCTCAGGACAGGAAGTTGATGGAGCGCAGGCGGGGACCAGAAGTGACAAAATCGGAAGTGACGTCAGGGGGCGGTGGCTACACATTTCAAGGCCTACGCCTCTTTTTCAAGCAGGCCTGGCAGCAGCAGCTCCATCTTGGGATCCTGGATGCCTCCTCCTCCTAGCTGCAGATGTTATTCATGATAATCCATTGCCAACCAGCCTTCTAGCACAAGTTCTCTTCCCTCCCAAAGCTCCCCCTAGCACATACAGTATCCTCTTTGTCAACTTGCTCCCCCCCCACTCACCCCCTTCCCTGTGTCCCCCTCCCTTGCAAGTCTTATGTATCCTGTACTTACTACATACCTCAGATCAGCACAGCACATGTAGGACAGTGACCCTCCTCCCCAGCTCCTCATCCTGTCTGTGTACAGGAAAATAATCAGAGTCGAGGTGGAGGTGGCTTCAGTCCTCTCTGCAGTGCGCTAGTGTGAGAAGCAGCCGACAGGGAGAGATGCCGACTACCATACAGAGATCGCAGCATGTGGGACCCCAAACACCCCAAACAAGCTACAGGGCAGGTGTAGCCTGTGCTCACACTAGCGCACTGGGCATCTCTCTGGGATTCAGCCTCGATTCACTGAAATTTACATCAAATCCTGGCACAGTCCTGACGAATCCAGAATGGTTGGGAGGTATGGAAAGAGAAGACAGTTATTTTAAATACCCGAATCCCCAACAAATAGCTGGGGATTTTTGATTTTACCTCCTCCCCCAACCTGGCACCCTCAAGCCTAAGCAGTTTTTTGCAGGCGCTGCCCTGGTGGGGTGTGGGTATTGTGAAATAAGATACTTTATGAATGTATGGTTTACAAGTATGCATATTAAAAAGAAAAATTTATTGAGCCATCTGCGCTAGAGCAGAAGAGATACAATGAAACGATTGTGAAAAGATCCCATGACTAGTCAACAAATATTGATGTTTTTTTGGCAGTTAATCTGTTGGACATTTACACAATTTAAGAGCCCTGGGCAAAATATGATGTTGGCAAAGTCTTTGCATCTATGGAAGCTTGTGCACACATGGTAAAAGCCTGGCAGGCCACCCATTTCTTATGAGACACGTATGAGATTTTGGGGCAGGCCTGAGCTGCACTCTATGTGTTTTATGGACACAGAGAGCGGGGCTGGGAAGTGAGCATGTATGTGTGTCCCTATAGCAAATAGCTTACTATGGGGGCACTCAGCAGGGGGAGGGGCCCAGAGTGCTGACAGAGTACCAGAGAAGAGAGGGATTGGGACTGCTCTATGCAAGACTCTATGATCTAGACACAGAACAGGAAAGTATACAATGTTTTTTTAACCCCTTCCCGCCCGTGCTATAGCCGAATGATGGCTACAGTGCGGACCTACTTTGCCGGGAGGCCTTCATATGACATCCTCCCATGCTCGAGCAGCCTGCATGCCCCCTGCAGGGCGTGCGCACCGTGCTTTGTGATCAGCAAGTCTATGAGACCCGGCTGATCACAGATCGGAGTAGGGGGTCGATCCTGACCCCTTACCACATGATCAGCTATCAGCCAATGGCAGCTGATCATGTGATGTAAACAGAGCCGGTAATCGGCTATTTTTCTCCTCACGCTGATAGCATGGGGAGAAAAAAAAAGCTGATCACCGGTGGCTGTCAGACGGACATCGGTTCCGATTGCGGAGAGCCACCGCCAAGTGATGTGTGCCCACCTGTGCCACCTGCCAGTGCCACCTATCAGTGCACAATAGTGCCGCCTACCAGTGCCCACCAGCACCACTTACCAGAGCCCACAGCACCACCTACCAGTACCCACAGTGACACCTATCAGAGCCCACAGTGCCACCTATCAATGCCACCAATCAGTGCCTCATCACCAGTGCTGCCTATCAGTGTTACCTACCAGTGCCCATCAGTGCCACCTATCAGTGCCCATCAGTTCCACCTATCAGTGCCCATCAGTGCCCATTAGTGCTACCTATCAGTGACACCTATCAGTGCCCTTCAGTGCTACCCATCAGTGCCATCTATCAGGGACCATCAGTGCCGCCTCATCAGTGCCACCTTATCAGCGCCCACCAGTACCGCCTTATCTGTGCCTATCGGTGCAGCATATCAGTGCCCATCAGTGTACCCTATCAGTGGCCCTCAGGGCAGCCTCATCAGTGCATATCAATGAAGGAGAAAAATTACCTGTTCGCAAAATTTTATAACAAACTATGAAAATTTTTTTTTTTACATTTTTTAGCAAAAAATTAAAACCCCAGTAGTGATTGAATACCACCAAAAGAAAGCTCGATTTGTGTGAACAAAAATTAAATTATAAAAATTTCATTTAGGGTTGGTAGTTGTTTTTTTTTTTTTTTTTTTATCCTAGAGCACTTTTATCTGTGTTCCATTTTTTGGGTCTTTTATTTATTTTTTTCATAGATGTTGGCAGTGAGTGTGAAGTTGTTAGTGACATTGCAAAACCAGCTCTTTGTACTTTAGCACCGCATACTATTGTTGTGCAATTTAGTCCTCTAAACCACTTGGAGCACTATTCCTCCCACTGTCACCAACAATGGGGCTATCATTTCTGCACTGACACCAACAATGGGGCTATCATTTCTGCACTGACACCAACAATGGGGCAATCATTTCTGTACTGACACCAACAATGGGGCACTATTCCACCCATTGAGCTCAATGATAGGCAGGCCTGGACTGGGATAAATAATAGGCCCAGGCATTTTAGACTGAGTGTCACGTACCTGACGGTAGAGCCTGATGTGCAGGGAACAGCCTCTCTTGCTCCTCTGATTCTGGCCCCCTGATAGAGTAGACAGGAGGAGCAGAAGTGCAGAGTCGCACAAGTGCCAAACAGTTCGTCCTCACTGTAATGTGGAACAGCGGCAGGTGGCACGGTGCTGGAGCAGGGTTCTCCAATGAGCGGAAGATGCAGGTCGGGCAAGCCGGGTCAAACACTGGCAGAAACGTCAGGAACAGAAGCGGAGGCAGGTGCGTAGTCTGGATGCAGGCAGGGTCGGCAACGGGCTGGCAGCGTGGTAGTAGAAGGAGCAGGCAGATGCGGAGTCAGAACAAGCCGGGTCAGATGCAGGCAGCAGGTAGCAGAGTCAGAGGCAAGCCGGGTCGGTAAACAGGTGCAGGTATCATGGGTAAAGCAGGCAGGAACACACGGGAACGCTGTAGAACGGACAGCACTGGATGCAAGCACAGACCAGGTTTAAATAGCCCCTTGGTAATGTGCACACAGGTGAACCGAAGGTGTTCTGACAGAGGCTGAGGTCACAGGTCGACTTCTCCGTCGGCCATCTTGAGTACTGGCTAGTCTTCCCTGACAGGCTGAGGTCACAGGTCGACTTCTCCTTCGGCCATCTTGAGTACTGGCTGGTCTTCCCTGACACTGAGTGTAATGGATGTGATCATGGTGAACTGTCTATTCCAACACATGCTTTATATAACTAACATATATATGTTTCAGCTTCTATGCTTATAAGCCTTAAAAACAATATTCAGATTTTTCTGCAAGGCTCACCCTTTTCCCTTGCTACTGTGGAACTGAAGAATTAACAAAAAGTTTGCGCCTGCTTCCCAGAATACATACAGAACATAAGAGCCTTAAACAGAGAAGCAAGAGAATACTGCAAAGTGCTGCAAAAACAATTATTTACTTCTGCAAATGTGCACCAGCTAAAAGCCAAAACGTTGTCATGTTCCTTGCACCATATGTATTTGTGTACTTGTGGTTTGTATGTGCTAGTCTATCTGACGTATCTCAGAACCTTGATGGAATTGTATAAAAATCTTAAGAAACGGAAATATTAAACAGAAGTAACTTTTCCACTGAACTCGTGTCTGTCTCAGTGTGAGCTTACTTGAAGCATGCTTTTATATTCAACAATCTGATCAGGGGTAGATAAAATAATATCGGAACTTTTGTTCTGAATCCAAAACATTTTGGCGCCCAACGTGGGGCTCGAGGCTAGGATCCCAAGGGATAGCCGATCCTGAAGGGACCGGGACAAGCCAACACGGAGAGACAGGATATGGAGACTGATCACCTCTAAAAACGGTAAGACACTTTTGATATCTCGTATATCTAGTCTACTGTTTATCCTGTACCCATGGCTGGTCAACCCCTGTGCCCATATCGGCTTCCTGCGGCCCTCAAAGACAGGTATATATCTTGCCTCAAGTCTGTTGACATAATAAGGAACCTGCAATTATATCTACTTCCTGTTTTTTTCTGTTCTGTTTTGTTGATCGATCTTGTGTTTTTTTTGGTGGCTGTTGGGAATGAGGGATTGCTTATATAGTCACGGATGAAAATAGTTTACGTGGTTTAAACTTCTCTTGGGGAATAGGGACTAGGAGGAGGTGTCAGGACGTGGTTAAACTCCTCCTGGGGAACAAATAATTGTGCGGCAAAGCACAGGTGCAAGGAAGCACGGATAACCAGGAGGGAGCATCAGGAATATGCCCAGCGGTGGCGTGGGGATCCCGTGAGATCTGATCAATCCTGTATTTCTCTACGGTTGTCACACATCTTGTTGCTTGTTGTTGGTCACATTTTGTTGGTGGTGGTAATGTCATGTCCTAAGTGTGTTTGTGGTCTGTTATTTGGTATACATGAAGAAGGCTGGGGGTTGGCTAAAGTGGTTGGGCCAGGATATAAAAGGAAATGTCTTGGTTGTAAACCCCTGTTAGCGGAGACCACACATGTGTTGGTATTCAGATTAAATGTGCATTACCCAGTCAAACTTGTTGTTGGCAAGTCATTGGGGGTCATCGAGGCCCAAGCTAGAATAACAGGACATGCAGCCGAAAGGTGCCCCTTGCAACCTGAACAACCGAAAGGGTTAGAAGAAAGGGAAAAAGACAGAGTGAGAAGTTTGGGCTTTGAATTGGAACATGTAAATAACATTTGAAGTGGTGCATTACTGAATATTAACTGCTGTACTCCTTATCTGTTTGATAAGTGTCTTGCTGAGAGGTTTCTCTCTCTCTCTCTCTCTCTCTCTCTCTCTCTCTCTCTTTCTCTCTCTCTCTCACTCTGTAAGGGCAGTTTGGCTTGTGACTTGGTATTAGAGCGGGAAGGAGAGGGTGCTGTCAAAAAGGGAAAGAAATTGGCAAAAGTGAGTGGTTGATATGCATTTGGGCAGAAGGCTACAAGTAGATGAATGGCGTACTGTTTTTGAAACGTAAATAAGGTCTGTTGTCAGATTATGCGTTGCTATGAGCAGCAGATGCTTGGTTTAAAGTTGCAAACGCTATTCATGAATTAGGGGGTGGACAGAACATGAAATTAATCAAAATAATCGAAATGGTCGTATTGTATATGTGTATAGAAAACTAGAAAAGAGGAAGCTAAGTAGTCAGCCACCACTCTATAATGGCGTCTGGTCCCCAGGAAGTAGACACTGCCCTCCGTCCCTCTGTTCTAAGTGACACCTTCCCCTGTGGCAACACGCCCTATGCCACCGCCCCTGAACCGCCCACACCGAAACCCACCCACATGTTTCCAGTGATGGAACATAGTAGCAATCAATGTAGCATTTTAATTAAATAAATAATTTTTGTATAGGATGTCTTGAATATTTCTGAATATTTCAGTAGGAGTCTGACTTTAGTTGTAATTGCTTACCCTTGCATTATTGAAGCTAAAAGGAGTTTCTCTAATAACAGTAAATGTAGCAAATGTGCTATATTTAAGCAAAAGGTTTTAATTGTGTTTAAGCTGTATTAACAATACTTGGGGAGTTTAAAATGTTCAATTTTAATATTTGAGAGTATTATAAATAAAGAGGACATTTATATATTCTGGGCGTTATGCCAGATGAACGAAAGAGGAAGTGCTTTCCTTGCTTAAATCTATGTGCTAGATTTAGGCCCCATTTACATTTGAGCGTTTTGTATTGTGAATAAAAAAACAAAAAAACAATTATTCTGTATGGAGATGGTTCACCTCTCCACTCTAAAACGCCTGAAGCCAATATGTGTACAAGAGGTCACACAAAAAAGGCAAATCTGTTGAGAAATAGCATAAGAAGTTTACTGATTTGGGTTTTAGCGTGCTGAACAGAGCGCATAGACACATGTTAGCTGCCGCATTTATTTCAGGTCCTAAAGAGTCAATCTGAAAGGGTCTGAGTATAGAGTAATGTAACTTGAGACATTGTTATTAGTAGTTATTAGGTCCAGAATCCTCACAGAGCAGTATTGAGTAGCTCCTCTCATGATGGCCTCTGACACACCCTATCTGCGCCCACCAGTACCAACTCCACGTGTCTGTTACAACTGCGGAAGACCCGGCCACTCCACAAGGGAATACCGAAGCCCCCGGAAATTCACCCACAGCCAACCAAGCCCCAACCGTGGTCCACATGAAAATGCCCAGTACCAGGGACTTGACACCTTACCTCGCCTACCACCTCGCCCACCTCTCCGGATCACATGGACCCCTTCTTAAAGCAAGCCTGTGTCACCTGCCAGCCACACCTGGACTGTTATGCTAAAAGGTGCCCAGAACTCCCCCTCCCAATTCGCCAAGGCAATGGCCCTCATTCTGGAAACCTGGATGAAGTGACACCCAGACATTGTACTCCTTCTGTGGATGATTTCCTGCTTGTGCAGGTACCCTTGGTGATGCCTCAATCTTCTCTGAAAGCCTCCTCCACTACCTGGCTGAGCAAGGATGCAAGGCCTTAAAGCAAAAAGTCCAGAGAGAAGGTGATTTTCCTAGGCCTCTGCATCTCCCAAGGCACCTGACATCTCACTGAAGAAAGAGTTGCTGCAATCAAGGGCATCCCTTTTCCTCAAGGTCAAAAGCTCCTTCCTTTCTAGAATTAATCTCCTACTGCTGTTCTTAGATCCCAGTTCCAGAAGCCTCCTTTTCAATGAAATCCCTTTATGATGCCCTGAAATCTGACCCTTTCATGCTTTTACCAGAAGCTGTGGACAATTTTGAAACTCTGAAGGAGATCCTCTCAACAGCCCTTTGGACCTTCAAGACTATGAAAAGACTTTCAAACTGTTTGTCTCAGAGAGTACCAAGTACAGCCCAAACACCTGTCCCCAGCAAGACACCTCCTCAGAATCCAGTGTGCCTTGCTTCTCCCCGATAACATCACCGTCCTCCCATGTGATACCCTTAACTCATCCACTCTGCTTCTTCTTCTTGAGGGGGGGACCTCTTTAGAGAATAATCCTCATCTCACTGCTCATGACTGCTTCGAAGTGATGACAACCCTTGAGAATCCTGACTTGACAATTTTTGTGGATGGTTCCAGGTATGCAGACAGTACTGGACAGTTCCACACAGGTTACGCAGTCACCACCGAAGATACAGTTCTTCAAGCTTCAGCATTACCCTCCTCCATGTCAGCCCAGGAAGCAGAAGAACTCCAGGCCCTAACTATGGCATGCAAATTGGCAGAAGGAAATTTTGGGATTATTCGAAAAACCAGAGGGTTCCTGACAGCAACAGGAACACCTGTAAATCTCAGTGCAGCTATCAAGGACTTAATGAATGCCCTACTCCTCCCAGCACAAGTGGCTATACTTGAGGTAAAGGCGCACGGCATGCTGGTTTCTCAGGAAGCACGAGGCAATTATCTGGCAGATACCGCTGCGAAACAAGCTACAGCTCGGAAGCGAGAAGTGGTTAGCAGAGTGAATGCACCCATCCTGGATGACCCAATAAACACCCCTGAAGAGACTGTGCAAACCACTATGATTCTACAAAACCCTCCTGTAAACAGGACTCACCTCAAGGAGCAACAGGAGGCAGCTGACAAGAAAGAAAAAGAAGTGTGGATCAAAAAAGGAGCCACAGAAGTTGAAGGAATCATGGACGTAAACAAGAGACCATGTCTACCACAATCAATGTTTCCTGCAGTGGTACAGTGGGCCCACAGTGCCTCTCATCTTTCAAAAACCTTGATGAACGCCATGATCAACAAATACCACTTGGCCCCGGGGATCACTCCACTCACCAACAACTTCTGCAAGTCATGCAACATCTGTGCTAAGTGCAATCCTGGAAGAACAGAGAAGGTACCTTTGAAGCATCTAGCAAAAGCCCAGTACCCCTTCCAAAGGATACAGATCGACCACATCCAGATGCCGAAGAGTGGCCGATATGAATATGCATTGATTGTCATTGACATGTTCTCCGTATGGCCAGAAGGCTATCCCGTTACCAACATGACAGCAAAGACCACAGCTAAAAGACTTTTAACAGAAACGTGTGCAGATATGGTGTTCCAGAGGTCATAGAGAGCGATCAGGGGTCGGCTTTTACGGCCTCAGAGACCAAGGAAATATGGGCAGCTTTGGGGGTTACACTAGCTTTCCACACTCCATACCATCCTCAGAGCAGTGGGAAGGTGGAAAAATTGATTGGCACAATAAAATCTAGAATGCTAAAAATGTCTCAGGACCGGGAATGAGTTGGCCAGACAGCCTAACCATTGCCTTATTCAGTGTTAGGTACACTCCAAGGGGAAACCTTGGTCTGTCACCCTATAGGATATTGTTTCGTTCAGCCCCCAGACTAGTTTGTTATTTCCCACAACAGTTGCAGCTCCAATCTGATGTATTGACTGATTATGTGACTGCTTTATCTCAAAAATTAACCCGTATCCATTCAGAAGTGTTTTCTTCCATTCCAGATCCTGAGCTAGATACAGCCACACACAAGCTGGTTCCTAGTGACTGGGTCCTGATAAAGAAGTTTGTGAGAAAACATACTCTTGAACCCAGATATGATGGTCCTTTCCAGGTTCTCTTAACAACTGCCACATCAGACAAAGTGGCCGGGAAGAACACGTGGACACTGCAAGAAAGTCCCTGTACCTGAGTAAGAGGCCCAGGGGACCAAATGAATCTGTATATCCTTTTCATAGTAATCATTGTTCAGGCACAAGAGGTAGCCATCAAACAAAAAGATGGTATAACACAATTCTTTTATAACTCATCCAATACACATGTTGACACTTTTATATCCTCTTATGAACAGATAATTCCAGGTACTATGTACAAGATCTGGTCCTGGGATGAAGCAGTAAGACCCATGACTGAGTATGTATGCGTCACTGACACATATTGGGGTAACAACTGTGATTCCTGGGGAGCAGTGGGTTGGAACACTGGTGGTAAAAACCTGAAAATGCCCAAAATAGAAAAGACAAAAATGGGAAGTCCCTCTTGGATAAAATGACAATCAACAAACACACAGATCAGTATTACACCCAAGAGTTCAGGCTGACCATTGAGAATCCTAGCCCAGAAGACAGTGGGACCTATGTTCTGGGCCTATGGTGGGGAAGTGGGTATACCGGTTTTAGAAAGCCTTTCCAACTGAAAGATATGTTCAATAACCCAGAGTGGGGAGTTCCCCAATCCACCTCTAGCTCAAACCCCTTGAGGCCCCATATACAGACATTAAGGACATGGTGGCCATAGCAGACCCTACCTTTGAGGATACCATGGCTGCAGAAACCGGGTTCTCAGATGTCAACTTGTGGCTCAAGTGGATGAGGTACAGTGCAGGGAAACACAATAAGACCAATTGCTATGTGTGTGTGGGGGGGGGGGCTAGACCACACTTAGGAACGGTACCCCTAAACATACCCCCAGAACATGAGACATGTTTCCTCAGCCTATTTACCAACACAGCCACTTGACCACTCCCTGTATGAACATTGGAAGAAGGAATATCCTATAGTAACCAAGACCCCCAAGCCAGGAGAAGGTATTACCATATATCCTGGCAATTACACATGTTATGGACGGTATCAGGGAGTGGGGAAACCTCTTGGGAATTTCACTAAGGGTTACTGTGGATCTTATAGTGAGGTGTCTGCAGATCTAGTGCAAAATTGAGTCCAGTCTTTGGAGACGTGTACTGGATCTGCAGAGGCATGAAAATTAGAAGCAGATTGACAGTACAGTGGACAGGAGAATGTGCATTGGCCAAGGCCATAATGCCTCTACATATTCTCTCGGAGAACCCAAGGCTAAATACAAACAACACATCCTGACCTAACAGGAGGCGTAGCAGTGCCCCAGCAGGAAGCTTTGACCCTCATGTATACATAGATGCCATAGGGGTCCCTAGAGGGGTCCCAGATGAGTTCAAAGTAAGAGACCAAGTAGCAGCAGGACTTGCTCAGCAACATATCAAGAGGTTGTCTTTTGGGAAATAGACGTATGAGTGCTGCAAGCATTGCTGCAGAGGTTGAAGGGGGTGGGGGTCAGCCTGTCAGTGCTCAGACAATACGCCGCACACTGCATCAAACAGCATGGCTGTTGATCTAGAAGGAAGCCTCTTCTAAAGATGATGCACAAGAAAGCCCGCAAACAGTTTGGAAGACAAGCAGACTAAGGACTTGGATTACTGGAACCATGTCCTGTGGTCTGATGAGACCAAGATAAACTTATTTGGCTCAGATGGTGTCAAGTCAACCAGGTGAGGAGTACAAAGACAAGTGTGTCTTGCCTACAGACAAGCATGGTGGGGGGAGTGTCATGGTCTGGGGCTGCCTGAGTGCTGCTGGCACTGGGGAGCTACAGTTCATTGCGGGAACCATGAATGCCAACATGTACTGTGACATACTGAAGCAGAGCATGATCCTTTACCTTCGGAGACTGGGCCGCAGGGCAGTATTCCAACATGATAACAACCCCAAACACACCTCCAAGATGACCACTACCTTGCTAAAGAAGCTAAGGGTAAAGGTGATGGACTGGCCAAGCATGTCTACAGACCTAAACCCTATTGAGCATTTGTGGGGCATCCTCAAACGGAAGGTGGAGGAGCGCAAGGTCTCTAACTTCCACCAGCTCTGTGATATCGTCATGGAGGATTGAAAGAGGACTCTTGTGGCAACCTGTGAAGCTCTGGTGAACTCCATGCCCAAGGGGGTGAGGCAGTGCTGGAAAAAAATGGTGCCCACACAAAATATTGGCACTTTGGGCCAATAGGGGGACATCAGTAAACTGTACCCTGCATGCATGCTTCTCTAGAGACACTCTGCATGTGGTTACTGAACAAATTGGGAAAAAAATTGATTTTAGCTTAAACTGCTCTCGTATGGCAACTGCATATAGCAGAAGTATTGGTTGTACTGTGTTTAGCAGTTTTAAAAGCTTCTCATTTAAAAACAAAAAGGTCAATTCACAATGCTAAAATGCATACATAATGTGCCAAATTTGCCAAAATGATTATTAAATAAAACTAATATTTGCTGTAAATAATGTTCTTATTAGAGAATGATGCATGTGTTACAGCTATGTTAAATAACCCGAATATCTTGCTTTTATTAATTGGACCAGAATTTTGTTGAATTTTAGCGCATAATAATTATATTCCAACCCCTAACCCCTTTGAGTAAAGTGATTACATATAACTTGCCAGACAACATTCTTTATAATGTAATTGAGCTGCAAAAAGGAAAAATTATTCCCCTTGCTACTGGTATTCATAGGTAGGCACAGCTGGGAACTCAGAGGCACAAATATCACCACTATAATCAGTTTTGGGGTTTAAACAGTGGCGACGCGTCCATAAGGGCGCACGGGCGCCACCCCCTCTCTCCAGCCACCCCTCTATCACTAAAAGATAGATTCATGCATTGCATGAATCTATCTATGGCTGCCACTGCCACCCCCTATTCAAATGCCCAGCCCCTGAATTAAACCATCGGGGTATTCTTTGAAGCACCTGATTAGAGCCACAGGCTCTAATAGGCATCAAAAAGGTAAGCAGTGAGCGCCATGTTTGGAATATTCACTTTCCTAACACTGAACCGCCTTTCCACCAATCAGGTGCTCGGGTCTGTTACCCGTCACCTGATTGGCTGAAGTGACAGATGCTGTGATTGGACGCCTACCAGGCGTCCAATCATATGAGAGGACGGGAGATGACATCAAGGACATGGAGGAAACCGCTCGCTGCTCGCCGCTCGCCGCAGATACCCGCTGCCTCACTGAGACAGGGTAAGTGCTGGGCAAACGGTGGGTGGGGGGGCACAGTGGCAGCATTTGATGGGAACAGTGGGAGCATTTGATGGCACCGTGGAGCATTTGATGGGCACAGCGGAAGCATTTGATGGGCACAGTGGGAGCATTTGATGGCACAATTGCAGTGTTTGATGGGCACAGTGGCTGCGTTTGATGGGCACAGTGGCGGCTATTGATGGGCACAGTGGCTGCATTTGATGGTACAGTGAGACTGCAATTGATGTTTTTTTCTTTTCAGTTTGCTTGCGCCCCCCCAAAAAAAATTTTGAGCACCAGCCGCCACTGGAGAAAACCTATGGTCATAGGCAGGGCTGGACTGGGACAAAAATGTGGCCCTGGACTTCATCCAGACCGGCCCAGGGCACAACACATCAGGGCACGGTACATCAGGTCACATCAGGGTACAGAGCCCAGCACATCAGGGCACAAGGCACATCAGGGCACAACACATCAGGGCACAAGGCACATCAGGGCACAGCACATCAGGCCACATCAGGGTACAGAGCCCAGCACATCAGGGCACAAGGCACATCAGGGCACAACACATCAGGGTACAGCACATCAGGGTACAGCACATCAGGGTACAGGGCACAGCACATCAGGGTATAGAGCCCAGTACATCAGCGTACAGGGCACAACATATCAGGGTACAGTGCCCAGTACATCAGCGTAGAGGGCACAACATATCAGGGTACAGTGTCCAGTACATCAGCGTACAGGGCACAACATATCAGGGTACAGTGCCCAGTACATCAGCGTACAGGGCACAACATATCAGGGTACAGTGCCCAGCACATCAGCGTACAGGGCACAACATATCAGGGTACAGTGCCCAGCACATCAGCGTACAGGGCACAACATATCAGGGTACAGTGCCCAGTACATCAGCGTACAGGGCACAACATATCAGGGTACAGTGCACAGCACATCAGCGTACAGGGCACAACATATCAGGGTACAGTGCCCAGTACATCAGCGTACAGGGCACAACATATCAGGGTACAGAGCCCAGCACATCAGCTAATAGGGCACAACACATCAGGGCACAGTACATTAGGGTATAGCACATCAGGGCACAGAACATCAGAGCACACGACATTGAGGCACAGCACACCGGGGCACAGGACATCAGGGCACAGGACATCAGGGCAAAGCACATCGGGGCACAAGGCACATCAGGGCATAGGACATCGGGGCACAGCACATCCGGGCACATAGCACATCAGGGCGCATCAGGGCACATAGCACATCAGGGCACGGGGCACATAGCACATTAGGGCACGGGGCACATCAGGGCACGGGACACATCAGGGCACATGGCACATCAGGGCACGGGGCACATCAGGGCACATTATGGCACATCAGGGCACATGGCACATCAGGGCATGGGGCACATCAGGCCACATGGCACATCAGGGCACGGGGCACATGGCACATCAGGGCACAGGGCACATCAGGGCACGGGGCACATCAGGGCACATTATGGCACATCAGGGCACATGATGGGGCACATGGCACATTATGGTGCGCATCGCACATCAGGGCATGGGGCACATCAGGCCACATGGTACATCAGGGCACATAGCACATCAAGGCACGGGGCACATGGCACATCAGGGCATATGATGGGGCACATTATGGGGCACATGGCACATCAGGCCACATGGCACATTAGGGCACGGGGCACATGGCACATCAGGGCACATTATGGCACATCAGAGCACATGATGGGGCACATCAGGGCACATTATGGGGCACATTAGGGCACATCAGGCTACATGGCACATTAGGGCACGTTGCACATTGCACATCAGGGCACGGGGCACATCAGGGCACATAGCACATTAGGGCACATCAGGCTACATGGCACATTAGGGCACGGGGCACATCAGGGCATGGGGCACATCAGGGCTCTGGGCACATGATGGGGCACATAGCACATCGGGGCACATGATGGGGAACATAGCACATCGGGGCACATGATGGGGAACATAGCACATCAGGGCACATGATGGGGAACATAGCACATCGGGGCACATGATGGGGCACATGATGGGGCACATGATGGGGCACATAGCACATCGGGGCACATGATGGGGCACATGATGGGGCACATGATGGGGCACATAGCACATCGGGGCACATGATGGGGAACATAGCACATCGGGGCACATGATGGGGCACATGATGGGGCACATGGCACATGATGGGGCACATGATGGGGCACATAGCACATCGGGGCACATGATGGGGAACATAGCACATCGGGGCACATGATGGGGCACATGATGGGGCACATAGCGGGGCACATGATGGGGCACATGATGGGGCACATAGCGGGGCACATGATGGGGCACATAGCGGGGCACATAATGGGGCACATAGCGGGGCACATGATGGGGCACATAGCGGGGCACATGATGGGGCACATAGCGGGGCACATAGCAGGGCACATAATGGGGCACATAGCGGGGCACATGATGGGGCACATAGTGGGGCACATGATGGGGCACATAGCGGGGCACATAGCGGAGCACATGATGGGGCACATAGCACATCATCAGGGCACATTGTGGGGTCTTACTAGCCAGCATGCAGAGTAGCGCAGGGAGCTTATGTAGTAATAAGTTCTCTCTCGTGTCATCATGCTGTTCTCCGGCGGCCCCGCCCCCTCCTCTCTTCTTGTCTATACCAGATGATCCTACAAGCCAATTAGTATAGACGAGAAGAGAGGAGGGGGCGGGGCTGCCGGGGAACAGCGTGATGACACGAGAGAGAACTTATTACTACAGAAGCTCCCTGCGCTACTCTGCATGCTGGCTAATCTCGATCTACCCGTCAGGCGCCAGCTGTTGATGGGTAGATCGCCGGGCACCGCAGATGCGGCTGAAAGTGAAACTGGCCCAGACTGAGCCATCGGCCCACCGGGAATCTCCCGGTAGTCCCGATGGCTAGTCCATCCCTGGTCATAGGCTGCCCACCCTTCCACAATGCAGGAGGAAAGCTGGGCAGCAGCAAATGGAAGGGGGGTGATTCAACAGCTTGGGGAAAGGGCAGGCAACAGCAAAAATAAAACATGGAGTAATACAGCTAAAGGCTGCCAGCCCTTTCCCAAATAAGATCTGTCCAAAAAAATAAAAAAATAAAGAAAAAGCAGGCATGCCCTAAAAGAGAAGGAGAGGTGATGCCATAGTAAGTGGTGAGAAGTGATGAACTGAACTGTCCTTTTACAGAAATTTGGATGGCAAACCGGAAATCAATGGGCCAAGTCTGTCAAATTAAAAATGTCAATATTCTAGTTTAATAGGCAAGGAGGTGACAAAAAATAGCATGGGGGGTGCTAGACACCAGGGGAGAAGGGTGTTACTTTCATGATTATTAGGAGAAAATAAAGGGAAAAAATAATATTAAAACTCACACAGTTACCTCATTAAAATATTTTCAATATATTACATTTTTATTTTCGGTTTTAGATATGTTTTATGAGGCATTTTGTGGTGGTACACGTTCCTGCTGTCAAACCAGTGCTTCAGACTTTTCCTGGGTTACCAATCATACCCTTCAGGGATAGCAGAGGGGTTTGCATTTGCCCTGCTGCCTGGGTACATAGGCTTTACTATTTTCTCACTGTGCGTTTGTAGTTCGTCGGTGAGAACAGGGGTTAAATTCTTTCGTGAAATGTAGAAAATTGTTTTTGGATACAAAGTAACATTTACAAACCATTCCAAGTCTTTGCACAGGTGTCCAAACATTTCAGAACATTTGTTGAACAAACAGTAAAATGCAATTGTGTAAAATATGGATTTTGCCAAAGAGGAACTGCTTGTACACCTTGTACCTTGGCACAAAATTAAACTAAAATGAATATAAATATCTCACCTATAATCCCAAACCCTCACTCAACTCTAGTTTCAGGTACAAGATCTGTCAGGCTACTCGAATATTGGCGTTCAAAACTGAACCATAACTTCCATAACCATGAATAAAATCTTCGTCGTCTTGATCTTGAGTGCTATGGTAACTACAGGTAAGAAATACTTATAGCATAAAATTGTATTTTTCTTTTTAATTTGTGTTGCTCCATTGTACTAAATGTTTGTACTCTAATACAAACTGGAAGTAGCAAATTGGAAGCCACAGAGTGTGTAAATCCTAACAACGAACTGGTCTTATTTACTCCAATTGTGTCTGTTAAATATATAATTGAAAGCATTTTGCTAAAACTATTTATAAAATGCAACAGAATACCAGTTGATTCTGCCAGAGATACAAAGCTGATAATCTTTTGAATAGTCAGTTACGGAAAAAGAAGTTTGTTGAAAAGTTTGTTGATAAGCAATATAACCCTGAACTTATAGAGAGGGTTCACCAAAAATGTCTTACTGGTCCATCCAGGGCTAACAATAAAGACACATGGCCCCAGATGGATGTTAAAAGAGAAGTATGGGTTTCACAAAAAAAAAATCTAGACCAAGAACTGGGCAATCAAACAATACTTTAGCAGCTTTCAAATGAACTGCACTCCTATGATCCATAGGACAAGAACAGCCCAAAAAAGCTTTGGCTATACTTCTCAGATATATTTCATAACACATAGAACAGAGGGAGTAGTCTATGCCCACCAGTGCCCATGCCAGATCCAATATATTGGACGAACCAAACGACCAATGTGTATGAGAATTAGAGAACATGCCCAATACATTACAAAAGGTTACCCTAAACATAGCATCTCAAACCATGATGCAACTCTATACAATAAAGACTTCACCTCCTAATTTTTTGGGGAATTTAAAAAAAAAAACCCTATTGGGAGGGAAGTAATAAAATGACCACCCTCAGCCAGCGGGAATCTTTTTGGATACATGAGACCCTTCATCCGCTAGGCCACAATATTGAATTTGGCATTAACTGTTTTATCAGTAATTATTAGCTTAGGTTATCAATTTTATCATTTTTTGTCAATATGTAATATTTAGTGTGTCATGTATTATTATTTTCCTCATCTCTTTCATATAATTTTATTATATTTTTAAGGTAAACATAGTTGATAGGGATGAGCCGAACACCCCCCGGTTCGGTTCGCACCAGAACCCGCGAACGGACCGCAAGTTCGCACGAACGTTAGAACCCCATTGACGTCTATGGGACTCGAACGTTCGAAATCAAAAGTGCTCATTTTAAAGGCTAATTTGCATGGTATTGTCCTAAAAAGGGTTTGGGGACCCGGGTCCTACCCCAGGGGACATGTATCAATGCAAAAAAAACTTTTAAAAACGGCCGTTTTTTCGGGAGCAGTGATTTTAATGATGCTTAAAGTAAAAAAAAAAAAAGTGAAATATTCCTTTAAATATCGTACCTGGGGGGTGTCTATAGTATGCCTGTAAAGTGACGCGTGTTTCCCATGTTTAGAACAGTCCCTGCACCAAATGTCATTTTTAAAGGAAAAAATCTCATTTAAAACTGCTTGCGGGTTTAATGTCATGTCGGGTCATGGCAATATGGATGAAAATCAGTGAGACAAACGGCATGGGTACCCCCCAGTCCATTACCAGGCCCTTTGGGTCTTGTATGGATATTAAGGGGAACCCCGCACCCAAATTAAAATAAGGAAAGGTCCCTATATACTCTGAACAGCAGTATACAGGCGGTGCAAACAAGACAGGGACTGTAGGTTTGTTGTTAAGTAGAATCTGTTTGTAATTTTGAACATTTTTAATGTGTTTAGCTCCAGCCAAAAAATCTTTTCTAAGCTTTTTGGAAAACATAGGGAAGGGTTATCACCCCTGTGACATTTGTTTTGCGTCTTTCCTCCTCTTCAGAAGATTTCACCTCACTTTTTTGTCCCAATGAAAAATGTTTTTTGAAAATTTGGGTTTTTTTGTGGAACAAGGATTGGAAAGCATCAGTGGAAAGGAGAAATTGTTTTCCCATATTAACTCTTACAGGAGAGAATTTCCCTTCCTTAGGGGTAGATTTCATCTCACTTCCTGTTGTCTCCTTCCGTTTGCAAGTAGGAGTCGTTTGTAAGTTAGATGTTTGAAAGTAGGGTCCTGCCCTATATACTCAGCAGAAATTTGGGCCTTAGGTGTTGCTGTGGCCAAAACACTGTAAGCCCTCACAGGGCCCTGCTGTGAAATATTAGATCAAGAATTGTAATTACATGCCCCTGTTGAACAGGAGCTGAAAAATTAGGCCTTAGGCACTGGTGCTGGTGCCACAACACTGCAACCCCTCACAGACACTCTAGTTGGAACGCAGGAACGAGCCCTGCTGCAAAGTATTGCATCAAAAATTGTAATTACACGCCCCTGTTAGACAGGGGCAGAAAAATTGGGCCTTAGGCACTGGTGCTGGTGCCACAACACTGCAACCCCTCACAGACACTCTAGTTGGAACGCAGGAACGAGCCCTGCTGCAAAGTATTGCATCAAAAATTGTAATTACACGCCCCTGTTAGACAGGGGCAGAAAAATTGGGTCTTAGGCACTGGTGCTGGTGCCACAACACTGCAACCCCTCACAGACACTCTAGTTGAAACGCAGGAACAAGCCCTGCTGCAAAGTATTGCATCAAAAATTGTAATTACACGCCCCTGTTAGACAGGGGCTGAAAAATTGGGTCTTAGGCACTGGTGCTGGTGCCACAACACTGCAACCCCTCACAGACACTCTAGTTGGAATGCAGGAACGAGCCCTGCTGCAAAGTATTACATCAAAAATTGTAATTACACGCCCCTGTTAAACAGGGGCTGAAAAATTGTGCCTTAGGCACTGGTGGTGGCGCCCAGAACCAAAAATGTTCTTACAAGCTATCAGCGTGATGATTGAGGAGGAAGAGGATAATTACTCAGGGATAGTCACTCAGCATCAGCATAGGCAGTCTTTGAAGGGATCTGAGATTTCAAAAAAAATTATTCGGTTACATCTGCATCAGGTGCTTGGTAGCTGGTGGTGATCCAAGACTGATTCATTTTTATGAAGGTCAGCCGATCGACCGAGTCGGTGGACAGACGCACCCTGTGATCGGTTACCACGCCTCCAGCAGCACTGAATGTGCGTTCCGAAAGAACGCTGGATGCAGGACAGGCCAGTAGCTCAATTGCATACTGTGCAAGCTCTGGCCAGTGATCCATCCTCAAGACCCAGTAACCCAGAGGATTTTCGGTGGGAAAGGTGTCCAAGTCTGATCTTGCCCCTAGGTATTCCTGCACCATGTAAAACAGACGCTGGCGATGGTTGCTGGAACCGATCATACCTTGGGGCTGCGGACCAAAAAATTGTCTGAACGCATCGGTCAGACGGCCACCTTCTCCACCGCTCCTTCTTTGACTGACCGAAGCCTCAGCAACACGTTGTCCAGAAACAGGAGTTTGTAACCTCCCAGTCTCTGGGAACGCGTTGCACAGACCTTTCTGCAAGGCCTCCCGAAGATGTTTCATCCTCTGCTCCCTCTGCGATGGCAAGATAAGGTCCGCAACCTTACCCTTGTAACGTGGATCAAGGAGGGTTGCCAGCCAGTATTGGTCCTTCTCCTTGATACCACGAATACGAGGATCCTTACGCAGGCTTTGCAGGATCAGGGAGGCCATGCAGCGTAGGTTTGCTGAGGCATTCGGTCCGGAGTCCTCTGGGTCACTAAGGACAACAACGTCCGCAGCCACCTCCTCCCAGCCACGTACAAGTCCATGTGTTCCTTGGGACTGATCCCTTAAAGACTGCTGATGCTGAGTGCCAGGCTCCACCTCCATACTGACACAATCTTCCTCCTCCTCCTCCTCCTCCTCCTCGTCCTCTTCCTGTGTGATCGGCGGGCATGCAGGAACACTGTCTGGATAAAGGGGGCCTTGAGAGCTAAGGAAGTCCTCCTCTTCCTGCCTCTGTTCTGCCTCAAGTGCCCTGTCCATTATTCCACGCAGCGTGTGCTCCAACAGGTGGACAAGGGGGACAGTGTCACTGATGCATGCACTGTCAGTGCTCACCATCCTCGTGGCCTCCTCGAATGGTGACAGGACAGTGCATGCATCCCTGATCATGGCCCACTGGCGTGGGGAAAAAAAACCAAGGTCCCCTGACCCTGTCCTGGTGCCATAGTCGCACAGGTACTCATTGATGGCCCTCTGCTGCGTGTGCAGCCGCTGCAGCATGGCCAACGTCGAGTTCCACCTGGTGGGCATGTCACAGATTAGGCGGTTCTTGGGCAGGTTAAACTCCTTTTGGAGGTCCGTCAGCCGAGCACTGGCATTATATGACCGGCGGAAATGCACAGAGACTTTCCTGGCCTGCCTCAGGACATCCTGTAAGCCCGGGTACCTGCCCAAGAACCGCTGCACCACCAAGTTAAGGACGTGAGCCAAACAGGGCACATGGGTCAGTTGTCCCTGTCGGAGGGCAGAGAGGAGGTTGGTGCCATTGTCGCAAACCACCATTCCTGCCTTAAGTTGGCGTGGCGTCAACCACCTCTGAACCTGCCCCTGCAGAGCTGACAGAACCTCTGCCCCAGTGTGGCTCCTGTCCCCCAAGCACACCAGCTCAAGCACCGCATGGCATCTTTTGGCCTGCGTACTTGCGTAGCCCCTTGAACGCCTACGGAGCACCGCTGGTTCCGAGGAAGAGGCCATGGAGGAAGAAGAAGAGGAGGGGGTGGAGGAGAGAGGTGTGTCACAATCAGCATTTTGGAGGCGTGGTGGCGGAACAACCTCCAACACTACTGCACCTTGTCCTGCATTCTTCCCAGCTGCCAGCAGAGTCACCCAATGCGCCGTGAAACTTAAGTAACGTCCCTGTCCATGCCTGCTGGACCATGAGTCAGCGGTAATATGCACCTTACCGCTGACCGCCCTGTCCAGCGAGGCATGGACATTGCCTTCCACATGCCGGTAGAGAGCCGGAATCGCCTTCCGTGAGAAAAAGTGGCGTTTGGGTACCTGCCACTGAGGAACCGCACATTCCACAAACTCACGGAAGGGGGCAGAGTCTACCAACTGAAAAGGCAGCAGTTGAAGTGCTAGCAATTTTGCCAAGCTAGCATTCAACCGCTGGGCATGTGGATGGCTGGGAGCAAACTTCTTTCGGCGGTGCAGCAGCTGGGGCAGGGAAATTTGCCTGGTACAATCTGACGTCGGTGTACCAAAAGCAGATTGCCCACAAGTACTTGGCTGTGACACACCTAATTCTACACCTTCATTCCTCTCACTGCAGGTCTCAGAGAGGACTGAAGGTCTAGTGGGGTTGGAAATCTCAGCTGATGAGGAGCAAGGAGAGATCGTCTTTGTTCTTTGGTGTGGGTCTTTTAGATACGCTTGCCAACGAACTGCATGGCAGGTCAACATATGTCTGGTCAAGCATGTGGTACCCAAGCGGGAGATGTTTTGGCCACGCGAGATACGCTTGAGACATATGTTGCAAATAGCAGCGGTGCGATCTGATGCACTCGTCTCAAAAAAGGCCCACACCAAAGAACTTTTTGAATAACGCGCAGAGACTGCAGCGCCCTGCACATGTGGAGCTTTGGGGTGTGATGCAGTCAATGTGCTGCCCTTAGGCTGGCCCCTGGAGGGCATCCTGCCTAGTTGGTGATGTGCCACCTCCTCCTCCTCCTCCTCCTCCTCCTCTCTCCTATCAGGCACCCACGTTGAGTCAGTGACCTCATCATCCCCTCCCTCCTCATCACTGGAGCAAACCTGGCAGTATGCTGCAGCAGGGGGAGCATGACTGCCAGATTGCTGTCCTTCTTGGGCACCCCCTCTGTCCGTGCTCATGTTACTGCCTTCATTGAGCTCAGTATCATCATCAGAGCCTTCCAAACGCTGGGCATCCTCCTGGAGCATGTACCCAACACTGTGGTCAAACAGTTCGAGGGAATCCTCATGAGGACATGGTGGAGCTAGGGAAGGAGTCACTGATGACATTGAGCTGAGGGAAGAGGCCGCTGCTTTGCCAGACAAAGCACCCTGGGCATGGGTGAGAGAGGATGAGGAGGATGAGGACGGCTTGGTCATCCACTCGACCAAGTCTTCCGCATGTTGCGGCTCAACACGGCCAGCTGCCGAAAAAAAGGCCAAGCGTGTCCCATGGCCACGTGCTGATGAGGATGCACCGTCTCCACGACCAGCACTAGACACAGAGCCTGCTTGCCCTCTCTTATTGGCTTGTGACTGTCTGCCTCTCCTTCTTGGCCTTCCAGACATACTAATGGCCTGTAGCTGCACTAAGCTGGGATAGAACACCTGTAATTTTCTTAAGGTAGCTTTATATACTGTAACCAGACAAGCCTGCCTGTCAGTAGGAAGATAACAGGAACGGATCTAGCTGAACACTGTGAGCAGGACACACTGTACTAAATGTAAATAGTCTAGCTGCCTGACCGTGGTACTAATAGGATCAAAAAGAACACCTGTAATTTTCTTAAGGTAGCTTTATATACTGTAACCAGACAAGCCTGCCTGTCAGTAGGAAGATAACAGGAACGGATCTAGCTGAACACTGTGAGCAGGACGCACTGCACTAAATGTAAATACCAGGAACGGATCTAGCTGAACACTGTGAGCAGGACGCACTGCACTGAATGTAAATAGCAGGAACGGATCTAGCTGAACACTGTGAGCAGGACGCACTGCACTAAATGTAAATACCAGGAACGGATCTAGCTGAACACTGTGAGCAGGACGCACTGCACTGAATGTAAATAGCAGGAACGGATCTAGCTGAACACTGTGAGCAGGACGCACTGCACTGAATGTAAATAGCAGGAACGGATGTAGCTGAACACTGTGAGCAGGACGCACTGCACTAAATGTAAATACCAGGAACGGATCTAGCTGAACACTGTGAGCAGGACGCACTGCACTGAATGTAAATAGCAGGAACGGATCTAGCTGAACACTGTGAGCAGGACGCACTGTACTAAATGTAAATAGTCTAGCTGCCTGACCGTGGTACTAATAGGATCAAAAAGAACACCTGTAATTTTCTTAAGGTAGCTTTATATACTGTAACCAGACAAGCCTGCCTGTCAGTAGGAAGATAACAGGAACGGATCTAGCTGAACACTGTGAGCAGGACGCACTGCACTAAATGTAAATACCAGGAACGGATCTAGCTGAACACTGTGAGCAGGACGCACTGCACTGAATGTAAATAGCAGGAACGGATCTAGCTGAACACTGTGAGCAGGACGCACTGCACTAAATGTAAATACCAGGAACGGATCTAGCTGAACACTGTGAGCAGGACGCACTGCACTGAATGTAAATAGCAGGAACGGATCTAGCTGAACACTGTGAGCAGGACGCACTGCACTGAATGTAAATAGCAGGAACGGATCTAGCTGAACACTGTGAGCAGGACGCACTGCACTAAATGTAAATACCAGGAACGGATCTAGCTGAACACTGTGAGCAGGACGCACTGCACTGAATGTAAATAGCAGGAACGGATCTAGCTGAACACTGTGAGCAGGACGCACTGCACTGAATGTAAATAGCAGGAACGGATCTAGCTGAACACTGTGAGCAGGACGCACTGCACTAAATGTAAATACCAGGAACGGATCTAGCTGAACACTGTGAGCAGGACGCACTGCACTGAATGTAAATAGCAGGAACGGATCTAGCTGAACACTGTGAGCAGGACACACTGCACTAAATGTAAATACCAGGAACGGATCTAGCTGAACACTGTGAGCAGGACGCACTGCACTGAATGTAAATAGCAGGAACGGATCTAGCTGAACACTGTGAGCAGGACACACTGCACTAAATGTAAATAGTCTAGATAGAAGATAACAGGAACGGATCTAGCTAAACTGAATACAGTGTATATATATATATGCAACACCTGGGATGCATATATATACACAATACACTGTAAGTGCAGCTAACTGACTGACTGTTCTGCCTAATCTATCTAACTCAAATCAAATGACACTGTCTCTCTCTCTCTCTATCTCTCAGCACACCGGAACACACACTACACAGGGCCGCCGTGCAGGCGGCCTTATATAGTGTGGGGTGTGTACTAAATCCCCTGAGCCATAATTGGCCAAAGCCACCCTGGCTTTGGCCAATTACAGCTCTCTCTACTGACGGCGCTGTGATTGGCCAAGCATGCGGGTCATAGTGCATGCTTGGCCAATAATCAGCCAGCAATGCACTGCGATGCCGCAGTGAATTATGGGCCGTGACGCGCCACACGAATTTGGCGCGAACGGCCCATATCGTTCGCAATTCGGCGAACGACCGAACAGCCGATGTTCGAGTCGAACATGGGTTCGACTCGAACACGAAGCTCATCCCTAATAGTTGATTATTAGTGAATTTTGGGGAATCATTTTTGAGCTGCACACTTAGTGACATCATGCTTGTCAATTTTACTTATCTTGCCTTTAGTTTTTTACCCTGTATTATTTTTTACTCTACATTATAATTTCTTTAGCATATTCCAATCAGAATGTAATACTCAATAGGATCATTTTAAATAAGATATCTGGTTCATTTATATATATTTTCACATTTACATTCATTCTGACCATATGAATGTTTTATTTCTTAGACATTTGTTTCATTCCAAATTAGTTTTTTAATGAACTTTGACAAATTTGTTAATTCGTTAATATCCAAATGAATTAAAACCCATTTAACAAACTTTTCTGAATATTCATAATTTTGAATATTCAAAAATTCGTAAATTTGAAAAAAAACGTAAATTTGGAAATTCGAAAAAAATCTGAAATTCAGAAATTCTAAATAAATCTGAAATTCGGAAATTTGAAAATTAAAAAAAAATCGGAAATTCGAAAACATGAAAAACCGAAAATTCGAAAATCTGAAATAACTAACTAATAACCTAAGTATTACTAACTATTAAATTATAGGTATTGGAATTCCCGTTCAAATTTGACTGTTAGTGAATGTAAAAAATACAAATTTATCCGAAGTTATGAATTATCCAAAATAACGAATGCCATATCTAAACGAATGGAACATTACAAATGAATAATAATAAATTACAATAATAAAAATAAAATGTTTTATTATTATTTATTATTAATTTGTTCCATTCCATTTGTTTAGATGCAGCATTCGTTATTTCGGATAATTCGTAACTTTTGATAAATTGGTATTCAGTCACTAACAGCCATAATAACAAATTTGAAAGGAAATTCCAATACCTATAATTTAATAGTTAGTAATAGTTAAGCTACCGTATATACTCGAGTATAGGTCGTTCCGAATATAAGCCGAGGCCCCTAATTTACCACAAAAAACTGGGAAAAACGTATTGACCTGAGTATAAGCCGAGGGTGAGAAATGCAGCAGCTACTGTAAGTGAAAAAGAGGGTCAACAATGCCCATCTGCAGCTGCATGCCTCCCTGTGTCCTGTGCATGTGTCCTGTGCAGCCTACCTGTGTCCTGTGCATGTGTCCTGTGCATGTGTCCTGTGCAGCCTACCTGTTTCCTGTGCATGTGTCCTGCGCAGCCTACCTGTGTCCTGTGCATGCCTCCGTGTGCCGATCTGCACCCTCCATGTGCCGCTTTGCATCCACCAATCAGCGTGTGATAATAACATTCGGCAACCATTCCACTGTTTAAAAGCCAGTCAGCGGTCAACGTATCACGGACATTCTCTTATCCTCATACCACGGACGAGGATGAGAGAATGTTGATGATAGACTGTACACTGACTGCTGGGAAATTGAGTGTTCTGCCTATCTCAGACGAGGAGGAGGCGCTGCTTTTGAACAGTGGAATGGCCACCGTTTGTCTGCATGACATGCTGATCATGTAGGCAGATGGCGGTGACTCGAGTATAAGTCGAGGGGGGTACTTTCAGCCTAAAAAAAGGGCTGAAAATCTCGACTTATACTCGAGTATATACAGTATTATTAGTTAGTTATTTCAGATTTTCAAATTTTCTGGTTTTCGAATTTCAGATTTTTAAAAAATTTTCCAATTTTTTTTTTTGGAATTTCAGATTTTCCAATTTTTTTTGAATTTCCAATTTTTTTTCGAATTACTGAATTTTTTCGAATTTACATTTTTTTTTTAATTTATGAATTGCGATCATAACAAATGACCAGAAAAACGGAAAAAATAAATAAATGAATTTTTCGGCAGTGCACATGTCTATTATTTTACCTTAATATTTTTAATTTCATATATATAACTATGCCACTGATCATGTCTCAGCTTTGCTCCATACCATACTCTGGTATATCTGATCTCATAAGCCTTTGGTAATTTTTTTTTACATTAGTATATTTTTATATAAAAATAGTTACATTTTCTATTTATATATATTTCTTACACATTTTATATCATTTTTATAACACTTTATTGTCTTGTTTAATAAAGTATTGTTCACTATTAAAGTAGTATTAAAGTTTTGTTCTCTTTTACTTTAAAACTTAAAATTTAAAACAGCACTGCTCCTCCCGACCGGTTTCATCACTAGACACGTGACTTTTTCAAAGGTGACCATGTGACGACCTTGCTTAGTATTTATAGTGTGCATGCCGGTTGCCATAGTGACCAGGGAGTGTAATGCATCATCATACTGCTATATGCGTTTTGCACTACATTCAAACAACATAATATCCATTCAAAGTAACAATTTAATACATATAGATACATAATTTTTACAATAAAACATATATTTAAAAACATAATTGCAACTCTACCCTAAGACCCATTTAAATACATGAAGTAAGCAGATATAACCTAGGAACTCCCTCCAGTGGTGAACCAATGGAATTACATCTCTACATAATCATCCTCTAATGAGCTAAGGGTAAATGGATGTGTATGAGATAGAAAGATGCTAGAAAGACGCTAAAAAAAAAAATCGCTAAAAATTTTTTTGACAAAAATATTTAAAAAATGTATAATAAAATTATTAAAAATATTTTAAAATATTAGAACTTGTTTTGGAGGAGCAGATGTCAAGAGAAAAAATTTTGAAATAAAACAATTTATATCAAAATCTATATTTAAGCCAAAAGGTGCAAGAGTACCCATTTCAAAAATCCATTTTGATTAGTTTTTACTTAATTCTCTCACTTTATTGCTATCCCGCTAGTGCGGTTTATATTTGTCAATGGCCCAAAATTTCAATAACGCAGAGTCTTTGTCATGATATAGAGCAAAATGGCGTGACATATTGTGTTTTGGAAAACCTTTTTCAATATTCTGTATGTGCTCCCAAATGCGTTTCCACATAGGGCGTTTCGTTCTTCCCACATACTGTAGGGAGCACGGACATTGTAATACATACACCACCCCCTTAGTTCTACATGACACAAAATCTTTGATTTTAAAATCTTTGTTTTTACTGGTAGATGTGAAATTGATGCATTTTTGACCGTTTTGCTTTGTATTTCTACAAGCATAGCATCTTTTACATGGAAAGAAACCCTTTCCTTGAAAAAATGTGAACCCCTGTGAGATTTTTGGAGGGTCCAAAAAATTTTCGCTATTAAATCCCTTAAAGTTGGTGCCTTTCTATAAACAAATTTTGGTTTCTCTGGTAAAATACTACGTAATTGGTGATCCGCTAAAACTAGTGACCAATCCTTTTTAAATATATGCTCAATTTGCCTATGCTGAATATTATAATCCAGAATCATAGGAATCTCTTGGTACTGTGTGGTTTTCTTTTGTTTGTCTCTAATTAATTCTTCCCTTGAGAGCTCTGATACCTCCTCGATTTTATCTTCTATAAAATCATTATTATACCCCTTTTGAACAAATCTCCTTCCAATAATATTAGCTTGTTCCAAAAAAGTGCTTTTATCAGTGCAATTTCTTCTTAGACATATTATTTGCCCCTTCGGAATGTTATTCAGCCAGGGATCAAAGTGACAGCTGTCCACAGGGATATAACTATTCCTCTCTACTGGTTTAAAAAAAGTTTTTGTTAGGAATCCGTTCTTAGTTAATTGTATATCCAGATCCAGGAAATGTATAGATGTATTACTGATTTCATAGGTAAGCTTGATATTTTTTTGATTGTCATTCAGTTTTTCCAAAAATTACATTAGAGTATTTTCATCCCCCTTCCATAATATTATACAATCATCTATAAATCTTCAATACATTATCAATTGTAGGGGGTATTTGAGTTCACCGCATATTCCTCCCATTCGGCCATAAAAATATTGGGACATATTTAGCACCCATTGCAATACCATTAAGTTGCCTATAAAATTCTGAGTTATACCAAAAATAATTATGCCGTAAACCAAATGCCAAACATCTTAAAATAAATCTTTTCTGTTTAGAAATTATATTACTATATCTATCCATGGCCCATCTTGATGGCCTATGCTTGTATACAAAGACGAAGCGTCTGCTGTGACTAACAAATATTTTTGATCTGGGCAGATTTCAATATTATTCAATTCCTGAATCAAGTGCTTGGTGTCCCTTAGATAAGCTGGTGTTGATGGGACTAATGGTTGCAAAAAATTGTCCACATATTCCCCTAATCTTGCATTTATGGAATGTATACCATTTATTATTGGTCGTCCCGGCGGATTCTTCTGATCCTTATGGAGCTTTGGTATTGTGTAAATAATAGGCACCCTGAATGTATCTGGTAGGAGATATTTTTCCTCCTTTTTGGTTAATATATTCTTTTTGCTTCCTTTTAGTATCAACTCCTGTAATTCACTTTTATATTCTCTAGTGGGATTTCCTCTCAGTTTTATATACATATTCTGATCATTCAGTTGTGCTTGAAGTTCATTGTTGTAGTATTCTTTTGATAGAACCACAATTGCACCTCCTTTATCTGCCGGTCTCACTACCACATTGTTATTATCTTCCAATTCTTTGATTCCTTTTCTAATAACTTGCGGATCTTTTATTCTTTTATTTTTAAGTTTATCTACTTCTTGTGTCACCATTTTGATAAAAACTTCTATATGTTGGTTGTTATGTACAGGGGGGTTGTTCCTCAAGCTGCTATGGAGAATTCTTCCAGGTGTATCAATCCTATCTCCATTTTCTACATTAATCACAATAGTTTTGTTCAACATATATTTTTGATATTCAATCTTCTTGTATATTTTTGGATATCCACATATAAATCAAACTTATTTAGATTGCGTTTTGGTGCGTATTTCAATCCTTTATCCAATACTAGTAATTCAGTTCTACTTAGATCAATTCCACTTAGATTGTATATGCCTTCACCCAATATTCTCTTTTTCTTTTGGACCTTGAATCCTCCTCGACATCCCCTCCTGCGTTTGGGCTTCTCACATGCGTTTTTACGTCCTGCCAAGGCGGGGTCCTTTTGCTCCTGCGCCAGTCCAAAAAAGATGTTGATGAGTCATTTTCTCTATAGTCTCTTAATGCTTCATATCGATTTTGGGTACGAATAGTTCCTAGATCCATATTGGTACTGATCATGATGCCCTTGGTTCCACCCTTGTTGATAGTGGTATTGGGGTTGCTCTCTTGCTTCCCTCCTGTCCTGATTGTAATAATTGGAATATCATGAATGACCATATTCTGGATCTCCCTGATTACCATGTCCTTGGTATCCATAGCTCTGATACATCATATTGTTAGTATCTGATTGGCCATAACCTCGGGGCCCTGAATTATCATAATGATTATTAGGGTGATTTTTTGATTTTTATTATTATTTTTCCAATATGGCCTTTTTGGCGATTTTACCCATGGTTTAAGATTGTTCTTGTTTTGCCACCATGGTTTAGGAGTCCTTGGCCTATTGGTTTCATATTGTTTAGGTGGCCCATTCGGTGGCCCATTATTATTACCCCTATATTGCCTATCTGGGGATTTATACCTTTGATCCCGATTTGGAGACCGTATTCGTACCTCTCTTTCTGGAGAGGAGGCTATGGATCCAGTATTACCTTCTTTTAAATTTAGTTTCCATTTATAAGATTGTTCTAATTTGTAATCATTGGTATCTCTCAGGTATTTTCTTTTTTTCCTTTGTTTGATTTCCACATCATTTTGTTCTAATACTCTATTTAACTCATTCGTTAGTGAGGCAAAAGAGGGTGAATCCTTGTATGCTTCTAATATAACTTTGCAATCCTCAATTTGTTTGTTTATGATGGCAGTTTTTCTTTGTTCCCTTTTAATTAAAAACTACAGTAATTCCAGGCCTTTTTCATTAAAAAAATTATACCATTCATTTACTCCATCCTCAGAGATGTAATTGTAGAGATGTAATTCCATTGGTTCACCACTGGAGGGAGGTCCTAGGTTATATCTGCTTACTTCATGTACAGGCATACCCCACTTTTAAGTACACAATGGGGTTTATTTACTAAAGCTGGAAAGAGCAAAATCAGGCTCCCTTCTGCATTGAAACCAATGAGCTTCTAACGCCAGATTGTTCAATTAAGCTTTGGTAATAAGACCTGGAAGCTCATTGTTTTTTCGCAGAAGTGAGCCTGATTTTGCACTTTCCAGCTTTAGTAAATAAACCTTATTGTGTACTTAAAAGTGGGGTATGCCTGTATTTAAATGGGTCTTAGGGTAGAGTTGCAATTATGTTTTTAAATATATGTTTTATTGTAAAAAATTATGTATCTATATGTATTAAATTGTTACTTTGTATGGATATTATGTTGTTTGAATGTAGTGCAGAACGCATATAGCGGCATGATGATGCATTACACTCCCTGGTCACTATGGCAACTGGCATGCACACTATAAATACTAAGCAAGGTCGTCACATGGTCACCTTTGAAAAAGTCACATGTCTAGTGATGAAACTGGTCGGGAGGAGCCAGTGACGAGCAGTGCTGTGTGTGCACTGTTGGCGTGTGAGGAGATCCCAGCTGTTAGCTGTATGCAACTGACCTTACCATATGCGATTTATTCTGCTGAAAAGTGTGAGTGAATTTTTACCCTTAGTTTATAGGGATTACATATCACACTGCCTGCGCAATGGTCTTTCTTTTTTTTTTGTTTCATACTGCGGAAGTTCTTTGAAAGCCAGAAGCCAGCCCATGCTAATGAGCAGCTGAATATATGAGCAAGCCAGCTATCACTGGGGATTACTCATTGAAACCTGTCTATATTCATCAAATCACCAAAGACGTTATATTTTTTCACAGCAGTGTGCTGTCCTATTGAGATACCTGTGCACTGTGGTTCATCACATTAATATATCTCATCTTTATTTTTCTGTTTTTAATTGTGTTCAGTAATTCAATATCACATTGATATTTAGTTATAGGATTTTGTTATGGTGAAGGATGTTATGTTATTTATAATAGGCTCCATTTGATTATTTTGCACATGATTCACTGATTAATCATTAAGAGATCACACCGTGTTATATTGGGAGGTTAATATTAGCACATTATACATTCTGAATAAAAATAAAAACAGCCTTTGGAATATAGAGTAAACATAAATAAATAATATCAATAAACTGTTATAAATTGTCATACAAATATATTTGAAATCAAATCTTCATTATTTTTTGGCAATTGGTGTAGATGGATTTTTGCCAATAATAGGCTCCATTTGATTATTTTGCACATGATTCACTGATTAATCATTAAGAGATCACACCGTGTTATATTGGGAGGTTAATGTTAGCACATTATACATTCTGAATAAAAAAAAACAGCCTTTGGAATATAGAGTAAAAATAAATAAATAATATCAATAAACTGTTATAAATTGTCATACAAATATATTTGAAATCTAGGGATGAGCCGAACACCCCCCCGGTTCGGTTCGCACCAGAACCCGCGAACGGACGGAAAGTTCGCACGAACGTTAGAACCCCATTGACGTCTATGGGACTCGAACGTTCAAAATCAAAAGTGCTCATTTTAAAGGCTAATTTGCATGGTATTGTCCTAAAAAGGGTTTGGGGACCCGGGTCCTACCCCAGGGGACATGCATCAATGCAAAAAAAACTTTTAAAAACGGCCGTTTTTTCGGGAGCAGTGATTTTAATGATGCTTAAAGTAAAAAAAAAAAAGTGAAATATTCCTTTAAATATCGTACCTGGGGGGTGTCTATAGTATGCCTGTAAAGTGACGCGTGTTTCCCATGTTTAGAACAGTCCCTGCACCAAATGTCATTTTTAAAGGAAAAAATCTCATTTAAAACTGCTTGCGGGTTTAATGTCATGTCGGGTCCTGGCAATATGGATGAAAATCAGTGAGACAAACGGCATGGGTACCCCCCAGTCCATTACCAGGCCCTTTGGGTCTTGTATGGATATTAAGGGGAACCCCGCACCCAAATTAAAATAAGGAAAGGTGTGGGGCCACCAGGCCCTATATACTCTGAACAGCAGTATACAGGCGGTGCAAACAAGACAGGGACTGTAGGTTTGTTGTTAAGTAGAATCTCTTTGTAATTTTGAACATTTTTAACGTGTTTAGCTCCAGCCAAAAAATCTTTTCTAAGCTTTTTGGAAAACATAGGGAAGGGTTATCACCCCTGTGACATTTGTTTTGCTGTCTTTCCTCCTCTTCAGAAGATTTCACCTCACTTTTTTGTCCCAATGAAAAATGTTTTTTGAAAATTTGGGTTTTTTTGTGGAACAAGGATTGGAAAGCATCAGTGGAAAGGAGAAATTGTTTTCCCATATTAACTCTTACAGGAGAGAATTTCCCTTCCTAGGGGTAGATTTCATCTCACTTCCTGTTGTCTCCTTCCGTTTGCAAGTAGGAGTCGTTTGTAAGTTAGATGTTTGAAAGTAGGGTCCTGCCCTATATACTCAGCAGAAATTTGGGCCTTAGGTGTTGCTGTGGCCACAACACTGTAAGCCCTCACAGGGCCCTGCTGTGAAATATTAGATCAAGAATTGTAATTACATGCCCCTGTTGAACAGGAGCTGAAAAATTAGGCCTTACGCACTGGTGCTGGTGCCACAACACTGCAACCCCTCACAGACACTCTAGTTGGAACGCAGGAACGAGCCCTGCTGCAAAGTATTGCATCAAAAATTGTATTTACACGCCCCTGTTAGACAGGGGCAGAAAAATTGGGCCTTAGGCACTGGTGCTGGTGCCACAACACTGCAACCCCTCACAGACACTCTAGTTGGAACGCAGGAATGAGCCCTGCTGCAAAGTATTGCATCAAAAATTGTAATTACACGCCCCTGTTAGACAGGGGCAGAAAAATTGGGCCTTAGGCACTGGTGCTGGTGCCACAACACTGCAACCCCTCACAGACACTCTAGTTGGAACGCAGGAACGAGCCCTGCTGCAAAGTATTGCATCAAAAATTGTAATTACACGCCCCTGTTAGACAGGGGCAGAAAAATTGGGCCTTAGGCACTGGTGCTGGTGCCACAACACTGCAACCCCTCACAGACACTCTAGTTGGAATGCAGGAACGAGCCCTGCTGCAAAGTATTACATCAAAAATTGTAATTACACGCCCCTGTTAAACAGGGGCTGAAAAATTGTGCCTTAGGCACTGGTGGTGGCGCCCAGAACCAAAAATGTTCTTACAAGCTATCAGCGTGATGATTGAGGAGGAAGAGGATAATTACTCAGGGATAGTCACTCAGCATCAGCATAGGCAGTCTTTGAAGGGATCTGAGATTTCAAAAAAAATTATTCGGTTACATCAGCATCAGGTGCTTGGTAGCTGGTGGTGATCCAAGACTGATTCATTTTTATGAAGGTCAGCCGATCGACCGAGTCGGTGGACAGACGCACCCTGTGATCGGTTACCACGCCTCCAGCAGCACTGAATGTGCGTTCCGAAAGAACGCTGGATGCAGGACAGGCCAGTAGCTCAATTGCATACTGTGCAAGCTCTGGCCAGTGATCCATCCTCAAGACCCAGTAACCCAGAGGATTTTCGGTGGGAAAGGTGTCCAAGTCTGATCTTGCCCCTAGGTATTCCTGCACCATGTAAAACAGACGCTGGCGATGGTTGCTGGAACCGATCATACCTTGGGGCTGCGGACCAAAAAATTGTCTGAACGCATCGGTCAGACGGCCACCTTCTCCACCGCTCCTTCTTTGACTGACCGAAGCCTCAGCAACACGTTGTCCAGAAACAGGAGTTTGTAACCTCCCAGTCTCTGGGAACGCGTTGCACAGACCTTTCTGCAAGGCCTCCCGAAGATGTTTCATCCTCTGCTCCCTCTGCGATGGCAAGATAAGGTCCGCAACCTTACCGTTGTAACGTGGATCAAGGAGGGTTGCCAGCCAGTATTGGTCCTTCTCCTTGATACCACGAATACGAGGATCCTTACGCAGGCTTTGCAGGATCAGGGAGGCCATGCAGCGTAGGTTTGCTGAGGCATTCGGTCCGGAGTCCTCTGGGTCACTAAGGACAACAACGTCTGCAGCCACCTCCTCCCAGCCACGTACAAGTCCATGTGTTCCTTGGGACTGATCCCTTAAAGACTGCTGCTGATGCTGAGTGCCAGGCTCCACCTCCATACTGACACAATCTTCCTCCTCCTCCTCCTCGTCCTCTTCCTGTGTGATCGGCGGGCACGCAGGAACACTGTCTGGATAAAGGGGGCCTTGAGAGCTAAGGAAGTCCTCCTCTTCCTGCCTCTGTTCTGCCTCAAGTGCCCTGTCCATTATTCCACGCAGCGTGTGCTCCAACAGGTAGACAAGGGGGACAGTGTCACTGATGCATGCACTGTCAGTGCTCACCATCCTCGTGGCCTCCTCGAATGGTGACAGGACAGTGCATGCATCCCTGATCATGGCCCACTGGCGTGGGGAAAAAAAACCAAGCTCCCCTGACCCTGTCCTGGTGCCATAGTCGCACAGGTACTCATTGATGGCCCTCTGCTGCGTGTGCAGCCGCTGCAGCATGGCCAACATTGAGTTCCACCTGGTGGGCATGTCACAGATTAGGCGGTTCTTGGGCAGGTTAAACTCCTTTTGGAGGTCCGTCAGCTGAGCACTGGCATTATATGACCGGCGGAAATGCACACAGACTTTCCTGGCCTGCCTCAGGACATCCTGTAAGCCCGGGTACCTGCCCAAGAACCGCTGCACCACCAAGTTAAGGACCTGAGCCAAACAGGGCACATGGGTCATTTGTCCCTGTCGGAGGGCAGAGAGGAGGTTGGTGCCATTGTCGCAAACCACCATTCCTGCCTTAAGTTGGCGTGGCGTCAACCACCTCTGAACCTGCCCCTGCAGAGCTGACAGAACCTCTGCCCCAGTGTGGCTCCTGTCCCCCAAGCACACCAGCTCAAGCACCGCATGGCATCTTTTGGCCTGCGTACTTGCGTAGCCCCTTGAACGCCTACGGAGCACCGCTGGTTCCGAGGAAGAGGCCATGGAGGAAGAAGAAGAGGAGGGGGTGGAGGAGAGAGGTGTGTCACAATCAGCATTTTGGAGGCGTGGTGGCGGAACAACCTCCAACACTACTGCACCTTGTCCTGCATCCTTCCCAGCTGCCAGCAGAGTCACCCAATGCGCCGTGAAACTTAGGTAACGTCCCTGTCCATGCCTGCTGGACCATGAGTCAGCGGTAATATGCACCTTACCGCTGACCACCCTGTCCAGCGAGGCATGGACATTGCCTTCCACATGCTGGTAGAGAGCCGGAATCGCCTTCCGTGAGAAAAAGTGGCGTTTGGGTACCTGCCACTGAGGAACCGCACATTCCACAAACTCACGGAAGGGGGCAGAGTCTACCAACTGAAAAGGCAGCAGTTGAAGTGCTAGCAATTTTGCCAAGCTAGCATTCAACCGCTGGGCATGTGGATGGCTGGGAGCAAACTTCTTTCGGCGGTGCAGCAGCTGGGGCAGGGAAATTTGCCTGGTACAATCTGACGTCGGTGTACCAAAAGCAGATTGCCCACAAGTACTTGGCTGTGACACACCTAATTCTACACCTTCATTCCTCTCACTGCAGGTCTCAGAGAGGACTGAAGGTCTAGTGGGGTTGGAAATCTCAGCTGATGAGGAGCAAGGAGAGATCCTCTTTGTTCTTTGGTGTGGGTCTTTTAGATACGCTTGCCAACGAACTGCATGGCAGGTCAACATATGTCTGGTCAAGCATGTGGTACCCAAGCGGGAGATGTTTTGGCCACGCGAGATACGCTTGAGACATATGTTGCAAATAGCAGCGGTGCGATCTGATGCACTCGTCTCAAAAAAGGCCCACACCAAAGAACTTTTTGAATAACGCGCAGAGACTGCAGCGCCCTGCACATGTGGAGCTTTGGGGTGTAATGCAGTCAATGTGCTGCCCTTAGGCTGGCCCCTGGAGGGCATCCTGCCTCGTTGGTGATGTGCCGCCTCCTCCTCCTCCTCCTCCTCCTCTCTCCTATCAGGCACCCACGTTGAGTCAGTGACCTCATCATCCCCTCCCTCCTCATCACTGGAGCAAACCTGGCAGTATGCTGCAGCAGGGGGAGCATGACTGCCAGATTGCTGTCCTTCTTGGGCACCCCCTCTGTCCGTGCTCATGTTACTGCCTTCATCGAGCTAAGTATCATCATCAGAGCCTTCCAAACGCTGGGCATCCTCCTGGAGCATGTACCCAACACTGTGGTCAAACAGTTCGAGGGAATCCTCAGGAGGACATGGTGGAGCTAGGGAAGGAGTCACTGATGACATTGAGCTCAGGGAAGAGGCCGCTGCTTTGCCAGACAAAGCACACTGGGCATGGGTGAGAGAGGATGAGGAGGATGAGGACGGCTTGGTCATCCACTCGACCAAGTCTTCCGCATGTTGCGGCTCAACACGGCCAGCTGCCGAAAAAAAGGCCAAGCGTGTCCCATGGCCACGTGGTGATGAGGATGCACCGTCTCCACGACCAGCACTAGACACAGAGCCTGCTTGCCCTCTCTTATTGGCTTGTGACTGTCTGCCTCTCCTTCTTGGCCTTCCAGACATACTAATGGCCCGTAGCTGCACTAAGCTGGGATAGAACACCTGTAATTTTCTTTAGGTAGCTTTATATACTGTAACCAGACAAGCCTGCCTGTCAGTAGGAAGATAACAGGAACGGATCTAGCTGAACACTGTGAGCAGGATGCACTGTACTAAATGTAAATAGTCTAGCTACCTGACCGTGGTACTAATAGGATCAAATAGAACACCTGTAATTTTCTTCAGGTAGCTTTATATACTGTAACCAGACAAGCCTGCCTGTCAGTAGGAAGATAACAGGAACGGATCTAGCTGAACACTGTGAGCAGGACGCACTGTACTAAATGTAAATAGTCTAGCTGCCTGACCGTGGTACTAATAGGATCAAATAGAACACCTGTAATTTTCTTCAGGTAGCTTTATATACTGTAACCAGACAAGCCTGCCTGTCAGTAGGAAGATAACAGGAACGGATCTAGCTGAACACTGTGAGCAGGACGCACTGTACTAAATGTAAATAGTCTAGCTGCCTGACCGTGGTACTAATAGGATCAAATAGAACACCTGTAATTTTCTTCAGGTAGCTTTATATACTGTAACCAGACAAGCCTGCCTGTCAGTAGGAAGATAACAGGAACGGATCTAGCTGAACACTGTGAGCAGGACGCACTGCACTAAATGTAAATAGTCTAGAAGATAACAGGAACGGATCTAGCTGAACACTGTGAGCAGGACGCACTGCACTAAATGTAAATAGCAGGAACGGATCTAGCTGAACACTGTGAGCAGGACGCACTGCACTAAATGTAAATAGCAGGAACGGATCTAGCTGAACACTGTGAGCAGGACGCACTGCACTAAATGTAAATGGCAGGAACGGATCTAGCTGAACACTGTGAGCAGGACGCACTGCACTAAATGTAAATAGCAGGAACGGATCTAGCTGAACACTGTGAGCAGGACGCACTGCACTAAATGTAAATAGTCTAGAAGATAACAGGAACGGATCTAGCTGAACACTGTGAGCAGGACGCACTGCACTAAATGTAAATAACAGGAACGGATCTAGCTGAACACTGTGAGCAGGACGCACTGCACTAAATGTAAATAGTCTAGATAGAAGATAACAGGAACGGATCTAGCTAAACTGAATACAGTGTATATATATATATATATATATGCAACACCTGGGATGCATATATATACACAATACACTGTAAGTGCAGCTAACTGACTGACTGTTCTGCCTAATCTATCTAACTCAAATCAAATGACACTGTCTCTCTCTCTCTCTATCTCTCAGCACACCGGAACACACACTACACAGGGCCGCCGTGCAGGCGGCCTTATATAGTGTGGGGCGTGAACTAAATCCCCTGAGCCATAATTGGCCAAAGCCACCCTGGCTTTGGCCAATTACAGCTCTCTCTACTGACGGCGCTGTGATTGGCCAAGCATGCGGGTCATAGTGCATGCTTGGCCAATCATCAGCCAGCAATGCACTGCGATGCCGCAGTGAATTATGGGCCGTGACGCGCCACACGAATTTGGCGCGAACGGCCCATATCGTTCGCAATTCGACGGACGGTCGAACAGCCGATGTTCGAGTCGAACATGGGTTCGACTCGAACACGAAGCTCATCCCTATTGAAATCAAATCTTCATTATTTTTTGGCAATTGGTGTAGATGGATTTCTGCCAGTCATAGTCTGCATCACGCCTTTCTAGCCTGTGTCTTAGAATAAGAGGGAGGTGAAGCCTCCATCAATCTACATGTGATATCCCAACCCCTATTGTGTTTAGCTGGTTAGTGGGCATGGAGGAGGAGAGAGGGAGTGGGCTGTCATATACTACTGGGTATATGCCCACATGTGTGACTCTATAGTCACATGGGCTGCTCAGATGTGATAGGGAGAAAATGCTCAGCGTAGAAACTCACTGAAAAACAAGCATTTGCAGAGTTGCCAACCATGCTCTGCAAAATCCCTAGCAGAATTGGGGACTTGAGCAGAACGGGGGGATAGAGAGCAGCAGGATCAACCAGGTTTTTTTTTGCAGAATACAGAAAGTGAATCGTGACTGAGTGAGTATGAACAGCATGTAATACACCATTGTAGTGATAGTTTTTTATGATGTGGGTTTAGTGACACTTTAGGTCCCACTTGCAGTGCTCTCCCCGCTCTGTTCCTTTCGCTGAAGCTGTGCTTATAAGCTGGCATATTCTCCTTTGGGCAGGCTTGGCAAAGAGGGCTGTGCTCCTGAAACATGTTGCCACCCACCCTTTCCTGAGACTCTGTGCTATACCAGGTCCATGCAGTGCCATGGACACCGCCAGCTGTCATCCTCCAAAGCAGCCAGAGGGACAAAAGGAGGGAGGTAGTAGTTAGATGAGGAGAGTAGAGCTGCACAATTAATCACCAAGGATCGTTATCGTGATTAATCGTCAAGAATCGTTATCACGATTTTGAATAAAGTGTTTCACAATTCTTTCTATGCAAAGAATTCTCTCTGCTCTTCTGAAGCCACAGCTCTCAAAAGAAAGGAAGAGAAAAACCGGGCAGCCTGCCAAGAAACAAAACATTCTTTATCAGTTGAACTTAAGTATAAACATTGTAACAGTTTGTCAATGGAATAGACTCCCTGTATAGGTTAAAAAAGTTTAACCACTTAAACACTAAACCATTTTCTGACATTTGTTGGTTTCAAGTTAAAATCATTTTTTTTTTTGCAAGAAAAATACTTAGAACCCCCAAACATATATATTTTTTTAGTAGACACCCTAGAGAATAAAATGGTGGTTGTTGCAATATTTTATGTCACACTGTATTTGCGCAGCGGTCTTTCAAATGCAATTTTTTTGGAGAAAATTACTTTAATGAATTAAAAAAAAAATCTAACCAGTAAAGTTAGCTCTTTTTTTTTTGTATAATGTGAAAGATTTTACGTTGCGAGAATCATGATCTTTTTATTGTAAGCAAAAAAATTGTGATTCTCATTTGGCCAGAATCGTGCAGCTCTAGAGGAGAGGCAACAGTTAGCTGAACTGGTAACTTTGCCCTGAATGGGAAAATCACAGATTTTTCACTTTAATTACATCATGTTGTCTTTTTGTATTTTAGGGCATCTCAAAACCATGTGCAAAAGGTGTTGGAGTCTGGACTCAACTGAATGCGGCACAGAAAAGGATACAGAATGTGATGGAACCAAGTGCATGATGCTGTCAGAATTCTTCAATATCAGTAAGTATGGGTTGTGTTCTTGTGTTGCATCTATTACCAGATTACCATAATTTATATCAGTGGCACATCTCTTACTGGGAAGGAGGTAAGCTTGTTAGCATGGGGGAACTGCATGCTGATATATACTATGTTACCAAAAGTATTGTGACACCTGCCTTTACATGCACATAAACTTTAATGGCATCCCAGTCTTAGCTCATAGGGTTCAATTTTGAGTTGGACCACCCTTTGCAGCTATAACAGCTTCAACTCTTCTGGGAAGTATGTCCACAAGGTTTAGGAGTGTGTCTATGGGAATGTTTGACCATTCTTCCAGAAGCGCATTTGTGAGGTCAGGCCTCTATCCCCTCTAAGCGTCTTACCCTGGCCTTCCATCCTCTCTAGCTTTCCTCATCCCCTCCCTGGCTCTCTACTCCTCAGGAGCGCATTCTTCCTTCCCTAACACCACTTTTCTGCCTATCTTCTTCCTGGTTTCTGATCCGTCTTCTCTTCCTAGATTTGTATAGGCTACAAACTGTACCCATGTATGGAAATTGGTGGTCCTAGAGGATATCCCGCTCTTGCGGGAACCTCCCCAGGACCACTTTGCCCCCAGGGCTTTTAAAAAAAGGCCTATATTCTGCTATTATATCAGTTCTTGTTTTCATACTGCTGTAGTTTACTTTTGTAAGCTAACTTTTGTTACTACTGTCAATTACTATAACTGATCCCCTGTATGGTTCTCTCCACAGCAGCTGAAAGCTGACTTCTTCTCCTCTCCCTCCCGCCGGCTTTTGACTGCTGCAGTGTGAGCCTTGCAAGGGATGGGTTCCAGTAATTGCCCCCTGCCACACCAAGCACTCTCCTTGGACACCAAACATGTCCCCCTGATTCCCAGGCCCCCCTGTGTACCCCTACCTGCCTCCCTCTCCTCTTTCCAACCAGCAGATGCAGGGACACCATGGGATCCTTCAGGATGGAGGGTCCGGTAAATATGTCAAATTTACCAGCCCCTTCCTTTTCTTAATGAACACAATGAGTGATCGGTAGTGATCACTCACTGTGTTCATTCATAACTGATAGTAAACTGTCTTTATTTGGGATGAGGGGGGCTGACAGATTGGCTGTATGGGGCCCCGTGGTTTCTCACAGCAGCCCTGGGTGTGGCTAACACCATTGCCCCTGATGAGTCACAAGCCTGTAGCTTGTCAATCATCACCTGGCCACACCTTGTTCTGTCCATTGCTTTTTATATTGACAGCACTACCTGTGTTGTTGAAACCCTCCCATCGTGAGCATAGTTCTGTATTTGGGTATGGGGGGCATGTGATACACAAAATGTAGGAGGTTTCAGATCAGTGAGGGAAGGTAAAGGAAGGTTCTTGGGCTTCAACATTTGAAAGGATTCCTTAACACTTAACTAAGCTCCCTTACCCACACAAACTTAACCACTTCAGCCCCGGAAGGTTTTACCCCCTTCCTGACCAGAGCACTTTTTACAATTCGGCACTGCGTCGCTTTAACTGCTAATTGCGCGGTCATGCAATGCTGTACCCAAACGAAATTTGCGTCCTTTTCTTCCCACAAATAGAGCTTTCTTTTGATGGTATTTGATCACCCCTGCCATTTTTATTTTTTGCGCTATACACGGAAAAAGACCGAAAATTTTGAAAAAAATGATATTTTCTACTTTTTGTTCTAAAAAAAATCCAATAAACTCAATTTTAGTAATACATTTAGGCCAAAATGTATTCGGCCACATGTCTTTGGTAAAAAAAATGTCAATAAGTGTATATTTATTGGTTTGCGCAAAAGTTATAGCGTTTACAAACTAGGGTACATTTTCTGGAATTTACACAGCCTTTAATTTATGACTGCCTATGTCGTTTCTTGAGGTGCTAAAATGGCAGGGCAGTACAAAACCCCCACAAATGACCCCATTTTGGAAAGTAGATACCCCAAGAAAATTGCTGAGAGGCATGTTGAGCCCATTGAATATTCATTTTTTTTGTCCCAAGTGATTGAATAATGACAAAAAAAAAAAAAAATTACAAAAAGTTGTCACTAAATGATATATTGCTCACACAGGCCATGGGCATATGTGGAATTGCACCCCAAAATACATTTAGCTGCTTCTCCTGAGTACGGGGATACCACATGTGTGGGACTTTTTGGGAGCCTAGCCGCGTACAGGGCCCCGAAAACCAATCACTGCCTTCAGGATTTCTAAGGGCGTACATTTTTGATTTTACTCCTCACTACCTATCACAGTTTTGAAGGCCATAAAATGCCCAGATGACATAAACTCCCCCCAAATGACCCCATTTTGGAAAGTAGACACCCCAAGCTATTTGCTTTGAGGCATGTTGAGTCCATGGAATGTTTTATATTTTGACACAAGTTGCGGGAAAGTGACAATTTTTTTTTTTTTTTTTTTTCTTTGCACAAAGTTGTCACTAAATGATATATTGCTCACACAGGCCATGGGCATATGTGGAATTGCACCCCAAAATACATTTAGCTGCTTCTCCTGAGTACGGGGATACCACATGTGTGGGACTTTTTAGGAGCCTAGCCGCGTACGGGACCCCGAAAACCAAGCACCGCCTTCAGGATTTCTAAGGGCGTACATTTTTGATTTTACTCCTCACTGCCTATCACAGTTTCGGAGGCCATGGAATGCCCAGGTGGCACAAACCCCCCCCAAATGACCCCATTTTGGAAAGTAGACACCCCAAGCTATTTGCTGAGAGGCATGGTGAGTATTTTGCAGCTCTCATTTGTTTTTGAAAATAAAGAAAGACGAGAAAATTTTTTTTTTTTTTTTTTTAATTTTCAAAACTTTGTGACAAAAAGTGAGGTCAGCAAAATACTCACTATACCTCTCATCGAATAGCTTGGGGTGTCTACTTTCCAAAATGGGGTCATTTGGGGTTTTTTTTGCCACCTGGGCATTCCATGGCCTCCGAAACTGTGATAGGCAGTGAAGAGTGAAATCAAAAATTTACGGCCTTAGAAAGCCTGAAGGCGGTGTTTGGTTTTCGGGGTCCCGTACGCGGCTAGGCTCCCAAAAAGTCTCACACATGTGGTATCCCCGTACTCAGGAGAAGCAACAGAATGTATTTTGGGGTGTAATTTAACATATTCCCATGGCATGTTTGAGCAATATATCATTTAGTGACAACTTTGCGCAAAAAAAAATAAAAAAAATAAAAAATTGTCTCTTTCCCGCAACTTGTGTCACAATATAAATTATTCCATGGACTCAACATGACTCTCAGCAAATAGCTTGGGGTGTCTACTTTCCAAAATGGGGTCATTTGGGGGGGGTTTGAACTGTCCTGGCATTTTATGCACAACATCTAGAAGCTTATGTCACACATCACCCACTCTTCTAACCACTTGAAGACAAAGCCCTTTCTGACACTTATTGTTTACATAAAAAAATATTTTTTTTTTGCAAGAAAATTACTTTGAACCCCCAAACATTACATATTTTTTTTAAAGCAAATGCCCTACAGATTAAAATGGTGGGTGTTTCATTTTTTTTTTTTCACACAGTATTTGCGCAGCGATTTTTCAAACGCATTTTTTGGGGAAAAAACACACTTTTTTACATTTTAATGCACTAAAACACACTATATTGCCCAAATGTTTGATGAAATAAAAAAGATGATCTTAGGCCGAGTACATGGATACCAAACATGACATGCTTTAAAATTGCGCACAAACGTGCAGTGGCGACAAACTAAATACATTTTTAAAAGCCTTTAAAGCCTTTACAGGTTACCACTTTAGATTTACAGAGGAGGTCTACTGCTAAACTTACTGCCCTCGATCTGACCTTCGCGGTGATACCTCACATGCATGGTGCAATTGCTGTTTACATTTGACGCCAGACCGACGCTTGCGTTCGCCTTAGCGCGAGAGCAGGGGGGACAGGGGTGCTTTTTTTTATTTTATTTATTTTTTTCTTTATTATTATTATTATTTTTTTATCTTATTTTTAAACTGTTCCTTTCATTTTTTTTTTTTAATCATTTTTATTGTTATCTCAGGGAATGTAAATATCCCCTATCATAGCAATAGGTAGTGACAGGTACTCTTTTTTGCAAAAATTGGGGTCTATTAGACCCTAGATTTCTCCTCTGCCCTCAAAGCATCTGACCACACCAAGATCGGTGTGATAAAATGCTTTCCCAATTTCCCAATGGCGCTGTTTACATCCGGCGAAATCTAAGTCATAAAATGCTAGTAGCTTCCGGTTTCTTAGGCCATAGAGATGTTTGGAGCCACTCTGGTCTCTGATCAGCTCTATGGTCAGCTGGCTCAATCACCGGCTGCATTTTCAGGTTCCCTGTTGAGACAGGAAAGCCAGAGAAAAACACGGAAGACGTTGGGGGGGGGCATTCCCTCCCACTGCTTGTAAAAGCAGTCTAGAGGCTAATTAGCCGCTAGGATTGCTTTTACATGAAAGCCGACCGCTGGCTGAAAAGAATGATACCAAGATGATACCTAAACCTGCAGGCATCATTCTGGTATAACCACTCAAAGTCGTGAATGGCGTACCTGAAGACAAAAAAATAGTTAACAATAAAGCACAGTAAACGGTAAGGTATAAAAAATTGCATACCTGAAAAGCAAACATGATAAAACATAATAACAATAAAACATTGCAGAATAGAATACAGTAAAAAAGAGCAGAACAATAGAGAGAATAGAGAGAGAGAGAGAACAATAAAACGACAACTATTTTTTTTTTATTTTATATTTTTGTATGTGTTTTTTTTTTTTTTACACTTTTTTTTGTAACTAACTTTTATAACTGTAACCGGTTCCAGGTTCGGGTCTCTCAAAATGCGATGCCATCTTGGGAGACCCTGTGAAAGTGTGTCCTAGTCTGTGCATTGCTGTACCCTACGCTAATAGTCAACTAGTGCATGGTAGCGTTCAAAATATTCACCAATGCAAAGACCAGCATTGTCAGGACAGGAGGGACAATAATAGGGGGTGTCACGTCTATATCCGCGCTTGCTGCAGACACAACATCTTTTTTGGGGGGGTTCGCTGGGTAGGGGTACTCGGGAGGACATAAAGAAAATGCCTCTCATGCAGCCGACTGCATTTGGTTGGGGATGTGAATGGGGGAAGTACGGGCGCTGCAGAAGCGGTGGGTTCCCAATTAGGATTGGCGAATGCAGCAGGAAGGGCATTATGGGCACGACGGGCCTGTGTTTGTCTTTTTGGTGGCAGCGGGACACTACTTGTGCTTGCCACCTCACCAGCTTGAACTGCACTTATGGGACTCGCCACGTCACCAAGTGTTACTGCAGTGCTGGTTTGACTATGACCGGGGTGTACTAGGCCACTGGTGCTTGCCAGTTCACCAAAACACTACCAAAAAAACTGTTAGCGATCGCAGGGATCAGGCCTGACTCTGCGAACGCTGCAGTTATGCGTTTAGTGTTTTGTAAGTGACAGTGATCGATCGATACTGCACTTGGGTGGGCTGGGCTGGGCCGGGCTGGGCCGGGCGGAGGGGCAAAACGCAGGTGCTAGCAGGTATCTGGGCTGATCCCGCTAACACTGCGTTTGTGGGAACCCTAAACTGCTGGGGACGCTAGTATAGATCTGATCAGATCAGATATTGATCCGATCAGATACTATACCACTAAGGGAGGCGTATGCTGCGTGCGTGGGTGTTAGCGGTACTGGCGCTAATCTGATGCTGCCTGGGGCTGGTGCTTGCCAGTTCACCAAAACGCTACCAAAAAAACTGTTAGCGATCGCAGGGATCAGGCCTGACTCTGCAAACGCTGCAGTTATGCGGTTAGTGTTTTGTAAGTGACAGTGATCGATTGATACTGCACTTGGGTGGGCTGGGCTGGGCCGGGCGGACGGGAAAAACACAGGTGCTAGCAGGTATCTGGGCTGATCCCGCTAACACTGCGTGTTTGGGAACCCTAAACTGCTGGGGACGCTAGTATAGATCTGATCGGATCAGATATTGATCCGTTCAGATACTATACCACTAAGGGAGGCGTATGCTGCGTGCGTGGGTGTTAGCGGTACTGGCGCTAACCTGACGCTGCCTGGGGCTGGTGCTTGCCAGTTCACCAAAACGCTACCAAAAAAACTGTTAGCGATCACAGGGATCAGGCCTGACTATGCGAACGCTGCAGTTATGCGTTTAGTGTTTTGTAAGTGACAGTGATCGATCGATACTGCACTTGGGTGGGCTGGGCTGGGCCGGGCGGAGGGGCAAAACGCAGGTGCTAGCAGGTATCTGGGCTGATCCCGCTAACACTGTTTTTGGGAACCCTAAACTGCTGGGGACGCTAGTATAGATCTGATTGGATCAGATATTGATCCGTACAGATACTATACCACTAAGGGAGGCGTATGCTGCGTGCGTGGGTGTTAGCGGTACTGGCGCTAATCTGACGCTGCCTGGGGCGACGCATATCACCGCCGGGCGATCAGGGGGCTAAACCTTTATTCGGTAATAAACGGCGGGTGCCCTGACACTATAAAAAATAAACGAACTAACCAGCGTCACCCGTAACAGTTATACGGTGATCAGTGGTGAAAGGGTTAACTAGGGGGCAATCAAGGGGTTAAAACATTTATTAGGTAGTATATGGGGGTCCCTGTCGCTATAAAACGCTGACGGCGAACCTAAATATTTACGTCCCTAACTAGCGTCACCAGCGACACTAATACAGCGATCAGAAAAATGATCGCTTAGTGACACTGGTGACAGGGGGTGATCAAGGGGTTAAAACTTTATTAGGGGGGGTTAGGGGGGTACCCTAGACCTAAAGGGGGGTAATACTCACTGCCCTAACACTGTAACTGTCACAAACTGACACTATGCAGTAATCAGAAAAAAAAAAAATACTGCTAATGTCAGTTTGTGACAGGGGGGGGTGATTGGGGGGGGATCGGGGGGCGATCGGGGGGGGATCGGGGGTGTAAGGTATGCCTGGCATGTTCTACTGTGTGTGTGTGTGTTGTGCACTCACTTGTCTTCTCTCCTCGGCGCTGGGACGGAAACTGCCAGACCGAGGAGAGATGACATCACATCCTCTGCCTGTGTGAAACTACACACAGGCAGAGGAGGATTCCCATTGGCTGGGAGCGATCGCGAGGGGGGGGGCCACGATCGGATGGTCTCCCCCTCGCCTCCCGACGCTCCCAGTCAAATGCGGACCGCCGCTGGTACCGGGGGGGGGGGGGGTCCGATCGTACCCCCCGCCCGCGGGAGGCAGATCACGTACGGGTACGTGATTCTGCCTGCCCGTGCCATTCTGCCGCAGTATATCTGCGTTAGGCGGTCGGCAAGTGGTTAACTACACTTAGCCCTTAAACATAACACTTATCAATGAACCTGATTCTGCTTAGCTCTTACCTCAAACCTATTAGGGTTGATTTACTAAAACTGGAGAGGGCAAAATCTGGTGAAGTTCTGCATAGAAATGAATCAGCTTCCAGTTTTTTTTTTTTGTCAAAGCTTAATTGAACAAACTAATGTTAGAAGTTAATAGGCTACCATGCACAACTGTACCAGATTTTGCACTCTCCAGATTTCATAAATCAATCCCATTTTGTTACTAAAGCTAACCCTTACACTCAAACGTTACCATTTAACCAGCCCCCTAATGTGTAACCTACCATTTAGCCCCATAACCATAGGTTAGTGACCGGTACTTAGTGGAAAGAGACACCTTGCCCACATCCCTATATAAAGATACACAATGGGGAATTCCTCTTAGTTTGACTTTGAAGGGCAGGAATCTCAAAACGATATATCAACACAATATAAATAATAATGGTATATTTTATTTATCAAAAAGTTTTAAAAAAGACATGACAATCAATAAAAGAACAAAGAAAAAATGGATGCTAGATTTCCAATGATGATGATACAACTATGATATAAGACAGATTGACAAAATTACACTTATCCCCACAAAAAACTGTTCCAGCAAGAGAGGAGCTGTACAGTAGAGCCCAACGCGTTTCGAGGTTTTAATCAGTATTTTGACCTCTTCTTCAGGGTCTGATGGTGAGGTACTTAATCCGTCTGAAAACATTTAGTAAACAAAAGAATATATATAAATAAAGGAAACATAACTAATGAAGATCAAAAAATAAAACAAACAATACCGTGTGGACCAAACATGACACATTATTATATTTACATGATATAAATATCGCAGTATTGTATAAAAGGGTTCTAACCGTGTTATTCCCTGATCAACATCCTTTAGCATCCAATTTAAAAACTTTAAAGGGATAGAATGGTTTGCCACTGAGGTTCAAAAGCCGAGAAGCCTCTGCCGTCACCAAGGGACTGAATGTATCCCGGACCTAAGACACCACACAAAGGGTGTCCGGTCCACCAGCAGGCGACACTGTAGATGTTAACAGTAATAAAGTATGGTTGTTTGCTAGAAAAAAGAAAAAGAAAAGGGTATGTACAGAGTAGGAAAATATATCCCATACACTAAGAAAAAGCGGAGTGATGTCTAAATTAGACTCACGCCTGCTAGAAGTTGTTTAATAAAAAGTATATATGTATATATCTGTCTAATTACTACGTACCTGACCGTGCATATCTAGGGTAGTTATCCCCAGTAGCAGACTAAAAATAAGGGTGTCTTCAAGAGTGCTGTCCAGTCTAAGCACCAGAGAAAGATCACCGCAATAGCCTCTGCAACCAATGGCTGTAGTCAAAGCAGAAAAGGAAAGAAAATGAATATGAGCTCTCTAACCAAGCTGAATTAAGCATAATAAATTAAGGTTAATGGTAGCTGGGGATCAGCATTTGGAGAATTTTTTCTTCATGCAAGATCCACCATCCGTGTGCTCTGCATGTACAATACATGCTGGGCTTGGGAGTAGTTGCTATTCATATATTGCAAAGGAGAGCGACATATACCTTCAAAGGTTTAACAGCTGCAGCATACCGTCAGACGTCCACTCCAGCCTGGAGTAAGGTGTCTCCATTTGTGGTTTAAATTGTACTGCTGATTACCATCAGATGTCTCACAGCTGACAACAGCGTCATCGCCGGTGGGTGGGGCCGCCCTCCGAGTCCCCGGCACGCAGGCCAGCCCTCAAACCCCACACACGGTGTACCAACCCAGGGAGACATACGTCATATCCTGGGAACAGAGGATCCATGCTGGGAGGGAGCTGACGTCCGTGTCAGCGGCCCACGGTGCACTGGTCGCCTTGGCAACGAGATAAACTATCTCGGCCATAGGCAAACAAAGAAGGAGGCCAAACGCTACCAAATAAATATGGTGCTATTGGCCCCCATGCGCCGAGTGAGGTATCCCGGCGCGGACCAGACGATCACCCCGATATGCATCGGCACAAAGCTTCAAACCCCCAGTGGCACCAAGGCAGACTACAGGGAATAAACAGGAAGAGAAGGAAGGGAGAGAGAAGAAACTGTACAATGAAAAATGCGCTGTAGTATCAGGGACAAGTGGTAAAGCAGCATTTAGAGACGGGAAGAAATAAATGCATAACAATTTGGGTCATTGCAAGAAATACATATTAATTAGCATTGTGATATCTACAGTTTATCTCCAACCTAATCCTGATACCCATCTAGTGCTGTTGAACATAATCACACCTAACATGGTATGATTGAGAAGGACATCTTAGAGATGGCCAATAGTTCTTCTAAATCACATAAGATACATTGGAATCTGTATTGGCAAACAGTTTTACAAAAAATGGGGGGTATGTACCCCAGGGGGGTCCCACTCAGATCCCCCCGGGGCGAAGCCCTCTAGAAAGGGTCTATAAGTGGTAGCCTCATTGAGGCCAGGTGCTTTGGTGGCTTGTAGACAGTAGATCCATTTCTGCTCTTTTTGTAGTAGCGTTTTATTCCAGTCCCCACCTCTTAATCCTGGGTGAACACGATCCAAAATCAAAAAGGATATTTTGGGAAAAATACCCGCATGAAAATTGGAAACGTGTCTACCCAGTGGTAGACTGGGATTGCATGTTTTATTGAAACGATTTGGCGGTATGCTCGTCGCCAGAATTCCTCATTTGTCTTGCCCACGTAATAACATGCACAATTGCACATTAACAAGTATACCACCCCAGTAGTTCTGCAATTTGCAAAATGTTTTGATGTGTATTTTTGACCATCTGGTAATCTAATATTGGGTTTGACATTCATGAATTGGCAATAAGGACAGCCGCCGCAGCGGAATGTCCCAGGTCGTTTACATGGATCCCGTTTGCCTGCACCACCACCTATATACTCACTGGCTACCAGATTGTCCCTGATGGATCTAGCTCATCTAAAAGTGAACGATGGTTTGTCCTGTACAAAAGGGCCAATGGTGGGATCTAATTTAAGAACATGCCAATATCGTTCCACAATGCTTTTAATCCTAGCATGTTGATTAGAGAATTTTGTAATTATGCGAATTGGGTTGGTTTGATTCTTTTGGACTTCTGTCTTGAAAATAAGCTCGAGTCTAGTTTTGGAGCAAGCACGTTTAAAGGCCTTCTTTAGGCATTTTTTTGAGTACCCACGTGCCAGGGGTCTCCCCATCAGTAAGTCGGCCTCCTGCTTGAAAACCTCGTCACTGGTGCAGTTCCGCCTGACACGAAGGTACTGGCTGTAGGGAATTGAACGGATCAGCGGTTGTGGATGAAAGCTTGTGGCATGTAAAATGGAGTTGCCAGAAGTCGGTTTACGGTAAACCGAACTGATGAGTGAGCCATCAGGTTGTTTATGAATGGTTACATCCAAGAAAGTGATGTCCCATTCATGGAAAGTCATGGTGAAAGTGAGATTTAATGGGTTGTTATTCAGTTCACAAAGGAAAGACTGAAGATTTTCAGGGGTACCCTCCCAGACAAGAAAAATGTTGTCAATATATCGAAGCCACATCACCACCCTTTCCATGTATGGACGTATCGATTCTGACTGTCTCAACATGCTCTCCCATTCCCCCAGGTACAGTTTGGCATACGATGGGGCACAAGATGTCCCTATCGCAACCCCCTGTACCTGGAGGAAAAAGCTGCCATTGAACGTAAAATAGTTGTGATTCAAGATGAAGTCCAAGGCTTCGATCAGGAATTGTCGTTTCCCAGCACTAAGATGACCATCTCGTAATAATACATGCTGAATACAGTTCAAACCCTTGTCATTGGGTATCGAACTATAAAGAGCTTCTACATCCAATGCTACCAAGAGGGACTTGGATGGAACATGAATATTATCTATAATTTGCAGAAGGTGTAGAGTATCTCTAACATAACTAGGTATGTTCAGCACATATGGTTGTAAATGGCCATCTATAAACTGACTTAATTTCTCAGTTAAGGAACCGTTGCCTGAAATGATTGGTCATCCCGATGGTTTACTGATATCCTTATGTAGCTTTGGTAGAGCATAAAATGTTGGAATGCGAGGTAAGGGAGTCCTAATATAGTCATGTTCTGATTTTGTAAGTAGACCAGCAGCGTATGATTCATCTACCAGTTTGTAGAATTTTTTATTGAACCTGTCAATTTTGTTGGATGAAATTTTGGAATACCATTGTTGGTTAGACAGTATTTTGTTACATATTCCAACATACTGGTCATTATCTAGAATGACTATATTGCCCCCCTTATCCGCTGGTTTTACAGTAATATTGGGATTAGAGGCCAATGATTTGAGGGCTTTTCTTTCCATATCACTTAAATTGTGTTATTTTTTGGAGTTAATTTTAATTTTCCTAATTTCACTACATGTTAGTTTGACGAAAGCCAATACGTTAGAATTTGTATTGAGAGCGGGGAATTTGTCCGATTTTTTCTTAAAAGTTAAAGTGGGAGGTTGGGGAGGTTCGGACTGATCAAATCGGCCAAGCAAGTGCTCCAGGTCGATCTGGTCAATTAAATCTGGGGGCTCATTTTCATCCAACAATGATATCAGATTATCGAGTGCAATCAGTTTCTGCGACTTAAAATTGGGCTCCTTGGGTGTCTCCCTGGAATTCAACTGTTTCAGGATAAGTTTGCGTGTGAATAGCTGAATATCTTTCGTCACCTCAAACTTATCCAAATCCTGATCCGGACAAAAACTTAGACCACGGGCCAAAACAGAAAGTTCAATCTCATTAAAGGTACAGGAGGAGAGATTCACTACATTGAGGTTGTGTCCGTTCATTGGTTCAGTTGTTGGAACCAATGAACGGGAACCATTCACATTGTTACATTGTTTTCCGGACTGACTAAAAAACTATCTTGTGGTAGACGGGACTGTTTAATTCCATCATTTACTCGATCAGTCTGAGCATTATTTGTATCTACGGGTCCCGGTGCAGAAGAACCTTCACCACCTATTTTACCTGACACCAAGTGTGGACTAGAGATGCCGGCGTTTGTGCGTGAGTTTGTGATACGTTTTTTGGGTTGCTTTTCATGTGAGCCACTGCCCTGAGAGTTCCTCTTGGTCTTCCGTGATTGCTTCCGTCTAACCGATCCCTTAGATGAAAAAGAAGACACAGAAGAAGTCTCAGACAGTACATCCACATTTTGAGTATAAAGTTTAGTATTTCTATTTGTTATTACAGTCTTCCAATTATATGCCCTAGATTCCTGAAAGGCGATCTTATCTCTAAGGAACTTTTTGTCCTTTTTGATCAAGATCTCTCTGTTAAAATGTTCAAGATGCTCATTAAGGCTTAACTCCTTCTCTATGTCAATTAGCTTACGTTGGTATTCGTCCATTAGTAGGGACATCATCCCAGTTGAGCATTTTGAGGGATTTTTCTCCCATTCGTGCTTGAAATTGACACTCATGTCCTCAAGATTAGGAAAAATTTGAATACGCAACCCAAAAGGGTTCATCTCATTCCTAATATACTCTTTGAATGAGTGAATGTGCCAATGATACGAAGATTCTTTCTCTAAAGTCCTTCTGAGATTCATGAACACTGATGACAGTTCCGTATCTCTCTGTTCCTTCTGTACAAAATTCCTATATAGTCCTGTCATCATGGTATCCCAATTGGAACTCACATTCGCCACCACACTCACCATTTAGCTCCATAAACACTAACCTTGACCTTCACCCTAACCACTAAGCTGGAAAACATTTCTCAATCTCGATTAAGTCCAACAAGGTGTATGCCACCTCATGGACTTATTTTTTTGATTTACAATTACATTTTTACTGAGTGCCAAGAGCATAGCTTTTGCTATATTTTCTCCATCACTGGACCTCCTGGTCTCAGCTCTACAACTGCATAGTCACCTGCAGCCACTGTGGCTGTCCCTCCTCTTGCCCAGTCACAGAGAACATTGTATTATATTAGCTTATTCACAAAATAAAAAAGCCTTCTGTGAATGAACACCAGAGTGGAGGGTTGGGAACAGTGGCGGCCAGGCCATAAGGGGCGCAGCTCCCCAATTCCATTTGGGACGCCAGACTCATTGTTTATTTTTTTTAGAAGTACATGTATAGTGCCTGAGGATCTGATTGGCTTCAAAAAGGTCGAACTCACCCAATATTCGCTATGGTCTTCCGACTTCTCCTCCCGGCCAGTCAGAACAGGAGGCGGACCTTAAGACCAGATTAGCTGGAAGGAGAAGCCAGAGAAGCAATGACCGTATATTGGGAGAATGCAGACCTGGCGGGGGATTTGTTTGCTGCCACTCCCAAAAAAATTGAGCACAAGCTGCCACTGGGTGGGAGAGTTGCTGTTATATAGAAGGCAGCATCTATTCTGTTTTTTTGTCAAAGCGTAATTGAACAAGCTGATGTTAGAAGTTAATTGGCTACCATGTACAGCTGCACTGGATTGTGCATTCTCCAGCTTTCATAAATCAATCCCATTGTGTTGCTAAACCTAACCCTAACACTCTACTGTTACAATTTAACCAGCCCCTAATGTTTAACCTAACAGTTAGTCCCATAAACCCTAACCTTGACCTTCACTCAAACCACTAAACTGGAAAATGTTTCTCGATCAGTGGCTACAGCCGCTGATCAGTGTATTTTGGCAACAGCACAATGTCCCGACGGGGGCATTCCTTCAGGGGAATCCCATCCTTTATTCAGGCTAAAAAAAAAACCACTAATGCCCCGTACACACGTTCGGACTTTGTTCGGACATTCCGACAACAAAATCCTAGGATTTTTTCCGACGGATGTTGGCTCAAACTTGTTTTGCCTACACACGGTCGCACAAAGTTGTCGAAATTTCCGATCGCCAACAACGCGGTGACGTACACCACGTACGACGAGACTAGAAAAGGCCGGTTCAGAACCAAGCGCGGCACCCTTTGGGCTCCTTTTGCTAATCTCGTGTTAGTAAAAGTTTGGTGAGAGACGATTCGTGCTTTTTCAGACTCGTGGCTTTCAGATCGTTTTCTGACGTTCAGTTTGTGCTTGTGGGTTTGTATCTGCTCTTCAGTGCGTGCAGTCAGTTCATATCGGAGTTTTCTGTGTGATCTTGCCTGCTCGTTGCTGTTTTTCAGGTCGCTCTTCACAGGCCTTGCTGTTCTTCAGTGCGTTCTGTTACTTCGTTCTGAGCAGCCGACCGTTTTCTAGCCATGTTTCGTATGCGTACTCCTCGTAGAGTTCGTGCTGTGCGGGGGCTTGGTGTTGGGGTCCTGACCTTGACACAAGTCCAGTCCATGAACAGGGTGGGGAGGAGTTCATGGACCAAGAATTGGTTGCTTCAGCGTGACCAGTTCTGTCATATGCCTTTGCTCCATGAGATCCGTGAGAATAATCCTGATGATTTCAGGTATTTTCTCAGGATGACGGACCCTGTGTTTCACCGTTTGTTGGCTTCGCTGACCCCCTATATCAGCAGGCAGGATACCTGCATGAGGCAAGCCATCACTCCGGAGCAGAGGTTGGTCGCTACCTTGCGGTATTTGGCCACAGGGAGAAGCCTGCAGGACCTTAAGTTCTCGACAGGCATCTCCCCCCAGGCTCTGGGGATCATTATCCCAGAGACCTGTTCTGCCATCATACATGTCCTTCAGAAGGAATATATGAAGGTAAGATTTTTATCCTTTAATATCACATTTTATTGTATTGAATGTTTGATAATATATTGTATTTCTTTCCTCCCTAATTACCATGATTGTAATATGCTGTGAATGTTCCCTTTGTCCTCATGCATGCTGGATTTTTATTATTTTAGGTCCTTCATACATATTTGCCCTTCAATAACCTCTCCAGCATGGTGTCTCCTGCCCTAGATTCACCTCATGTAGTCACTTAACAATGTATTTTATCAGCTCCATAGTAGTGCTTTACCCCAAACACCCCCTAAAATGTTTGGAAATGTTATTTTTGATTTAAATTCAGGCAGAGGGCCAGAGGCTTTTTTTTGTGGTGTCCCCAAATTTTTTGTAACCCTCCCTCCCCAACTGCTAAGTCAGCTGATCCCAATTCTCTATCCTCAATCATCTATCTGCTGACTTTGCCAAACCCATACACACTATACTCACCTCTTTACTGGTCAGATTTATGGATGAATTCCCCAAAGCATGTAGTGCAAGGGCCTGCCTGTATACTTTCCAATGGTACTGTTTAAAGTTCTTGTATCCTATTATGATCTTGATAGGTAATAGCAGAATGTCCAAATGTGCTCAAATGTGTACAGTGTGTATTTATATCTTTGTATTATGACACTTCTTACCTGTCCAGTGGTCTGCCAATAGTGTAACTAAGGAGGGGCTGTTCCAAGTAATACCCATTATTTAGGCATTCATCTCTCAATGAAGTGAAGAGGGTTACCTGTCCAAGAGTCCCCCCCCCCCTATAATGTTAGAAATGGCCCATGAGAGGGGGGGGAGGGGGAATATGATAGGTGTACCTTATACTTTGTTGTAAAATTCCCCTTAATAAATGCTATCTGGAGGTTGACCCATAATGTTTGTGTCTAATCTGCTTGCCATGTTTCTGTGAAAAAATAGTAATGTTAATTGTTTTTTCCTCAACAGTTTCCTTCCACTCCACAGGAATGGCAGACTGTGGCCTCCCACTTTGCCCAGCGGTGGGACTTTCCCAACTGCGGAGGGGCAATTGATGGGAAACACGTCCACATCGTCCCACCACCCAACTCGGGGTCATACTATTATAATTACAAGGGGTTTAATAGTATAGTGATGTTGGCGGTGGTGTCGGCTAATTACGACTTCTTGTATGTGGACGTGGGGAAGAATGGCCGGATGTCCGATGGTGGAGTGATCGCCCAGACGGAGTTCTACAGGCGTCTCCAGAATGGCAGCTTGGACTTGCCACCTCCAGAGGACAATGTTGAAGGTCTCCCATTTGTGTTCGTTGCTGATGAAGCATTTGCGCTGGGGGACCACCTGATGCGGCCATTCCCGATGAGGACCCTCACCCCGGAACAGAGGGTTTTTAATTACCGGCTGGCCAGAGCCCAAAGAGTGGTGGAGAACACATTTGGAATCCTGGCCAGCCGGTTCCGATTATTTATGACACCCATCCATATGGCGGAGTATAAACTGAACCATATAATACTTGCCTGCTGTGTTCTCCATAATTTTTTAAGAAAACATTCAGCCAACTATGCTGGCTCAGTTGGGCCTGAGGCCGGAATCCCTAATCCATCAACACTGACGGCGCTTGAAAGTGGCCGTCCTGGCTTGCCCTCCCCGAATGCCCGTGATGTCCGGTTACGCTACCTGGAGTTCTTTGCGGGTAGGGGGGCTATCAATATGCCAGACAATCTGTGACACCTTTTTCAAATAAAAAACAAACAAAAGAAATTCTTGGTGGACATTTACTGCTTGTGTTTGTTTTAGCTGACCCTGACAGAAATGTGTTGAGTGCAGAAAATGTCGTGATTGGGTAACCTTATAAAAAACAGTGTTGGCTGGTACTTCCTAAATGCAAAAACACATTTCACTACAGGTGCACTTGCAACTGCACTGAACCTGCACTTGTAGTGCAAAGTGTATTTGCCCTTAGGAAATAACCCCCATTTTTGCATAAAACAGCTATTACATCACCCCAAAAGTGTTGTAGTGTTGAGACAATAATCCACACATTCTTGAGTAAGGCACTTTTTTAGACCTGCACAATCACATGTGCATTTATAAAAGGTTTTTAAAACAAACCAACATGTTTGTTGTATAACAATGTTTGCAGTAGCATTATGAAAAATCAAAATATCCATTTCAGATAAAACAGGCCTGTGTAAAACCAACAAGAAAGCCAAAAAACTTGAACTTACAAAGTTCACATATGGTAAAACCTGAAGGCTATATCAGACATCAGTATTTAGGAACTGGGTTTGATATAGCGTTCAGATGGGGGGAAATCACCCGTGGAAAAGCCAAATTTGGAAGATGCACACCAATTTACGAATGTCAACATGTGCTATCTGCCATCAGGGGGGATCAAGGGACGTGTTTGGGGGGAGCAAGCCCTTCCTCAACGCTACTTTATAATTGAGGAAGGGGTTGCACCCCCAAAACGCGTCCATTGATCTCCCGTGATGGCAAATAGCACATGTTGACACACTGTGTGCATCCTCCAAATTTGGCTTTTCTAAACATTTAAAAAAGTTTGGTACGATAAAACAGGTGATTTTGTGGGGTTTAAATTCGCCCCAAAACATCAATGATGTTATTATTTTTTTTAATAACATCACTGATTTGTTTCTGGATGTTTTGCAATTGGAGATTACACCCCATGATCTCCCCGATCAGTATCTGGGCACTTTCAGATGTAAAGCGTTCTGGATCACGATCACCTAAAAAGAGATAAAGAACAAAAAAAAAGGTCTCAAAAATCTGCCACCATCCATCTCGTTTACCTGAGCCTGTGGTCGCAGACACTCACCTGTTGTGGTGCCAATTTCCACCACGTCTTCTTCTTCCTCCTGCTCAGCTTCTTGTGTTGGTATTTCCCCTTCTTCCAGAGAGGGGGGGTCTCTGGTCTCCTGGGATGAGGGGTGTCCTCCGAGTCTTTTCTCCCCTATGTAAAACAAAAATGGTATACTTAGCACACAGATATTTGATGGCAGAACTATAGAAATAGGAAACATTGCTTGGAAGTGGGGTACAATTGTCTATTTTAGCCGAGTTCCAAGATGTATATTTTTTATTGCCCTTTGTCAAGCTGCAATACTTTACCTGTTTGGTACAAGCTTCACAGATGTAGCCCCCCCCCCTATAGTATACACTGGAGCACCTGTGTGGCCCCCTAATAAAAATGGTGTTCTTGTGTCCCACACTAGTGCTCCAGTGTCCAGATGTGAAAACAGCTGCTCAGTGTCCTCTCCTTACACACAATCTAGTTTGCATTTCATTCTAGTAACAAACCCATCTACACAAACAAATATTTGGCATCCAAGTAGGCCCCCAAAAATGTGTGAAAATGCATATGGCCTAAACAATGGTGTTCTAGAGGCCGAAAGAAAAATGTTTGATACGAACGAATAATGTGCCCATGAACATTAAAGTTGACCTTTTGAAACGTTACAACTAATAAAAGCATATGTAGCATAACGAACGTAATAAAGACCGAAAGAATAGGAACACAGCACAACTACTTACTTTTTTGCAGCACTCTCTGGATCTTTCGGTACTGCTCTGGCTCTCTCAACTTCAGGTCCGACCACCGCTTCCTGAGCTGATCTTTAGACCTTCTTACCCCGAAATTCCGCTCTAGACTCCTGACCACTTTCGCCATGATCTTGGCCTTTCGGATGTTTGGGTTGGGGTAAGGCCCATATTTTCCGTCATAGTCGGACTTCTTCATGATGTCGACCATCTCCAACATCTCCCCAAACGACATATTTGTGGCCTTAAAACGTCTCCTTCTGGATCGAGACGTGCCTGGATCCGGGCTTTCCTCCTCCTCCTCCTCGTTGCTATAATTAGCCCGCACCTGCTGTATGTCCGCCATCATGCTCTTCCCCCACTGCGCCAAACAAAAAGGGGCGGGGAATACACTAGAAAGAACGTCAGGGGCGGGCGGAGTTACACGCATGCGCAGTGTATATAAAGCGTAACACACGTGCGTATTACGTTTGATCTGTGAGCGGAGGAAGAAGCATTGAACGCAGCGATCGTAAGAACGAAGGTAAGAGACAAACTTGGGCCTATACTGCTTCTATAGATTGAGGCCTATATTGTAACAAGATTAGGAGAGTTTGGTGTGACATTAGGCTTTGTCTTGTGTTGTGTCTTGCAGTGAACATGGATATGGTACTGAAAGATCAGGACTTCATTTCAGTCTTCATAGAGATGCTAAGGGAGCTGCCCTGTCTGTGGGAGATTAAACACCCCCATTACAAGAACCAAGCAAAGAGGAAGGCAGCACTGGAGCAATTGTGTGAAATTGTGAAGCAGGTGATCCCCACGGCAGACATCACTTTTTTAAAGATTTTCATTGGTGGCCTGAGGAGCACATATCTGAGGGAGCGCAATAAAGTCCTGGATTCACAGAGATCCGGAGCAGCAGATGACATCTATGTCCCCAGGATGTTGTACTATGACAGGCTGCACTTTCTGGCAGGTCAGACTGAACCCAGGTCATCCCTCTCAAGTCTTCCTTCCACGCTTCCTTCCCCCCTGACTGAGGCTTCTGATGCCCAACCTGGGCCTTCCAGGCCGCATGTGGAGGAGCCCAGATTGAGCCAGGTATAGCATTCCTCTAAATATTTCTGCTTGTCCAATCAATGATGTTAACTAGATGTTAGTTGGGAGTACTAATTTAGGATTGTGATTGATGATGCAAAAACTAAAACCATGTCCCTTTTTCATACACAGGGAAGTCTCAGCCAGGAGGTGGCCGGGCCGAGCCGGCTGGCTGATATCAAGGTCCCTCCACCACACCTGAAAACAGAAAGTGGCAGTAGGAGGAGTACCCTAGAGGAGGCGGCTATAAGATTTTTTTGTAGGGCTACAGAGGTCCTGGGAGCACCCCACACCAGGCAGGAGAACATTGCTGCATTCATTGCCTATAAAATGCAGAGGATGGAGGAGGGCCAAAAAGCCATGTGTGAGGCCCTCATATCAGAGGCTCTGGCGAAAGGTGTGAGGGGCCAAATTACACCTCACACACAGCTTTGGGATGGTCCTCCTCCTCCTCCTGCAGGTCCTACTCCTCCTCCAGGTCCTACTCCTCCTCCTGCCACATCTCCAACTGCACAGCCACAGCCCGGAAGGAAGTGTGAAAGGAAGACCAGAGAGTGATTGCCCTGGATCCAGTCTGGTCGGCCAAAAGATGCAGCCTCTTGTGGTACCACAGCCTGGGGACACAGATGTCATCTGCTGCTATCCGAGTCTCTGTGAATCCCGGACCAGACTGCCCTCCTTTACATATGGACTCCTCAGGCCACCAATTTTGAGGTTTAAGAATTGATGTCTGCCATGGGGGTCCCAGGCTTCACTAATTTCTGCTGTTGATCCAGTGTTGCCTTCCTCTTTGTTTGGTTCTGATCCCTTAATAAAGGATTTTTGTTTTGAATTATACTCTCCTATGTGTTTTCCTTCAAAAATGACAGTTTGTTTGTGAGGATTCAGGTACATTTCTAATATACAATGTGAAATGAACAAGGGACACCAACACCAAACAATCTCCTGGAGATTAAATAATAAAAGATATCAATGGTGTTGGGGTAACTTGACACACAAAACACACACAAAAATATTCTGGAGTAAAAAAAAAAATAACATTGAACAAAGATCAGCCTTGGAAAAAATCCAAACATTAAAGAAAAAAAAAATGCTTAAAAAAACATAACAAATATAAAACTGTCAGATGTGACAACTAATAAAAATATATTGAGGGAATCCCACTAAAAAAACACAAATAAAAGTTTGTGAGAAGTGTGTGTGAATATGAGCAGCAAAACTACTTAATTCTTGTCACATTATAAAGAAGAAGAGAGTGCGCTGTATTAAACCATTTTTTACATTGCAGCATGACGAAAGTGCTGTATCCATTGCGAACGCAAAGTTTACCAGAACGAGCTGTCCCGTGTCGGAAATTCTTCTGAGCATGCGTGGCACTTTGTGCGTCGGAACAGGCCACACACGGTCGGAATTGACGCGATCGAATTTTGTTGTCGGAAAATTTTATCTCCTGCTGTCCAACTTTGTGTGTCGGAAAATCCGATGGAAAATGTCCGATGGCGCCCACACACAGTCGGAATTTCCGACAACACGCTCCGATCGGACAATGTCCATCGGAAAATCCGACCATGTGTACGGGGCATAACAGTGTATCGCCAACTTTAGATTGACCTAACCCATAACTATATCCCAAAATCAGATTTAGCACTTGCATACTTACCTTATCCAATGCCAGTTTTTTGCCCCCCCCTGTCATTTCTTGTAAGACAAATGTTCACTTTCGTGCTTTGTGATATTTTTTTCAGGCAGTGAGATTTATAATACTGTGAAAAAAACGTGTGCAACGGATATAATGTGTGATAATTGCTTCTCTGTATCAACAAACCATGACTTCAACCTCCGAATCAGTGGTGAATGTAGGGAAGGAGACAACAGTAACGCCGAACTGGAGTATAAGGGTGAGTTTATTTGACCTTGTCGGTGAAAATAATTATAGTTTTGTTGTCTTCCTCCTATTTTTTGAAGCAAAAAAGAAGTGCAGTAATTCAGCAAGCAACTGTAAGTTTGAAAGTATTTAAAGCCCATTTTTGTCATTTTGGGTAGAGTAGGCAATTTTATTTGCCATCTGTGTGCCATTAGGATTTCCCTTCACTTCCTGTCCAGAAGACACAACAGGAAAATCTCTTCTTAAACAGTTGTCACCAAAACAGGCACCTTTATTGTATTATTTCACATTCTTTCCGGTTCTGGTGGCAACATATTGGATTTCCTCCACTTTCCAGCAACAACAGTCACCAAGATAAATAAAGAAAGCACATCTCCACAATCTGGACCCTTCATCATTTTATGTAAAACTAAAATATTCATCATCTTCAAGGACGAAGTCTACATCACTACAGGGAAAGTGCTTGTAGATGATGAATTGTTACCCATGAACTACTATGCTGAGCAAATTATACAGATAAGTGCATGCAAAGGATTTTCTGTTTGAAGCTAGGTGAACCTAGATAGAGCTTCTTCAGTTGCATCACTAGCAAGCAAGAGTATTAGCATTAGCCAGGTAGCCTGACCTAAAACAAGATTACATCTAAAACTGAAGTTCAAAAGGTGCGCCAAACTGTTTTCCTATACAGGACTCTATTCCATCAACATCCACCACTGGAGGTTATAAGCTGAGGACAACTAGGTGAAGAAATACCAACAGACAGAAAGATATACCTGGGAACTTGCCATAGTCAGGCCAGCAATGTTGGCTTTTCTTGCCAGCTCATTACTGGCTGGGCTCAGTTCTCCAGCTCTCTGTAATACTCAGCATCCGTTGACTGTAAACATTGTAGGTAGTGGTTGCTTGGATGCAAAATGCCAAAATCCAAGAGGTGGCAAGGTGCAGGCGGTTTTACAAGGTATCCATCCAATAGTAGCCTGAGAGCAGGACATGTGTGCAGGACCAGGCAGGTGTCATCACACAAGGTCTGCCTGGAAGTTGAATTCCCCATACTGCTGTGCCAGAATAAGGCTCAATGCACTCTGGTTTAAAAAGTATAAAAGTCACCTAAGCTGCATTTTTTCAACCCGTTTAGGTGGGTTTAGCAGCATTTGGTGTTTGGGTGTTTATTTATTTCATTGGCCGGAATTGTAATTTATTCTGGCCTTTGAAATGAATAAGTCTCTAGCAGTGTATGGAGTTTTTTTTGCCCAAAAGCTTGAAGAATCAGCAGAAGATTTGTATTCAGGAGAGGAGAATTTCACTGCCTCTAAATTCTGCTGCTCCTAAACTCTGGTAAAAGCCTATGTGTGCATGGACACCCCGTCATAAAAAAAAAGGCAAAAGCTCCTATATTTGAATTTAGAAGCAGCAGTGTATCACAGGCTAAAGTGTTCGGGTTTGGCTTGAAGTAAAGGTGGCAATCCTAAGCCTGACCCACCTCTACGTGGTGCACCAGCCCAAAACCAACCAGATTAAACGGGCTCCACTCTGCAGCATTAATTCCCTCTTCTACACTCTCCATGGAGTACTAAAAGCTCTGCTATGGCCTTCCTGAACTGCAGAATAAAGGTGGGCCACCAGACCCACCTCTTCTTCCGTGTTTCATCTGCATCCTCAGTTTGCAGAGGTGTGGCAAAACATATTAAAAGTTCTGATGCCAAGTCTAAACCACATTGAAGTCAATAAGAGCTGAATCTATCAGATCAAATTTCTCCAATTTAAGGCTAAAAGTCAGTGGATTGGCAAAAGGAGTGCATGGGGAACTGCCCCAGGGGACTTTCACCATTGCAAATACAATTTTGCAGAGCAGTGACTTCAATATTGCTGAAAGTGCAACATTAAAAATGCCCCTAAACCCGACTGGCAAGTGATGCATTTGTGAAAAAAGTAATATAGCAAAATTGATATTTTTACGAAGGAAAAGAAAAAAAGCCATTACAATGTAGTTAATTCAAGCTTCCCTGCAAGCTTCCTTTATTTTATAAATAATGTGTAGGGGTTAAGAGTAACAATGGAAGCTTGGGAATGGATGTCATCAGGGAGAATTTTCTGCTGGGCAAAGTTACATAGGGAAGTGGTCCCAATGCTTTGGTGCTCCCAAGGAGGAGAGTCAAGAGGGAAGATGGCTAAAAGATGTATAATTGAGCTCTGCACTTAAATAACTGTTAAAAAATGTTTAGCCTTTCATATGGCGTGCTACACTAAGGATTCTGATAGTATGGTCAGATGTTGGCACCAAGTTGTACCAGTCCCACTCCTCTTCTCCTTTTGATTAGAACACTCATTCAACTGCTTTTGTAGCCACCATATGTCTCCTGGTTAGAGGCCCACACACAAATTCCTAGCCCTATGACTAACACTTAATAAAGGAATGTCCACACATGAATGCATTTTCTGCACTTTACTGCACCTTCATATCTTCACATTATTTCCCATGCCATTTCACATTTGACATACTATCAGAATCTTCAGAGCAGAATGCAATGTGAAAGGTTAAACATTCTTTAGCAGTTATTTCAGTGCAGAGCATAGGTACACATCTTTTAGCCATCTTCCCTACTGACTCTCCTCCATTCGGACCACTTCTCTATGTATACAAAGTCCACCACCTTATGCTGTCCATCACAGAGTCACAGGACCCGCAGCTGAAGGTTAGGGGGACAAGATGCCCAAAAGCTTGAAGATGCCTCCTTTAGTATACCAGTCTCTTCCAAATGGCCCTTCTATAGCCTTTCCCATCAGGAAATGCTCCCTGATGACATTAATTCCCAAGCGTCCACCGTTACTCTTACACAAGGACTCTGTTCAGACCCCTGTTACCTCACTGCACCTGGTGTGAACAAGCCCTAAAATGTAGTCTTTGAGGTGAAGTTTACTGATCTTAGGTTGTAACTCCCCCAAATTCCCCCTTCTGACATGAATCTCCCCAAATTCCTCCTCCTAGCACAAACCCCCCCAATTTCCCCCTCATAGCAAAACCCGCCACCCCAAAACCTCTTCCTAGCACAAAACCTCAAATCTCCTGTCCTAGCACACATTTCTCACCAAATCCCCCCTCCTAGCACCCCCCACCCCCAAATTCCTCCTCCTAGCACAACCCCCCATCCCCCCTCACAGCACAAACCCACCAGTTCCTAAATCCTCACTCCTAGCGCAAACCACACTTCAATTCCCCCCCACCCCAATTCCTTCTCCCAGCACAATCCTCTCAAATCCCCCCCACCTAGCACAAATGTGCGCTGTCCTTAAAGTGATTGTAAAGTCTAATTTTGTTTCTATTAAAATAAAAAACATGTTATACTTATCTACCCTGTGCAGTTGGTTATGCACAGAGCAGCCTGGATCCTTCTCTTCTTGGGTCCCTAACTGGAGCTTCTGGCCCCTCCCTCCTGTTGTTTGCCCCCACAGCAAGCAGCTTGCTATGGGGCACCTGAGCCATTCGGACACGGAGCTGCGGTTCAGCCCTGCCCCCTCTCTCCTGACGCAAGGGCAGCTATTGGCTACTGGCTATCAACTTCCTTATTCTAGTCCCTTCGTACGTCATCACGTTCAAAACAAACAGACTTTCGAACGGACTTTAGTCCGTTCGTCTGTGGGCAAGTCCGTTCATTCGAAAGTCTGTCGTAACTCCGTCGAAAGTGCGTTGGAAAGACCATCGGACCTTTGATGCCGAAAAGTCCACTCGTGTGTACGCGGCATTAGGGGGGCTGAGAATGACCACCTACTGCTCTGTATCCTCTCCCAGTAAAATATGATCAGCTGCTGTTGCTCTTCTTTCTCCCAATCTTGCTTCCCCAACTGTGGGCTGTGTGTGTTAAAGCAGAGTTCTGCTTAAAAAAAATAATTAAAAGTCAGCAGCTACAAATACTGCAGATGCTGACTATTAATAATCGGGCACTTACCTGTCCCAGGGTCCAGCGACGTGGGGGAACAAAGCCCCGCTCGTCTCCCCCTCCTCTCTGCGGCACCGGCATTGTAACTGTGGGCTCTGAAAAAAAGTAAATAAGTGTATATATATATATATATATATATATATATATACACACACTATTTTACCAATCTATTTTACTTTTTTATTTTATTTTTTTATTTTACACGCACATCAATTTTAATGGCATCGCAGTCTTAGTCTATAGAGTTCAATATTGAGTATGCTCACCCTTTGCAGCTATAGCTCTTCTTGGAAGGCTGTCTACAAGGTTTAGGAGAGTGTCTATGGAAATGTTTGACCATTCTTCCAGAAGCACATTTGTGAGGTCAGGCACTAATGTGGATGAGAAGGCCTGGCTTGCAGTCTCCGCTCTAATTCAAGTGTTCATTCGGGTTGAAGTCAGGACTGTTCAGGTCAACTTCTTCTACCCCAAACTCGCTTTGAAAGTTCCCAAGTATGTACAATGATAGATAGATAGATAGATAGATAGATAGATAGATAGATAGATAGATAGATAGATAGATAGATAGATAGATAGATAGATAGATAGCAAATGTATTCATTTATTTTTATTTTATAGAACAATGTCGTGAGAAAATGCCACTAAACAACTTCATGTGTCCAAGCTGCTATGTGAATACATCTACTGATGGCTGCAAAAGCAATGGAATGGTATTGTGCCGTGGGAACGAATTTGAGTGTTTGAAGTTTAGGACACTTGCTCAGCTGTCCGGTATGTATCTATCGCAATTATGATTCTTCTGTGATTACCACATAAACAGTATCTCACAAAAGTGAGTACAGAGTACACCCCTCACATTTTTGTAAATATTTTATTATATCTTTTCATGTGACAACACTGAAGAAATGACACTTTACTACAATGTAATGTAGTGAGTGTACAGCTTGTATAACAGTGTAAATTCGCTGTCCCCTCAAAATAACTCAACACACAGCCATTTGGCAACAAAAGTGAGTACATCAAGTGAAAATGTCAAAATTGGGCCCAACTAGCCATTTTCCCTCCCTGGTTTCATGTGACACGTTAGTGTTACACGGTCTCTGGTGTGAATGGGGAGCAGGTGTGTTAAGTTTGGTGTTATCGCTCTCAATCTCACATACTGGTCATTGAAAGTTCAACGTGCCACCTCATGCCAAAGAACTCTGAGGATCTGAAAAAAATAATTGTTGCTCTTCATAAAGATGGCCTAGGAACGTGCGGGAACGCAGTTCCGGCACCTCCTGCACTGAATGTATGTAATGGCAAAGGGTGCTGGGGTGTGCTGGGGGCTGGGGGATCTATTGTTGCTGGGAGGAATCTACTGATGAGAGAGAGGTTTATTGTTGGTGGCTGCTGGAGGGTCTATTGATGCTGGCTGCTGGGAGATCTGTTATTGCTATTGAAGTATGAGTTGATACACAGGCAGCTATCTAGTGTGGTAACATAGGTGTGCGCACAGGGTGTGCCGGGTGTGCCTAGGCACACCCTAATCACCCCATGTGCATTAGCATTATTCAGGAGTAGCACCAGGTGGGTGGTTGGGGGTGCCAGTGACCATTGTAAATGCCCCCATTATATTAAAATCTAGGTTCAACTTTAGGAACATGTTACACCCATAATTAGGGTGTATCGTAATATGCTCCCAATCAACTGGCTTCCACCACCAGAGCCCCCTTCCTGTGACAGCAGGTGGCGCTCATGTGTGTTTGAGCTTTAGGGTGCACATCCTAATGCAATAGGCTGCGCACACCTATGTGTGGTAATAAGAACCTTAATTTAAGGATGTTCCAAGTGGCCAACTTTAGAACTGCAGTTTAAGCTGCCAGCAACCACAAACCTACCCAAACCCAAGATACTACCTACTACCTAGTAAAACTAATAAAAATATTAATAAGGGAATGTTAGATGAAACCACCAAATCACTACTATAATCATTCCAAAAGTGAAGCCCTGTTTAAAAGGTGGAGTGTTTACAAATAGATACTATAATCATTCCAAATCTTCCATGATATGAATGGCTTCTATAGATGCCAAAGATGTCTACCGTGTAAAGCCAGTAAAAGACAACCGAGGAAAAAGGTCACCTTTAAATCATTCACTGATCATAGGGAATACCAGATAAAACAACTAATTACATGCCATAGTACCCATGTCCAGGGGCGTTGCTAGGTCTGCAAAAGATCTGGGGCTAGAGCCCATAGCAGCGGTCACCAACCTTTTTGCATGCCTGCAGGGGGGGACCTTCCATGTCGCCTGCCACCAGATGTGGATTGTCACTTGCCACTTTCACCTGGCAGCAGAAGTGGATTGTCACTTGCCACATCACCTGCCACCATTTTCAGATTGCCACGTCTCCTGACACCATTTGCAGATTGTCACTTGCCACGTCTCCTACCACCATTTGCAGATTGTCACCACATCTCTTGCCACCATTTGCAGATTGTCACTTGCCACGTCACCTGCCACCATTTGCAGATTGTCACTTGCCACGTCTCCTCGCTTCATTTGGCTTTCCACATCTCCTGCCACCATTTGCAGATTGTCACTTGCCACGTCACCAGCCACCAGATGTGGGTTGTCACTTGCCAACTGATGTGGATTGTCACTTGCCATGCCAACCAGCGCCACCAAATGTGCATTGACGCAGCATTGGTGGCAGGCTGACAGCACTGGTCCATTTAGTGACAGCAGGAGAGCGGTGATGCGGGGCGGGCACTGAGAGATGATGTCATCTCGCTGCTCCCCGCCGCACCTCCGACATTGAAGCAAGGGGGCCTGGCTGCAAAGTGGAACCCCATGATGACAGGAAGCACGTGACCTCCACTCCACCGTGGTGTGAGGGCAGAAGAGTGCTGATGTGTGGCGGGCAGTGAGAGATGATGTAATCTCTGCTGCTCGTTGCACCTCGCTCCTAAATTGAAGAGGCCCGGCTGCGAAGAATGCTGATGTGGAGCGGGCGGAGAGAGATGTCATCTCTGCTTGTCCACCCGCTCGCTTCTCTCCTCTGCCTCTCTCATGCAGCCAGTCCGCCGCAAACCGCTGGTTAGGCAGGGACCCTGCGGCAAGAGACTCGGGGCTATGGGCCCCAGATTCGGGGCTATAGCCCCAATAGCCACCCCCTAGCAATGCCCCTGCCCATGTCACATAAATTATAGAATGTCCATGCCATCTCCAGTATGTTGGAAGAACCACCCGTCCCCTGTATGTCTGGATACGAGAACATATTAAAAATATAAGGATAGGATTCCCGAAACATAATTTATCTAGACATTTTCAAGAAGTGCACCATAGAGACACAAGTGGACTCATATTTTATGGCAGTGATCTTATTAAAGATCACTGGAGAGGGGGGAATAAACAAACCCTAATCTCCAGAAATGAAACCAGCTGGATATACCAGCTGGGGTCCCTTGCCCCCAAAGGGCTTAATCTTGACATAGACTTGAACTGCTTCTTGGCTAACCCATAACGTAACACCTATAGATGTTAGGACAGGTCTTATGTTAGGACAGGGATCTGACATTTGAGATAAACTCCTATACCCCTGTGATGGTTTATTGAGGTTGTGCATGATTTTTCTGGATGGGAAATACACTAACGGTAGGCTCCACCAAGTGTGTGGGGGGGTGGAGCCTAATTGTTTTCTTATAACACTGTGGATCTATCACGCACACTTGGGTACATTATGCTTACTTTTATATTCTTGTGCAATTTTGGTTCACTAATTTAAACTGGGTATCATTATCTGCATGGTTCTATATATGTACCATATGATGTATATACCAGTTGGCTCGATATAAAAACTAGAGTACTTTTCGCTTTAACATTTCATAATATATATAAGTATCTATTTGTAAACACTCTACCTTTTAAACAGGGCTTCACTTTTGGAATGATTATAGTAGTGATTTGGTGGTTTCATCTAACCTTCCCTTATTAATATTTTAGTACCTAGTTTTACTAGGTAGTATCTAGGTTTGGTTGGGTTTGTGGTTGCTGGAAGCTTAAACTGCAGTTCTAAAGTTGGCCACTTGGAACATCCTTAAATTAAGGTTCTTATTACCACACTAGATATCATTATAAGTGAGCGTAGATGCAGAGGTTTTATATTTATTATCTAATCATTGGGATAGCGCGCTGTATATGCGTGCGCATTCTGGTCAAAATTCCTGCTTATTTTTCTTTATAGCATGCCCCCGGTGACAACACTGTGGCTCCATTAGTTATCCTTTTGTGAGGGGTAAAAACCTGCATGGCCGCTGCTTTATCAGACGTGAGGTGCACTAAGATGGCGCCGCCTTTGAAAAAGTCCAATGACGAAACGCGTTAGTGGTCACCACACACTAACGTAATTTCCGGTACAGAAGTAGGGGGCCTGGAACTCAGGTGGAACGCACGTCGCGAACCGGCTTTCCCTACAGGCTGTATTGTACTTTTATTGTACCCTTTTTTTATCTTAGATTATCCCAGTGGATGGGAATATTTGTTTTTATCATTTTTTAATAAGTATACTTTTGATACTGCACCATGGGAGCCTTGCTTTTTCCTATAAGGATCCAGCCTTGGTAACTTTTTGAGGGAATTCCTGGGTATGGTGACTGGATGACTGGTTTGGAAGTCCTGATCTGGTGGAGCGAGCTGCAGAGGCCTGGCTACAGATGGACCATTGACACCACCTACGGTTATCTATACATGCCTACTACCCCTGCAGGAGTAACAGGAGCTGGTGAGTGGGAACCCAAAAGGGGGAGCACACAAGTTACCTCAACTGCCGAGCACAAGAGTCACCAGATCGTTTTTTGATTGCTGTGAACATTTGGTTATTTTGGAGCTTCGCCATCTATAACAGCACTGTTTTTTGGGACTTTATATCTTATTTTTTGATACCCACATCTATAACTTTTTCATTATTTTTTACAATTTTGTTTTTTCTTCTTTTTTTGATGTATTACTTTTTATGAACTTTTGATGATTTTTGATGACTTTGGGAATCACTTAAGGTTATCACATTAATTAGGTTTATTCATTTGATCTGGTTGGTCACCTTTAATATAATATATGTGGTTATAACTGGTATACACTACACTTTTTTTTTTTAGCACCAATTTTTAGTATTTGAGCCTTACCATAGGGAGAGGGCACACACTTGCTTCTGCAATATTAGGGAGAGTGCTCCCCTCAGCATTCTGGGTAGTCCACCCTACTCTACCAGTTAACATTTACCCTTGCTTATTAATCACCAGGGTAGCGCCACACACCCCATTTTTTCCATTATTACTGTGCCATTAATGTCTAAACCACTGGAAATTAAAGCGACTACACTCCTAAGTGAAAATGGGCCCAATTAGCCATTTTCCCTCCCTGGAGTCATGTAACATGTTAGTGTTACAAGGTCTCTGGTGTGAATGGGGAGCAGGTGTGTTAAGTTTGGTGTTATCGCTCTCAATCTCACATACTGGTCATTGAAATTTCAACGTGGCACCAAAGAACTCTGAGGATCTGAAAAAATAATTGTTGCTCTTCATAAAGATGGCCTAGGTCCAGGACTTTTTTTCAGTGGGAAACATGGGGGAAAGCAGTTCCGGCACCTCCTGCACTATATGTATGTAATGGCAAAGTGTGCTGGGGGCTGGGAGATCTATTATTGATGGGAGGAATCTACTGTTGAGGGAAGGATCTATTGTTGTTGGCTTCTGGAGGGTCTATTGATGCTTGCTGCTGGGGGATCTATCGTTGCTGGGGGGGGGAAATTGTTGCTGGGAGGGATCTACTGATGAGAAAGGGGTTTATTGTTGCTGGCTGCTGGAGGGTCTATTGATGCTGGCTGCTGGGAGATCTGTTATTGCTGACAGGGGTCTATTGTTGCTGGGGTGGATCTGTTGTTACTAGGGTGGATCTTTTGTTACTGGAGGGTCATTTTGTTGCGGGGGGTCTATTGTTGAAAGGGAGGATCTATTGTCTTAATGCATTGCTTATTAATAAAATATATACAAATTACTTAGCACCACAAAATGATACTTGGTTATGTATTCTCTAAAAAGGGCCATACAGGTAGGTGGGTAGAGGATGGAACCAAGGGACGGTGCTCAGAGATGGATAGGGCGCAAAGACAAAGGGTGACTTGAAAAGGGGAATTCCTGAACATATTCACTGAGAAAAAAAAGCCCTGCCTAGGTCTATAACAAGATTGCCAAGACCCTGAAACTAAGCTGCAGCACAGTGACCAAGACCATACAGCAGTTTAACAGGACAGGTTCCATTCAGAACAGGCCTCGCCACATTCGACCAAAGAAGTTGAGTGCACGTGCTCAGTGTCATATCCAGAGGTTGTCTTTGGGAAATAGGCATATGAGTGCTGCCAGCATTGCTGCAGAGGTTGAAAGGGTGGGGGTCAGCCTGTCAGTGCTTAGACCATACACCGCACACTCCAAGAGATTGATCTGTATGGCTGTCATCCCAGAAGGAAGCCTCTTCTAAAGATTATGCAAAAGAAAGCACGCAGTTTGCTGAAGACAAGTAGACTAAGGACCTGGATTACTGGAACCTTGACCTGTGGTCTGATGAGACCAAGATAAACTTATTTGGTTCAGATGGTGTCAATTGTGTGTGGGGGCAACCAGGTGAGGAGTACAAAGACAAGTGTGTCTTGCCTACAGTCAAACATGTCATGGTCTGGGGCTGCATGAGTGCTGCCGACACTGGGGAGCTACAGTTCATTGAGGGAACCATGAATGCCAACATGTACTGTGACATAAAGCCGAGCATGATTCCCTCCCTTTGGAGACTGGGCCACAGGGCAGTATTCCAACATGGTAACGACCCCAAACACACCTCCAAGATGACCACTGCCTTGCTAAAGAAGCTGAGGGTAAAGGTGATTGATTGGTCAAGCATGTCTCCAGACCTAAACCCTATTGAACATCTGTGGGACAAATGGAAGGTGGAGGAGCGCAGGGGCTCTAACATCCACCAGCTCCGTGATGTCATCATGGAGGAGTGGAAGAGGACTCCAGTGGCAACAAGTGAAGCTCTGGTGAACTCCATGCCCAAGAGGGTTAAGGCAGTGCTGGAAAATAATGGTGACCACACAAAATATTGACACTTTTGGCCCAATTTGGACATTTTCACTTAGGGGTGTACACACTTTTGTTGCCAGAGGTTTAGACATTAATGGCTGTGTGTTGAGTTATTTTGAGGGCACAGCAAATTTACACTGTTATACAAGCTGTATACTCACTACTTTACATTGTAGCAAAGTGTAATTTCTTCAGTGTTGTCACATGAAAAGATAAAATATTTACAAAAATATGAGGGATGTACTCACTTTTGTGAGATACTTTATATGGAGTGATGTATTCCTTGCCATACATTTTGATTCACTTTGAGGTTCACTGACCATAAGAATGGTATAGGCTCCAAAGATCCCCTTTACTTTAAGGTGCAACACAGAGTTCCTTTGCCTACTTAAATGAAATAAATATTAAATGAACCCTGTATATAGTTTAGACTGCATATGTACAATATTTTACATAGAAACTACATTTTTAATAAAAATCAAGCAATCAAGAACACCTTTTTGGTACTACTGAAACTTCAAACAAATGAGCCTTCCCTTTTCATTCTCTTTTATCTCTATCTACATTTTAGAACTATACATACTGTATGTGATAGGAAAAGGGAATGATCCCTCCTGTCTCCTCTCTCTCAAGTCACTTGAACTGCCCAATCATGTAAGGAATTTCCCATATTTTAAAGGAACAAATCCCTCCAAAGTAATATTTTGATTAGAAGCAAAATCTAGTGGGTTGATTCACCCTATATTGTTTCACCCAATGAAGAGTCCATCAGTCAGATCTCCTTACTATAATTTAAGGATCTGCCCCTGCCCACCTTGATGTAGTTCCAGCTTGGAACAACCAAATCCTAAAGCAAAAATGAAAAATATTTCAGCTTACCAATCCTTAGATATGGTGGTTGCATTATTTTCCCTTTTTCAGGGGTTTTCTCCTATTTTTACCTGGGGATCCTTCAAGTAACAAATTACCTGTCTTAGGGTGACAAGGTTCAGAGCAAATCAAGTTTAGCAACATTATTCACTGTACCCTATTTAGAAGTATTTGGTAAAAATAAAATCTTATCTTGATTTGCAGATGGTAAGAAAGTACCAATGTCAATGCAAGCCTGCATTACAGAAGGTGGTTGTAACATGGGGGATGGAGTTGTACTCGGAGCACAGCAATTAGAAGCAATAGAGAAGACGTGTACCCCTGCAATACCTGTTAATCCTGCTAGATAAAAACAACCAAAGCAGCTGCTAGCCGATTTAGATTTTTTGTTAGGACTTTGATGCATGTGTAAAACGTCATAAGCTTTGGTTGCTTTCGAAACAATGACAACAAACAGCATTGAGATGTATCAAATAGTAGATGTGCTAAATGCGTGTTAATAAAATCTTTAACTCATCATCAGTGTTACTTAGTTTTTTTAAAAGGCAATTTGCATTTGTCATTAGTACACACAGTAATTGGTATATGCAATGCACTGCACAATGCCATTGCCTCAATGATGTGTCATGAAGAATTAATTCCTGCAGTAGCCTTTCTTAACCTTTTTGCCCTGGAGGAACCCTTGAAATCAGTTTAGGTCTCAAAGAATATTAGTGAGGGGACACACTGGACATGTTTGCTGCCATTGTGCTATATACTGGGTGTTCAGTGCCCCCCTGAGCCTTTGAGAGTTGGGCTACCTCCAGGCCCATCTGCTCTCTATCTATCCCATGGGTCTTCAAACTATGGCCCTCCAGTTGTTCAGGAACTACAATTCCCATCATGCCTAGTCATATCTGTGAATGTAAGAGTTTTAGAATGCCTCATGGCATGTGTAGTTCTGCAACAGCTGGAGGGCCGTAGTTTGAAGATCCCTGATCTATCCATTAGACTATGTAAAAAGAGTAAACAATAAAGTGCATTTGTGCGCATACAGACAAATGTAAAAATATACGAATGTGCAGATAATCAACAGTATATAAATAATAATAACTGTGAATAAAGTTTGAAGACACATATGCTAAATTACATCACATGTGAATAAAGTTCAAACAAAAAGTTCATATAAAGCTGGATTCCATCAAAGAAAGTCTCATGGAAGAAGAGAGTGTTTGAAAATGATGATCATACACCTGAAGGCATGACACCCATCACCATAATAAAAACGGAGGCCTACCAGAAAGCCAGGGACCCCTCTTACTCAGAGAGGTCACACAGCGCTTAGTTGGATCTCTGATCCACTGAGAAAGAAGTCCGGACGTTCTTCTCCTAGATCCACTGAGAAAGAAGTCTGGACGTTCCTCTCCTATAGCCTTGGATGGTATACACCGGGAGGCTCACAGCAACTCAGGATGAAAGATGCAGTGTAGGAAGCCTCAATATCAGAATGTTTAGGAAACAAAAGGACTCCACATAGTGTGATACTGCCTCAACATCTGGTTTATTAAGCAGTACACTTACATAAAAGTCCAAGCTATGATCATGTCACAATCAACAGATCAAACAGATAAAATCCTTGCAAGTTTCAATCAGCGATCACAAGTGCAGCAGCATGTGTACGTAGCTATTCCGATGATTGTTTAATCATAAATGACATCATCAGGGGGTACGTTCACATGCCTAGTGCTGCTCTTTAAATAGTCCCATTGAGAGACAAGGAAGCGTTGCCATAGGTCAGATAGAAATGACCTTTACACCCATTGGTAAACGAAACATGTCCCACGATAGGTTAAATAAAAGAATGACGTGTGCATCCATTGATAAGAAAGTATGTCCATCAATCAAGGCAAACAGTTGTTCCTAATTAGCTAAAAAAGGAATTGAATGCATAGCGCCATCTTGTGGGTCATAACAAAATCCCCATAAGAATAGAAAAAAGTGGACACAATTCCTCGTCATCCCAAATGATATATATAACAATAAAATCAATGAAATATGATGCTAATTCGAAAATAATTAAAAATTATCAAAAATATAAGGTTTATAAACCACACATGCATACACAATATTTGTATCCCCAAGGGCATCTATCTAGTTTAACCCCAACATCGGACATGATGTGATCAAAATGTGTCCCTAAGGTCATCTAACCATCCTATTTGACCACAAAACTAGAAGGACATATGGTAATGGATGTATGATGGAGGGAACCTCAACTGTTATTGATAAAACAGCTGATGTCCCAGTCCACATTCAAACCATGGGGCACATGAGAGCCCAATTTATAAATCCAATTGGTTTTGGCTCTGGAAATATTCTGCTTTCCATTACTGCCTCGCCAATAGGGAACATATTTTTCATGGGCAATAAAAGTAGTGCCCTTGGGGTCCCTGTTGTGTTTTAAATCATAATGCTTGGAAACATTATGTTTGTCTAAACCCTTTCGGATATTGGCTATATGTTCCACCAGTCTAATATGTAGCATTCGTACAGTACACCCTACATATTCTAAACCACAGGGGCACCTAAGGAGATATACGACACATTTAGTCATACATGAGATGAAAGACTAAAGAGAAATTAAAAAAGAGGGTGCACCAACCTTGTGCATTATCCTTGGATATATATTCTGACTCCGATTGTGGTGAAGCAATTTATCCCTTGTGAGACCTCTATGCCTGGCCTGGATAAGATATAATCACTGAGGACAATCCTCATCCGATAGCTTGAACTCACCATCCACAAAGGTGCTTTTATTCTGAACATCAGGTTACAGCAGGTGACAGGATACAAACAGATGAATAGGTTGTGGTATTTATGCAGTCAAAAGATGATATTGTCTGTAGCTTACTATGCAGAATACATGTGCCCTTGATGACAACTTTACAGTCTTTAGCAAAATGTCCATAACAAGCACAGCACCTATAGCATATTCCAAGTTTCTGAAGAATCTCCCTGCGCTCTTGTAATGTCTTTGCCCTAAGCCTACGACATTTCTTTAGGGAGTGAGGCATCTTGTGAATATGGCACTGACGGTTAGGGTCTTTATCTCTGTCACCCGAATCGCTCTGGTGAGCAGGAGAGGATCTGGGTGGTGAGATGTCTGTCCTTTTAACAGATATTGCTCTATTAAAGTCTTTACATTTACAGTAGCTGCTATATTATCATACCTTGATGAAGATGATGATGTTGAAGCAGGCAAGTTGGGTTCAATGAAGATGAAGCTGGGATCATTTCTCGTCCAGGCTTGATCATTGATGAACCTGCAAAAATATGCGAATGGAGGAAAAGATACGTTATAGTCTCTTTTGTACCTTGAGCCTTGTTGTGCCCATTTCTCTTGCAGGCGGTATGGCAGTTTAGACACCACTGGATTGACACCATTAACAGTGTCCAGGAAGCTTAGTCCAGGTAGACGTGGGTCTGTCTTTGCCAACTCCAGCTCCAAGAGAAGGTCACTAAGATCTTGGAGCTTGCAGTAGTCTTTGTTCCCTATTTTTGGGAAGTTTTGCAGTCTCTTGAATAAGCACTTTCTATGGCTTCAGAGCTACAATAGGCTTGCTCAAGTCTTGCCCATGCAGCAACAAGACCTGCATCTGGATGGTAAACATGCACTGTTCTCAGTCTTTTAACACAATCTGCAGATTCTGGCCCCAGCCACTTTATAAGCAAAGCAAGTTTCTCCTTGGTAGTAAGGTTGAGATCAGCAATGGCAGCTTTGAAGGTTGATCTCCAGGTCCTGTAGCTCTCCGGACAGTCGTCAAACCTTGAGAGAGTAGTGTCAATGAGCTCACGGCGTACCATATATCTGGCGAAATCATTCAAGTCTGATCTCTCACTCTTCAGTGCCAAAGTAACTTGTGGAACCCCTCGGGTGTGAAAATTCTCTGGTGAAGTAGGGTGAGGTGTACCAGGATGAAATGATGTTTCAAGAGCTCTTAACTGTGGTGTAGTCCCTAGGGCTTGTGCTGGCTGTGGCTTGAGCTGCAGCTTGTCACTGGAAGTCACCTTATTGTCAGCATGAGTTGCTGTGGTTTGCTGCATAGATGCACTTGTGTTGTAGACTTGAAGAGGCTCAGGCGCTTGGAGCTGAGAGGTCTCGGTGTTGAGAGTCAGAACAGTGTTGTTAGTAAGACGTACAGGAGATAACTCTGTATCATTGTAAGCATTATGTTTTAGTACATATTCACTGATGCGTTCAACTGGGTCTTGCAGTTCCGCTGGGATGGACCAGTCTGAGTTAACACTTTCTCCCATTGCTTGTTAGAGGACTCTCAGCCTTGCTAGGGCAGCTGTTTCCTCCCTTTCCATTTGCAGAATCTTTAATTGGGAATCTAATTGGGAATCTGCCTCTGCTTGTTGAGCTTTCATCTTTGCCTCTATTTCTGCTTGTTGAGCTTTCATCTTTGCTTCCTTTCTGGTAAAGGAGCTTTGCAATTTTGCCTTTTGTGTTTCTATTTCTGCTTCCCTTCTGGTAAAGGAGCTTTGCACTTTTTTTGATTCCGCATCAGCACAGGCTTCTATTATCTTATCGCTTAATGTTGAACTTCTGGAGCGAGAGGATCTAGAAGAACGTGTAGTGTGCTTGATTGATGTGGATCTCTAAGATCTGGTCTCCTGCAGTTGAGCAATGCGGAGTTATGCCTTACACTGGGCATTTTGCACTAAGAGATCCCTTTGTTGGTTTAGTGCATCAGCCCTGGTAAGTTATGCTGAAGAGTCCTCTATATTACAGTCCTGCAAGAAAGCTGTGTATTTTGCAAACAGCCGCTGGTAGCATTCGTACGCGGCAGATAAGCGATCTATAGAGTTTCTTAGTTTAGCTGGTTGATCATTAAAGTGTGACAAAACTGACATGCAGTGTGAAGTTCTGTCCCATAAGTCTGATAGATTGCTGGAGAACTCATCTCTAGTGGTGTCATAGTTTTCTCTGAGTTTCTGTGTCGCTTTATTGTACGTTTGGGTCTTACACTCTGTTCAGCAATATCTGCAGAATCTGCTCCCTGTAAATCTGCGGGTTCAGAGGCATGATTAATCTGCATTGGTTCAGCCACAAAAGGGTGCTCAGAGTTTTGTCTAGATAATTTTCATGTTTTTGCAATAAATGGTACTGTCTCTTTAAGAAGACGAACAGCAGCTTAGACAGGTGGGGTAACACAGTTCAATGTAGAGAAAGAGTTTTAACATTCACATGAGGTGCAGTAAACTCATGCGACCATGTGCTTCACATGATGGCGGATGGCACTGAGCTTGATTGCAGATCAGGCGCACACATGCACACAGCAGGCAGTAGGAATTCTATACATCTTTTGACTATTCTGACTCCGATTGTTGTGAAGCGATTTATCCCTTGTGAGACCTCTATGCCTGGCCTGTATAAGATATAATCACTGAGGACAATCCTCATCAGATAGCTTGAACTCACCAAATACCAATTCCATCCACAGAGGTACTTTTATTCAGGTTATCAGGTTACAGCAGATGACAGGATACAAACAGATGAATAGGTTGTAGTATTTATGTGGTCAAAAGATGATATTGTCTGTAGCTTACAATGCAGAATACATGTGTCCTGCTACATGCGGCTTGCTAGATGCATCCATGACACAGGAAGTACAATCACAGGAAAAAGGGTGGAGCATTACATACAAAAGGAAGTGTGTAATAACATAAGGAAAGGGAACATGAGAAAACAAGTGCATTACCAAAAAAGGTCATTAGAATCTGATGGAACAGGGGCACCTGTTGATGGGTAGAGTAAGATTTCTGTAGAGGGTGTTTTGCCTGAATGGGGTCACACCCCTTTAGCAGCTGCTAGATTATATACATGTAGAAGTTATTGGGATTTGAGCACAGGTATATCTTTCTTTGATTGCATTGCAGGTCAGTGACCAGACCTGAGACTTGTAGCGCTCCTATATCTTGTGTCTATTTGCTAGGGATGGGCTATCTGTTCGAGTCGAACATGAGTTCGACTCAAACATTGGCTGTTTGCCCATTCGCCGAACAGCGAACAATTTGTTTGCTGCAAATTCGAAAAGCCGCAGAACACCCTTTGAAATTCTATGGGAGAAATCTAAAGTGCTAATTTTAAAGGTTAATATGCAAGTTATTGTCATAAAAGGTGTTTGGGGACCCGGGTCCTGCCCCAGAGGACAAGTGTCAATGCAAAAAAAGTTTTAAAAACGTCCGTTTTTTTGGGAGCAGTGATTTTAATAATGCTTAAAGTGAACCAATAAAAGTGAAATATTCCTTTAAATTTTGTACCTGGGGGGTGTCTATAGTATGCCTGTAAAGCAGCGCATGTTTCCCATGTTTATAACAGTCTGAGAGCAAAATGACATTTCTAAAAGAAAAAAAAGTCATTTAAAAGTGCTAGCGCTAGTGCCGGCTAGTAATGAATTGTCGGTTGCGACAATATACATAAGAGTAATTGAAAATCATTGAAAAATAAAAAAAAAATGCGTGGGGGTACCCCAAAATTCCATTACCAGGCCCTTCAGGTCTGGTATGGATATTAAGGGAAACTCCGTGCCAAAATTTTAAAAAAATGGCGTGGGGTCCCCCCCAAAAATCCATACCAGACCCTTCAGGTCTGGTAAGGATTTTAAGGGGAACTCCGTGCCAAAATTAAAAAAAAAATTGTGACAGAACTAGCCAGGACAGAGGCTTTTGGAGGGGACGGAATGCCAGCCTCTTACCCACCGATCATGGGCCCTGGATTGTAAGGGAACAATACTCTTTAAATTCCCCACAGGGTATGCCAGCACAGTGCTCTGTGCTCACAGAACTCTCACTATGATCTGTGCTAGTCAGACTTAATGCTGTATATATGTATATATAATGTGTGCTGTCTCATTACGTTGTGGACTCTGCTGTGCTAGTTTGGGGTGGGGTTGTATTCCAATGTTCTATTGTGTCTGATATTATGGGATGTTTATCTCTATGGAGGGAGGGGGGATTCCTCCAGCAGCCCCCTGCTGATAAGACTGTTTACTGAGGAGAAGTTTGAACACACCTGACCTGTCTGTCTATTGTCATTGGACAGTTTAACCCATCCTCTTTTCTAATGCCCTGTACACACGGTCAGGTTTTCCGACGTAAAATGTGTGATAGGACCTTGTTGTCGGAAATTCCGACCGTGTGTGGGCTCCATCACACATTTTCCATCGGAATTTCCGACACACAAAGATGGGGAGAGCATGCTATTAAATTTTCCGACAACAAAATCCGTTGTCGGAAATTCCGATCGTATGTACACAAATCCGACGCACAAAGTGCCACGCATGCTCAGAATAAATTAAGAGATGAAAGCTATTGGCTACTGCCACGTTTATAGTCCCAACGTACGTGTTTTACGTCACCGCGTTCAGAACGATCGGATTTTCCGACAACTTTGTGTGACCGTGTGTATGCAAAACAAGTTCGAGCCAACATCCATCGGAAAAAATCCATGGATTTTGTTGTCGGAATGTCCGAATAATGTCCGACTGTGTGTACAGGGCATAAGGGTGGGGGGAAGAGTCTCTGAGTTATTTTATCTGTTGTGTCCATGTGTGATAATAAAGAAGTTTGTTGTTTGCGACTCCTGGTGTTGTCTGGTTCTTGGGGGTTCCTATAGCCAGATCCATTGGACTCGTGTTCTAGGACTTAGGAAGCAGTATACTTACGGAAGCACTCAAGCGGAGTGTGGGATAGGATCCGTCACAAAAATGGTGTGGGGTTCCTCCAGAAATCCACACCAGACCCTTATCCGAGCATGCAACCTGGCAGGCCACAGGAAAAAAGGGGGGACGAGAGAGCTCCCCCCCTCCTGAACTGTACCAGGCCACATTCCCTCAACATGGGGAGGATGTCCCCATGTTGATGGGGACAAGGGCCTCATCCCCAAAACCCTTGCCCAGTGGTTGTGGGGGTCTGCAGGCGGGGGGCTTATCGGAATCTGGAAGCCCCCTTTAACAAAGGGGACACCCAGATCCCGCCCCCCCCCTATGTGAATTGGTAAGGGGTACATTGTACCCCTACCATTTCACAAAAAGAAAGTGTCAAAATGTTAAAAAACCCACAGGAGACGGCTTGGGACAAGTCCTTTATTAAAAATAAAAAAAAGATTCCAGCAATGTAATCCAATAAATCCATGCTCCTACTCCAGCGATGTAATCCAATTCTTGATCTCCAGCGACGGATTATCTCCAGCAACTCCAGCAAGGAACACGCACAGGATCCTGCCTATACCGGAGGCACCCAGCCAGTGATGCGGCACTAGCTTTACAGCTCTTATGTAGCTGAGGGCGGGGCCACCCGTCACATGACCCTGCCCCCCTCTGACTAGGGGAAACGCCGGGGTTTCCCAGTGACGTGTACGAGTGACCTCGCCCCCCTCTGATGCAACGCAGGATTCCCATTGCCTGGTATAGTTCAGGAGGGGGTGCGCTCTCTCGTCCCCCACTCTTTTCCTGCGGCCTGCCAGGTTGCGTGCTCGGATAAGGGTCTGGTGTGAATTTTTGGGGGAATCCCACACCATTTTTTTTTACATTTTGGCACAGAGTTCCCCTTAATATCCATACCAGACCTGAAGGGCCTGGTAATGGAATTTTTTTTTTTTTTCAATGACTTTCAATGACTTTTATGTGTATTGTCGGGACTAGCGCTAGCACTTTTAAATGACTTTTTTTCCTTTAGAAATGTCATTTTGCTCTTGGACTGTTATAAACACGGGAAACATGTGCTACTTTACAGGCATACTATAGACACCCCCAGGTATGAAATTTAAAGGAATATTTCACTTTTATTGTTTCACTTTAAGCATTATTAAAATCACTGCTCCCAAAAAAATACAGTTTTTAAAACTTTTTTTGCATTGATACATGTCCCCTGGGGCAGGACCCAGGTCCCCAAACACTTTTTATGACAATAACTTGCATATTAACCTTTAAAATTAGCACTTTAGATTTCTCCCATAGACTTCTAAAGGGTGTTCCGCAGCTTTTCGAATTTGCCGCGAACACCCCAAATTGTTCGCTGTTCGGCGAACGGGTGAACAGCCAATGTTCAAGTCTAACTCATGTTCGACTCGAACAGATAGCCCATCCCTATATGTAACTATGGAACAATTATTTTCTGTAAAGGCTTGGCCACTACTATTCACCTTTCTTGCGGTTTTTTTTATCCTGATAATTTCAGTTAGTAATTCAAGAAAAGGTCATCAGGGATTTGAATAGTTACAACCTTTTTTGGACCTCACATATCCAGGCTTTTGGACAATATTCTACCTTGTTCAAGTAGATGTAAAGCACTGTCTATCATAAACAATAGCCATATTTTGGCAAAAACAAATTTCTTTTATTAGTTTTTTTGTCTTTTTTTTGTCTCACTGCCACTGATCTGCTGCAGCTTCCTTCAGAGACTTCCTGTAAACATGCATGCACTTGCTTAACCACTTCAGCTCTAGAAGATTTACCCCCCCCCCCTTTCTGACCAGGCCATTTTTTGCAATACCGCATTGTGTTACTTTTACTAACAATTGTGCAGTCATGCGACGCTGTACCCAAATAAAATGTTTGTCCTTTTTTTCCCACAAATAGAGCTTTCTTTTGGTTGTATGACTGACTGACAATTTTGAAAAAAAAATATTATTTTTTTATTTTCTGCTATAAGCATATCCTATAAGAAAAAAGTAAAAAATCTAATTTAAATTTAGGCCAATATGTATTCTGCTACATATTTTTGGTAAAAAAAAAAAATCCCAATAAGCGTATTTTGATTGGTTTGCACAAAAGTTATAACGTCTACAAACTATGAGATATATTTATGTAATTTTTATTTATTTATTTTTTCTTACTAGTAATGGCGGTAATCAGCGACTTATAGCTTATAGGCTGCAATATTGCGGCGGACAAATTGGACACTAATTGACACTTCTGACACTTTTTTGGGGACCAATGACACTAATACAGTGATCAGTGCTAAAAATATGCACTGCCACTGTACTAATGACACTGGCTGAGAAAGGGTTAACATCAGGGGTGATCAAAGGGTTAATTTTGTGCCTAGTTGGTGTTTTACTGTAGTGTGGGAGGTGCTTTTACTAGGTAAAGGTATAGATCCATGTCTGTGCTTTGCAGGAACACAGGATCCATGCCTTCCTTACTGACAAAACTGCGTTCTGCTGTTCTACTCGTGAAATACTCCATATCGGCACCGATACCCATATCAGTATCGGTGCATCCCTACTTTTTATTATATAGTCTTGCAAAAACTATTTCATTTTTTTAACCACTTGCCGACCAGCCGCCGTCATTATACTGCGGCAGGTCGGCACAATCCCGCGAACCGTCGTAGCTGTACGTCGACTCCTCTAAGCGGGATAGCAGGCGTGTGCACCCGCTGCACTGCGGGGGTGGCGATGCTCGTGGTCGGCGGTCTCAATGACCGCCGGATACGCGCGATCGCGGGCGCGAGAAGCAGAACAGGGACATGTGTGTGTAAACACACAAATCTCTGTTCTGTGAGGAGAGGAGATGAAGATCGTGAGTTCCTAATAGCTGGGAACCACGATCTGTCATCTCCTATAGTCAGTCCCCTTCCTCCACACTTAGAACACACAGTCAGGGAACACAGATAACCCCTTGATCGCCCCCTAGTGTTATACCGTTCCCTGACAGTGACATTTACACAGTAATCAGTGCATTTTTATAGCACTGATCATTGTATAATTGTCAATGTTTTCAAAAATGTGTCAAAAGTGTCCGATGTGTCCGCCATAATGTCGCAGTCCCAATAAAAATCACAGATGGCCGCCATTACTAGTAAGAAAAAAATAATAATAAAAATACCATAAATCTATCCCCTATTTTGTAGACGCTATAACTTTTGCGCAAACCAATCAATATACGCTTATTAAGATTTTTATTACCAAAAATATGTAGAAGAATACATATCGGCCGACACTGAGGAAAAAATTTGCTTTTTTAAAAAAAATTGGGGATATTTATTATAGCAAAAAGTACAAAATATTGTGTTTTTCAAAATTGTCCCTCTTTTTTTGTTTATAGAGCAAAAAATAAAAACCGCAGAGATGATCAAATACCACCAAAAGAAAGCTCTATTTGTGGGAAAAAAAGGACAAAGGACAGCCACGGACGCTGGTTCGTACTGTTTGACCTTGACCATCAGTAGTACCTATTGTTGTTTTTTTTATTAAGCCTGGGTCTTCGGGGTCATGCGGACACTTTGTCTTGCTTTCCCTGTTGGCTTTGGTGCCTGGAGCTTGGTATGCTGCCACCCAGCCCTCTTTCAAGACGCCGGCGGCGGTCATTTGTTCTGCTTCAAATGCACATGCACAATTGAACTGTGGGTCTTGGACTGGGCAAGCGCTATGCAACGGATGGGAAACTGGCATGGGTGGTGCGTTCTCTCCCATGGGAAGAATATAGGGCGGCTTGGCAGGTCATTTGGCCTCTTGTGGAGGCACTGGTGGTACTACCCTTTGTTTTTTTCCCTAGGATGGGGCAGTTGGACTGGTAAGCCTGTCACGCAATGTCTGTTACTCCAAGTTTTTTTTCGCCTCCTATTTTTCTTCACAGGTATAACATTGCTGACTCGGGAGGGGTGTTAAGTAGCTAGTCTTGCCTAGGGCACAAAATAGTTCAACACCGGCCCTGATCCTGGACCTGAAACACCCCCCCACCCCAATCCTGTTACTTGACAGCGAAAGGAAAAGCAGCACGGTGATGGGTTCATCTCTCGGTCACCCTGCTCTCGCGCCTCCTTTTCTCCTATTAGCATGCTTCTTGTCAGCATATCAATTGATTGGCTCTTTATGATGCGTCTTCTTCCCACACTCCAACCCTGTCTCGCACTTACAACGCGGTCCCACAATGTAAAATTGTCATTCAGCGAAATAAAAAATTAAAGTAAAAAAAAAAAAAAACAGTCCATTGCGGATTGCTTTCTAGAGGGTGGTAGGCTTACATGTGTGAAAAAAGCCTTAGCAATAAAGGGATGGTTGATTTTGATATTGATTAGGCTATTTAAAGGTTTGTAATCTTTCCCAGACCGGTGATAACTTAAAGTGAATTTTGTGTCTTTATATGTAATTTCTTCTTGATTGAGGAGGACCATAGCTGGTGAGAAATAATGGCAATAACAAAAAAGTAATCTGCTTGAATACCCATGTCACAAGCTTGTTTAGTTAACAACATATGAATTATAAAGTGATGGTTTTGAAAATGTTATATAATTAAAAACAAAAAAACGGTATTTGTCCCAAAAAGTCGGTTGGTGGACCATTATGCTGATCCAATTACAAACCTTCTGAGTCACTGTCCTGAAACCCTGAGCCAGAGTTCTAATTTTAATTGTTACATTCAAGCTGTGGGTCAAAAATATGAAAAGAACTGAGCTCAAGTAATGCTAAATAAATCTATATATGTTACTAAAAATATTTTTGTAAAAGTACAATACTTACAGATTGGTAGCATGAATAATAAAATAAGGAAGACACTGAAAATAACAGACTTCATGTTTTGTTGGGTTTCAGTTGCTCGGTGGTGTTGGGCTTTGGATGCTTCTCAAATTGTTGGAGTCCACCTTAGCTTTGAGTTGCATCTTGATATAGTGTGGTCCTTTACCCAGCAGGGTCCCGACACACGTACAAACACATACACACATACACACATACTAGGGCCAATTTATAGACAGGATCTGATTAATCTACCAGCATGTCTTTGGAGTGTGGGAGGAAACCAGAGTACCCGGAGGAAACCCACACAGGCACTCCGAACATGCAAACTCATGGTCAGGATTTGAATCAGCGACCCTATTGCTGCTCGGTGAGCTATGTTGTTTCATGGTTTTGGGATATTGTTACAGCACAATAAATAATTTCAATATACAAAACTCTTTGTATGGATAAACATTTGCAATTAGACAAATCCCTGTACAATACACTCAATGTAAAGGTTATGTTGACAATAAATGTGCACCTAGTTCAACAGTAATAACTCCAGCAAAATTCTTAGTTGCAAAATAATTGGCCCAGATTTGTTTGCTAAGCCCTAAAGCTGTAAGGATGTTTCTCTGTATGGACAGATGGTCACGTAGCCTGTATAGACCATACAAATCAGATCCAAGATAAACTATATGACCAAAAGTATTGGGACGCCTGCCTTTACATGCACATGAACTTTAATGGCATCCCAGTCTTAGTCCGTAGGGTTCAGTATTGAGTTGGCCCACCCTTTGCAGCTATAACAGCTTCAACTCTTCTGGGAAGGCTGTCCACAAGCTTTAGGAGTGCGTCTATAGGAATGTTTGACCATTCTTCCAGAAGTGCATTTGTGAGGTCAGGCACTGATGTGGACGAGAAGACTTGGCTCACAGTATGCGCTCTAATTCTTCCCAAAGGTGTTCTATCGGGTTGGGGTCAGGACTCTCTGCAGGCCAGTCAAGTTCCTCCACCCCAAACTCGCTGATCCGCATGTCTTTATGGACCTTGCTTTCCTTGTGTTTTTTGTTTTTTTGAGACTTTGTAAACTTAGGCTGTAATATATTATTTACATGTATATCCAAAAAGAAAAAAAAACACAAATACAAAGAACACTATATAAGATAAACTAAGCTATCCTTAATACAAGGTTATAGGGATTTTTTTTTCAAGCTGATTTTGTGTTTTAATGAGGGAAATTGAGTTTCCACCTAAGCTAGAGATTTTGCTAATAGTGAAGTTGGTAATTTTGCAAAAAAATCAATTTTTACCAAATCAGTCTGCTCATCTTCGGTGACAATCATTTATAAATATGTATTTATAATTGAGATTTTATAAAATGCATGATATCCAAGATTACGAATGTTTCTTCAATTGTACATTAGCATTTTGTATAAAGTTACTGTTTAAGATCTTGAACTAAATTTATATGGTAAAGCTAATATCCCAGATAGCAAGGATAACTTGCCACAAATTTGTGGCAGTGTTAAATTGTAAGTCTGTTGGGGCAGGATGAGGACGTGACACTCTCTTGCTGAGGGAGGGGCCTGACCATGCTGTCGTGGAGAGCGAGAGGGGAGAACCAGGAAATGCTGTGGCTGACTCGCAGCGTGTGAGACTGCGACGCCGCCACGAATGAGGACCCTGTACTGGCTGGAGCCTACTCACACGGACAGCTAGCCGGTTTGCCGCAAGGAAAAGGGACAGACAGCGGAACGGCAGCACGCTGGAGGACTAAGCCTCTCGGCTTCTCCCGCCCACTCCACGTTACCCCGTACAGACTTACTGGTGGATGGATGGTCAGCTTGGCGGACCAGAGGGAACAGTAAAGAAGCGGTACGGAGGTTATCCCTGAGGGGGCCTGCGAAAGAAAGGTATGCAGATATCCCTATATTTTGTAGCTGACATAGAAGCCGGGAAGAGTCAGACAGATGAGTAGGTAGTAGAAGAAGCCGACATGGAGGTTCCGCTGTCTTAGAACTGTATGAGGAATTTGCTAGAGTGAAACAGCGAGCCACTTGTATCTGTATCTGTGCTTATAGCATCTCATCCTGCTGACTACCTGAACTGTTTGCATGCCGGCAACACCGTCGGCTGTTTGAGTTATGAGGAGACTTTTTTCTGCCCTGTTTGCATAGTAGCCTGCCTGGACCTGCAGTATTCAAAATATGCCCACCTACTTAGCATTAAACCTTTCGGTTGTTTTTTTTTTTTTCTAAGTATCTTTACTGTCTATATGAACTAGCCTGCAAGTTGTTAAAGTGTATATTGGCCAGATTAGACACCTGCTGATGGACTTATTTGACTCTTTTATGTGACTCTTTACATAGGGATGGCTGTTATAGATGTTGGATTGTAAATTTCCTCTATTTATAAGCAGGCTTACACAATTTTTTTTTTTTTGCAAGACGAGTATATTTGCAAATTTTACTTTACTGATTATAGACAGGCCTGTATTCACACCGGTTGTTTTGCTCAAACTGCAGATCCCCCCAGTATTAACTGTACAGTAAATTTTTGCAGGATGTAGGTGGGGTGAACAGTCCATAGAAACTGCTTATTTCCTGTACATAACTGGGCTAATAACTACAGGGTATATAACCCGCTTATGAAGGTCCAGTGGAAAATCTCAGCATAGAAAGGAGGGAAAGATTCTGATATAAAAGCTTGACATTTTAGGTCTTAAATAAACAGTAAACCCTGACAAAGGGCAACTGGAAAATAGAGGTTCCCACCTGGACTGTTAGCAATTTTGTTCAATAGTAGCCCCTTCAGTTAAGTACCTGATCGCCTGCACACTAGCTAGCTGGGCTAGCCATTGATACTCCCTCTGGCCCATCTGCACGGTAATTCGCCCACACACAGGTTTGCTCTGAAAAATGGACTGCTTATAAACAGGGTGAACCTCTCTGGGTAAAAGCCATATCCACAGGGTCTTTAAAAGCTACATAAGGAGACGGCGGTAGACTTAACCACAGATTCGTGTGGGCAAATTGCCATAGGTGGCAAGGCAAATTAAGCATCAGTAATAAAAGGTATTAAAACTGGAGAAGCGGAAAATTAGAAGCAAAAAAAACAGTATGAAAGGAAAGACTACGAAGGGCATAGAACCCAAAACCCCAAAAGGGAAAGCTAATACCTGCACGATTAAACAATATATGACCAAGGAGGCAAGCCCAAAGAGTCCAGGATTAAGAAAACAACAAAAAGCGCCACAAGAGAAGGCAAAGGACTCCAGGAAAAAGCAAGGAGAGACCTCGGATCAATCTAGAGATGAAACAAACACAGAAAGTGAAATGGAAATAAGTAAAATGGGCTTACGAAACACTGATGCCCAAATTCCGACTAAAATAGAAATGACCGAGATGTTCTCAAGACTGGAAAATGCTATAAAACTAGAAATTTCCACACTAATGCCCCGTACACACGGTCGGACTTTGTTCGGACATTCCGACAACAAAATCCTCGGATTTTTTCCGACGGATGTTGGCTCAAACTTGTTTTGCCTACACACGGTCGCACAAAGTTGTCAGAATTTCCGATCGCCAAGAACGCGGTGACGTCAAGCACGTACGACGAGACTAGAAAAGGCCAGTTCAGAACCAAGCGAGGCACCCTTTGGGCTCCTTTTGCTAATCTCGTGTTAGTAAAAGTTTGGTGAGAGACGATTCGCGCTTTTTCAGACTCGTGGCTTTCAGATCGTTTTCTGCCGTTCAGTTTGTGCTTGTGGGTTTGTATCTGCTCTTCAGTGCGTGCAGTCAGTTCGTATTGGAGTTCTCTGTCCGATCTTGTCCGCTCGTTGCTGTTTTTAAGGTCGCTCTTCACAGGCCTTGCTGTTCTTCAGTGCGTTCTGTTACTTCGTTCTGAGCAGCCGACCGTTTTCTAGCCATGTTGCGTATGCGTACTCCTCGTAGAGTTCGTGCTGTGCGGGGGCTTGGTGTTGGGGTCCTGACCTTGACACAAGTCCAGTCCATGAACAGGGTGGGGAGGAGTTCATGGACCAAGAATTGGTTGCTTCAGCGTGACCAGTTCTGTCATATGCCTTTGCTCCGTGAGATCCGTGAGAATAATCCTGATGATTTCAGGAACTTTCTCAGGATGACAGACCCCGTGTTTCACCGTTTGTTGGCTTTGCTGACCCCCTATATCAGCAGGCAGGATACCTGCATGAGGCAAGCCCTCACCCTGGAACAGAGGGTTTTTAATTACCGGCTGGCCAGAGCCCGAAGAGTGGTGGAGAACACATTTGGAATCCTGGCCAGCCGGTTCCGATTATTTATGACACCCATCCATATGGCGGAGTATAAACTGAACCATATAATACTTGCCTGCTGTGTTCTCCATAATTTTCTACGAAAACATTCAGCCAACTATGCTGGCTCAGTTGGTCCTGAGGCCGGAATCCCAAATACTTCAACAATGACGGCACTTGAAAGCGGCCGTCCTGGCTTGCCCTCCCTGAATGCCCGTGATGTCCGGTTACGATACCTAGAGTTCTTTGCGGGTAGGGGGGCTATCAATATGCCAGACAATATGTGACACCTTTTTCAAATAAAAAACAACCAAAAGAAATTCTTGGTGGACATTTACTGCTTGTGTTTGTTTTAGCTGACCCTGACAGAAATGTGTTGAGTGCAGAAAATGTCGTGATTGGGTAACCTTATAAAAAACAGTGTTGGCTGGTACTTCCTAAATGCAAAAACACATTTCACTACAAGTGCACTTGCAACTGCACTGAACCTGCACTTGTAGTGCAAAGAGGATTTGCCCTTAGGAAATAACCCCCATTTGTGCATAAAACAACAATTACATCACCCCAAAAGTGTTGTAGTGTTGAGACAATAATCCACACATTCTTGAGTAAGGCACTTTTTTATACCTGCACAATCACATGCGCATTTACCAAAGGTTTTTAAAACAAACCAACATGTTTGTTGTATAACAATGTTTGCAGTAGCATTATGAAAAATCAAAATATCCATTTCAGATAAAACAGGCCTGTGTAAAACCAACAAGAAAGCCAAAAAACTAGAACTTACAAAGTTCACATTAGGTAAAACCTGAAGGCTATATCAGACATCAGTATTTAGGAACTGGGTTTGATATAGCGTTCAGATGGGGGGAAAACACCCCTGGAAAAGCCAAATTTGGAAGATGCACACCAATTTACAAATGTCCACATGTGCTATCTGCCATCATGGGGGATCAAGGGACGTGTTTGGGGGGAGCAAGCCCTTCCTCAACGCTACTTTATAATTGAGGAAGGGGTTGCCCCCTCAAAACGCGTCCATTGATCTCCCGTGATGGCAGATAGCACATGTTGGCACACTGTGTGCATCCTCCAAATTTGGCTTTTCTAAACATTGAAAAAAGTTTGGTACCATAAAACAGGTGATTTTGTGGGGTTTAAATTCACCCCAAAACATCAATGATGTTATTATTTTTTTTAATAACATCACTGATTTGTTGCTGGATGTTTTGCAATTGGAGATTACACCCCATGATCTCCCCTATCAGTATCTGGGCACTTTCAGATGTAAATCGTTCTGGATCCCTCACATCACGATCACCTAAAAAGAGATAAAGAACAAAAAAAAAGGTCTCAAAAATCTGCCACCAGCCATCTCTTTTACCTGAGTCTGTGGTCGCAGACACTCACCTGTTGTGGTGCCAATCTCCACCACGTCTTCTTCTTCCTCCTGCTCTTCTTCTTGTGTTGGTATTTCCCCTTCTTCCAGAGGGGGGGGGTCTCTGGTCTCCTGGGATGAGGGGTGTCCGAGTCTTTTCTCCCCTATGTAAAACAAAAATGGTATACTTAGCACACAGATATTTGATGGCAGAACTATAGAAATAGGAAACATTGCTTGGAAGTGGGGTACAATTGTCTATTTTAGCCGAGTTCCAAGATGTATATTTTTTATTGCCCTTTGTCAAGCTGCAATACTTTACCTGTTTGGTACAAGCTTCACAGATGGAGACCCCCCTATAGTATACACTGGAGCACCTGTGTGGCCCCCTAATAAAAATGGTGTTCTTGTGTCCCACACTAGTGCTCCAGTGTCCAGATGTGAAAACAGCTGCTCAGTGTCCTCTCCTTACACACAATCTAGTTTGCATTTCATTCTAGTAACAAACCCATCTACACAAACAAATATTTGGCATCCAAGTAGGCCCCCAAAAATGTGTGAAAATGCATATGGCCTAAACAATGGTGTTCTAGAGGCCGAAAGAAAAATGTTTGATATGAACGAATAATGTGCCCATGAACATTAAAGTTGACCTTTGGAAACGTTACAACTAATCAAAGCATATGGAGCAGAACGAACGTAATAAAGACAGAAAGAATAGGAACACAGCACAACTACTTACTTTTTTGCAGCACTCTCCGGATCTTTCGGTACTGCTCTGGCTCTCTCAACTTCAGGTCCGACCACCGCTTCCTGAGCTGATCTTTAGACCTTCGTACCCCGAAATTCCGCTCTAGACTCCGGACCACTTTACCAATGATTTTGGCCTTTCGGATGTTGGGGTGGGGGTAAGACCCATATTTTCCGTCATAGTCGGACTTCCTCATGATGTCGACCATCTCCAACATCTCCCCAAACGACATATTTGTGGCCTTAAAACGTCTCCTTCTGGATCGGGACGTGCCTGGATCCGCCCTTTCCTCCTCCTCCTCCTCCTCGTTGCTACAATTAGCCCGCACCTGCTGTATGTCCGCCATCATGCTCTTCCCCCACTGCGCCAAACGAAAAGGGGCGGGGAATACACTAGAAAGAACGTCAGGGGCGGGCGGAGTTACATGCATGCGCAGTGTATATAAAGCGTAACACGCGTGCGTATTACGTTTGATCTGTGAGCGGAGGAAGGAGCATTGAACGCGGCGATCGTAAGAACGAAGGTAAGAGACAAACTTGGGCCTATACTGCTTCTATAGATTGAGGCCTATATTGTAACAAGATTAGGAGAGTTTGGTGTGACATTAGGCTTTGTCTTGTGTTGTGTCTTGCAGTGAACATGGATATGGTACTGGAAGATCTGGACTTCATTTCAGTCTTCATAGAGATGCTAAGGGAGCTGCCCTGTCTGTGGGAGATTAAACACCCCCATTACAAGAACCAAGCAAAGAGGAAGGCAGCACTGGAGCAATTGTGTGAAATTGTGAAGCAGGTGATCCCCACGGCAGACATCACTTTTTTAAAGATTTTCATTGGTGGCCTGAGGAGTACGTATCTGAGGGAGCGCACTAAAGTCCTTGATTCACAGAGATCCGGAGCAGCAGATGACATCTATGTCCCCAGGATGTTGTACTACAACAGGCTGCACTTTCTGGCAGGCCAGACTGAACCCAGGCCATCCCTCTCCAGTCTTCAATCCACGCTTCCTTCCCCCCCGGCTGAGGCTTCTGACACCCAACCTGGGCCTTCCAGGCCATATGTGGAGGAGCCCAGATTGAGCCAGGTATAGCATTCCTCTAAATATTTCTGCTTGTCCAATCAATGATGTTAATTAGATGTTAGTTGGGAGTACTAATTTATGATTGTGATTGATGATGCAAAAACTAAAACCATGTCCCTTTTTCATACACAGGGAAGTCTCAGCCAGGAGGTGGCTGATCTGCAGGTCCCTCCACCCCCCCTGAAAAGAGAAAGTGGCAGTAGGAGGAGTACCCTAGAGGAGGCTGCTATCAGATTTTTTTGTAGGGCTACAGAGGTCCTGGGAGCACCACACACCAGGCAGGAGAACCTTACTGCATTCATAGCCTATAAAATGCAGAGGATGGAGGAGGGCCAAAAAGCCATGTGTGAGGCCCTCATATCAGAGGCTCTGGCGAAAGGTGTGAGGGGCCAACTTACACCTCACACACAGCTTTGGGATGGTCCTCCTCCTCCTCCTGCAGGTCCTACTCCTCCTCCAGGTCCTACTCCTCCTCCTGCCACATCTCCAACTGCACAGCCACAGCCCGGAAGGAAGTGTGAAAGGAAGACCAGACAGTGAGGACCCTGGATCCAGTCTGGTCGGCCAAAAGATGCAGCCTCTTGTGGTACCACAGCCTGGGGACACTGATGTCATCTGCTGCTATCCGGATCTCTGTGAATCCCGGACCAGACTGCCCTCCCTTACATATGGACTCCTCAGGCCACCAATTTTGAGGTTTAACCACTTCAGCCCCGGAAGGTTTTACCCCCTTCCTGACCAGAGCACTTTTTACAATTCGGCACTGCGTCGCTTTAACTGCTAATTGCACGGTCATGCAATGCTGTACCCAAACGAAATTTGCGTCCATTTCTTCCCACAAATAGAGCTTTCTTTTGATGGTATTTGATCACCTCTGCCGTTTTTATTTTTTACGCTATACGCGGAAAAAGACCGAAAATTTTGAAAAAAAATGATATTTTCTACTTTTTGTTCTAAAAAAAATCCAATAAACTCAATTTTAGTCATACATTTAGGCCAAAATGTATTCGGCCACATGTCTTTGGTAAAAAAAATGTCAATAAGTGTATATTTATTGGTTTGCGCAAAAGTTATAGCGTCTACAAACTAGGGTACATTTTCTGGAATTTACACAGCCTTTAATTTATGACTGCCTATGTCGTTTCTTGAGGTGCTAAAATGGCAGGGCAGTACAAAACCCCCACAAATGACCCCATTTTGGAAAGTAGACACCCCAAGGAATTTGCTGAGAGGCATGTTGAGCCCATTGAATATTCATTTTTTTTGTCCCAAGTGATTGAATAATGACAAAAAAAAAAAAAAAAATTACAAAAAGTTGTCACTAAATGATATATTGCTCACACAGGCCATGGGCATATGTGGAATTGCACCCCAAAATACATTTAGCTGCTTCTCCTGAGTACGGGGATACCACATGTGTGGGACTTTTTGGGAGCCTAGCCGCGTACGGGGCCCCGAAAACCAAGCACCGCCTTCAGGATTTCTAAGGGCGTACATTTTTGATTTTACTCCTCACTACCTATCACAGTTTTGAAGGCCATAAAATGCCCAGATGACATAAACCCCCCCCAAATGACCCCATTTTGGAAAGTAGACACCCCAAGCTATTTGCTTTGAGGCATGTTGAGTCCATGGAATGTTTTATATTTTGACACAAGTTGCGGGAAAGTGACAAATTTTTTTTTTTTTTTTGCACAAAGTTGTCACTAAATGATATATTGCTCACACAGGCCATGGGCATATGTGGAATTGCACCCCAAAATACATTTAGCTGCTTCTCCTGAGTACGGGGATACCACATGTGTGGGACTTTTTAGGAGCCTAGCCGCGTACGGGACCCCGAAAACCAAGCACCGCCTTCAGGATTTCAAAGGGCGTACATTTTTGATTTTACTCCTCACTGCCTATCACAGTTTCGGAGGCCATGGAATGCCCAGGTGGCACAAACCCCCCCCAAATGACCCCATTTTGGAAAGTAGACACCCCAAGCTATTTGCTGAGAGGCATGGTGAGTATTTTGCAGCTCTCATTTGTTTTTGAAAATAAAGAAAGACGAGAAAAAAAAATTTTTTTTTTCTTTTTTCAATTTTCAAAACTTTGTGACAAAAAGTGAGGTCTGCAAAATACTCACTATACCTCTCATCAAATAGCTTTGGGTGTCTACTTTCCAAAATGGGGTCATTTGGGGGGGTTTTGTGCCACCTGGGCATTCCATGGCCTCCGAAACTGTGATAGGCAGTGAAGAGTGAAATCAAAAATTTACGGCCTTAGAAAGCCTGAAGGCGGTGCTTGGTTTTCGGGGTCCCGTACGCGGCTAGGCTCCCAAAAAGTCCCACACATGTGGTATCCCCGTACTCAGGAGAAGCAGCAGAATGTATTTTGGGGTGTAATTTCACATATTCCCATGGCATGTTTGAGCAATATATCATTTAGTGACAACTTTGCGCAAAAAAAAATAAAAAAAATAAAAAATTGTCTCTTTCCCGCAACTTGTGTCACAATATAAATTATTCCATGGACTCAACATGACTCTCAGCAAATAGCTTGGGGTGTCTACTTTCCAAAATGGGGTCATTTGGGGGGGGTTTGAACTGTCCTGGCATTTTATGCACAACATCTAGAGGCTTATGTCACACATCACCCACTCTTCTAACCACTTGAAGACAAAGCCCTTTCTGACACTTATTGTTTACATAAAAAAATAATTTTTTTTTGCAAGAAAATTACTTTGAACCCCCAAACATTATATATTTTTTTTAAAGCAAATGCGCTACAGATTAAAATGGTGGGTGTTTCATTTTTTTTTTTCACACAGTATTTGCGCAGCGATTTTTCAAACGCATTTTTTGGGGAAAAAACACACTTTTTTACATTTTAATGCACTAAAACACACTATATTACCCAAATGTTTGATGAGATAAAAAAGATGATCTTAGGCCGAGTACATGGATACCAAACATGACATGCTTTAAAATTGCGCACAAACGTGCAGTGGCGACAAACTAAATACATTTTTAAAAGCCTTTAAAAGCCTTTACAGGTTACCACTTTAGATTTACAGAGGAGGTCTACTGCTAAACTTACTGCCCTCGATCTGACCTTCGCGGCGATACCTCACATGCATGGTGCAATTGCTGTTTACATTTGACGCCAGACCAACGCTTGCGTTCACCTTAGCGCGAGAGCAGGGGGGACAGGGGTGCTTTTTTTTTTTTTTTTTTTTTTTTTTCTTTATTATTATTATTTTTTTATCTTATTTTTAAACTGTTCCTTTCATTTTTTTTTTTTAAATCATTTTTATTGTTATCTCAGGGAATGTAAATATCCCCTATGATAGCAATAGGTAGTGACAGGTACTCTTTTTTGCAAAAATTGGGGTCTATTAGACCCTAGATTTCTCCTCTGCCCTCAAAGCATCTGATCACACCAAGATCGGTGTGATAAAATGCTTTCCCAATTTCCCAATGGCGCTGTTTACATCCGGCGAAATCTACGTCATAAAATGCTCGTAGCTTCCGGTTTCTTAGGTCATAGAGATGTTTGGAGCCACTCTGGTCTCTGATCAGCTCTATGGTCAGCTGGCTGAATCACCGGCTGCATTTTCAGGTTCCCTGTTGAGACAGGAGAGCCAGAGAAAAACACGGAAGATGTTGGGGGGGGGGCATTCCCTCCCACTGCTTGTAAAAGCAGTCTAGAGGCTAATTAGCCACTAGGATTGCTTTTACATGAAAGCCGACCGCTGGCTGAAAAGAATGATACCAAGATGATACCTAAACCTGCCGGCATCATTCTGGTGTAACCACTCAAAGTCGTGAATGGCATACCTGAAGACAAAAAAATGGTTAACAATAAAGCACAGTAAACGGTAAGGTATAAAAAATTGCATACCTGAAAAGCAAACATGATAAAACATAATAACAATAAAACATTGCAGAATAGAATACAGTAAAAAAGAGCAGAACAATAGAGAGAGAATAGAGAGAGAGAGAACAATAAAACGACAACTATTTTTATTTTATATTTTTGTTTGTGTTTTTTTTTTTTTTTTTTTTACACTTTTTTTGTAACTAACTTTTATAACTGTAACCGGTTCCAGGTTCGGGTCTCTCAAAATGCGATGGCATCTCGGGAGACCCTGTGAAAGTGTACCTAGTCTGTGCAATGCTGTACCCTACGCTAATACTCAACTAGTGAATGGTAGCGTTCAAAACATTCACCAATGCAAAGACCAGGATTGTCAGGACAGGAGGGACAATAATAGCGGGTGTCACGCCTATATCCGCGCTTGCTGCAGACACAACATCTTTTTTGGGGGGTTCGCTGGATAGGGGTACTCGGGAGGACATAAAGAAAATGCCTCTCATGCAGCCGACTGCATTTGGTTGGGGATGTGAATGGGGGAAGTACAGGCGCTGCAGAAGTGGTGGGCTCCCAATTAGGATTGGCGAATGCAGCAGGAAGGGCACTATGGGCATGACGGGCCTGTGTTTGTCTTCTTCTTGGTGGCAGCGGGACACTACTTGTGCTTGCCACCTCACCAGCTTGAACTGCACTTATGTGACTCGCCACGTCACCACGTGTTACTGCAGTGCTGGTTTGACTACGACCGGGGTGTACTAGGCCGCTGGCGCTTGCCAGTTCACCAAAACGCTACAAAAAAAACTGTTAGCGATCGCAGGGATCAGGCCTGACTCTGCGAACGCTGCAGTTATGCGTTTAGAGTTTTGTAAGTGACAGTGATCGATCGATACTGCACTTGGGTGGGCTGGGCCGGGCCGGGCGGAGGGGCAAAACGCAGGTGCTAGCAGGTATCTGGGCTGATCCCGCTAACACTGCGTTTTTGGGAACCCTAAACTGCTGGGGACACTAGTATAGATCTAATCGGATCAGATATTGATGCGATCAGATACTATACCACTAAGGGAGGCGTATGCTGCGTGCGTGGGTGTTAGCGGTACTGGCGCTAATCTGACGCTGCCTGGGGCTGGTGCTTGCCAGTTCACCAAAATGCTACCAAAAAAACTGTTAGCGATCGCAGGGATCAGGCCTGACTCTGCGAACGCTGCAGTTATGCGTTTAGTGCCTTGTAAGTGACAGTGATCGATCGATACTGCACTTGGGTGGGCTGGGCCGGGCGGAGGGGCAAAACGCAGGTGCTAGCAGGTATCTGGGCTGATCCCGCTAACACTGCGTTTTTGGGAACCCTAAACTGCTGGGGACGCTAGTATAGATCTGATCAGATCAGATATTGATCCGTTCAGATACTATACCACTAAGGGAGGTATACGGTGCGTGCGTGGGTGTTAGCGGTACTGGCGCTAACCTGACGCTGCCTGGGGCTGGTGCTTGCCAGTTCACCAAAACGCTACCAAAAAAACTGTTAGCGATCGCAGGGATCAGGCCTGACTCTGCGAACGCTGCAGTTATGCGTTTAGTGTTTTGTAAGTGATTGTGATCGATCGATACTGCACTTGGCTGGGCTGGGCTGGGCTGGGCGGAGGGGCAAAACGCAGGTGCTAGCGGGTATCTGGGCTGATCCCGCTAACACTGCGTTTTCGGGAACCCTAAACTGCTGGGGACGCTAGTATAGATTTGATCGGATCAGATATTGATCCGATCAGATACTATACCACTAAGGGAGGCATATGCTGCGTGCGAGGGTGTTAGCGGTACTGGCGCTAATCTGACGCTGCCTGGGGCGACGCATATCACCGCCGGGCGATCAGGGGGCTAAACCTTTATTCGGTAATAAACGGCGGGTGCCCTGACACTATAAAAAATAAACGAACTAACCAGCGTCACCCGTAACAGTTATACGGTGATCAGTGGTGAAAGGGTTAACTAGGGGGCAATCAAGGGGTTAAAACATTTATTAGATAGTATATGGGGGTCCCTGTCGCTATAAAATGCTGACGGCGAACCTAAATATTTACGTTCCTAACTAGCGTCACCAGCGACACTAATACAGCGATCAGAAAAATGATCGCTTAGCGACACTGGTGAGGGGGGGTGATCAAGGGGTTAAAACTTTATTAGGGGGGGTTAGGGGGGTATCCTAGACCTAAAGGGGGGTAATACTCACTGCCCTAACACTAACTGTCACAAACTGACACTATGCAGTAATCAGAAAAAAAAAAAAAAAAAAAAATACTGCTAATGTCAGTTTGTGACAGGGGGGGGGGTGATTGGGGGGGGATCGGGGGGCGATCGGGGGGGGGATCGGGGTGTAAGGTATGCCTGGCATGTTCTACTGTGTGTGTGTTGTGTGCACTTACATGTCATCTCTCCTCGGCGCTGGAACGGAAACTGCCAGACCGAGGAGAGATGACATCACATCCTCTGCCTGTGTGAAACGACACACAGGCAGAGGAGGATTCCCATTGGCTGGGAGCGATCGCGAGGGGGGGGCCACGATCGGATGGTCTCCCCCTCGCCTCCCGACGCTCCCAGTCAAATGCCGACCGCCGATGGCACCGGGGGGGGGTCCGATCGGACCCCCCGCCCGCGGGAGGCAGATCACGTACGGGTACGTGATTTTGCCTGCCCGTGCCGCTCTGCCGCAGTATATATGCGGTAGGCGGTCGGCAAGTGGTTAAGAATTGATGTCTGCCGTGGGGGTCCCAGGCTTCACTAATTTCTCCTGTTGATCCAGTGTTGCCTTCATCTTTGTTTGGTTCTGAGCCCTTAATAAAGGATTTTTGTTTTGAATTATACTCTCCTATGTGTTTTACTTCAAAAATGATGGTTTGTTTGTGAGGATTCAGGTACATTTCTAATATACAATGTGAAATGAACAAGGGACACCAACAACAAACAATCTCCTTGAGATTAAATAATAAAAGATATCAATGGTGTTGGGGTAACTTGCCACACAAAACACACACAAAAATATTCTGGAGTAAAAATAAAAATAACATTGAACAAAGATCAGCCTTGGAAAAAATCCAAACATTAAAGAAAAAAAAAGGCTTAAAAACAAAAAAAAAAACATAAAAAATATCAAACTGTCAGATGTGACAACTAATAACAATATATTGAGGGAATCCCACTAAAAAAACACAAATAAAACTTTGTGAGAAGTGTGTGTGAATATGAGCAGCAAAACTACTTAATTCTTGTCACATTATAAAGAAGAAGAGAGTGCGCTGTATTAAACCATTTTTTACATTGCAACGTGACGAAAGTGCTGTATCCATTGCGAACGCTAAGTTTACCAGAACGAGCTGTCCCATGTCGGAATTTCTTCTGAGCATGCGTGGCACTTTGTGCGTCGGAACAGGCCACACACGGTCGGAATTGACGCGATCGGATTTTGTTGTCGGAAAATTTTATCTCCTGCTGTCCAACTTTGTGTGTCGGAAAATCCGATGGAAAATGTCCGATGGAGCCCACACACGGTCGGAATTTCCGACAACACACTCCGATCGGACATTTTCCATCGGAAAATCCGACCGTGTGTACGGGGCATAAGAGTCGACTTGGGCCAATTGTTGAAACGTGTAGAGGAGACAGAAGGGGGAACGGATATACAAGCTCAGAAATTGAGAAAATTAAATGAACAGGTCAAAATAATGCAACTAGATCAGAGGAAAATCTTATATAAATTAGAAGATCAAGAGAACCAGAATAGAAGACAAAATCTGAGAATCCGTGCTCTACCAGAGGAAAGAGGAGAGGACTTGAGAAAAATTAGGAATATAATATTCAATCCTCTCCTGAATAAAGGGGCCGAAGATAGTCTTGAGATCAAGATAGTCCATCGATTTAGAAAACCTAAAAACATAACAGATGACCAGCCGAGAGACATTATTGTCAGATTTCAACTGTATGAAGATAAAGAGGAAATATGGGGAAAAATGCGGGGAAGACCACCCATAAAATATAAAGGGGCCGAGCTCCAAATCTTTACTGACTTGGCCCCAGAAAAACTCTCTAGGCGACGATTACTAAAACCTTTATTGGAGCAAATGCGGGCACAGAACATCAAATATAATCGTGAATTTCCAGAATGTTTAATAGGCCAAAAAGATAGAAGGTCAAGGTGACTAAGGTTTCCGGAAGAATGAAAAGATTTTTGTAGCCAGCTTGATTTACAGCTTCCAGCCATCCCAGGATGGACAGAGGGAATAGTGTCATGATAGACAGAAGTGAATAGTAGTAAATAAGTGGTTAATTAGCCTAGACGAAGAAGTAGGAATAAAGAAGAAGGATGATGAACTGACCAGAAGAGACAGGGGGTGCGGGGATGTGGGGGGAGGGCACAGATGTGTGGGGACAGAGCAAATGGGGTCTGAAATAGGCATTGAATGGCCCCCCTGGGCGCTCCCGACCCACCCCTCTACCAACGGTATAGGGGGGAGGGGGTGGGAACGGGGGGGCACGGTCGGAGCCACACCTCAAGGTTGGAGAACCACGGGTGGGATCGGACTACAGTTCTACCTATGGTTCAAGGGCCAGTAAGTGACCAAGAGGGGGGAGGGGGGAGGGGGGTGGGTGAGGTGTGGGTGAGGGGGGGTTGGGATGGGGGGAGGGAGAAGTACTTCGCAAAAAAGAACAGTAATTCCTCATAGTAGACAGAGGCCCCATTATAGGGGTCTATACCCCCAGAGTTCTAATAGATTAGGGACCCCCCAGGAGGGAACAGTAAGAAACAAATGGGGGAAAGGAAAAAAAAGGAAAATAGATGACAGCTGCAAACTTTTTGACATACAATGTCCGAGGTCTAAATACGCCAGCTAAGAGACATAAAATCTTAAAAGAACTTAAGCAGTATAGAGCAGAAGTGGTGTTTCTAGAGGAGACTCACTTTTACCAGGAAACAAATGTGAAACCTTACACTAAAGATTTCCCGAACTGGTACTATGGGGACTCAACTACTAAGAGGGCTAAGGGGGTAGCAATTGGGTTTGCGAAGGGGACAAGGTTCACATTGGAGGATAGAATGACAGATCCCAAAGGTCGATACCTCTTCCTAAAATGAAGACTGGGGAAATGACATGTACACTGGCAAATATATACTGCCTGAACAGGAACTCCATAAAGTATTTGAAAGAGATCATGGGCAAGTTAATGGACTTTAAGAAGGGAGATTTGATATTGACCGGAGACCTGATTTTTTGCATGCACCCTAGACTGGATACCACATCCTGTGTACAAGGGAATGATTAAGCAGAAAATACACCAATGCCAAATGATGGATGTGTGGAGGGTTCAGCACCCAAAGACACAGGATTACACATTTTACTCCCCTGTACATGGGACGTACATGGGACGTACTCTAGGTTAGACTATATAATGGTCGACCATAGGTTACTGGGATGGGTAATTGAAACAAACATAGAAATATCTACGCTATTGGACCACTCCCCAATAACAATGAAGATGAAGATACCAGGAACCTATAGACAGTCTTACTCATGGTGATTGAATGAAGCCCTATTGCAGGACGAGATAGTAGTAGACACGGTCCAAAAAGAAATAGAACAATACTTCTTAATTAACGATACCAAGGAAATTTCAGAAGCTACCCTATGGGAGGCCCATAAAGCCTACATTAGAGAACAAAAAACATGAATCAAAAAGAAAAAACTGCGCTTGGAAAAGAAAAATAAAGCTGCGGTTATAAGTGTGGTACACCAATAACAAGATAATAAACAAAAACCGCGCTAAGATAATAATGGATTACTAAAAATGTGTAATCTTAGTATAATCCGTGCAATCCCATATAAATGTCCACAACAAATGAGGGAAGTGGAGCTGTTATACGTGAATAACATGAAAGTTCATCCAATGTGATAAAATGATAAACAGCAGTGGAACTGGAGAACACCAAAATGCTGCGCTTACCAGACGTAAGCCAAATAGGAACAGATGGCTTAAACCCAGCCTGGGCCTTTAAACAGATGATCTAGCCGAATCAGGATGATCACACTCGTCTCATATGTCCAGTCCATAGAGGTATTTATCCAAAAATATATAACACAAACATAGCGTAATACTGATATTTATAAGAACACTCAAAATGTGAAAAAAGTGCAACACTCAACAGAAAACTAATCATGTGTATCATATATCATCCAAAGTTGACGCAGCAACTAGGGATGGTAAGTGAGTGTCATGCAATCATGCAAAAAAGTGAAATAGGGTGAAATAGGTAAATGGAATTTGCAACACCCAATAACTATTTATAGATTCAGGTAATGGTAAGACTGTACCAAATCACCCAAAAATAAACATATGCAAAAGAAAAAAATTTCAAAAATAAACATGAAAAAAAAGGAAGAAAGCAGAACCCTTTACAGATAGCACATCGCATGCACAAGCTGCTTACCAGATGACAAATTCAAATAGGCAAAGTGTCACACAACCCAACGTGTAAATAGAATAGGATTACACCAGCGAACCTAGGGGATATTCTGCTTACCAGACATCCTCATAGAGTAGGCAGATGGGATGGAGCGCAAACAGGCTCCTATCTGGAGCGGCGTAGACGCGTCCTGGCCAGTCAAGCCAAAGCTCAGCAGTGCATAAGAAGTAAAAATACCCAATAGTATAATACTGTATAATCCGGTTTATTCAAATAAAGAGTTACACTTACATAAAAAGAAGTTAAAACAGCGAGAAATTGGAGCCGGCTGGCACACAAACATACTCCCGTCCTCACAGGGCAAACGTGGTGACGTCAGCACGTCCCTCCCAGACGCGTTTCGTCACACGCTGATGTTTTCAATGGGGAACGGGCAGCATGCTGAGCCACCACGTTAAATACACACACCAAGCCTCGCCCTGAGTTCCGAAAAGGGAGACACACGGCGCCATCTTGAATGTGGGCATCTATATACATTACTGCCAGGAATGGGATCCGGTGGACAATCAGAAGTGCCGCAGGATCAACATCCCTCAAATAAATGTTGCTAAATCTAAAAACGCTAAAATAACATGTACATACATACATTATTACAAGAAATGCTCAAACATATTCTAAATTACCATCTGTATGGAAAATAAACGAATATTATGGCAAATGGGTAATATGTATACAACCATTGCCAAACTCTAGAGATCCAAGGTATTGCACCCCCTACAGGACTAAACATGTAACATAGGTCTCAATAGTAAATAAATATTTTGCCCATGCAATTAAAAATAATATAAAATATAAGTATAAAAATAAAGAATAAAAGTATCCAAAAATTTTTTAAAAAAAATAAAAGTTATGACATGGTATTTTAAACAAACTACACCAAACAGAACTACCTCAAAGGGACAGGTAGCATGATTAAACCCAGCCCAGAAAAAATTATATATATATAAATAGTAAAAAACCTTAAATTAAAGAGGGTCAGGGTTATAGGATACTCACTAATTCCAATATATTCGATTCACCCTTGTAAAAAACAAAATAGGATATATTCTATTCACCCCTATGCATACCCTGAATCACATATCAGGAATTGTCAATGAACGCATTAACGTCCACATCTATATTTAGTAGATGGGGTGTGTAGCTTTTAATTCTATGGACCCATGACATCTCTAGTTTAGAAATGTCCTGTACCATAGAGCTCCCTCGCCAATGGGGTTGATAGCGGTCAATGCCCAAAAAAAGGGTGTTGGCAGGGTTCCTGTCGTGTACCAAACGGTAGTGTTTGGAAACTGAGTGATTTTTAAAACCCGTCAGAATATTAGTGACGTGCTCATTAAGCCTCACTTGGAGGGGGCGCTTAGTCCGTCCCACATATTGCAAGCCACAAGGGCATTGCAACATGTAAACCACCCCTATGGTGGAACAAGTAATAAATGGGGTGATAGGGTGGGTTAGCCCGGTTACCGTGGACACAAAGGACTGAGTCCTCCTGTTGAGACAGGAACTGAGAGAACACACCCGACACTTATTACATTTATAGAAACCCGTCAATTGGTTGAAAAAAGTTGTCTTGGTAGTTGGAGGATTAAGTATCCCAGGGGCCAATTGGTTCCTCAATGAAGGAGCCCCTCGGAAAACAACTTTGGGTTTAGATGGTAGAGCCTCCTTCAACACTCAATCATTGGTGATGATATGCCAATGTTTAGAGACCAATTGTTTTATTTCCTTGTGCTGAAGGGAATAGGTGGTAATAAAAGGTACCCCAAAATTGTGATCCAAAACCCTGGGCCTGGGTTTATCACACAATAGGAGCTCCCTGTCCATATCCTGTACATCCTTCAAAACAGGCACAAGGCTCTCTCTGGAGTAACCTTTTTCAAGGAATCTTTCCGTGAGAGTGTCGCTCTGCAATAAGAATTTATCAGGATCTGAACAATTCCTACGTAATCTCATATATTGGCTTTTTGGTATTGCATTAAGCCAAGGTCTATAGTGACAGCTTTCTAAAGATATGTAGGAATTGCGATCACTTTCCTTGAAAAAGGTGGATGTAGATAAACGACTATCCTCTATGGTCAAGGTAAGATCCAGAAAATGAATCTGGGTCTGACTCACCTCAAAGTTCAGATAAATGCCTCGATCGTTTACATTCAGGGAGGATAGGAACTGCTGAAGGTCCTGGCCATCACCGTCCCATAGGAGGAGGATGTCATCTATATATCTTGCCCACAAAACAAGATGGGGACTACGGTGGGCATAGATGACATCCTCCTCCCACTTGGCCATGAAAAGATTCACCAAGCTAGGGGCATACTTAGCCCCCATAGCAACACCACGACTCTGACGGTAAAATTTGTTGGCGAACCAAAAGTAATTGTGGGAGGCCGCAAACACAAGCAGCTCCATAATGAAAGAAACCTGATCTGGGGGAAGACCTGATTCCCTTACCAAAGTATCCTTTACCGCATTCAAACCCATTTCATGGGGAATAATAGTGTATAGGGAGGATACGTCGGCACTAACCATCCACATTCCTGGTTTAATAACAACATTAGAAAGGAGGTTAAGCACATGGCGTGTATCCTTAATGTAGGAAGGCATTTTTTGAACAAGGGGCTGAAGAAAAAAATCAATGTATCTGCCCACCCGGGACGTGATTGAATCGATGCCACTCACAATGGGGCGTCCCGGGGGGCAGATAGGATTTTTATGGACCTTGGGTAGGTAATATATAATGGGAGTTTTGGGGGCTTTCGGAATTAAATAAAGACTCTCCTTCTCCCCCAAAATCCCCAACGTCAAACCCTTAGAGATGATCCTACGGAGTTCCTTTGTATAACTCTTTATGGGGTCAGCAGGTAGAGGAGTATAAGTATCAACATCCCCAAGGATCCTAGCCATTTCAGCTAGATAATCCTTCCGATCTAATACCACTATCCCTCCCCCCTTATCCGCAGGACGAATAACCAAATCCCTTTTTTTACATAAAGATTCTAAACCCTCTTGCATAATTTTTGAGTTTTTGGCATTTTTTATTTCTCTTGTACATTAAGAGATGGAATCTCAAGGAATTTGAAAAAATGTGGAACCCCTGGCTTGAAAAATTAGGTTACAATAACTAGCAGTGGAAGTGAGAAAACCTGTCCAGATGGGAAGGGAGGGTGGGTATGCGGGGTATGGTAAGGGGATATTCTATTTAACATGCATTGCAATGCCAGTTTGCTGTAAAAACAAAGATGTTAATAATAATGTTATAAAATGGCTACTCCTTTTTATATGAGCATGGAGCTTCCACACACTGGACACCGCTGTCTAGCCTCTCTCAACCAGGAACCAACATCCCCTGAGGTGAAGGATCCTCAGTGAAGCCTGCACACCAGCACATCCCAGGACAACACAACCCCTGATGGACATCGCCACCACATCTGAACTGACTTACCAGTAAGTGTATATATTACACCTTCACCATATAACAGTGTCAGCAGAGTTGGTGCCTCCACACCCCTCTTTCCTTTTCAGTACTATGCTCACAGAGGCTATAGACACCCTCTGAGGACGGCTGCCTCCTCTCACCCCAGGCCTTTTTTGTTCTAACATTAATGTTCAATCAGAACCATCATTATACAATTCCATTCCTGACATCACAAAATCTGAGCGCCGGAAAACCTTTCCTCTTCCCTCCTTTTTATATGGGATGTAATTTTAAGAAACTTTAATAAAGATTATAAAAGAGAAAAAAAAAAGGAAATAAATAAAATATCAACAAGACCTCTTTCATGGATAGGGCGCATCAACACCGTAAAGATGATAATAGTTCCGAAGGTACTGTATAAGTTTCAAATGATCACTAACGTAACCATATTTTAAAACATTAAAATCTATGATAACAAAGTTCATATGGCAAAATAAAAAACATAGAATAGCATACTCTGTATTAAGAAATGGGAAAAAACAAGGGGGGTTAGCTGTCCCAGACCTTAAAATGTATTATAATGCAGTGGCACTTACACGAGTGGTGGAATGGGCAAAGGATAAAAATGAAAAAAGATGGGTTAATTTAGAAATTGAAATGAGTAGTACACAATTAAGAAGTATAATATGGAACCCTCCACAATATAGGGTATTGGGAGAAAACACTCACGAAATTACACAAAATGCACTTAAAATATGGGATTGGATCCACAAACAAAATAAATGGGAATACAACTCACCTTTAATATCACTTAAGGATAATGATTAGTTTACACCAGGGAAATGGTCAATAGGTGGGAATTGGATAAAAAAGGAAAAACGCACAACTAAGAGACATACGGTAATAAGTATGGGTAAAATAAACACAATAAACACAGTAAAATAAAATTTCAGGGGTGGGATATATAGCAAAAATGCCAAGAGAAAATAATGGGTGTTTTGTACAAGGTGTTTTCTTTTAATATTGTATGATGGTATTTGTATAAAATAGATAAATAAATTTTAAAAAAAATTGTAAGTCTGTTAACTTGCTGCACATTTTTTATGGCAAGTTGTACACTTGCAGAGCACTTGAAGCACAAGTTCTAATTGACACTTTTCTAATTTGTAGTAAATTTGTGTGGCAAGTCTCTAGCTAAAGCAAAGTTGCAGTGGTGATTCTACAGCAAGAGCTCTGCAAGTCACTGTGACCCTTGTGGTGGGATGACTATTGCACAACATAACTGAACCAGAACTTGCAGCAGACTTGCAGAATGTTTGCAAAGAAAGTTGATCTGGAGTCATGCAATGTGGATTTTCTGCAATTGTGCAAAAATGTGTAAAGCCTGACAAGTCTAGCAATAGCTTATCATTTTCAAACTTGCAGCACAATTGCTTGCTATCTGGTATACTACATATTTAATTTTTTCACATGTAATGTTTTTTATGCTCTTCCCATTTTGCATACATAAGGGCAGTATTACTTTTTTTGGGTACTCTATTCAGTTTTCATACATTTTATTATTATTATTATTTTAGTTCTAAATATATTATTAGCTACAACTTAGCAACATGTATCATATGTGCACAAACTTAATTTTTACTTCATTGTTTCTATTACAACCAATATTTATGGATCATTGTGTATTTATTTGAGCTCCTTAAAAATATGCCTAGAAAACCACATTTTAATTTAGCAGTAGAAACAAATCTTATCATTTACAATTTCCCAATTTACTGTAGCCCCACCAAAGGGGTGTCTCCTAATCCCTGAAATTTGTTGGCTTTTGATTTACTGGTTTTAAACCAAGAAAAAATCTGACTGCTTTCTATAGCTAAAGCTCCTCTTGGTATCTTTTTGGAGCTACTCAAATCCAGTATTTCTAATAAAAAGTTTTATGCCGCGTACACATGAGCGGACTTGCCAACGGGCTAAACTCAGTCAGAATTTCTGACGGAAAGATTTAGAACATGTTCTTTATCTGAGTCCGTCGGAAATGCCGACAGAAAAAGTCAGATAGGCCATACATACGGTTAGAATGTCCGACCAAAAGCTCCCATAGGACTTTTTCTGTCGGGAAGCTCGGCCGTGTGCACGCGGCATTAGATATGCTCCCACAGCATCTGTACACTAACACCTTTATCTATTCCAAGAGAATGCTCTTTTTTTGGGGGGGGTGGATTGCAATTTTGAACTGTAACTAATTGGTCTTTCAGAAGGTAAAATAGAGGTGAAAATGAGTAAAACTTTCAAACTCTTATTCATATGCAATGATAGACTCTTCTGATGTGTGCATTGAAACTTTGGAAACTTTGAAAAAATACCCACTGATCTACATTCTTGGTGTGCATCCATATTTTTCTTAGCAGACTGACAAACAATAAAAGTGGCAAGTGAAAAAACGTCCTCCAAAAAATTGTCGGCCAGTGGATAAGTGTTCACCATCCATGCCCTTCACCAAGCGCTTCACAGCTTCTTACCAGAGTACCAGTGGCTCAATGTGTTTCATTGACAGAGAACATCATGAGGGGATAGGAGCATGGCACTCCTTCTTTGGCTCATTGTATCAGCTTTATTGATCTCTTAATAATCATTATATGCTGGTTAAAGCCAGCCCATACTCATATTACTACTCAGTGGGAGGTCTGCCATTCCTTAACCACTTCCGGACCACCGCACGCCGATATACGTCCTCACTTTGAGGACGGATATCGTTGTTATGACAGCAGCTAGCTGCCATAACCCTGGCATCATCGTGTTCGGCCGGCGGTCCGGTACAAGATAAAACTGGTCTCTGCAGCGGATTTGCCACAAGATCACTTTTATCGGCGGCGGGAGAGGGCCCCCCCTCCCGCCGCAATCCGGTTCCCTCCGCTTACCGGAGTCATCGGCAGCGGCGGAGGCAATCGGATCCTTCCCGTGGCTGTGCACGGAGACGAGTGAGGGGAAGATGGCCCCCACCTATCTCCATGACACTTCCGCCCATAGCTCTTAAAGGGCCATTTTTTTTTCATTTTTTTAAATGACAATTTTTATTGCATTTTAGTGTAAACATGAGATCTGAGGTCTTTTTAACCCCAGATCTCATATTTAAGAGGTCCTGTCATGCTTTTTTTCTATTACAAGGGATGTTTACATTCCTTGTAATAGGAATAAAAGTGACACAATTTTTATTTATTTTTTTAAAACAGTGTAAAAAAAAAAAAGTAAAATAAATAAGAAAAAAAAATTTAAATGCGCCCTGTCCCACCGAGCTCGCATGCAGAAGCGAACTCATACGTGAGTCGCGCCCGTATATGAAAATGGTGTTCAAACTACACATGTAAGGTATCGCCGTGATCGGAAGAGCAAGAGCAATAATTCTAGCTCTAGAGCTCCTCTGTAACGCAAAACATGCAACCTGTAGAATTTTTTAAATGTCGCCTATGGAGATTTTTAAGGGTAAAAGTTTGTCGCCATTCCACGAGCGGGCGCAATTTTGAAGCATAACATGTTGGGTATCAATTTACTCAGCGAAACATTATCTTTCACAATATAAAAAAATTGGGCTAACTTTACTGTGTGTTTTTAAAAAAAGTGTATTTTTAAAAAAAATGTGCGCCTGTAAGACCGCTGTGCAAAAATGGTGTGACAGAAAGTATTGCAATGACCGCCATTTTATTCTTTAGGGTGTTAGAAAAAAAAATGTATAATGTTTGGGGGTTCTAAGTCATTTTCTAGCAACTAGTAACAAAAACTATTTTTAACTTGTATACAACACATCTAAAAGAGAGGCCCGGTCCTTAAGTGGTTAATGGGTTCATAGGTGCAGGACCATGTTTGCCAGGCTTCAGTGCCCCCTGGTGTTTCCAGGTTGAGTTTTTTTTCTTTTTTTTACAAGAAATTCCAGGTTGAGTTTAGCACCTTTTAGATGCTCCTCTTTACGATTGGCTCTTCTATCCAGTACAACATACGTTGACTCCAAAGTTGGGCGGAAAGGCCAAAATTTCTCAGACTCCATTTTTAAACCAAACATAGAAAGTTCTTTGATACACCAATGAACGATTACAAGGTTACCTCTTATATCCCTGAGGAAGGAGTCACATAGTCTCTGAAACGGGTCGGTGGTGGATACCAGATTATATCATCATCTTGCTGTTTCAGTTGGTGTATCTTCAGTTGTTCATATCATGTATATTGCTTGTTTCCTGTCTTTTACTGATGATTAATAATAAATATCTGTTTTTAATAATTTATCTGTTATGTGTTGGAAGTGCTTATAAAGTCCCACAACTGGGGAACCTCTATGTCTATATTCATATTTAGGGATGTGGCACACTCTGGAGTCTAATCACCGATACCCCCATGTTCTGGCACTTGTTACACATTTGCTGGAATTTGAGTATATGTGGATGCGCATTTTTAACTACTTACTAATTGTTATTTATCTAATATTCAGATAATTGTGAGTGCAGCTCCTGTCATATAGTAACATACTAAGCGCAGAAAGTTTTTTTATATACAAAAATAATAATAGAGCTTAAATAACCCTACAAGGTAAATGACCAATCAGAGTAGATGAGAAAAACAATTTAAAACGCGATTTACTAACTTGCTTGTGATGATTGTAGCCTTAATAGCACACTTGCAACAAAAACAACTGAATGCTGTCCATAATATGTTTTTATTTGCACTAACATTCAGGACAAGTGGTGTTCCCTTCTTGATCCAAGCAGCACTGCTGACCCCAAATGCGTGTTCTCAAAATTTTAAATTCCTTGTAAATCTCTTGTACAAATCTTTTTTTCCTGAGGACAGAAGTCAAGTGACATCCTCAGATCCTCAAAAGTGGTAATAACAAGTGGCATAGAATCATATGACATACATTCCATTATTGTCTGGAGACTCCCTTAAAAGCATCAAAAGACATACATTTTCCATTGATAAGTATAATACTGCTTTTTGAAAGAATGAATGCAAAATAGCTAAAATTTCAGGAAAGATCATATTGTTTAAGTGCATATTTTTGCATGTGCATGTGTTTTTGTGTATGCCTCATACAAAGCCCTAAAAAACAGCAAACTTTAAAATAATATGTTAAGACGTCAGCCTGGTAGGCTATTTGTGCATCCAGACCCCGTGGCATTAAGAAAAAATAAAAAATAAATTCTTAATATTTATTCAAAGCAGACCACAGCCAATTTCATGGAACAGATTGTGGTTGATCCGTGCTGTGTGTCTCTGTGTGCCAAATAAATAAATATGTTGTCATAAGGGCACAATGTCTTCTGGCATAAATAGCCTGATGAGTTGGCTCCTTATACCTAATACCAACAGGTGCGTGCGGGAAAAGTTTTTCTTGGGGTTGTGTATGTGACCAAGTGTTGGCTGTTCACTGCCAACAGAAATAGAGGGACAAATCAAAACAAAAAAACTAAACAAAAAAAGTCAAGACGAGGGCAAGTTCAAGGAGAACAACAATTTAGTTATTCTAATGCCGCGTACACACGGTCGGACTTTCTGTCCTACTTGGTCCGGCACACTTTTTGCCGGACTTTGTCCGCCAGGTGCGCCGGACTTTAAAACGGGCGGACTTGCCCACACACGACCGGACTATTGCGGCGGGCTAAGTCTGCCCGTCATTCCGACGGACTTTCGCCGGAGTTACGGCGGACTTTCAGAATGAACGGACTTGCCCACACACGGACAAGTCCGTTCATTTTGAACGTGACTCAGGTGCGACAGGACTAGAAAAAGATGTCAATCTTGCCGCTTTTATCAGCGATTTTGACACCTTGCGAGCCCCGTCGCGGGGCATACCAGGCCCTTAGGTCTGGTATTGATTATAAGGGGAACCCCCTACGCCGAAAAAACGGCGTGGGGTCCCCCCTAAAATCCATACCAGACCCCGATCCGAGCACGCAGCCTGGCCGGTCAGGAAAGGGGGTGGGGACGAGCGAGCGCCCCCCCCCTCCTGAACCGTACCAGGCCGCATGCCCTCAACATGGGGGGTGGGTGCTTTGGGGGAGGGGGGCACCCTGCGGGCCCCCCCCACCCCAAAGCACCTTGTCCCCATGTTGATGAGGACAAGGGCCTCTTCCCAACAACCCTGGCCGTTGGTTGTCGGGGTTTGCGGGCGGGGGGCTTATCGGAATCCGGGAGCCCCCTATAATAAGTGGGGCCCAGAGATCCCGGCCCCCCACCCTATGTGAATGAGTATGGGGTACATGGTACCCCTACCCATTCACCCAGGGAAAAAGTGTAAATAATAAAACACTACACAGGTTTTTAAAATATTTTATTAAACAGCTCTGGGGGGGATCTTCCTCTGGCTTCGGGGGTCTTCTTCTGGCTTCGGGGGTCCCTCCGGTTCATCTTCTCCCGGCATCCGGTTGGTTCTTCTCCTGGTGTTCCAGTTCTTCGGCCGGCTCCTCCACTGTCTTCAGGTAGCTCTCTTGCTAGCGGAGGTCCGGACTTCTGGGCTTCTTGTCTTCTGGGCTTCTTGTCTTCTGGGCTTCTTGTCTTCTCTTCTCTTCTCCTGATGTTGACACGACGCTCTCTCTGGCTGGACTGCTCTCTAAAGGGCTGCGTTGTGACTTATATACGTGGAGACCCCGCCCCCTTTTGATGTCACAGTCCCTGGGCATGCTGGAACTGTGATGTTTTAGGGGCGTGGCCACTGGGTGATGTTGACCACGCCCCCTAAAACATCACAGTCCCAGCATGCCCAGGGACTGTGACATCAAAAGGGGGCGGGATCTCCGCCTATATAAGTCACAACGCAGCCCTCAGAGAGCAGTCCAGCCAGAGAGAGCGTCGTGTCAACATCTGGAGAAGAGAAGAGAAGACAAGAAGCCCAGAAGCCCAGAAGACAAGAAGCCCAGAAGTCCGGACCTCCGCTGGCAAGAGAGCTACCTGAAGACAGTGGAAGAGCCGGCCGAAGAACTGGAACACCGGGAGAAGAACCAACCGGACGCTGGGAGAAGATGAACTGGAGGGACCCCCGAAGCTGGAAGAAGACCCCTGAAGCCGGAGGAAGATCCCCCCCCGGAGCTGTTAAATAAAATATTTTAAAAACCTGTGTAGTGTATTATTATATACACTTTTTCCCTGGGCGAATGGGTAGGGGTACCATGTACCCCATACTCATTCACATAGGGTGGGGGGCTGGGATCTGGGGGCCCCTCTTATTATAGGGGGCTCCCAGATTCCGATAAGCCCCCCGCCCGCAGACCCCGACAACCAACGGCCAGGGTTGTCGGGAAGAGGCCCTTGTCCTCATCAACATGGGGACAAGGTGCTTTGGGGTGGGGGGGGCCCGCAGGGCGCCCCCCCTCCCCCAAAGCACCCACCCCCCATGTTGAGGGCATGCGGCCTGGTACGGTTCAGGAGGGGGGGGCGCTCGTCCGGCCAGGCTGCATGCTCGGATTTGGGTCTGGTATGGATTTTAGGGGGGACCCCACGCCATTTTTTCGGCGTAGGGGGTTCCCCTTATAATCCATACCAGACCTAAGAGCCTGGTATGCCCTGCACTCGCCGCAATAGGAAATTTTGTTTTTCCTATTGCAGCGAGCGCGAAATGCAATACCCTGCCCTCGCGTCGTATCTGGTCCGTTGGACCAGCATACACACCAGCGGGCTTTCCGTCGGACCAGCACGCAGACGAGCGGACTTTCCGCCCGAAACTGAGTCAGACGGAAAGATTTAAAACTTGTTTCAAATCTAGGTCCGGCGGGCTTTTGGGAAAAAGTCCGCCGGAAAAGTCCGCCGGAGCCTACACACGGGCGGATTGTCCGGCAGACTCTGGTCCGCCGGACCAAGTATGCCGGAAAGTCCGACCGTGTGTACGTGGCATTACAGTGTATATTAAAACTGTTGGTGGGAGATAACATTCTTCTTTTACTGATTTTTGGGATCAAAAGCTAACTAGAAATGATCAAAATTGGTATAAATTCAATTAATATAGCTTTGTGTTTGGCCGTGACTTGATAAAAACCAAGATTATGCCAACTGAAAAGCGTTTAAAGCAACAAATCACTTGATACTAGGGATGAGCTTCGTGTTCGAGTCGAACCCATGTTCGACTCGAACATCGTCTGTTCCCCCGTTCGCCGAATTGTGAACGATATGGGCCGTTCGCGCCAAATTCGTGTGGCGCGTCACAGCCCATAATTCACTGCGGCATCACAGTGCATTGCTGGCTGATGATTGGCCAAGCATGCACTATGACCCGCATGCTTGGCCAATCACAGCGCTGTCTGAACAGAGAGCCGTAATTGGCCAAAGCCAAGGAGGCTTTGGCCAATTATGGCTCAAGGGATTTAGTACACACCCCACACTATATAAGGCCGCCTGCACGGCGGCCCTGTGTAGTGTGTGTTCCGGCGTTGAAAGAGATAGACAGAGAGACAGTGTCATTTGATTTGAGTTAGATAGATTAGGCAGAACAGTCAGTCAGTTAGCTGCACTTACAGTGTATTGTGTATATATATGCATCCCAGGTGTTGCATATATATATATATATATATATATATATACACTGTATTCAGTTTAGCTAGATACGTTCCTGTTATCTTCTTACTGACAGGCAGGCTTGTCTTGTTACAGTATTTACAGCTACCTGAAGAAAATTGCTGATGTTCTTTTGATCCTATTAGTACCACAGTCAGGCAGCTAGACTATTTACAGTTAGTGCAGTGCGTCCTGCTCACAGTGTTCAGCTAGATCCGTTCCTGTTATCTTTTTACTGACAGGCAGGCTTGTCTTGTTACAGTATTTACAGCTACCTGAAGAAAATTGCTGGTGTTGTTTTTATCCTATTAGTACCACAGTCAGGCAGCTAGACTATTTACAGTTAGTGCAGTGCGTCCTGCTCACAGTGTTCAGCTAAACCTACAAGTTAGTGGGGTGCATCCTGCTCACAGTGTTCAGCTAAACCTACAAGTTAGTGGGGTGCGTCCTGCTCACAGTGTTCAGCTAAACCTACAAGTTAGTGTGGTGCGTCCACCTCACAGTGTTCAGCTAAACCTACAAGTTAGTGTGGTGCGTCCTGCTCACAGTGTTCAGCTAAAACTACAAGTTAGTGCGGTGCGTCCACCTCACAGTGTTCAGCTAAACCTAGAAGTTAGTGCAGTGTGTCCTGCTCACAGTGTTCAGCTAAAACTACAAGTTAGTGCTGTGCGTCCATCTCTCAGTGTTCAGCTAAAACTACAAGTTAATGTAGTGAGACCTCTGCACAGTGTTCATCTAAAGCTACAAGTTAGTGCAATGCGTCCTGCTCACAGTGTTCAGCTAGATCCGTTCCTGTTATCTTCTTACTGACAGACAGGCTTGTCTTGTTACAGTATTTACAGCTACCTGAAGAAAATTGCTGGTGTTCTTTTGATCCTATTAGTACCACAGTCAGGCAGCTAGACTATTTACAGTTAGTGCAGTGTGTCCTGCTCACAGTGTTCAGCTAAAACTACAAGTTAGTGGGGTGCGTCCTGCACAAAGTGTTCAGCTAAACCTACAAGTTAATGGGGTGCGTCCTGCTCACAGTGTTCAGCTAAACCTACAAGTTAGTGTGGTGCGTCCACCTCACAGTGTTCAGCTAAACCTACAAGTTAGTGCGGTGCCTCCTGCTCACAGTGTTCAGCTAAAACTACAAGTTAGTGCTGTGCGTCCTGCTCACAGTGTTCAGCTAAACCTACAAGTTAGTGTAGTGAGACCTCTGCACAGTGTTCATCTAAAGCTACAAGTTAGTGCAGTGCGTCCTGCTCACAGTGTTCAGCTAAAACTACAAGTTAGTGCTGTGCGTCCTGCTCACAGTGTTCAGCTAAAACTTCAAGTTATTGCTGTGCGTCCTGCTCACAGTGTTCAGCTAAAACTACAAGATAGTGCTGTGCGTCCTGCTCACAGTGTTCAGCTAAACCTACAAGTTATTTTTTTGCGAGCTCTGCACAGTGTTCACCTAAAGATACCTGTAGAAGGTTGGTGGTGTTTTCCTGATCCTATCACTACCGCAGGCAGCTAAAAAAGCTACAAGTTAGTTTTTTGCGAGCTCTGCACAGTGTTCAGCTAAAGCTACCTGTAGAAGGTTGGTGGTGTTCTCATACTACAGGCAGGCAGTTGATTTCGCTAGCTGCAGTATCAGTACATATATATATATCCCAGCTTAGTGCAGCTACAGGCCATTAGTATGTCTGGAAGGCCAAGAAGGAGAGGCAGACAGTCACAAGCCAATAAGAGAGGGCAAGCAGGCTCTGTGTCTAGTGCTGGTCGTGGAGATGGTGCATCCTCATCAGCACGTGGCCGTGGGACACGCTTGGCCTTTTTTTCGGCAGCTGGCCGTGTTGAGCCGCAACATGCGGAAGACTTGGTCGAGTGGATGACCAAGCCGCCCTCATCCTCTCTCACCCATGCCCAGGGTACTTTGTCTGGCAAAGCAGCGGCCTCTTCCCTCGGGTCAATGTCATCAGTGACTCCTTCCCTAGCCCCACCATGTCCTCCTGAGGAGTCCCTCGAACTGTTTGACCACAGTGTTGGGTACATGCTCCAGGAGGATGCCCAGCGTTTGGAAGGCTCTGATGATGATACTGAGCTCGATGAAGGCAGTAACATGAGCATGGACAGAGGGGTGCCCAAGAAGGACAGCAATCTGGCAGTCATGCTCCCCCTGCTGCAGCATACTGCCAGGTTTGCTCCAGTGATGAGGAGGGAGGGGATGATGAGGTCACTGACTCAACGTGGGTGCCTGATAGGAGAGAGGAGGAGGAGGAGGAGGCGGCACATCACCAACGAGGCAGGATGTCCTCCAAGGGCCAGCCTAAGGGCAGCACATTAACTACATCACACCCCAAAGCTCCACATGTGCAGGGCGCTGCAGTCTCTGCGCGTTATTCAAAAAGTTCTTTGGTGTGGGCCTTTTTTGAGACGAGTGCATCAGATTGCACCGCTGCTATTTGCAACATATGTCTCAAGCGTATCTCGCGTGGCCAAAACATCTCCCGCTTGAGTACCACATGCTTGGCCAGACATATGTTGACCTGCCATGCAGTTCGTTGGCAAGCATATCTAAAAGATCCACACCAAAGAACAAAGAGGACCTTTCCTTGCTCCTCATCAGCTGAGATCTCCAACCCCACTATACCTTCAGTCCTCTCTGAGACCTGCACTGAGAGGAATGAAGGTGTAGAATTAGGTGTGTCACAGCCAAGTACTTGTGGGCAATCTGCTTTTGGTACACCGACGTCAGATTGTACCAGGCAAATTTCCCTGCCCCAGCTGCTGCACAGCCGAAAGAAGTTTGCTCCCAGCCATCCACATGCCCAGCGGTTGAATGCTAGCTTGGCAAAATTGCTAGCACTTCAACTGCTGCCTTTTCAGTTGGTAGACTCTGCCCCCTTCCGTGAGTTTGTGGAATGTGCGGTTCCTCAGTGGCAGGTACCCAAACGCCACTTTTCTCACGGAAGGCGATTCCGGCTCTCTACCGGCATGTGGAAGGCAATGTCCATGCCTCGCTGGACAGGGCGGTCAGCGGTAAGGTGCATATTACCGCTGACTCATGGTCCAGCAGGCATGGACAGGGACGTTACCTAAGTTTCACTGCGCATTGGGTGACTCTGCTGGCAGCTGGGAAGGATGCAGGACAAGGTGCAGTAGTGTTGGAGGTTGTTCCGCCACCACGCCTCCAAAATGCTAATGATTGTGACACATCTCTCTCCTCCACCCCCTCCTCTTCTTCTTCCTCCATGGCCTCTTCCTGTGCTTTGTCCTTGGAACCAGCGGTGCTCCGCAGCCGTTCAAGGGGCTACGCAAGTACGCAGGCCAAAAGATGCCATGCGGTGCTTGGGGGACAGGAGCCACACTGGGGCAGAGGTTCTGTCAGCTCTACAGGGGCAGGTTCAGAGGTGGTTGACGCCACGCCAACTTAAGGAAGGAATGGTGGTTTGCGACAATGGCACCAACCTCCTCTCTGCCCTCCGACAGGGACAAATGACCCATGTGCCCTGTTTGGCTCACGTCCTTAACTTGGTGGTGCAGCGGTGTTTGGGCAGGTACCGGGGCTTACAGGATGTCCTGAGGCAGGCCAGGAAAGTCTGTGTGCATTTCCGCCAGTGCTCGGCTGGCGGACCTCCAAAAGGAGTTTAACCTGCCCAAGAACCGCCTAATCTGTGACATGCCCACCAGGTGGAACTCAACGTTGGCCATGCTGCAGCGGCTGCACACACAGCAGAGGGCCATCAATGAGTACCTGTGCGACTATGGCACCAGGACAGGGTCAGGGGAGCTTGGTTTTTTTTCCCCACGCCAGTGGGTCATGATCAGGGATGCATGCGCTGTCCTGTCACCATTTGAGGAGGCCACAAGGATGGTGAGCAGTGACAGTGCATGCATCGGTGACACTGTCCCCCTTGTCCACCTGTTGGAGCACACACTGCGTGAAATAATGGACAGGGCACTTGAGGCAGAACAGAGGCAGGAAGAGGAGGACTTCCTTAGCTCTCAAGGCCCCCTTTATCCAGACAGTGTTCCTGCATGCCAGCCGATCACACAGGAAGAGGACAAGGAGGAGGAGGAGGGGGAAGATTGTGTCAGTATGGAGGTGGAGCCTGGCACTCAGCATCAGCAGGAGTCTTTAGGGGATCAGTCCCAAGAAACACATGGACTTGTACGTGGCTGGGAGGAGGTGGCTGCGGACCATGTCGTCCTTAGTGACCCAGAGGACTCCGGACCGAATGCCTCAGCAAACCTACGCTGCATGGCCTCCCTGATCCTGCAAAGCCTGCGTAAGGATCCTCATATTCTTGGTATCAAGGAGAAGGACCAATACTGGCTGGCAACCCTCCTTTATCCACGTTACAAGGGTGAGGTTGCGGACCTTATCTTGCCATCGCAGAGGGAGCAGAGGATGAAACATCTTCGGGAGGCCTTGCAGAAAGGTCTGTGCAACGCGTTCCCAGAAACTGGGAGGTTACAAACTCCTGTTTCTGGACAACGTGTTGCTGAGGCTTCGGTCAGTTTAAGAAGGAGCGGTGGAGAAGGTGGCTGTCTGACCGATGCATTCAGAAAATTTTTTGGTCCGCAGCCCCAAGGTATGATCGGTTCCAGCAACCATCGCCAGCGTCTGTTTTACATGGTGCAGGAATACCTAGGGGCAAGATCTGACTTGGACACCTTTCCCACCGAAAATCCTCAGGGTTACCGGGTCTTGAGGATGGATCACTGGCCAGAGCTTGCACAGTATGCAATTGAGTTACTGGCCTGTCCTGCATCCAGCGTTCTTTCGGAACGCACATTCAGTGCTGCTGGAGGCTTTGTAACCGATCACAGGGTGCGTCTGTCCACCGACTCGGTCGATCGACTGACCTTCATAAAAATGAATCACTCTTGGATCACCACCAGCTACCAAGCACCTGATGCTGATGTAACCGAATAATTTTTTTGGAAATCTCAGATCCTTTCAAAGACTGCCTATGCTGATGCTGAGTGACTATCCCTGAGTAATTATTCTCTTCCTCCTCAATGATCACGCTGATAGCTTGTAAGAACATTTTTGGTTCTGGGCGCCACCACCAGTGCCTAAGGCACAATTTTTCAGCCCCTGTTTAACAGGGGCGTGTAATTACAATTTTTGATGCAATACTTTGCAGCAGGGCTCGTTTCTGCGTTACAACTAGAGTATCTGTGAGGGGTTGCAGTGTTGTTGCACCAGCACCAGTGCCCAAGGCCCAATTTTTCAGCCCCTGTTTAACAGGGGCGTGTAATTACAATTTTTGATGCAATACTTTGCAGCAGGGCTCATTTCAGCATTCCAACTAGAGTATCTGTGAGGGGTTGCAGTTTTGTGGCACCAGTGCCTAAGGCCCAATTTTTCAGCCCCTTTTTAACAGAGGCGTGTAATTACAATCTTTGATGCAATACTTTGTAGCAGGGCTCGTTCCTGCGTTCCAACTAGAGTGTCTGTGAGGGGTTGCAGTGTTGTGGCACCAGCACCAGTGCATAAGGCCTAATTTTTCAGCCCCTGTTAAACAGGGGCATGTAATTACAATTCTTGATCTAATATTTCACAGCAGGGCCCATTTCTGCACCCACCAAGAGCGAGTGAGGACTTACAGTGTTGTGGCACCAGCACCACCACCACCACCACCAAAGGCCCAATTTTTCTGCTCCTGTTCAACAGGGGCATGTAATTACAATTCTTGATCTAATATTTCACAGCAGGGCCCTGTGAGGGCTTACAGTGTTGTGGCCACAACAACACCTAAGGCCCAAATTTCTGCTGAGTATGTAGGGCAAGCCCCTACTTTCAAACGTCTAACTTACAAACGACTCCTACTTGCAAACGGAAGGAGACAACAGGAAGTGAGATGAAATCTACCCCTTCTCTGCTGTAATAGGGCGTACACACGGTCGGACTTTGTTCGGACATTCCGACAACAAAATCCTAGGATTTTTTCAGACGGATGTTGGCTCAAACTTATTTTGTCTACACATGGTCGCACAAAGTTGTTGGAATTTCCGATCGCCAACCACGTGGTCACGTACACCACGTACGACGAGACTAGAAAAGGCCAGTTCAGAACCAAGCGCGGCACACTTTGGGCTCCTTTTGCTAATCTCGTGTTAGTAAAAGTTTGGTGAGAGACGATTCGCGCTTTTTCAGACTCGTGGCTTATAGAACGTTTTCTGCCGTTCAGTTTGTGCTTGTGGGCTTGTATCTTCTCTTCAGTGCGTGCAAGCAAGTTCCGTGTGACTTAGTCATTGTATTCTTGTTCGTTCGTTACTGTTTTTCAGGTCGCTCTTCACAGGCCTTGCTGTTCTTCAGTGCGTTCTGTTACTTCGTTCTGAGCAGCCGACCGTTTTCTAGCCATGTTTCGTATGCGTACTCCTCGTAGAGTTCGTGCTGTGCGGGGGCTTGGTGTTGGGGTCCTGACCTTGACACAAGTCCAGTCCATGAACAGGGTGGGGAGGAGTTCATGGACCAAGAATTGGTTGCTTCAGCGTGACCAGTTCTCTCATATGCCTTTGCTCCGTGAGATCCGTGAGAATAATCCTGATGATTTCAGGAACTTTCTCCGGATGACGGACCTCGTATTTCACCGTTTGTTGGCTTCGCTGACCCCCTATATCAGCAGGCAGGATACCTGCATGAGGCAAGCCATCACTCCGGAGCAGAGGTTGGTCGCTACCCTGCGGTATTTGGCCACAGGGAGAAGTCTGCAGGACTTGAAGTTCTCGACAGGCATCTCCCCCCAGGCTCTGGGGATCATTATCCCAGAGACCTGTTCTGCCATCATCCAGGTCTTGCAGAAGGAGTATATGAAGGTAAGATTTTTATCCTTTAATCTCACATTTTATTGTATTGAATGTTTGGTAATATCTTGTATTTCTTTCCTCATTCCCTAATTACCATGATTGGAATATGCTGTGAATGTCCCCTTTGTCCTCATGCATGCTGGATTTTTATGTAATTATTATTTTACGTCCTTCATACATATTTGCCCTTCACTAACCTCCCATGCATGGTGTCTCCTGGCCTATATTCACCTCATGTAGTCACTTAACAATGTATTTTATCAGCTCCATAGTAGTGCTTTACCCCAAACACACCCTAAAATGTTTTGAAATGTTATTTTTGATTTAAATTCAGGCAGAGTGCCAGAGGTTTTTTTTTTGTGGTGTCCCCAAATAATTTTTACTAACCCTCCCTCCCCCAACTGCTAAGTCAGCTGATCCCAATTCTCAATCATCTATCTGCTGACTTTGCCAAACCCATACACACTATACCCATCTCTTTAGTGCTCAGATTTATGGATGAATTCCCCAAAGCATGTAGAGCAAGGGCCTGCCTGTATACTTTCCAATGGTACTGTTTAAAGTTTTTGTATCCTATTATTATCTTGATAGGTAATAGCAGAATGTCCAAATGTGCTCAAATGTGTACAATGTGTATTTATATCTTTGTATTATGACACTTCTTACCTGTCCAGTGGTCTGCCAATAGTGTAACTAAGGAGGGGCTGTTCAAAGTAATACCCATTATTTAGGCATTCATCTCTCAATGAAGTGAAGAGGGTTACCTGTCCAAGATTTCCACACACCCACTATAATGTTAGAAATGGCCCATGAGAGGGGGGGTAGGGGGAATATGCTAGGTGTACCTTATACTTTGGCCTTGTTAAATTCCCCTTAGTAAATGCTATCTGAAGGTTGCCCCATAATGTTTGTGTATAATCTGCTTGCCATGTTTCAGAGTAAAAATAGTAATGTTTATTGTTTTTTCCTCAACAGTTTCCTTCCACGCCACAGGAATGGCAGACTGTGGCCTCCCACTTTGCCAGGCGGTGGGACTTTCCTAACTGCGGAGGGGCAATTGATGGGAAACACGTCCACATCGTCCCACCACCCAACTCGGGGTCGTACTATTATAATTACAAGGGGTTTAATAGTATAGTGATGTTGGCGGTGGTGTCGGCTAATTACGTCTTCTTGTATGTGGACGTGGGGAAGAATGGCCGGATGTCCGATGGTGGAGTCATCGCCCAGACGGAGTTCTACAGGCGTCTCAAGAATGGCAGCTTGGACTTGCCAGCTCCAGAGGACAATGTGGAAGGACTCCCATTTGTGTTCGTTGCTGATGAAGCGTTTGCGCTGGGGGACCACCTGATGCGGCCATTCCCAATGAGGACCCTCACCCCGGAACAGAGGGTTTTTAATTACCGGCTGGCCAGAGCCCAAAGAGTGGTGGAGAACACATTTGGAATCCTGGCCAGCCGGTTCCGACTATTTCTGACACCCATCCATATGGCGGAGTATAAACTGAACCATATTATACTGGCGTGTAGGGATGAGCCGAACACCCCCCGGTTCGGTTCGCACCAGAACCCGCGAACGGACCGCAAGTTCGCACGAACGTTAGAACCCCATTGACGTCTATGGGACTCGAACGTTCGAAATCAAAAGTGCTCATTTTAAAGGCTAATTTGCATGGTATTGTCCTAAAAAGGGTTTGGGGACCCGGGTCCTACCCCAGGGGACATGTATCAATGCAAAAAAAACTTTTAAAAACGGCCGTTTTTTCGGGAGCAGTGATTTTAATGATGCTTAAAGTAAAAAAAAAAAAGTGAAATATTCCTTTAAATATCGTACCTGGGGGGTGTCTATAGTATGCCTGTAAAGTGACGCGTGTTTCCCATGTTTAGAACAGTCCCTGCACCAAATGTCATTTTTAAAGGAAAAAATCTCATTTAAAACTGCTTGCGGGTTTAATGTCATGTCGGGTCATGGCAATATGGATGAAAATCAGTGAGACAAACGGCATGGGTACCCCCCAGTCCATTACCAGGCCCTTTGGGTCTTGTATGGATATTAAGGGGAACCCCGCACCCAAATTAAAATAAGGAAAGGTCCCTATATACTCTGAACAGCAGTATTCAGGCGGTGCAAACAAGACAGGGACTGTAGGTTTGTTGTTAAGTAGAATCTGTTTGTAATTTTGAACATTTTTAATGTGTTTAGCTCCAGCCAAAAAATCTTTTCTAAGCTTTTTGGAAAACATAGGGAAGGGTTATCACCCCTGTGACATTTGTTTTGCGTCTTTCCTCCTCTTCAGAAGATTTCACCTCACTTTTTTGTCCCAATGAAAAATGTTTTTTGAAAATTTGGGTTTTTTTGTGGAACAAGGATTGGAAAGCATCAGTGGAAAGGAGAAATTGTTTTCCCATATTAACTCTTACAGGAGAGAATTTCCCTTCCTTAGGGGTAGATTTCATCTCACTTCCTGTTGTCTCCTTCCGTTTGCAAGTAGGAGTCGTTTGTAAGTTAGATGTTTGAAAGTAGGGTCCTGCCCTATATACTCAGCAGAAATTTGGGCCTTAGGTGTTGCTGTGGCCAAAACACTGTAAGCCCTCACAGGGCCCTGCTGTGAAATATTAGATCAAGAATTGTAATTACATGCCCCTGTTGAACAGGAGCTGAAAAATTAGGCCTTAGGCACTGGTGCTGGTGCCACAACACTGCAACCCCTCACAGACACTCTAGTTGGAACGCAGGAACGAGCCCTGCTGCAAAGTATTGCATCAAAAATTGTAATTACACGCCCCTGTTAGACAGGGGCAGAAAAATTGGGTCTTAGGCACTGGTGCTGGTGCCACAACACTGCAACCCCTCACAGACACTCTAGTTGAAACGCAGGAACAAGCCCTGCTGCAAAGTATTGCATCAAAAATTGTAATTACACGCCCCTGTTAGACAGGGGCTGAAAAATTGGGTCTTAGGCACTGGTGCTGGTGCCACAACACTGCAACCCCTCACAGACACTCTAGTTGGAATGCAGGAACGAGCCCTGCTGCAAAGTATTACATCAAAAATTGTAATTACACGCCCCTGTTAAACAGGGGCTGAAAAATTGTGCCTTAGGCACTGGTGGTGGCACCCAGAACCAAAAATGTTCTTACAAGCTATCAGCGTGATGATTGAGGAGGAAGAGGATAATTACTCAGGGATAGTCACTCAGCATCAGCATAGGCAGTCTTTGAAGGGATCTGAGATTTCAAAAAAAATTATTCGGTTACATCTGCATCAGGTGCTTGGTAGCTGGTGGTGATCCAAGACTGATTCATTTTTATGAAGGTCAGCCGATCGACCGAGTCGGTGGACAGACGCACCCTGTGATCGGTTACCACGCCTCCAGCAGCACTGAATGTGCGTTCCGAAAGAACGCTGGATGCAGGACAGGCCAGTAGCTCAATTGCATACTGTGCAAGCTCTGGCCAGTGATCCATCCTCAAGACCCAGTAATCCAGAGGATTTTCGGTGGGAAAGGTGTCCAAGTCTGATCTTGCCCCTAGGTATTCCTGCACCATGTAAAACAGACGCTGGCGATGGTTGCTGGAACCGATCATACCTTGGGGCTGCGGACCAAAAAATTGTCTGAACGCATCGGTCAGACGGCCACCTTCTCCACCGCTCCTTCTTTGACTGACCGAAGCCTCAGCAACACGTTGTCCAGAAACAGGAGTTTGTAACCTCCCAGTCTCTGGGAACGCGTTGCACAGACCTTTCTGCAAGGCCTCCCGAAGATGTTTCATCCTCTGCTCCCTCTGCGATGGCAAGATAAGGTCCGCAACCTTACCCTTGTAACGTGGATCAAGGAGGGTTGCCAGCCAGTATTGGTCCTTCTCCTTGATACCACGAATACGAGGATCCTTACGCAGGCTTTGCAGGATCAGGGAGGCCATGCAGCGTAGGTTTGCTGAGGCATTCGGTCCGGAGTCCTCTGGGTCACTAAGGACAACAACGTCCGCAGCCACCTCCTCCCAGCCACGTACAAGTCCATGTGTTCCTTGGGACTGATCCCTTAAAGACTGCTGATGCTGAGTGCCAGGCTCCACCTCCATACTGACACAATCTTCCTCCTCCTCCTCCTCCTCCTCGTCCTCTTCCTGTGTGATCGGCGGGCACGCAGGAACACTGTCTGGATAAAGGGGGCCTTGAGAGCTAAGGAAGTCCTCCTCTTCCTGCCTCTGTTCTGCCTCAAGTGCCCTGTCCATTATTCCACGCAGCGTGTGCTCCAACAGGTGGACAAGGGGGACAGTGTCACTGATGCATGCACTGTCAGTGCTCACCATCCTCGTGGCCTCCTCGAATGGTGACAGGACAGTGCATGCATCCCTGATCATGGCCCACTGGCGTGGGGAAAAAAAACCAAGGTCCCCTGACCCTGTCCTGGTGCCATAGTCGCACAGGTACTCATTGATGGCCCTCTGCTGCGTGTGCAGCCGCTGCAGCATGGCCAACGTCGAGTTCCACCTGGTGGGCATGTCACAGATTAGGCGGTTCTTGGGCAGGTTAAACTCCTTTTGGAGGTCCGTCAGCCGAGCACTGGCATTATATGACCGGCGGAAATGCACAGAGACTTTCCTGGCCTGCCTCAGGACATCCTGTAAGCCCGGGTACCTGCCCAAGAACCGCTGCACCACCAAGTTAAGGACGTGAGCCAAACAGGGCACATGGGTCAGTTGTCCCTGTCGGAGGGCAGAGAGGAGGTTGGTGCCATTGTCGCAAACCACCATTCCTGCCTTAAGTTGGCGTGGCGTCAACCACCTCTGAACCTGCCCCTGCAGAGCTGACAGAACCTCTGCCCCAGTGTGGCTCCTGTCCCCCAAGCACACCAGCTCAAGCACCGCATGGCATCTTTTGGCCTGCGTACTTGCGTAGCCCCTTGAACGCCTACGGAGCACCGCTGGTTCCGAGGAAGAGGCCATGGAGGAAGAAGAAGAGGAGGGGGTGGAGGAGAGAGGTGTGTCACAATCAGCATTTTGGAGGCGTGGTGGCGGAACAACCTCCAACACTACTGCACCTTGTCCTGCATCCTTCCCAGCTGCCAGCAGAGTCACCCAATGCGCCGTGAAACTTAAGTAACGTCCCTGTCCATGCCTGCTGGACCATGAGTCAGCGGTAATATGCACCTTACCGCTGACCGCCCTGTCCAGCGAGGCATGGACATTGCCTTCCACATGCCGGTAGAGAGCCGGAATCGCCTTCCGTGAGAAAAAGTGGCGTTTGGGTACCTGCCACTGAGGAACCGCACATTCCACAAACTCACGGAAGGGGGCAGAGTCTACCAACTGAAAAGGCAGCAGTTGAAGTGCTAGCAATTTTGCCAAGCTAGCATTCAACCGCTGGGCATGTGGATGGCTGGGAGCAAACTTCTTTCGGCGGTTCAGCAGCTGGGGCAGGGAAATTTGCCTGGTACAATCTGACGTCGGTGTACCAAAAGCAGATTGCCCACAAGTACTTGGCTGTGACACACCTAATTCTACACCTTCATTCCTCTCACTGCAGGTCGCAGAGAGGACTGAAGGTCTAGTGGGGTTGGAAATCTCAGCTGATGAGGAGCAAGGAGAGATCGTCTTTGTTCTTTGGTGTGGGTCTTTTAGATACGCTTGCCAACGAACTGCATGGCAGGTCAACATATGTCTGGTCAAGCATGTGGTACCCAAGCGGGAGATGTTTTGGCCACGCGAGATACGCTTGAGACATATGTTGGAAATAGCAGCGGTGCGATCTGATGCACTCGTCTCAAAAAAGGCCCACACCAAAGAACTTTTTGAATAACGCGCAGAGACTGCAGCGCCCTGCACATGTGGAGCTTTGGGGTGTGATGCAGTCAATGTGCTGCCCTTAGGCTGGCCCCTGGAGGGCATCCTGCCTAGTTGGTGATGTGCCACCTCCTCCTCCTCCTCCTCCTCCTCCTCCTCTCTCCTATCAGGCACCCACGTTGAGTCAGTGACCTCATCATCCCCTCCCTCCTCATCACTGGAGCAAACCTGGCAGTATGCTGCAGCAGGGGGAGCATGACTGCCAGATTGCTGTCCTTCTTGGGCACCCCCTCTGTCCGTGCTCATGTTACTGCCTTCATTGAGCTCAGTATCATCATCAGAGCCTTCCAAACGCTGGGCATCCTCCTGGAGCATGTACCCAACACTGTGGTCAAACAGTTCGAGGGAATCCTCATGAGGACATGGTGGAGCTAGGGAAGGAGTCACTGATGACATTGAGCTGAGGGAAGAGGCCGCTGCTTTGCCAGACAAAGCACCCTGGGCATGGGTGAGAGAGGATGAGGAGGATGAGGACGGCTTGGTCATCCACTCGACCAAGTCTTCCGCATGTTGCGGCTCAACACGGCCAGCTGCCGAAAAAAAGGCCAAGCGTGTCCCATGGCCACGTGCTGATGAGGATGCACCGTCTCCACGACCAGCACTAGACACAGAGCCTGCTTGCCCTCTCTTATTGGCTTGTGACTGTCTGCCTCTCCTTCTTGGCCTTCCAGACATACTAATGGCCTGTAGCTGCACTAAGCTGGGATAGAACACCTGTAATTTTCTTCAGGTAGCTTTATATACTGTAACCAGACAAGCCTGCCTGTCAGTAGGAAGATAACAGGAACGGATCTAGCTGAACACTGTGAGCAGGACACACTGTACTAAATGTAAATAGTCTAGCTGCCTGACCGTGGTACTAATAGGATCAAAAAGAACACCTGTAATTTTCTTAAGGTAGCTTTATATACTGTAACCAGACAAGCCTGCCTGTCAGTAGGAAGATAACAGGAACGGATCTAGCTGAACACTGTGAGCAGGACACACTGTACTAAATGTAAATAGTCTAGCTGCCTGACCGTGGTACTAATAGGATCAAAAAGAACACCTGTAATTTTCTTAAGGTAGCTTTATATACTGTAACCAGACAAGCCTGCCTGTCAGTAGGAAGATAACAGGAACGGATCTAGCTGAACACTGTGAGCAGGACACACTGTACTAAATGTAAATAGTCTAGCTGCCTGACCGTGGTACTAATAGGATCAAAAAGAACACCTGTAATTTTCTTCAGGTAGCTTTATATACTGTAACCAGACAAGCCTGCCTGTCAGTAGGAAGATAACAGGAACGGATCTAGCTGAACACTGTGAGCAGGACGTACTGCACTAAATGTATATAGCAGGAACGGATCTAGCTGAACACTGTGAGCAGGACGCACTGCACTGAATGTAAATAGCAGGAACGGATCTAGCTGAACACTGTGAGCAGGACGCACTGCACTGAATGTAAATAGCAGGAACGGATCTAGCTGAACACTGTGAGCAGGACGCACTGCACTGAATGTAAATAGCAGGAACGGATCTAGCTGAACACTGTGAGCAGGACGCACTGCACTGAATGTAAATAGCAGGAACGGATCTAGCTGAACACTGTGAGCAGGACGCACTGCACTGAATGTAAACAGCAGGAACGGATGTAGCTGAACACTGTGAGCAGGACGCACTGCACTGAATGTAAATAGCAGGAACGGATCTAGCTGAACACTGTGAGCAGGACGCACTGCACTGAATGTAAATAGCAGGAACGGATGTAGCTGAACACTGTGAGCAGGACGCACTGCACTAAATGTAAATACCAGGAACGGATCTAGCTGAACACTGTGAGCAGGACGCACTGCACTGAATGTAAATAGCAGGAACGGATCTAGCTGAACACTGTGAGCAGGACGCACTGCACTAAATGTAAATACCAGGAACGGATCTAGCTGAACACTGTGAGCAGGACGCACTGCACTGAATGTAAATAGCAGGAACGGATCTAGCTGAACACTGTGAGCAGGACGCACTGCACTGAATGTAAATAGCAGGAACGGATCTAGCTGAACACTGTGAGCAGGACGCACTGCACTGAATGTAAATAGCAGGAACGGATCTAGCTGAACACTGTGAGCAGGACGCACTGCACTGAATGTAAATAGCAGGAACGGATCTAGCTGAACACTGTGAGCAGGACGCACTGCACTGAATGTAAATAGCAGGAACGGATCTAGCTGAACACTGTGAGCAGGACGCACTGCACTGAATGTAAATAGCAGGAACGGATCTAGCTGAACACTGTGAGCAGGACGCACTGCACTGAATGTAAATAGCAGGAACGGATCTAGCTGAACACTGTGAGCAGGACACACTGCACTAAATGTAAATAGTCTAGATAGAAGATAACAGGAACGGATCTAGCTAAACTGAATACAGTGTATATATATATATGCAACACCTGGGATGCATATATATACACAATACACTGTAAGTGCAGCTAACTGACTGACTGTTCTGCCTAATCTATCTAACTCAAATCAAATGACACTGTCTCTCTCTCTCTCTATCTCTCAGCACACCGGAACACACACTACACAGGGCCACCGTGCAGGCGGCCTTATATAGTGTGGGGTGTGTACTAAATCCCCTGAGCCATAATTGGCCAAAGCCACCCTGGCTTTGGCCAATTACAGCTCTCTCTACTGACGGCGCTGTGATTGGCCAAGCATGCGGGTCATAGTGCATGCTTGGCCAATCATCAGCCAGCAATGCACTGCGATGCCGCAGTGAATTATGGGCCGTGACGCGCCACACGAATTTGGCGCGAACGGCCCATATCGTTCGCAATTCGACGGACGGTCGAACAGCCGATGTTCGAGTCGAACATGGGTTCGACTCGAACACGAAGCTCATCCCTACTGGCGTGCTGTGTTCTCCATAACTTTTTAAGGAAACATTCGGCCAACTATGCTGGCTCAGTTGGGCCTGAGGCCGGAATCCTACATCAATCCACACTGACGGCGCTTGAAAGTGGCCATCCTGGCTTGCCCTCCCTGAGTGCCCGTGATGTCAGCTTACGCTACCTGGAGTTCTTTGCGGGTAGGGGGGCTATCAATATGCCAGACAATATGTGAAGCCTTTTTATAATAAAAAAAAAAGAAATTCTTGGTGGACATTTACTGCTTGTGTTTGTTTTAGCTGACCCTGACAGAAATGTGTTGAGTCCAGAAAATGTTTTGATTGTGTAACCTTATACAAAGCACTGTTGGCTGTTATTTCCTAAATGCAAAAACACATTTCACTACAAGTGCACTTGCAACTGCACTGAAACTGCACTTGTAGTGCAAAGAGGATTTGCCCTTAGGAAATAACCCCCATTTTTGCTGAAAACAGCAATTACATCACCCCAAAAGTGTTGTATTGTAGTGTTGAGACAATAATCCACACATTCTTGAGTAAGCAACTTTTTTATACCTGCACAATCACATGTGCATTTACCAAAGGTTTTTAAAACAAACCAACATGTTTGTTGTATAACAATTTTTGCAGTAGCATTATCAAAAATCCAAATGTCCATTTCAGCTAAAACAGGCCTGTGTAAAACCAACAAGAAAGACAAAAAACTTGAACTTACGAAGTTCACATATGGTAAAACCTGAATGGTAATCAGACATCAGTATTTAGGAACTGGGTTTGATATAGCGTTCAGATGGAGGGAAATCACCCCTGGAAAAGCCAAATTTGGAAGATGCACACCAATTTACGAATGTCAACATGTGCTATCTGCCATCAGGGGGGATCCAGGGACGTGTTTTGGGGGAGCAAGCCCTTCCTCAATGCTACTTTATAATTGAGGAAGGGGTTGCACCCCCAAAACGCATCCATTGATCTCCCGTGATGGCAGATAGCACATGTTGGCACACTGTGTGCATCCTCCAAATTTGGCTTTTCAAAACATTGCAAAAGGTTTTAAAAGATTGGACCACAATCCAAAAAGTGATTTTGTGGGGTTTTAAATTCGCCCCAAAACATCAATGATGTTATTATTTTTTTTAATCACATCATTGATCTTTTGCTGTATGTTTTGCAGTTCTACATTACACCCCATGATCTCCCCGATCAGGATCTGGGCACTTTCTGATGTGAAACGTTCTGGATCACGATCACCTAAAAAGAGAGAAACAAAACAAAAACAGGTATCAAAAATCTGCCACCATCCATCTCTTTTACCTGAGCCTGTGGTCGCAGACACTCACCTGTTGTGGTGCCAATCTCCACCACATCTTCTTCTTCCTCCTGCTCAGCTTGTGTTGGTGTTAGTTCCCCTTCTTCCAGAGGTGGGGGGTCTCTGGTCTCCTCGGATGAGGGGTGTCCTCCGAGTCTTTTCTCCCCTATGTAAAACAAAAATGGTATAATTAGCACACAGATATTTGATGGCAGAACTAGAAATAGGAAACATTGCTTGGAAGTGGTGTATAATTGTCTATTTTAGCCAAGTTCCAAGATGTGTTTTTTTTTATTGGCCTTTGTCAAGCTGCAATACTTTACCTGTTTAGTACAAGCTTCACAGATGGAGACCCCCCTATAGTAAACACTGGAGCACCTGTGTGGCCCCCTAATAAAAATGTTGTTCTTGTGTCCCACACTAGTGCTCCAGTGTCCAGATGTGAAAACAGCTGCTCAGTGTCCTCTCCTTACACACAATCTAGTTGGCATTTCATTCTAGTAACAAACCCATCTACACAAACAACTATTTGGCATCCAAGTAGGCCCAAAAAAATGTGGGAAAATGCATATGGCCTAAACCAGTGGTTCTCAACCTTTCTAGTGCCGTGACCCCTTGATAAAATTTCCCAAGTTGTGGGGACCCCAACAGTAAAATTATTTTCGTTGGTCGCGTTTGCTGGCACAGTGGCAGCGTTTGCTGGCACAGTGGCGACAATTGATGGGCACAGTGGTGACATTTGATGGGCACAGTGGCTGCACAGTGGGACGTTTGCTGGCACAGTGGCAACAATTGATGGGCACAGTGGCAGCATTTGGCACAGTGGCAACAATTAAAGGGCACAGTGGCTGCGTTTGATGGCACAGGTGGCGACGTTTGCTGCCACAGTGGCGACAATTTATGGGCACAGTGGCTGCGTTTGGCACAGTGGCAACAATTAAAGGGAACAGTGGCTGCGTTTGATGGCACAGTGACTGCGTTTGATGGCACAGTGGCAGACGTTTGATGGCACAGTGGCAGACATTTGATGGCACAGTGGCGACGTTTGATGGCACAGTGGTGACAATTGATGGGCACAGTGGCTGCGTTTGATGGCACAGTGGCGGTGTTTGCTGGCACAGTGGCGACAATTGTTGGGCACAGTGGCTGTGTTTGATGGCACAGTGGCGACAATTGATGGGCACAGTGGCTGCACAGTGGCGACGTTTGCTGGCACAGTGGCGACAATTGATTGGCACAGTGGCTGCGTTTGGCACAGTGGCAACAATTAAAGGGCACAGATCCTGCATTTGATGGCACAGTGGCAGCGTTTGCTGGCACAGTGGCGACAATTGATGGGCACAGTGGCTGCGTTTGGTACAGTGGCAACAATTAAAGGGCAAAGTGGCTGCGTTTGATGGCACAGTGGCGGCATTTGCTGGCACAGTGGCGACAATTGTTAGGCACAGTGGCTGTGTTTGATGGCACAGTGGCGACAATTGATGGGCTCAGTGGCAACGTTTGCTGGCACAGTGGCGACAATTGATGGATACAGTGGCTGCGTTTGGCACAGTGGCGACAATTAATGGGCACAGTGGCTGCATTTGATGGCACAGTTGTGGCGTTTTAATGGGGGTTTTTTTCAGATTTTTTAAGTTTGTTTGCGCCCCCACCACTGATTTATATATAAACGTCCCGGTTGGTTCCTCAAAAGTGGTTATTCCGTGACAGTGCTAGATATACAAAGTGTATAGCACCCAATAGCACTGGCACGGAATAACACTTTTGAGGAACCAACTGTGGGACGTATATATATATATATATTATATATATATATATATATATTTATATATATATATATATATATATATGTATATATATATGTATATATATATATATATATATATATATATATATATATATATATATATATATGTATATATGTATATATATATATATATATATATATATATATATATATATATATATATATATATATATATGTATATATGTATATATATATATATATATATATATATATATATATATATATAATATATATGTATATATATATATATATAATATATATATATATATATATATGTATATATATATATATATATATATATATATATATATATATATATATATATATATATATATATATATATATATATATATATATATAAATGTTAAGTACAATAATAATAAAAATGTTGTCTTGTCAGCTTTTCCTGTGTGTCTGACTTACCAGAAGTCACAGGTGTTGTTCTTCTTCAGGAAGTGATGTTTCGTTGTCTCCCTCTTGGTAAACTCGTCCGCAGCAAGCGGACTTCGGTGGGTGTAAAAAGATGTCCGCTTGCCGACTTCTGCGGACGAGAGTACCAAGATGGCGGCGACGGAACGTCACTTCCGTGCAGTCCCTCCTCTCCAGGAAGTGACATCTCGCTGGCCGAGACGGACGGACTCCGGCAGTAACTTCGGGTCCGTCTCGGCCAGCATCTCGGCCAGCATTCGCGACCCCCTGGAAAATGGGCAATCGACCCCCCAGGGGGTCGCGACCCCCAGGTTGAGAACCGCTGGCCTAAACAATGGTGTTTTAGAGGCCGAAAAAAAAAAATGTTTGATACGAACGAATAATGGGCCCATGAACATTAAAGTTGCCCTTTTAAACGTTACAATTAATAAAAGCATATGGAGCAGCATGAACGCAATAAAGACAGAAAGAATAGGAACACAGCACAACTACTTACTTTTTTGCAGCACTCTCCGGATCTTTCGGTACTGCTCTGGCTCTCTCAATTTCAGGTCCGACCACTGCTTCCTGAGCTGATCTTTCGATCGTCGTACCCCAAAATTCTTCTGCAGACTTTTGATCACTTTCGCCATGATCTTGGCCTTTCTGATATTGGGGTTGGGGTAAGGCCCATACTTTCCGTCATAGTCGGACTTCTTTATGATGTCGACCATCTCCAACATCTCCCCAAAGGACATATTTGTGGCCTTAAAACGTCTCCTTCTGGATAGGGACGTGTCCGGATCCGGGCTTTCCTCCTCCTCGTTGCTATAATTAGCACGCACCTGCTCTGACTCTGCCATGTGCTCTTCACCCACTGCGCCGAACGAAAAGGGGCGGGGAATAGACTAGAAAGAACGTCAGGGGCGGGCGGAGTTACACGCATGCGCAGTGTGTATAAAGCGTAACACGCGTGCATATTACGTACGATCTGTGAGCGGAGGAAGGAGCATTGGACGCGCCGATCGTAAGAACGAAGGTAAGAGACAAACTTGTGCCTATACTGCTTCTACATTGAAGCCTATATTGTAACAAGATTAGGAGAGTTTTGTCTGACATTAGGCTTTGTCTTGTGTTGTGTCTTGCAGTGAACATGGATATCTTAGTGAAAGACAATGACTTCATGTCAGTATTCATAGATATCTTAAGGGAGCTGCCCTGTCTGTGGGAGATTAAACACCCCCATTTCAAGAACCAAGCAAAGAGGAAGGCAGCACTGGTGCAATTGTGTGAAATTGTGAAGCAGGTGATCCCCACGGCAGACATCACCTATTTAAAGATTTTCATTGGTGGCCTGAGGAGTACATATCTAAGGAAGCGCAAGAAGGTCCTGGATTCACAGAGATCCGGAGCAGCAGATGACATCTATGTCCCCAAGATGTTGTACTATGACAGGCTGCATTTTCTGGCAGGCCAGACTGAACCCAGGCCATCCCTCTCCAGTCTTCCTTCCACGCTTCCTTCCCCCCCGGCTGAGGCTTCTGACGCCCTGGACCTGGGCCTTCCAGGCCACATGTGGAGGAGCCCAGATTGAGCCAGGTATAGCATTCCTCTAAATATTTCTGGTTGTACAATCAATGATGTTAACTAGATGTTAGTTGGGAGTACTAATTTAGGATTGTGATTGATGAAGCAACAACTAAAACCATGTCCCTTTTTCATACACAGGGAAGTCTCAGCCAGGAGGTGGCCGGGCCGAGTCGGCTGGCTGATCTGCAGGTCCCTCCACCCCCACTGAAAAGAGAACGTGGCAGTAGGAGGAGTGCCCTAGAGGAGGCTACCGGAGGACTCTTTTGGAGGGCTACAGAGGTCCTGGAAGCACGACAGACCGTGGAGGAGGACATTGCTGCCGTCATTGCATATAAAATGCAGAGGATGGAGGAGGGCCAACAAGTCTTGTGTGAGGCGCTCATATTGGAGGCTCTTAACAAAGGTATGAGGGGCCAAATGACAGCTCAGACACACCTTTGCGATGGTCCTCCTCCTCGTCCTCCCTCTCCTCCAGGTCCTCCCAGTCCTCCTCCAGGTCCTACTCCTCCTCCTGCCACATCTCCAACTGCACAGCCACAACCCGGAAGGAAGCGTGAAAGGAAGACCAGAAAGTGAGGACCCTGGATCCAGTCTGGTCGGCCAAAAAATGCAGCCTCTTGTGGTACCACAGCCTGGGGACACACATGTCATCTGCTGCTATCCGGATCTCTGGGACTTCTGAACCAGTTACATATGGACTCCTCAGGCCACCAATTTTTGATGTTCAAGAATTGATGTCTGCCGTGGGGGTCCCAGGCTTCGCTAATTTCTCATGTTGATCCAGTGTTGCCTTCCTCTTTGTTTGGTTCTGATCCCTTAATAAAGGATTTTTGTTTTGAATTATACTCTCCTATGTGTTTTACTTCAAAAATGACAGTTTGTTTGTGAGGATTCAGGTACATTTCAAATATACAATGTGAAATGAACAAGGGACACCAACAACAAACAATCTCCTTGAGATTAAATAATAAAAGATATCAATGTTGTTGGGGTAACTTGACACACAAAACACACACAAAAATATTCTGTAGTAAAAATAAAAATAACACTGAACAAAGATCAGCCTTTGAAAAAATCCAAACATTAAATTAAAAAAAGGCTTAAAATCCCAAAAAAAAATTAAATAGAAAAAAAAAATTCTGTCAGATGTGACAACTAATAACAATATATTCAGGGAATCCCAATAAAAAAACAAAAATAAAACTTTGTGAGAAGTGTGTGTGCATATGAGCAGCAAAACTACTTACGGTAATTCTTGTCACATTATAAAAAGAAGAGAGTGCGCTGTATTAAACCATTTTTAACATTGCAGCGTGACAAAAGTGCTGTATCCATTGCGAACGCTAAGTTTACCAGAACGAGCTGTTCCGTCTTGGATTTTCTTCTGAGCATGCGTGGCACTTTGTGCGTCGGAACAGGCCACACACAGTCGGAATTGACGCGATCGGATTTTGTTGTCGGAAAATTTTATCTCCTGCTCTCCAACTTTGTGTGTCGGAAAATCCGATGGAAAATGTCTGATGGAGCCCACACATGGTCGGAATATCCGACAACACGCTCCGATCGGACATTTTCCATCGGAAAATCCGACCGTGTGTACGGGGAATAAGAGTTAATATGGGAAAAACATTTCTCCTTTCCACTGATGCTTTCCAATCCTTGTTCCACAAAAAAACCCAAATTTTCAAAAAACATTTGTCATTGGGACAAAAAGTGAGGTGAAATCTTCTGAAGAGGAGGAAAGACAGCAAAACAAATGTCACAGGGGTGATAACCCTTCCCTATGTTTTCCAAAAAGCTTAAAAAAGATTTTTTGGCTGGAGCTAAACACGTTAAATGTACCTGTTCAAAATTACAAAGAGATTCTACTTAACAACAAAACTACATTCCCTGTCTTGTTTGCACCGCCTGTATACTGCTGTTCAGAGTATATAGGGCCTGGTGGCCCCACACCTTTCCTTATTTTAATTTGGGTGCGGGGTTCCCCTTAATATCCATACAAGACCCAAAGGGCCTGGTAATGGACTGGGGGGTACCCATGCCATTTGTCTCACTGATTTTCATCCATATTGCCAGGACCCGACATTACATTAAACCCGCAAGCAGTTTTAAATGAGATTTTTTTCCTTTAAAAATGACATATGGTGCAGGGACTGTTCTAAACACGGGAAACACACGCCACTTTACAGGCATACTATAGACACACCCCAGGTACGATATTTAAAGGAATATTTCACTTTTTTTTTTTTACTTTAAGCATCATTAAAATCACTGCTCCCGAAAAAACGGCTGTTTAAAAGGTTTTTTTTGCATTGATACATGTCCCCTGGGGTAGGACCCGGGTCCCCAAACCCTTTTTAGGACAATACCATGCAAATTAGCCTTTAAAATGAGCACTTTTGATTTCAAACGTTCGAGTCCCATAGACGTCAATGGGGTTCTAACGTTCGTGCGAATTTTCGGTCCATTCGCAGGTTTTGGTGCGAACCGAACCGGGGGGGGGTGTTCGGCTCTTCCCTACTTGATACTAAAGTAAAAATTTAAACCGTGAAATGATTGACATCTTTGGAGGCAGAATGCTGAGGTTGGAAGGTGATGGAAAGCTTCCAAAATTGCCACAAATCCCTAACTGTTTATCCAATATAAATGCTATTCATTACAAAATGAGTTAATTGATTTATATATGATACATGTGTGTACAGTCTCACACAGTCTCACACACTGTTAACCTGCAATAATTCCATAGAATAATATCTGTTTCAAGCCCCTCTTTTATCTCAAAATAGTGGCAGAAAATAGACTGGCCACAGTGCTTAGTGTCATAATGAAATCAGTTACAGGTTCAGGCAAAAATTATTATGTTATTGTCTGTAAAATTCTAATCATAGTGCTCTATTCATACACTTGTCTTGAGAGATAAAAACAATCCTAGAAGATGACTGGGTAAGCTAAGGAAGAAAAATGGAGTAGTTAGCCAAAACCAGAAGACCTTCATGAAGACATTGTGGCAACGCTAGGGAAGATTCCCCTTCATACAGTAGCATAGAAGTTGGTAATGAATGGTAGGTCCCAAAGCTCCTAATACCTGAGCAAAAGACAGAACATGTCACAGGACATGTTTCACTGTTTAAATTGAATCCAGCGCCACTTTCCCCACTGGGAGGCTATCCTTGGTTTACCCTAGGGGAAGACTTGGCCTTATTTTATGTCTTGGGGAGGAGCTCAAGAAATCTGTTGCTTCCACTTTATGACAGGTACTAACTTGAAATCCCTAGCAGAATGGGGAACATCGTTCTGGGGTGGTTGGCAGCATATCCAGCTAAAAGAAAATATTTTAAACATCACAGGATTGTTTGAGACCCAGTGATTCCCGAACTGGGTTTGAGGTTATGGGCCTGGTTAGAGATGACTCAACCCACTTACTCTCCAAATTGTATAAACTTTCACTGGAGAAGCTAACCACTATGTCCCCCTATTACAATAAGGAATGGGAGAAGGAATTGGGTAGAGGGCTATCTGATGGTAGCATTGAGAAGATTACAACATTATCTCACACTTCTTTAGTCAACTTAAAAGCCCAAGAATGTTGTTATAAATTCTTGTCAAGGTGGTATAGGGTACCAGACAAAATGTCTTGCATATTTCCGACAGTGTCTGATCTTTGCTGGAGGGGTTGCGAATAGAAAGCCACCTTCTTAGAATCTTGGTGGGAATGTCCTGTTATCCGACCTTTTTGGGTTGAAGTCTGTAACCTAATTATTAAGTTGACAAAATACCAGATTGCAGATGACTCTCTCCCTATGGTATTTCGGTGGGGTCCTATAAACGCTCCTTGATGGCTCACCTCCTCAATGCTGGCAAATATTTTATCCCAATCCACTGGAAATCACCGGTGGGCCCTGCTATCAAAGAATGGATATTGAGGGTACAAGATATTATGGTACGGGAGGAGTGGAGGCATTGTTGCACCAACACCTACTCAAAATTCTACGAATGTTGGGCCTTATAGATAGATTTTTTCCTCTGACTTGTATAAACAATTAATGTTGTAACCATGGAGAGTTGTTAAGTTATGTTTTGCTTTTAATGCTTCATACTGAGGCTTGCTGACCAGGAATTGTTATGTATACATTTTCTTTTTCCTTGGAGCTGGATGGGCTTTCATGCCCCCTGCTCTCCACTAGGTGGCCACACTTATGGTGGTTTTCTGTTATATTCCCCCTCTCTTTTTGTCTCTCCTCCCTTCCCTCTCCCACATTTCCCCTCGCGCCTCTCCATATTCATGGTTGGGTTCACGGCATTTTCCTCTGCTTTTAGTTTGATGGTGTTTTTTGCCCATCCTATCTTGTTTGTAGAACCCTGATGTTGTCTCTTTACAGAATATTTTTGTAACACTTTTGGGAATGTTTGTGTTTGTATTATTTTCCCATTTTCTGAAAAATTAAAATAAAGATTAAAAAAAAAAAATCCAGAAATATTTCTGCAACAATTTGTGAAACAGAAACAACTACATTCTACAGTTAAAATGGCATACCAAAAAGAAAATAGAGTTAGTAACAACACCTTCCTGGGAAGTGCAGAATGTGGTAAGAGTAGCCTACCTTTAGACCAAGCATAACTAAATGGCGGACCGCGGTCTAGTTCTAGACCGAGTCACTGTCCCATTCAGACCCGTGGTCATGCCATTTATGAGCCACTTCTTTCCCCCTGGCCTCCACCTCTGTCATTCTCAAGTCAGAGCGGGAGGCAGGATACCAATGAAAGGGGAGCAGGAAGCACAGTCACACTGGATGGAAGGTGGGAGCGGGAACTGCAAGAGTTAACTTTTCTTGATTAACTAGCATGTGAAAGATTGCTAGGACACCAGGCAGTCCTAGCAACCAATCATCAGTTTGTAAATATGAAAAGTTAACTCCTGCAGCTCCCACTTCTGCCCTCCATTCAGTGCTGCTGTACCTCCTGCTCTCTGCTCTGTGTAAGCTAGGAACCATGGGCAAGAAAACATGGCTGTGAAGAAGCATGGGGGGGGGAAATGATGTGTGTGTGGGGGTGGTGATTTAAAGGGGGGCAGTTGTGAATAGGGCAGAGTACATTATTGTGGGGTGGGGGAGATGGTGATAAGAAAGGGAAGTAGTGCTGTGTGTGTGTGGGGGGATGTAAAGGAGAGCAGTGCTGTGGGGGGTGATGTAAAGCGTGGCAGTGCTGTGGGAGGTGATGCTAAGCAGGACAGTGCTGTGTGGGGCGACATAACGAGGTTGCAGTGCTGTAGGGAGGGTTGATGTAAAAAAGGGGCAGTCCTCTGGGGGAGGGGGTTGAAACATTAATCCCTTTGAGAACTTGTGGTCAATCCTCGAAAGGTGGGTGCACAAAAAGCCCCCACGAATTCTAGCAATCTCCAAGCATTGATTATGCAAAAATGGGCTGCCATCAGTCAGGATGTGGCCCAGAAGTTGATTGACAGCATGCCAGGGCAAATTGCAGAGGTCTTGAAAAAGAAGGGTCAACACTGCAAATATTGACTCTAAGCATAAACTTAATGTAATTATCAATAAAAGCCTTTGACACTTATCAAATGCTTGTAACTATACTTCAGTATACCATAGTAACATCCGACATAAAGATCTAAAAAAAAGTAGCAGACTTTGTGAAAATGTAATATTTGTCTCATTCTCAAAACTTTTGGCAACGGCTGTATATTTTGTGCAGTACTTCTGACAATAGGCTGACAGGGGATCATATTATATACAGTAAAGATAATAATTGGCAAGTAGTTATAAAGGTGCATTCATATATACTCAAATTACACCAAATGTCCAGAATCACTGTGTAACAAATACCAGAACATGCACTGTATAAGTGTTCAAACAATAAAAGTGCCAAGTGAAAAAATTGATAAAACGTCCTCCAAAAAATTGTCGGCCAGTGGATAAGTGTTCATCATCCGTGCCCTTTACCAAGAAGCACTCCACAGCCTCTTACCAGAGTACCAGTGGCTCAATGTGTTTCATTGGCAGAGAACATCATGAGGGGATAGGAGCATGGCACTCCTTCTTTGGATTATTGTGTAGTGGGCACCTACTTTTACTACCTACTTTTATGTAGGTGACCTTTTTGTTAGCTTACAATTTCAGGTAAATTTGGGCAGGCTTGTACCATATAGCAAGCCTGTTTGTTTATTTGGGATATGAGTGACAGGTAGTTTGTGTGCGAGTTCTGGCCAATCATTAATTTGGTTTGCAGGAGGCGGGACTCTCATATAAAAAGCCGGGTCACATGGTGAGTCAGGAGTTCGAGTTTGGAGAGAAGCCCAGCCTGGTTCCCAGAGGGGAGAGGTCCCCCCTCCGGGGAGCTAACGGAGCACTCCCGGCTAGGAGGGTGGGGAACCGGCACCCGTAGAGGAGTAGATGACACCTTACAGCATGTAATCGTTGGTGTCGTTGGCCGCCCCTGCGGGGAAGGGAGCGTGCCAGAAAGGAGGAAAGGGATCAAAGAATCATTGCGGAAGAAGTAGCAACTAAGCAGAAGGAAACTGGGCGATCGATCATTTATGAGTGGCACATGGACTATTGATCACGTGAGTGAAAGCCCAAGGGAAGGGTACTGCCAGAGGCGGAGGGATGTTGGTACGCAAGTCAGTGAGACAGGTGGTGATGGCCTGTGACTTTGGGTTCAACAGTGCCCCGGGATTCCAATCAGTCAAGCGGGAGAAGTTATTCAGAGTGACTTTTCTTTAGCTCAACTTGGAAGTACCATGCAGATGGGAAGTAGTGGTAAAGAGGTGGCGGTAAAGCTACTAGTATACATATAGAGATACAGACTGTTCTTGAAAAGATCTGCAGATGAAGAAGTTTTTCAGAGTGACTCTTTATCAATTATTCTCTATCAAATTTACTTTCATCTTCCCTGATGAAGAAATTACATAAAGTGATTTCCTATTATCTGCAATCATTCTAGGTCTTTGCATGAGAGGCAAAGAAAAGATTACAAAGCAACAAAAAGAGCATCTCAGAAAACCCTTCTCCTATCCCAGTTCATGTTACTTAAATAAAAGCAAGAGAAAAATGCAATATGGACTGTTTCTATTTGTATGGGCTGCAATGGGTCAGGTGGAAAACGTGAATTACGGATATACTAATTAATCAGCCACTCCTTTGGGCGTAAGCGCTACAATTGTATCAGATTTATTGATTGATTGGCACACTCTGGAGTCTAATCACTGATACCCCCATGTTCTGGTACTTGTTACACAGAGATTGTGGACATTTGCTGGAATTTGAGTATATGTGGATGCACACTTTTAACTACTTACCAATTGTTATTTATCTAATATTCAGATAATTGTGAGTGCAGCTCCTGTCATATGGTAACACACTAAGCGCAGAAAGTTTTTTTATATACAAAAATAATAATTGCGCTTATGACCCTACAAGGTAATTTAAAACGCGATTTACTAACTTGCTTGTGATGATTGTAGCCATAATAACACACTTGCAACAAAAACAACTGAATACTGTCCATAATATGTTTTTATTTGCACTAACATTCAGGACAAGTGGTGTTCCCTCCTTGATCCAAGCAGCACTGCTGACCCCAAATGCTTGTCCAGAAAATGTTAAATTCCTTGTAAATCTCTTGTACAAATCTTTTTTTTCCTGAGGACAGAAGACAAGTGACATCCTCAGATCCTCAAAAGTGGTAATAACAAGTGGTAAAGCATAGAATTATATGACATACATTCCATTATTGCCTGGAGATGCCCTTAAAAGCATCAAAAGACATACATTTTCCATTGATAAGTATAATACTGCTTTTTGAAAGAATGAATGCAAAATAGCTAAAGTTTCAGGAAAGATCATATTGTTTAAATGCATATTTTTGCATGTGCGTGTGTTTTTGTGTATGCCTCATACAAAGTTCTAAAAAACAGCAAAATTTCAAATAACATGTCAAGACGTCAGCCTGGTAGGCTATTTGTGCATCCAGACCCCGTGGCATTAAGAAAAAAAAAAGAAAATTCTTATTATTTATTCAAAGCAGACCACAGCCAATTTCATGGAACAGATTGTGGTTGTTCCGTGCTGTGTGTCTCTGTGTGCCAAATAAATAAATATGTTCTCATAAGGGCACAATGTCTTCTGGCATAAATAGCCTGGTGAGTTGGCTCCTTATACCTAATACCAACAGGTGCGTGTGGAAAAAGTTTTTTTTTGGGGTTGTGTATGTGACCAAGCGTTGGCTTTTCACTGCCAACAGAAAGAGAGGGACAAAGCAAAAAAAAAAGTCAAGACCAGGACAAGTTCAAGGAGGACAACAATTAAGTTAATCTTACAGTGTATATTAAAACTGTTGGTGGAAAATAACATTCTTCTTTTGCTGATTTTTGGGATCAAAAGCTAACTAGAAATTATCAAAATTGGTATAAATTTAATTAATATAGCTTTGAGTTTGGCCACCATAATTTGTGACAATTCTGAAAGCTTTAATTACATCTCTCTGCCATTCTTAGTTGACAATGGTTCTAGTTTAGGAGCAAAAAGAAATGTGGCATGACTTGATAAAAACCAAGATTATGCCAACTGAAAAGCCTTTAAGGCAACAAATCCCTTGATACTGAAGTAGAATTTTAAACCACAAAATGATTGACATCTTTGGAGGCAGAATACTGAGGTTGGAAGGTGATGGAAAGCTTCCAAAATTGCCACAAATGCCTAACTGTTCGATATCCAATATAAATGCTATTCATTACAAAATGAGTTAATTGATTTATATATGATACATGTGTGTACAGTCTCACACACTGTTAACCTGCAATAATTCCATAGAATACTATCTGTTTCAAGCCCCTCTTTTATCTCAAAATAGTGGCAGAAAATAGACTGGCCACTTTGCTTAGTGTCATAATGAAATCAGTTACAGGTTCAGGCAAAAATTATTATATTATTGTCTGTGAAATTCTAATCATAGTGCTCTGTTCATACGCTTGTCTTGAGAGATAAAAACAATCCTAGAAGATGACTGGGTAAGCTAAAGAAGAAAAATGGAGTAGTTAACCAAAACCAGAAGAACTTCATGAAGACATTGTGGCAACGCTAGGGAAGATTCCCCTTCATACAGTAGCATAGAAGTTGGTAATGAGTGGTAGGTCCCAAAGCTCCTAATACCTGAGCAACAGACATAACATGTAAATATAATCCAGCGCCACTTTCCCCACTGGGAGGCTATCCTTGGTTTACCCCAGGGGAAGACTTGGCCTTATTTTCATGTCTTGGGGAGGAGCTCAAGAAATCTGTTGCTTCCACTTTATGCCAGGTACTAACTTGAAATCCCTAGCAGAATGGGGAACGTCATCCTGGGGTGATTGAAAGCATATCCAGCTAAAAAAAATGTTTTAAACATCACGGGATGGTTTGAGACCCAGTGATTCCCGAACTGGGTTTGAGGTTATGTGCCTGGATAGAGATGGCTCAACCCACTTACTCTCCAAATTGTATAAACTTTCACTAGAGAAGCTAACCACTATGTCCCCCTATTACATTAAGGAATGGGAGAAGGATTTGGGTAGAGGGCTATCTGGTGGTAGCATTGAGAAGATTACAACATTAGCTCACACTTCTTTAGTCAACTCAAAAGCCCAAGAATGTTATAAATTCTTGTCAAGGTGCAATAGGGTACCTGACAAACTGTCTTGCATATTTCCGACAGTGTCTGATCTTTGCTGGAGGGGTTGCGCATAGAAAAGCACCTTCTTAGATTCTTGGTGGGAATGTCCTGTTATCCGACCTTTTTGGGTTGAAGTCCGTAACCTAATTATTAAGGTGACAAAATACCAGATTGCAGATGACTCTCTCAGTATGGTATTTAGGTGGGGTCCTATAAACGCTCCTTGATGGCTCACCTCCTCAATGCTGGCAAATATCTTATCCCAAAAAAAAATCCAGAAAGATTTCTGTCCCCAGGGAAGATGGTGGGGGCCCTGTCCCCAGGGGAGAAAATGGGGGGGGGCCCTGTCCCCAGGGGAGATGATGGGGGGCCCTGTCCCCAGGGGATATGATGGGAGGCCCTGTCCCCAGGGGAGATTATGGGGGGCCCTGTCCCCCTGTCCCAAGGGAAGGTGGTGGGGGCCTTGTCCCCAGGGGAGATGATGGGGGCCCTGTCCCCAGGGGAAATGATGGAGGGCCCTGTCCGCAGGGGAGATGATAAGTGGGCCCTGTCCCCAGGGGAGATGATGGGGGCCCTGTCCCCAGGGAAGATGGTGGGGGCCCTGTCCCCAGGGAAGATGGTGGAGGCCCTATCCCCAGAGGAGATAATGGGGGGCCCTGTCCCCAAGGGAGATAATGGAAGGGCCTGTCCCCAAGGAAGACGGTGTGGGCCCTGTCCCCAGGGGAGATGATGGGGGGCCCTGTCCCCAGGGGAGATGATGGGGGCCCTGTCCCCAGGGGATATGATGGGAGGCCCTGCCCCCAGGGGATATGAAGGGGCCCTGTCCCCAGGGGAGATGATGGGGGGCCCTGTCCCCAGGGGAGATGATGGGTGGGCCCTGTCCCCAGGGGAGATGATGGGGAGCCCTGTCCCCAGGGAAGATGGTGGGGGCCCTGTCCCCAGGGAAGATGGTGGAGGCCCTATCCCCAGAGGAGATAATGGGGGGCCCTGTCCCCAAGGGAGATAATGGGAGGCCCTGTCCCCAGGGGATATGAAGGGGCCCTGTCCTCAGGGGAGATGAAGGGGCCCTGTCCCCAGGGGAGATGATGGGGGCCCTGTCCCCAGGGAAGATGGTGGGGGCCCTGTTCCCAGGGAAGATGGTGGGGGCCCAGTCCCCAGGGAAGATGGTGGGGGCCATGTCCCCAGGGGAGATGATGATGGGGCCCTGTCCTCAAGGAAGATGGGGTCCCTGTCCCAAGGTGAGATGATGGGGGGCCCTGTCCCCAGGGGAGATGATGTGGGCCCTGTCCCCAGGGAAGGAGGGGTGGGGTATGGGATGGTGTGAGGGGATATGGGGTCAGCTCACTTACCATAACCAAGCTGCAGGGCACTCATCCATGGTTGCCTGGCTGGGCTCCCCCCAGCAGCAGCACAGACAGGGCGATCAGCATATCTCCAAGGCGAGAGCGATCCTAGTATGACGGGGGAGGAGGTGGGGGCTGGCAGACAAGCCTGCAGTGTCCTTCGGCTCTCATAGGCTGCTTCACATGTGTCCTTAAACTTCCTTAGCGCGGGGGAAGTGTGCAGAGCATCTCCGGAGCACTGCAGAAAGGAATGGATGCAGCCGACTTGGGGGGGGGGGGGGCGGGACTATGGCTGGGGAAAACACTGAGCTGGGCGGCGCTGCATTAACCAGGAGAGAGGAACCCAGAGGAGCTGGCCAAGGCAAAACATAGCAGCCAGTGCGATAGAGCAGGCAAATTAGGTGCCCCTATGAGTTGTGAGGTCTTAGACAGCCACCTAATTTGCCTAATTAGAGAGCCACCTCTGGATACAGCATTGGATAATAGACCAGGCTCTTGATGCACAGCAGTAATAGGAAGAGGGGTGCTTCCTGGTGTCTCTGGGCTTATTTTATCAAGACTAAGTTCATATGAGGCCACAGCAGACACAGGAGGAGCATTAGGAGGAGTATGGATGCTGTGGTGGCATTGAGTAGGAAGAGAACATGGGGCAGACTTCCAGGGGTGGGTTTCATCCTTCACAAACCCCAGGACTTGTATATGGTTGGGGAGATATCTGAGGACAAAAAAAATTCTGCACTATAACCACCCCGAAATCAGCAGTCTAATCCCTACTTTTTCCACTGCAACACCTGCTCTATATAATTTAGTGGAAATTTCCTGGACTGAGATGTCACAGAGTGGCTAATTCCTATCTGTAATGTATTGGGGCATCCTCAAACGGAAGGTGGAGGAGCGCAAGGTCTCTAACATCCACCAGCTCTGTGATGTCATTGAGGATTGAAAGAGGACTCCAGTGGCAACCTGTGAAGCTCTGGTGAACTCCATGCCCAAGAGGGTTAAGACAGTGCTGGAAAATTATGGTGGCCACACAAAATATTGACACTTTGGGCCCAATTTGGACATTTTCACTTAGGGGTGTACTAACTTTTGTTGCCAGCAGTTTAGACATTAATGGCTGTGTGTTGAGTTATTTTGAGGGGACAGCAAATTTACACTGTTATACAAGCTCTACACTCAATACTTTACATTGTAGCAAAGTGTAATTTCTTCAGTGTTGTCACATGAAAAGATATAATACAATATTTACAAAATGTGAGGTACTGTATGTATTCGCCTATAGTCAGTGGCGGCTGGTGCTCAAAATTTTTTGGGGGAGGGCGCAAACAAACTGAAAAAAGAAAACATCATTTGCAGCCTCACTGTACCATTAAATGCAGCCACTGTGCCCATCAATAGCCCCCACTGTGCCCATCAAACGCAGCCACTGTGCCATCAAACACAGCCACTGTGCCATCAAATGCCACCACTGTGCCCATCAAATTCAGCCACTGTGCCCATCAAACGCTGCCACTGTGCCATCACATGCTCCCACTGTGTCCATCAAATGCTCCCACTATGCCATCGAATGCTTCCACTGTGCCCATCAAATGCTCCCACTGTGCATGGCGCTCGCTGCTTACTTTTTTTGGGGGCCGGGCGCCTGAATACGGGGTGGCAGCAGCGGCCATAGATAGATTCATGCAATGCATGAATCTATCTATTGGTGATAGGGGGGTGGCTGGAGAGAGGGGGCGGCGCCCGTGTGCCCTTATGGACACACCGTCACTGTTTAAACCCCAAAACTGATTATAGTGGTGATATTTGAGAAAAAAAAATCGAAAAAAATTTCCTTTAACTAAGTGCATTGTGTTCGCGCACTGGACACAGTGCACTATGGGAAGCACCACGTCAATGCAATCACGAGATTGCCAACGTGGCGCTTCATTTGCAGGATTTTCACCTGCTTTGCGACGCAATCCAAAGCGCCGAGCAGCTTCCACCCGTAGTATCACTACGGGCGGGAGCATTGTTGTTTAACCACTTAACAACCGGCCCATAGCCAAATGACGGCTACAGGGCGGTTGTTTAACTCTGGGAGGGCGTCCAGGGACGTCCTCCCAGAATTCTGCTCTCGCGCGCCCCCTAGGGCGCGCACTCGAGAGCATCCGTGACCGCCGGGTCCAGAGGACCCGGCGCATCACAGATCCCGGTAAATGGCCGCTGATCGCGGCCGTTTACCATGTGATCGCTCTGTCAAATGACGGAGCGATCACATGTCAACAAACCGGCGTCATCTGATGACGCCGGTTCCTCTCCTCCCCCTCTCCTCCCCTCCTGTGTACCGATCGGTACACAGTGACCGGAGAGGTGGATGGATGGATGGCTGCAGCGTTGTGGGCTGCATCTGTAGTGCCCACAGCGCTGCACAGAGACATCCAACCATCCATCCATCCCTGCTCAGCCATCCCTACTACTCTGCATGCTCTGCAATTCCCACTGCAATGCCCCACAATACTCTGTCATACCCCGCAATACCCCTGCAATACTCTGCCATACCCTGGAATACCCCACAATACTCTGCCATACCCTGGAATACCCCACAATACTCTGCCATACCCTGGAATACCCCGCAATACTCTGCCATACCCCGCAATACTCTGCCATACCCTGGAATACCCCTGCAATACTCTGCCATACCCTGGAATACCCCTGCAATACTCTGCCATACCCTGGAATACCCCTGCAATACTCTGCCATACCCTGGAATACCCCTGCAATACTCTGCCATACCCTGGAATACCCCTGCAATACTCTGCCATACCCTGGAATACCCCTGCAATACTCTGCCATACCCTGGAATACCCCGCAATACTCTGCCATACCCTGGAATACCCCGCAATACTCTGCCATACCCTGGAATACCCCGCAATACTCTGCCATACCCCGCAATACTCTGCCATACCCTGGAATACCCCGCAATACTCTTCCATACCCTGGAATACCCCGCAATACTCTGCCATACCCTGGAATACCCCGCAATACTCTGCCATACCCTGGAATACTCTGCCATACCCCAAAATACCCCGCAATACTCTGCCATACCCCGCAATACTCTGCCATACCCCGCAATACCCTGAAATACCCCGCAATACTCTGCCATCACCCGCAATACTCTGCCATACCCCGCAATACCCTGGAATACCCCGCAATACTCTGCAATACCCTGAAATATCCCGCAATACCCAGCCATACTCTGCAATACTCAGTGATACCCATCCATACTCTGCAATACCCAGCCATACTCTGCAATACTCAGTGATACCCAGCCATACTCTGCAATACCCAGCCATACTCTGCAATACTCGGTGATACCCAGCCATACTCTGCCATACCCAGTCATACTCGGCGATACTCTGCAATACCCAGCCATGTTCAGCCATACCCAGTCTCTGTATGTGGCCAGGCTGTGGAAGTCTCACACATGTGGTATCCCCGTACTCAGGAGGAGTAGGAGAATCTATTTTGGGGGGTCATTTTTGGTATATACATGCTATGTGTTAGAAATATTGTATAAATGGACAACTTTGTGTTAAAAAAAAAAAAGCGTTTTAACCACTTCCCGCCTTCCGTCATACGACGTCCTTGACTTTGTGCGGGGATATCTGAATGATGGGTGCAGCTACAGGCATCATTCAGATATCAGCTTTTTCAGCCGGCGATTCCCTATACCATGAGAATGATCATAGCGGCTGTTACACTGCTTGATCGTTCTTACGGGAGGCGAGAGGGGACCCCCCCCCCTCCCGCCGCCCTCCGGTGCTTCTACCAACTCACCGCTACGATCGAAGCCAGGATCTTTTTTTTTTTTTTAATTTCAGGAACAGCCTAGAGGTGAGATGTGGGGTCTTATTGACCCCATATCTCACTGTAAAGAGGACCTGTCATGCCATATTCCTATTACAAGGGATGTTTACATTCCTTGTAATAGGAATAAAAGTGATCAAAAAATTTTTTTTTTTGGAAAAAAGTGTCAAAATAAAATAATTAAAGTAAAATGAACAATAAAAAAAAAAAAAAAATTTTTAAAGCGCCCCTGTCTGTGTGCTCGCATGCAGAAGCGAACGCATACGTAAGTCCCGCCCACATATGAAAACGGTGTTCAAACCACACATGTGAGGTATCGCTGCGATCGGTAGAGCGAGAGCAATAATTTTGGCCCTAGACCTCCTCTGTAACTCAAAATTTGTTACCATTAAAAAATTTTAAAGCGTCGCCTATGGGGATTTTTAGGTGGCGAAGTTTGGCACCATTCTACAAGCGTGTGCAATTTTGAAAGGTGATATGTTAGGTATCTATTAACTTGGCGTAACTTCATCTTTCATATTATGCAAAAACATTGGGCTATCCTTACTGTTTTGTTTTTTTTTAAAGCAAAAAACTGTTTTTTTTCCAAAAAAAACGCGTTCGAAAAATTGCTGCGCAAATATCGTGCGAGATAAAAAGTTGCAATGACCGCTATTGTATTCTCTAGGGTCTTTGCTAAAAAAACATATATAATGTTTTGGGGTTCTATGTAATTTTCTAGCAAATAAATGATGATTTTTACATGTAGGAGAGAAATGTCAGAATTGGCCTGGGTGCTCCAGAACGCCTGAAGGTGCTCCCCTGCATGTTGGGCCTCTGTATGTGGCCACGCTGTGTAAAAGTCTCACACATGTGGTATCGCCATACTCGGGAGTAATAGCAGAATGTGTTTTGGGGTGTAATTTGTGGTATGCATATGCTGTGTGTGAGAAATAACCTGCTAATATGACAATTTTGTAAAAAAAAAAAAACGAAAAAAAAAAAAAATTGATTTTGCAAAGAATTGTGGGAAAAAATGACAACTTCAAAAAACTCATCATGCATCTTTCTAAATACCTTGGAATGTCTTCTTTCCAAGAAGGGGTCTTTTGGGGGGTATTTGTACTTTTCTGGCATGTTAGGGTCTCAAGAAATGAGATAGGCCGTCAGTACTTCAGGTGTGATCAATTTTCAGATATTGGTACCATAGCTGGACGCTATAACTTTCACAAAGACCAAATAATATACACTAATTTGGGTTATTTTTACCAAAGATATGTAGCGGTATAAATTTTGGCCAAAATATATGAAGAAAAATTACTAATTTGCAAAATTTTATAACAGAAACGAAGAAAAATTAATTTTTTTACAGATTTTTCGGTCTTTTTTCTTTTATAGCGCAAAAAATAAAGAACCCAGTGGTGATTAAATACCACCAAAAGAAAGCTCTATTTGTGTGAAAAAAAGGACAAAAAATTCATATAGATACAGTGTTGCATGACTGAGTAATTGTCATTCAAAATGTGAGAGCACCAAAAGCTGAAAATTGGTCTGGTTATTAAGGGGGTTTAAGTGCCCAGTGGTCAAGTGGTTAACCTCCCTGACCGTTTTCCCGAGTGTGGCTCGGGGTTAAATTTCAGTCCCATTAGCGGTAACCCCGAGCCACACTCGGGATTACATTGCAGGATCCTGGAGCGGTATACTTACCTTGTCCCCAGGATCCTGCGATGTCCCCCGCTGTGTCTGTGGGCTCCGTCCTCTGCCCGAAGCCTCTCCATACCAGGCTCCGTTCCCTGCGAGCGTCGCGACGCACGGGGGCGGAGCCTGGCGGCAAATTAAAAAATGTAAAAACCATAACACATACAGTACTATAATCTTACAGATTACAGTACTGTATGAAATTATTTCACATCCCTTTTGTCCCCAGTGCTTTGACCCATGCCCTGCATGCAGTTTTATATTATATATACTGTTCTTTCTGCCTGGAAACTGGAGATTGTCCATAGCAACCAAAAAGTGTCCCTTTACGTCAAAAGTGGCTTCAGACCAGCTAGAAAACAGCGATACTAAATTAGAACACTTGCAGAACTGAGCGATAGTGAATCGTTGGGAAATGTATTTTATTATTATTATATTATTATTTTTTTTAATTATTTATATTTATTTATTATATTATAATTTATGTTTTTATGTTTCAAACTTCATCATACCCGGGATATCTACTAGACTCTTGTTTGGACAGATTTAAGTGTGTTATTGTTAACAATTGCAGGCCTACAATATAAAACGCCAAATTTCCATGCAAAATAATTGTACCGCTTTCAGCACCTAAAACCTGAAATAATCATACCACCAGGGAGGTTAAATTTAGAGGTTACTTCCGGGTTTTGTGGAACAGATGGAAACCGTAAGTGACGTTGTCAGCTCTGTTCTTCGCATGGCTCAAGCGGAGCTAGAAGGTAAGTAATGAGAGAGCACGGCACGCAGCATATGGCTCATGAGGGAAGGATATAATATAACAACACTGGCTGCAGTAATCAATCATTGAGGCTGAGCGTTGAACTTTTGTGAAGGCTGGAAGGGGGACATCAGTAAACTGTACCCTGCATGCATGCTTCTCTAGAGACACTCTGCATGTGGTTACTGAACAAATTGGGAAAAAAATGGATTTTGGCTTTAACTGCACTCGTATGGCAAATGCATTTAGCAGAAGTATTGGTTGTATTGTGTTTAGCAGTTTTAAATGCTTCTCATTTAAAAACAAAAAGGTCAATTCACAATGCTAAAATGCATACATAATGTGCCTAATTTGCCAAAATGATTATTAATTAAGGCTAATATTTGCTGTAAATAATGATTTTTATTAGAGAATGATGCTTGTGTTAGAGCTATGTTAAATAACCCGAATATCTTGCTTTTATTAATTGGACCAGAATTTTGTTGAATTTTAGCGCATAATAATTATGTTCCAACCCTTAACCCCTTTGTTTAAAGTGCTTACATATAATTTGCCAGACAACAATCTTTATAATGTAATTGAGTTGCGAAAAGGAAAAATTAGTCCCCTTGCTCCTGGTATTCATAGGTGGGCACAGCTGGGAACTCAGAGGCACAAATATCACCACTATAATCAGTTTTGGGGTATAAACAGTGGCGGTGCGTCCATAAGGGCGCACGGGCCCCATCCCCTCTCTCCAGCCAACCCTCTATCACCAATAGATAGATTCATGCATTGCATGAATTCTATGGGCATTCCCCGTGACGTCACAGGGAAGTCCCATCAAGTCACCGTGCGTCAGAGGGGGGCGGGGTCACTGGATGGCCCCGCCCCCCGTTATTTAAGAACCGTCAGACGAAGAGACGCCGTCACACAGCGGGAGCCTCCCTCCATGCCAGCATGGCTGCGGAGCGGCCCGGAGAAGAAATGAAGAAGAGAAGAAGGAAGAAGAGATGAAGAAGAAGAAGATGAAGAAGATGAAGAGAAGAGCGGGAGCCTCCCCCCTCATGCCATGGGTGCGGAGCGGCCCGAGGAGAAGAAGATAGAAGATGCCGCGGAGGAGATGCTGGACGAGAACGCCGGAGGAAGAACCAGAAGGGCCAGAAGAACCAGAAGATGAAGGAAGATAGAAGAAAGAAGAAGTATTTAAATAAAGGAATTGTCAAAAACTGTCTCTTGTCATTTTTAACATTTTTGACAGTTTTTTAGTGAAATGGTAGGGGTAAGTACCCCCTTACCATTTCACACAGGGGGGGGGCCGGGATCTGGGGGTCCCCTTGTTAAAGGGGGCTTCCAGATTCCGATAAGCCCCCCGCCCGCAGACCCCCACAACCACCGGCCAGGGTTGTGGGGATGAGGCCCTTGTCTTCATCAACATGGGGACATGGTGTTTTGGGGGGCTACCCCAAAGCACCCTCCCAATGTTGAGGGCATGTGGCCTGGTACGGTTCAGGAGGGGGGGGCCGCACTCTCGTCCCCCCCTCTTTTCCTGCGGCCTGCCAGGTTGCGTGCTCGGATAAGGGTCTGGTATGGATTTTTGGGGGGACCCCACGCCGTTTTTTTTTTTTTTTTGGCGCGGGGTTCCCCTTAAAATCCATACCAGACCTGAAGGGTCTGGTATGGAATTTAGGGGGAACCCCACGTCAATTTTTTTTTAAAATTTTGGCTGGGGTTCCCCTTAATATCCATACCAGACCTGAAGGGCCTTGTATGGAATTTAGGGGGACCCCCACATCATTTTTTTTTTTTTTAATTTTGGTTCGGGGTTGCCCTGTGGGGAATTCCCATGCCGTTTTTATCAATGAACTTCTATGTGTATTGTCGGCAATGCAATAGCCGCGGGTAGTTTTAAATGTGTTTTTTTCTTCAAAATGTCATTTTGCTGTCAGACTGTTCTAAACACAGGAAACATGCGCCCCTTTACAGGCATACTATAGACACCCCCCAGGTACGAAATTTAAAGGGATATTACACTTTTATTGTTTGACTTTAAGCATTAATAAAATCACTGCTCCTGAAAAAACGTCCGTTTTTAAAACTTTTTTTTGCATTGATCCATGTCCCCTGGGGCAGGTCCCAGGTCCCCAAACACTTTTTATGACAATAACTTGCATATAAGCCTTTAAAATGAGCACTTTTGATTTCTCCCATAGACTTTTAAAGGGTGTTCGGCGGCATTCGAATTTGCCGCGAACACCCCAAATTGTTCGCTGTTCGGCGAACTTGCGAACAGCCAATGTTCGAGTAGAACATGAGTTCGACTCGAACTCGAAGCTCATCCCTAGTTACCAATCACACCCTTCAGGGATAGCAGAGGGGTATGCATTTGTCCTGCTGCCTGGGTACATAGGCTTTACTATTTTCTCACTGTGCGTTTGTAGTTCGTTGATGAGAACAGGGGTTAAATTCTTTCTTGAAATGTAGAAAATTGTTCTTGGATACAAAGTAACATTTACAAACCATTCCAAGTCTTTGCACAGGTGTCCAAACATTTCAGAACATTTGTTGAGCAAACAGTAAAATGCAACTGTGTAAAATATGGATTTTGCCAAAGAGGAACTGCTTGTACACCTTGTACCCTGTACCTTGGCACAAAATGAAACTCAAATTAGTATAAATATCTCTCCTATAATCCCAAACCCTCACTCAACTCTAGTTTTAGGTACAAGATCCATCAGTTTACTCGAATATTGGCCTTCGAACCTGAACCATAACCATAACTTCCATAACCATGAATAAAATCTTCGTCGTTTTGATCTTGAGTGCTATGGTAACTACAGGTAAGAATTACTTATGGCATAAAATTGTATTTATTTTTTAATTTGTGCTGCTCCATTGTGCTAAACATTTGTACTCTAATACAAATTGGAAGCCACAGAGTGTGTAAATCCTAACAACGAACTGGTCTAATTTACTCCAATTGTGTCTGTTAAATATATAATTGAAAGCATTTTGCTAAACTATTTATAAAATGCAACAGAATACCAGTTGATTCTGCCAGAGATACAGAGCTGATAATATTTTGAAAGGTCAGTTACAGAAAAAGAAGTTTGTTGATAAGCAATATAACCCTGAACTTATAGAGAGGGTCCACCAAAAATGTCTTACTGGTCCATCCAGGGCTAACAATAAAGACACATGGCCCCAGATGGATGTTAAAAGAGAAGTATGGGTTTCACAAAAAAAAAAAATTAAAATCTATACCCACTTAGGTGGATGCAGCATTGGTCCAATCCTGCATCTGTCCATCTCCAGCTCTAAGACCAAGAACTGGGCAATCAAATAATACTTTAGCAGGCTTTCGAATGGACTGCACTCCTATGATCCATAGGACAAGAACAGAAAAAAAGCCTTATCTATACTTCTCAGATATATTGCATAACACGTAGAACAGAGGGAGAAGTCTATGCCCTCCAATGCCCATGCCAGATCCAATATATTGTACGAACCAAATGACCAATGTGTATGAGAATTAGGGAACCTGTCCAATACATTAGGTTACCCTAAGCATAGCATCTCAAACCATGATGCAACTCATTACAATAAAGACTTCTCCTCCCTAATTTTTTGGGGAATTAAAAAAAAAACCCTATTGGGAGGGGAAGTAATAAAATAATCACCCTTAGCCAGCGGGAATCTTTTTGGATATATGAGACCCTTCATCCGCTAGGCAACAATTTTGATTTTGGCATTAATTGGTAATTATTAGCTTAGGTTATCAATTTTATCATTTTTTGTCAATATGTAATATTTAGTGTGTCACGTATTATTATTTTCCTCATCTCTCTCATGTAATTTTATTATATTTTTAAGGTAAACATTGTAGTTGATAATTAGTGAATTTTGGGGAATTATTTTTGAGCTGCACACTTATGGACATCATGCTTTTCGATTTTACTTATCTTGCCTTTACTTTTTTACCCTGTATTATTTTTTACTCTACATTATTACTTCTTTAGCATATTCCAATCAGAATGTAATACTCAATAGGATCATTTTAAATAAGATATCCGGTTCATTTATATATATTTTCACATTTACATTCATTCTGACCATATGAATGTTTTATTTTTGTTTCATTTCTTAGACGTTATTTCGTTCCGAATTAGTTTTTTAATGAATTTTGACAAATTTGTTAATTCGTTAATATCCGAATTAACGAAAACCGTTTAACAAACTTTTCTGAATATTCATAATTTTGAATATTCAAAAATTCGCAAATTTGAAAAAAATCGTAAATTCGAAAATTCCAAAAATATCACAAATTCGGAAATTCGAAAACCTGAAAAACCAAAATTTCGAAAATCTGAAATAACTAACTAATAACTTAACTATTAAATTGTAGGTATTGGAATTTCCTTTCAAATTTGGCTGTTAGTGAATGTAAAGAATACAAATTTATCCGAAGTTGTAAATTATCCGAAATAACGAATGCTATATCTAAACGAATGGAACATTACAAAATTAAAAATAATAAATTACAATAGTAATAAAATGTTTTATTATTATTATTATTATTTATTATTAATTTGTTCCGTTCCATTTGTTTAGATGCAGCATTCGTTATTTCGGATAATTCGTAACTTCGGATAAATTGGTATTCATTCACTAACAGCCAAATTTGAAAGGAAATTCCAATACCTATAATTTAATACTTAGTAATAGTTAAGTTATTATTAGTTAGTTATTATTTTAGATTTTCAAATTTTCTGGTTTTCGAATTTCAGATTTTTTTTAAATTTTCCGATTTTTTTTTTTTTGAATTTCAGATTTTCCAATATTTTTTCGAATTTCCAAATTTTCGAGTCTTTTTGAATTACTGAATTGTTTCAAATTAACATTTTTTTCGAATTTTTTAAATTGCGATCATAACAAATGACCCGAAAAATGGAAAAAAATTAATTAATTAATTTTTTGTTAGTGCACATGTCTATTATTTTACCTTAAAATTTTTGATTTCATATATATAACTATGCTACTGATCATGTCTCAGCTTTGCTCCATACCATACTCTTATTTATCTGATCTCATAAGCCTTTGGTTATTTTTTTTTTATATTAATATATTTTTATATATAAATAGTTTTACATTTTTTCAAATTTTTATACCTATTCATATATATTTCTTACACATTTTATATCATTTTTATAACACTTTATTGTCTTGTTTAATAAAGTATTGTTCACTATTAAAGTAGTATTAAAGTTTTATTCTCTTTTAAATTTAAAATAACAAACATATTATATTTACCTGCCCTGTGCAGTGGTTTTGCACAGAGCAGCTCCGATTCTCTTCTGTCGTGTCCCCCATAGGTGCTCCTGGCTCCTCCTCTTAGAGCAGTGCCCCCAGAAAAATCTGCTTGTCCTGGGGGCACCTCCTGAGCCGCTGTTCTATGCATCTATAAGACACTTAGAGCCGTGGCTCACCCCTGCTCTCTCCCCATTGGCTCACGCTGCTCTCTCACCCAATGAGGAGGGAGAGTCCCGGGGCAGCCAAGGCGATCATGACCATCGCCAGATTGCAGCGGGCTCAGTGGATTTGGGGGGGGCACTGCACGCAGAGGTTTTTTACCTTCACTCATAGAAGGTAAAAAACCTTCAGCCGTTAGAACCAATTTAAGTATATTTTAAAGCCTTTACTTAGACATTTAATGATTTCTAGGATATATATTTTATGTGAATTTTTAGACATTACTTTATATTATATTTGGTGCTGTGTAGTTCAGTTAGTATTGTATACCATTGTGTTATATTCCTTTATACACAATTTTCTCTTTTTATTAAGTTTGATGGTATGCTGGTGCTTGTAGTCTGCTTTGTAAATATAATTAAAGTGATACTAAACACACCCAGTTTAATTGATATTATCCCTTCTATTCCTGTATATGGATGATGGCACTGTAATTATTTTAATTAAAAAAAAATCTAAGTACCTTTTTCCTAATCAATGTACAGCTATCACATGCCCCAGTTATTTCCCAGCCTGTCTGCAGGGAAACATAAGCAGGAGGAGCTTCTAGTCCTCCGCTGCTGGTGACATGTTCAAAATAAAAAAAACAGCCTTTGGAATACAGAGTAAAACTAAATAATTAATATCAATAAAACTGTTATAAATTGTCATACAAATATAATATTTGAAATCAAATCTTCATTATTTTTTGGCAATTGGTGTAGGTGGATTTCTGCCAGTCATAGGCTGCATCACACCTTTCTAGCCTGTGTCTTAGAATAAGAGGGAGGTGAAGCCTCCATCAATCTACATGTGATATCCCAACCCCTATTGTGTTTAGCTGGTTAGTGGGCATGGAGGAGGAGAGAGGGAGTGGGCTGTCATATACCACTGTGTATATGCCCACATGTGTGACTCTATAGTCACATGGGCTGCTCAGATGTGATAGGGAGGAAATGCTCAGCGTAGAAACTCACTGAAAAACGAGTATGTGCAGAGTTGCCAACCATGCTCTGCAAAATCCCTAGCAGAATTGGGGACTTGAGCAGAAGGGGGAGATAGAGAGCAGCAGGATCAACCAGCTTTTTTTTTTTTTTTGCAGAATACAGAAAGTGAATCTCATAGTGACTGAGTGACTATGAACAGCATGTAATACACTGATAGTTGGAGGCCGCTCTCCACTGTGAGGAGTTGTGCGGCCCACGGTACAGGTGGCCGGTTGGTGTGTACGTGCGGTGACTGGACAGCACGGAATGGCGGCGGTCTGTACAGAGCTCTGTGGTGCTTGTGCATCTAAGATAATGGAAGATCAGTGTCAGGCCATGCAGGGACCTCCAGTGCCTCAGTTCCAGCCACAGGTCACACATTGAGGAAATGGATCTCCTGGCTGTAGTGATTGAATAGCCTTACTTCCTATCAGCACCCTTAAAGATTCCAGGTTGAGTTCTAAGCCATCTGCGTTTTAAAGCTTGCAAGCTGGGAACGGTGATCTGAGCCTGGAAAGAGCAGAAGTATTTACTACACCCAAAAGGCCCGGGCTGGGTTTTAAGCCATCTGCTGATACTGCTTGCTGTTTGGTAAGCGCAATTTACAGCCACGGTGGTTGGGCACCTCACTATTTATTTTCCATACTTTATGGTGTTTGGGTGATCCTTAGCGCCTCTGTTTGATGCCCACAGATAAATCTTTTGGACATTTATTCTCTAATAGCGCAATTTTTTAATCTATATTGGATTTTTTGTGTTGTCGCACTGTTTACTGCTGCTTTTTGATCTAAGATATATTTTTTTCTAGTGCGGTTCTTTTATCTGGAATACACTGATAAATTGATAGTTTTTTATAATGTGGGTTTAGTGACACTTTAGGTCCCACTTGCAGTGCTCTCCCCGCTCTGCTCCTTTCACTGAAGCTGTGCTTATAAGCTGGCATATTCTCCTTTGGGCAGGTTTGGCATAGAAGGCTGTGCTCCTGAAACATGTTGCCACCCGCCCTTTCCTGAGACTCTGTGCTATACCAGGTCCATGCAGTGCCGTGGACACCACCAGCTGTCATCCTCCAAAGCAGCCAGAGGGACAAAAGGAAGGAGGTAGTAGTTAGATGAGGAGAAGCAACAGTTAGCTGAACTGATAACTTTGCCCTGAATTGGAAAAGCACAGATTTTCCACTTTAATTCCATCATGTTGTCTTTCTGTATTTTAGGGCATCTCAAAACCATGTGCAAAAGGTGTTGGAGTCTTGACTCAACTGAATGCGGCACAGAAAAAGATACAGAATGTGATGGAACCAAGTGCATGATGGTGTCAGAATACTACAATATTAGTAAGTATGGGGGAACTGCATGCTGATATATACTATGTTACCAAATGTATTAGGACACATGCCTTTATACGCACATGAACTTTAATGGCATCCCAGTTATAGCTTAAAGGGTTCAATATTGAGTTGGCAATTTTTTTTATTTGAGAATCTTGCAAACAAGAAACACATTCCACATTTTTTTATACAAAAATACAAAAAAATAAATATTATACATATATACATATATATACACACATAAATACATACATACAAATATACACATACATATATTTCCTTTTTTTTTTTTAAATATGCATAACATATTGTATATACGACTAAACATAATAATAAAGGCTTACTTCAACCTATAATATATGAACAAAAGGGTTTTTTTTTCCAACCAAGAGGAATATCACTGTATTATATTATACTATATACATATATCACTAAAAAGCACAGACATCTTCAACAATTCTACACATTACTCAACTTGATTAACATTCAGACCAAGAAACATAGATTATCATGTGTATGTAGCCTTTCTTCAAAATTATGTTTATCCTTGAAAATCTAAAGGAGTGTCCAGAGATAAAACAGGGAAAGAATCCAACACCCAGAGATCAACAAACAGCAGCTACAGGCCTGATATTCCTCCACGCCTTTATCCAGACCCTTTGCCGCCATCTGTCTTTCTCGAGACCCCGAATTTTCCCTACCTCACCAAGAATCTCACACACCACCACCGGAACAGGAAGGACTTTCTGCCGAAGGGATACCTGACATGTGCATTCCAGGTGTAATATCGGACTACTAAGCTGACTAGAAAAAGAGTGTCCAAATCAAATCCCTTGCGATTCTGCAATGCTCCATACACCCACTCAGCATAAGACATGCAAGGCAGGAAAGGAATATTCAGAGCCCTCCCCACCTTTTTATAGACTTCTATATTGAAAGGGCACTGAAGCAAGAAGTGGTCCATGGTTTCCACTTCACCCTGACACTCCACTCTTGGACAACCACGATTGTCCAAAGAGCGGCACTTCACGTTACCCCTCACATAGAGCCTACCGTGGAAAGCGAGCCAGGCCTGGTCCCTAAATTTGAAGGGAATCCGCTCAGAATTTATTAAACGTAAACCCTCCCTCATAATATGACCTGGGCAATCCCTTAAGGCCAGTGGCGCATGAAAGACAGTACCCACGATCTTCTCCCCCAGGAGTCTCCTAGGAAGGGACCTGATATCCTCTGCTGTCACATGCCACCGTTTAAGAATTTTCAGGCACAGGGCAACATAAGCTTACCATGCTTGATCCTTAGGCTTTTCACTGGCCCGCCACTATCCCAACAGCCCAGAAAAGGTCTAAACCAGATCTGGAAAATACCTACCCATCCAGGCGGTCTCTCTGCTAGCATGTTACCAAAATTGTGTTTCAAAAACATCAGAGAGAAGAACACAACCGGGTTGACCATCCCTAGGCCACCCTTCCACCTAGATAGGTAAGTCACATTCCGCTTCACAAGATTCAGCCTGTTCCCCCATAATAATTGGAAGAAACAACTATAAATCCTGGTATAGCAAGACTCTGGCAAGATGCAAACAAAGCTGACATACAAAAAGGTAGGAATCAGGTAGGTCTTAATGAAGTCCACCCTTTCCCTCAAGGAGAGCCGCCACCCTTTCCAGCATTTCACCTTGACATCAGCATCATTCAGCCTGGCTTCCCAATTTGACTTACTGTAATCATCAGGGCCAAACTCGATGCCTAATACTTTGACTTTCTGCTGTGGCCTCGGGAAGGTGTCCGGAAGTGCAAAGCTCTTACCTCCCTTGCTCATCCAAAAAACTTCACTTTTATCACGGTTGACCTTGGAGCCTGATGCCTCGGAATACTGCTCTATAACTGAAACCACCTCCTGTGCCTCCTCTGTCCCAGAGATAAAGACAGAAACGTCATCAGCATAGGCTACAACCCTCAATGGCGGCTCACCAGTAATGCCCACCGGCACCCCACACAACGGTCCGCTCTCTAGCCTTCTGATGAAGGGGTCGATTGCGAACACGTATAGTAAAGGACTCAGCGGACACCCCTGGCGCACCCCCGATCCAACCCCGAAGGGCCGTCCAACCCAACCGTTAACAAGCATGAAGCTCTCTGCCTCTCTGTATAAAGTCTTAAGCCATCCAATAAACCCACTCTCCAGGCCATACTTGTCAAGGAGAAGCCAGAGGTACTCATGATTGACACGATCAAAAGCCTTCGCCTGATCCAGTGCCAGCAAATACCTTCCCCAGCCTTCAGCCCTGCAACGTTCCAGAGCCTCCCGGACAGCTAACACCGCTGAAAAAGTGCTCCTGCCCTGGACCGAACAGTGCTGCTGACGAGAAAGCAATTCGTCTGCCACTGACGACAAGCGCCAGAAAATGATCTGCGCCAGAATCTTTCTATCGACATTGAGAAGGCTAATGGGGCGCCAATTCTCAATCATCGAGGGATCCTTGCCTTTTGACAACAGAATCACAGCAGATTGTCTCATGGAGGGAGGGAGCGAACCCTCCTGCAGACAGCCGTTAAATACCTCCACAAGATAAGGTACCAAGCTGGATTTGAAAGTCTTATAAAATTCAGCGTCAATCCGTCTGACCCAGGGGTTTTTTTAATAGCCAGACTATCTATAGCTTTGACTACCTCTTCTGCTGTGATTCCCCCTGTCAAACATGCAAGCGGAATGTTATTTCCCAGACCTGGTGTAGAATCCAGAAAACTCGACATCTTTGCCCGATCGAGGTACTTCTCCCCCAGAAGATCCACATAAAAAGACCTTGAGACCTCCAGGATCCCTGACCTGGATTTCGTCAAAGAGCCCGTACTATCCCTTAGCCCAACAACCGTCTTAACTGCTGCGCTTTGTTTGCAGTTCTGATAAGGGTCGGGCGAGTGATATTTCCCGTAGTCCCTTTCCAGAACCAAAGAAGCGTGCCGGTCATACTGATACTTCCTAAGGAGAAGTTTCACCTCAGAGATTGCCCCAGAATCTCCACCACTTGAGACAAGGCGATCAAGTTTTCTCCGCAGCTGCTGGTAGGCAATGTACTTACCAAGCTGTTTTCTTTTTCCTATGGCCTTGAAAAGCCCACTAATCCGGCTTTTGGCAAGCTCCCACCATTCCGACTTACTGCTGCAGAAATCCAGGATGGTTACCTGAGCCTGAAAAAAATCCTCAAAAGAGTGTATTACCTCCTCGTCATCCAGCAGAGCCGAATTCATCCTCCAAATACCCTTTCCTTTAGGTAGTATATCTGAAGCATTGAGAATAACAGACAGCAAAAGGTGATCAGAAAACTCCACCATACGACACTCAGGAGCCGAAAAGTCAGAGTCCCCTTTTTAAAAAAAACTATCTATCCTGCTCTCACAACTGCCTCGCCTAAATGTGTACCCCGTGCTGTCTGGGCAATGCTTAACATGCGCATCTTCCAGACCTGCTTCCCTGGCTATTCTATTAAGAAAAGCGCTATCATATCTCAGGCTATCAGTGAAGCCTTTCCTGTCTTTGGGCCTAGTAATGGTGTTAAAATCACCTCCAAAGACAACTTGCTTGTATTGAGCTCGTGCTTGTATTGAGCTCTGCTCAGCCAGCAAGCAATCTACTGCCATCCTACCTTTCTCTTACCCCGGAGAACTTCCAAAAGCACGGCATACTACTCACTACAATCCCTGCTGCAAGCACAGCTAAAAATTATCCTCCATTTCGGAATCTATCCGACTGTGTACATCCCGGTCTGGCTCTCTGCTTCCTGGGCTCGAGGCCTGACGCCATCTTGAGGCCTCTTGGCCCCCACGCTTCCAAACAGCAATCATCTTACCTCCACCGGCCAGCGGGACACCTTCGGTGGCTGCTGGATAGACCTGAAGCGGAGCGGTGCTGCCTGGGGATCCCTGACCGTGAGCCCTGAAATACCGCGGCCTGACATCCATCTACAGCCTGCGGCCTACTGATCAGGCCACGCCAGCTCCCTGGAGGACACAGTGAGTAGTGGGAACATCCACACCTCCCATCCCAAAACCAAGCATCCCTGACATCAACCGCCAACTGTCCCATTAGCTGTGTACCTCCCCAGGAGCCCTTTATCCCAGACGAAGCCCAGACGGAGCGGCAATCACACAGCCGGCCGGCCGGCCCATAGGAAAGACCGCGGCTTCGGCCTACACACGGAGGTCGGCGGCCATCTTGGGACTCCAAGATACACCCAGCTGCTTCTATTCATCCAAACTGTGCTTACTCATCATAACCCAGAGACACAGTGAGCAGTGGAATCACCCACACTTACCATCCCACAGCCAAACATCCCGGACATTAAGCACTAATTGTCCCCACAGGAAAGACCATGGCTTTGGCCTACACACGGAGGCCGGCGGCCATCTTGGGACTCCCAAATACACCCAGCTGCTTCTGTTCCTCTAAGCTGCACCCACTCATCATAATTAATCTCTTTATACATCCTTATCAATACTCACTACTGGGAACATTATGCCCTGTAACAGTTACCTAACAAATCACCCTTACAACTGTTCCATGTAAAACGCACACGCAGCTTGCAAAAATGGAAGACGTCTGAATTCTAAGCCTTAACCTCCGCCTACAGATCCGAACCTCCCGTTCCGCAACGCTATTATTTTCAAGACCCGGGAGACACACTAACTTTTCAAGGAACCCCATAGTTACTTCTCAATTAGTGCATGGGTAAAATTGGAGACCAACGCACCGTATACTCAAAACAAGTCTCACAGGCCGCACTTCGGCGAACCCACTCAATGGAGAAATACCTACGGAGGCCCCACTCCCCGGCCTCAAATACCCCGGAGACAGCTATGAACCAAACGGACAATTTCCCATTAGTTGATCCCTCTCTCTTCATGGAGGACTCTTCACAACGTCCACAGCCGCCTGTCTCCCCCGCAACATTACTACCCATAACAGTGGACGTTTTAGATACCAAGTTACAGGCTCTGCTTCACAACATCACCCAAAATATCACCAAAGAAGTAAATAAGTTAGCCCATGAGCTTAGGGGTGAAATAGATCAACTTGGTAAACGTACGGATCATCTGGAAACCAAATTCGACGACATGGTTCAATATGTCCATGTCCTAGAAGAGGAAAACGCAGGCCTGAAAAATGCAGTCTCGCTACTACAAACACAGCAAGAAGACCTCGAAAATCGAGAACGCCGTCAGAACTTACGCTTCCGTGGAGTCCCGGAATCCATTTCAGATAAAGAAATTCGACCATATCTCCTTGCTCTGTTTGTCAAGTTGGTACCTCATATTCCTGACATAGAATGGCGCCTGGATAGAGCACACAGATCACTGGCTCCTAAACCTCCTCAGGGTGCTAATCCCAGGGACATAATCGCTCGTTTCCACTTTTATGAGAGCAAGGAGGCCTTGACCATTGCTACCCGAAACAGATCGAGGGTCGAATTCAAAGGCGCAAAACTACAAATTTTCAACGATCTATCGCCCATCACTTTGGCTAAACGCCGCGCTCTACGCCCAGTTACCTCCCATCTGCAACAATACCAAGTCCCTTATCGTTGGGGTTCCCGTTCCGATTGTCAGTCATGAAAGACGGTTCACAACACTCCATGCGAGACCTACAAGAATGCGAAACTTTTATCAAAAACCTAGGTCTCCCTCCTATACCAGATGAAGACCTGCAGATACAAATCCCGCCTTCCCGGCAGATGTCCACGCCTGGGAAAATATGGACCCCGGTACGCCAGAAGTCAAAGAAGACACCAGTTACACCTCAAAGAGCGGCTCCATTTTAAGGACCTACTTGAAAACGTCATGTGACATACCCCTTTGATTCCTCTTTACACATAGGTCATATCTTTTTTTTTTTTTTTTTTTGACCTATGTGTTCTGAGACTCTGTGCTCAGAGTCGAACCTTCATATCCCAAGTGCCTTACATGTTTATTTGCTTACTTGTTTGTTACAACCCAGCACATAACCTCCATGTTGGGGGTTCCATGTTTTTTCTTTTTCTTCTTTAATGTTCGGATCGGGCGGAGGCCCACAAGTCTAATTTTGTAGGCTGACACACCCCCTGTTAACATGGTCTTGACTCGAGACCGTGATTTCCTGAGGCTTCTACATGCCTCAGGCCTAATACCTAACTGGTATATGTTTTTTTTTCTTTTTTTTTCACTAGAGACCCTTTTTGGTCCTAACCTGGATCTCCTCTTTTTTTATTGCTCTTTTTGTTTTTGTTTTCTACTTCCCAACCCCTTGTTTCGATTGATTTTCTCATACATATGGGTTTTTTTTTCAAACCCACATTCAAAATACAGTTATGTTTTAAAAATTATACAATACTGTCATATGATTTCCTATGATACATCTATTATTATGTTCTATACATCATGGTACACGTTCCTTCCCTATCCTCTAAATTTAATATTTGCTTTACTCATATACCTGAGCTATGGCTGTAAGTATACTGTCATGTAATGTCAAAGGTCTAGGTTCCATCCACAAACGTTGGTTGGCGTTGAGGGAGTTTAAGGCATCCAGAGCAGAAGTGAACATGATTCAGGAGACACATTTTAAAGCGGAGGGATCTTTTAAATTTGCCTCCAAGCATTTTCCTACCGCTTATATAGCATCAGACCCTTCTGGAAGGGCTGGAGTAGCCATATTATTGAAACGTAATTCTAATATCCGTGTCAGGTCGACATACTTAGACCCTCAAGGCCGTTTTGTTCTCCTGAGCTGTGATCATGAAAATGTTTCATTTACCCTTGCCAATGTGTATGCACCTAACACAGGACAGATTGGTTTTCTTGAAATGTTTTTTGAAAAATTGCAATCCTTCTCTCAACCATTCATGGTCATTGGGGGGGGATTTCAATTTATGCATGTCTCCGACTAAAGATAGACTTGCCCTTTTTACACACACCCCACCTCCCCAGGTTCAAAAGATGGCTACATCCTTTAGAAAACTTATCAGAGCTCACAACCTCTTTGATACTTGGAGGATAAAACATCCTACAGCCAAACAATTTACATTCTATTCACCCCCACACAAGCTATATACAAGACTAGATCACTTCTTTGTCTCAGCACCCTTACTGTCATATGTAGTCCATTCGGAAATAAATACAATCACATGGTCAGATCATGCCCCCATAACCCTTGATCTCCTCCTAACCAAACCTACATCTAGGTCGTGCCACTGGCGTCTTAACGAGACCCTTCTTAAAATACCTGATATTCATATTCATCTCCAGAAAAAACTGACAGAATTTTTTGAACTTAACGAGGGTTCGGTTTCTGAGGCATCCACCCTATGGGAGGCTCATAAGGCCTTTTTCAGGGGAGAGTGCATCTCCTCAAGCTCTCGTCTTAAAAAAGACCGAGCTCTCCAAAGATCATCGCTCTTACATGACTTATCCAAAGCAGTGGAATCCCTTGTCAGCTCCCCTACGGTGGAACGCCTTAGATCAGTGGTATCGTTACGTAACCGCATTAAATCTCTTGATCTGAATACACTTGCTAAATCCTTGCTATGGTCCAAACAAAAGTTTTACGAATTCGCTAATAGACCCCATAGAATGCTAGTCAACAAATTAAAACCTAGACCCGCAGCCTCAATCCCTGATTTACTATTACAACCCAACGGTGAACCTACATATTGCCCCCAACACATGTCCAAAGTCTTTGGTGATTATTACCAAAAACTCTATAACTGCCTAGCAACAGACCAAAATTTTACATTCACTCAAGAAAAGTTTGATGACTTTATCAAAACTCTAAATCTTCCTACACTCTCTCCTGAGAAACGCTCAGGGCTCAATGCTCCCATCTCTGCTGAAGAAATTACAGCGGTTATTAAACAGCTTCCGACCCACAAGTCCCCAGGGCCCCGACGGGTTTCCTTATTCATATTTTAAAGGCTTCCTACCAGTTTTAATACCCCATATGATAAGTTTATTTACCTCTCTGATGTCAGGGAAAGTTCCGCACTCCCAATTCCTTCATGCCTTTATTACAGTTATTCCGAAACCGGATAAGGACTTATCACTACCAGACAACTATCGCCCCATTGCCCTTCTGAACTCTGATTATAAGATTTTCACAAAAATTTTAGCTAACAGACTGTCCCTACTTCTTCCCTCACTTATACATAGGGACCAGGTCGGTTTTGTTCCCACTAGACACGCAGGAGACAACACTAGAAGAACTATCGATCTTATTGATCTACTGACTAAAACTAAGAAACCTGCGATAGTCCTCAGTTTAGATGCTCAGAAGGCGTTTGATCGCCTAAACTGGTCTTTTATGTTCGCCATTTTGACTAGGTATGGAATTTCAGGTCCCTTTATACACGCTTTAAGATCGCTTTACTCCACGCCCACATCCCAGGTACAGTTGTCTTCCCATGTCTCTCCGCTATTCTCCCTAAGTAATGGCACTCGTCAGGGATGCCCTCTATCCCCCTTACTTTTTATTTTAAGCCTGGAACTTCTGGCCGAAGCTATTCGTTCCCACCCTGACATAGGGGGAGTGGCGCTGAGACATCAGGAATACAAACTGTCCCTATTTGCTGACGACATTCTATTAACATTGACCCATTCCCATATATCACTCCCCTCGCTTCATGCAATTCTACATCAATTTGGCAGCATTTCAGGTTTTAAAATAAACCCGACCAAAACTGAAGCCCTCCCTATTAACCTTTCCACAGATATGCTCTCAACTTTACAGGAAAATTTCAAATATCGTTGGTGCACCCACTCCTTGAAATATCTTGGGGTTTATCTGACCTCCTCCTACTCCACTCTTTTTCAGGCCAATTTTCCTCCTATGTTTCTAGAAATCAACAAATTATTAAAGTCATGGACGAACCTCCCCTTATCCCTTCTTGGAAGGATAAATGTCCTCAAAATGTCGGTACTCCCTAAACTCCTTTATCTCTTTGAGACCCTCCCAGTCAAGGTTCCAATGTCCCAATTAAAGTTAATCCAACAAAATTTCCTAAATTTTATTTGGAATCATAAATCTCATAGGATAGCTAGCTCGGTACTCTTTGCATCCCGAGCCGGTGGACGTTTGGGGGCACCCGACATAATCAAATATTATTATGCCTCCCATCTAAGAACAATAACCTCTTGGACATCCAGATACGCCCCTAACAGATGGTCTGAGATAGAAATGGGCATCACGGTTCCCGCACATCCATGCTATATGCTATGGCCATCTTCGGATAAATTCATCTCTCAGTTACGTAAAATCAGCTTAAATCCGATGCTATTTACCCTCTCAATATGGAAAAGCTGCTCCGGTAAATATAAACTTTCATCCCCATGCTCTCCTTTAACAAATATTACCTTTAATCCCGAAATCCCTGATAGTCTCTCTTATGATGCCATGTTGCCATGGACGAAAGCCGGTATTTTCCAACTACGCCACCTGGTTAACCCAGTTACCCGTAAACTCCTCACTTTTACTGACCTACATTCTAAATATAAAATCCCAAAAAACCTCTTTTACTCCTTTCTACAAATCCAACATTTTCTCTCCACCAAAATACCACAACTGACTCTAACTATCCCTACTGAATTTGAAGTGGTGTGCTCCAGAGGCCCTCATGAATCTCATCTAATATCCACCATTTACAAAATTCTGCATGCTGCCTCTCCTATCACAGAACAGACTCACACATATATGCGCAAATGGTCCCATATTTTAAACAGACCTGTTCAAATAAGTGGATGGAAGAATATCTGGGAAAATGCATCTAAGACATCCAGATGTGTGACTCAGAAAGAAACATCCTATAAAATACTGATGTTCTGGTATAGAACCCCGGAGTTTCTTTTAAGACAGAAACTGACTACATCCGGTCAATGCTGGAGATGTGGCTCATCTCTGGGCACCCACTTCCATATATTTTGGGAATGTCCCTTGATAATGCCATACTGGTCACAGATCCATGCCCTGTTGGGGAAAATTCTAAACTTCCCTATACCCTATCAGATGCCAAAAACACTTAGGAAACTGATGGCCTTCATCTTATTAGCGGCCAAACGGGTTATACCCCAATGTTGGTTAGTTAACACCCCCCCTACTTTTGCACAATTTTTGTCAGTAATTACAGACATTCGCAGGATGGAACGTATCAGAGCCATAATTGACGACTCCCTTCCCAAATTCGAGGCTATATGGGGACACTGGGATTCCTCTGAATACAACATAGAGAACCCCCAGGTAGTCCAGAGTCAATGAGATATAAAGACAGTTTCCTATACTGATTGACTACAGCAGGGCCACAAACCATGCCATTGCTTTATTTCACTAACTGACCCTCTTATTTCTACCATGATGTGTATGTATTGTCTGAAAATCATTTGACACCTAGTGTTATTTCTTCTTGATATATAATAAGCTACCAAAAAATGTTTTACCTCATTGAAAATATGCTGCTATCAATGTCTTTTCTAAGAGAATGAATACTCTGTTTATGTATACTTGAATATACTTAATAAATAAACAATTAAAAAAAAAAAAAAGACAACTTGCCGAGATGTAAAAAGGAAAGGCTTAATCTTTGTAAAGAGGCATTTCCTCTCCCATCTAGTCTGTGGTCCATAAATATTTATTAAACGCAGATCATGCCCCTTCACAGAGATGTCCAGGACCATACACCTTCCAATCTCTACCTCGATAACCCGCCGACACGTTACCATGCCAGTAAAAAGTACTGCAACTCCGCTGTAAGGCTCAGCCGCAAGAGACCAGAAGGAGGGCCCACGCCTCCATTCCCTCTTTCCCAGGTGGACATCGGCAAGTCTATTTAGCCGGGTCTCTTGCAAAAATAAAATATCAGCATCCATCTCGCTGAGCAAAAATAAGGCCATATTACGAGCCCTTACAGATTTTATACTGGCAACATTAATCGTTGTCAACTTTATCGGAGTGGGAACTGCCATCAGGATGATTGAGGTAGGCGTTTCTTAGCCTGAGCTCCCTCCCCCCTTACTGGAGACCTTGACCTCTTTAGAGAACACTCTACCTCATCTTCCTCCATCTGAGACATGGAATTAGAAGACTCCTCCTCCCCCTCAGATAAGGACCCAAACTTGTTTCCCAGCGGTAGATCATCTACCTCTAAGGATGAAACCGAGGAGGCAGAGGTCAGGACTACCTTATTCCTCCTTCTCCCCACCTTGATCCACTCTCCCTCCTCCCCTGAAACATTACCCTGAAAGACCTCATCTACCTCATCTTCCTCCATCTGAGACACGGAATTAGAAGACTCCTCCTCCCCCTCAGATAAGGACCCAAACTTGTTTCCCAGCGGTAGATCATCTACCTCTAAGGATGAAACCGAGGAGGCAGAGGTCAGGACTACCTTATTCCTCCTTCTCCCCACCTTGATCCACTCTCCCTCCTCCCCTGAAACATTACCCTGAAAGACCTCATCTACATTATTAGCAGTGGCAACTTCCCCCTTCTTCACCTTAGAACCTCCACTAGAGGTTTTACGCTGCCTTAGGGAAGGCCCTGATGAAGCTGCCACCTCAGATCTGCACGAATCTGCCCCTTTGGCAGCCTCAGCCAATCTGGATGACTTATTTACTTTTGGAATACTGGGCACTTGAAACACTGGGGAAGAACACACAACAGAAGTAGACACAGACATAGTAGGGAGCACAGACTGGGGAGCAGACACAGTAGGGATCACACCTTCAGGCTGGGAAACTGACACCTGGGGGGGTCCTCAGGACTAGCTGAAACAGCTCCACCAACCCCTTGCTGCCCCCCACATTCCTCCTCCTTCATCCTCAGAAGTTCTTCCACCACCTCTGGCTGATTATGGAGGGCTTCAGGGCAAAGACTATAGGGGTGACCTAACTTGTTACAAAGATTACAACGAATACTATTGCAGTCTTTTGCAACATGCCCTGAGCCCTGACAGAGGGAACATTTCTGCACAGAACATGAGCTTGAAAAATGCCCCTTTTCACCACAGCGATGACAAAACGTTGGTTGCCCTGCATAAAAAGTAATAATCCTGTCACGACCTATAAAGGCAGACGAAGGGATGTGCTTAACAACATTACCCGTGACATGCAGTTTTACCAACACCGTCCATCCTCCTGTCCAAATCCCCCTATCATCTACAACTTTCCTCAATGGAGCTTGGACATCAGCATATCTCCCCAACCACACCACCAGATCCGCAGCAGGAATGGACTCATTGCGTACTAGAATGGTGACGTTCTTATATAATGGCTGGCGAGAGATTAGTTTGGGTGACAAACCTGCCCATTTTGGGGACTCCTTCCACCTCTGCTCATACCTCTCCCAAAAGACATCTAATCCTTCCGCCTATGACCCAACTGGGCTGATAAGGGCAAAAATCTCCTCTGCTTTAAAACCCATCCCCAGAATACGGTCCACCACATCTCTCCTATTTGGGGGGGGCCTTCTCCAGTCCACCTCAATTGGACCACATTGCGGCGTTTAAAGGAGCTACCATATGGTGTCAGATTGGCCTGACCTTCACTCACATCAGTCCTAGTGACCGCAGAATAACTGGCCCTACTCACCCTTGGGACAGGTGCAGCCACCGCTGCAGCATAGGAAATAACTGCACTCCTTGCAGCATCCCGCACATCACTTTTAGTTACAGACCCCTCTTTAGATAAGTTAGAAACAACATTATCATCAACAGATGGAACAGAGACTTCTGACACAGAAATATCATCTACATTACCCTTGGTAATTCTTACTTCATTACCAGTAACTAAAGGGTTACTAACAGCGGAGATGTCTTTATCAGCACTCTTCACAGCAGAGTCTGCACACCCCTCACTGGCTCTCTGTACACAGGTGGTAGTCTCAGCCAGGAGATGAGCTTGCTCTCCACTGCCCTCTACAGCACCAGCTATAGGAACTACATCTCCATTATGTTGTATAGGCAAATCTTTAACAAAAATGGCCTTTTCAGCCAACCGATGTTTCAAAGGTTTTGGGGGGACATCACTATCCTCTTCTTCATCCTCAGATGATCTAGACACGGCAAACTTGCGACCATGCAAAGGGGATTCCATTTCTGTTATTAACTTAAGCATTCCTGCTCCCTTCACAGGCTCAGATGGATCATCTTGCTCCATAGCCTCCTGCTGCGGTGACAAGGGCACAGAACTTCCTTGGCCCAGTGGCATACTGGCAGTCAAAACACTTGACTGCTGATCACCCGCAGCCTGTGTGCCAGAGCTTTTTTTACTTTCTGCAGGCATACTGATACTTGGCTCAGAACGTAAAGATTTTCCAGCGTGCTGGCCAGAAACACAGTCCAAGCCCGAAGAAACTTTTTTGCTTTGCACTGACCTTTCTTTCTCGCACTCCGGTGATGCTTCTCCTCCACTGGACTCTATGGTCCCTCTGCGCATTGTACGAAAGCGATCATCATTGCCATATTTCTCCTTGAAAGCTCCGCTGGTTTCTTTCAATGCAGCCACCAGCAGACTCTGCTTTTCCACTTTGTCCTCCAAAGCCATTAACTCAGGCCGCATCTGTCTTCTCTTAGAACTGTGAAGCCAGTCATTTGCAATTTTTTTATGTTTGAAGTCAAACTTCAACTTCGCCAGTACTTCCTCCTCCTTGGCAATTCTCGCAATCCTAGCACAAACCTTCTTTCTGTAGGCTGACAGGCTTTCACCTTTAGCTGGGCCATTTCCCAGGTCCTCAAACACTGGTATGGGAGGACCGGTACTCTGGCCATCCAGGGGGTTTTTTCCCAGGGTCCACCCCAGATTCCTGCATCCACTCTGGGTATAGGGAGTAATCAAGCTCCCTGGATCAGTAGGCCTCTCAGGAGCTCAGGAGATCAGCAGTAGTGCAGCCACACCCTTTGCAGCTATAAAAGCTTCAACTCTTCTGGGAAGGCTGTCCACAAGGTTTAGGAGTGTGTCTATGGGAATGTTTGACCATTCTTCCAGAAGTGCATTTGTGAGGTCAGGCCTCTATCCTCTCTAGGCCTCTAACCCCTGGCCTCCTTTCCTCTCTATCTTTCCTCATCCCCTCCCTGGCTCTCTACTCCTCAGGAGCGTTTTCTTCCTTCCCTAACACCACTTTTCTGCCTGTCTTCTTCCTGGTTTCTGATCCATCTCCTCTTCCTAGATTTGTATAGGCTACAAATTGTACCATTGTATGGATATTGGTGGGCCTAGAGGATACCCCACTCTTGCGGGAACCTTCCCAGGACCACTTGGCCCCCAGGGCTTTAAAAAGTCCTATACTCTGCTATTATATCAGTTCTTGTTTTCATACTGCTGCAGCTTGTTTACTTTTGTAAGCTAATTTTTGTTACTACTGTCAATTATTAGAACTGATCCCCTGTATGGCTCTCTCTGCAGCAGCTGAAAGCTGACTTCTTCTCCTCTCCCTCCCACCAGCTTTTGGCTGCTGCAGTGTGAGCCTTGCAAGGGATGGGTTCCAGTAATCGCCCCCCTGCGGCACCAAGCACTCTCCTTGGACACCAAACATTTCCCCCTGCTGCCCAGGCCCCCCTGTGTACCCCTGCCACCACCACCATGCCACCTCCCTCCCTCTCCTCCTTCCAACCGGCAGATGTAGGGACACCATAGGATCCTTCAGGATGGAGGGTCCGGTAAATATGTCACATTTACCAGCCCCTTCCTTTCCTTAATGAACACAATGAGTGATCAGTAGTGATCACTCACTGTGTTCATTCATAACTGATAGTAAACTGTCTTTATTTGGGATAAGGGGGCTGACAGATTGGCTGAATGGGGCCCCGTGGTTTCTCACTGCAGCCCTGGGTGTGTCTAAAACCATTTCACCTGATGAGTCACAAGCCTGTAGCTTGTCAATCATCACCTGGCCACACCTTGTCCTGTCCATTGCTTTTTATATTGACAGCACTGCCTGTGTTGTTGAAACCCTGCCATTGTGAGCATAGTGCTGTATCTGGGTATGGGGAGCATGTGATACACAAAATGTAGGAGGATTCCGATCAGTGAGGGAAGGTAAAGGAAGGTTTTTGGACTTAAACATTTGGAAGGATTCCTTAACACTTAACTAAGCTCCCTTACCCACAAAAACTTAACTACACTTAGCCCTTAAACTTAACACTTATCAATGAACCTGATCCTGCTTAGCTCTTACCTCAAACCTAATGGGGTTTGATTTACTAAAACTGGAGAGTGCAAAATCTGGTGAAGTTCTGCATAGAAATTAATCAGCTTCCAATTTTTTTTTTTTGACAAAGCTTAATTGAACAAACTAATATTAGAAGTTAATAGGCTACCATGTACAACTTTACCAGATTTTGCACTCTCCAGATTTCGTAAATCAATCCCATTGTGTTACTAAAGCTAACCCTTATGCCGCGTACACACGAGCGGACTTTACGGCAGACTTTTCCCGGCGGACTTTTCGACTGACTTTACGACGGACTTTCTGAATGAACGGACTTGCCTACACACAATCAACCAAAGTCCGTCGAATTCATGATGACGTACGACCGGACTAAAATAAGGAAGTTCATGGCCAGTAGCCAATAGCTGCCCTAGCGTGGCTTTTTGTCCGTCGAACTAACATACAGATGAGCGGACTTTTCGGCCGGACTCAAGTCCGTCGGATAGATTTGAAACATGTTTCAAATCTAAGTCCGTCCAACTTTTGAGAAAACAAAGTCCGCTGGAGCCCACACACGATCAAATTGTCGGACGAAATCCCGTCCGCCGAGCAAAGTCTGCCGTAAAGTCCGCTCGTGTGTACGTGGCATTACACTCAATCGTTACCATTTAACCAGCCCACTAATGTGTAACCTACCATTTAGCCCCAAAAACACTAACCTTGACCTGCACCCTAACCACTAAGCTGGAAAACATTTCTCGATCTCGATTAATTCCAACAAGGTGTATGCCACCTCATGAACTTATCTCTTTGATTTACAATTACATTTTTACTGAGTGCCAAGAGAATAGCTTTTGCTATATTTTCTCCGTCACTAGACCTTCTGGTCCCAGCTCTACAACTGCATAGTCACCCGCAGCCACTGTGGCTTCCCCTCCTCTTGCCCAGTTACAGAGAACATTGTATTATATTAGCTTATTCACAAAATAAAAAAGCCTTCTGTGAATGAACAGCTGAGTGGAGGGTTGGGAACAGAGGCGGCCGGTCCATAAGGGGCGTAGCTCCCCTAATTCCATGTGGGGCGCCAGACTCATCATTTTTTTTTTTGAAAGCACATGTATAGTGCCTGAGGCTCTGATTGGCTTCAAAAAGGTCGAACTCACCCAATATTCGCTATGATCTTCCGGCTTCTCCTCCCGGCCAATCAGAACAGGAGGCAGACCTTAAGACCAGATTAGCTGGAAGGAGAAGCCAGGGAAGCCATGACTGTATATTGGGTAAGTGCAGACCTGGCGGGGGGTTTGTTTTTGCCGCGCCTCCCCAAAAAATTGAGCACAAGCTGCCACTGGGTGGGAGAGTTGCTGTTATATAGAAGGCAGCATCTCTTCTGTTTTTTTTGTCAAAGCTTAATTGAACAAGCTGATGTTAGAAGTTAATTGGCTACCATGTACAGCTGCACTGGATTGTGCATTCTCCAGTTTTTATAAATCAATCCCATTTTGTTACTAAACCTAACCCTAACACTCAACTGTTACAATTTAACCAACCTGTCATGGACATACTACTTCCAGACCTGCAACAGGGCTCAGGCGCATCCCCACCAACAGGTTCCCAGTAACGAACAGGCGTGCGCCAATGCGCATGTGCCGATCGCAGAGATCGCACGCACAGTGATTCGGCTTTGGCGCCCAGTGGCCTTTAAGAGGGGCTTCCACAATTCAGCACTTGCTGTTTGATCTGCAGCTTCACCTGTGACCTGTTCCTGTAATCAGCATCCGATCACCTGACCTGGCTCTCTGACCACGCTGCTGTCTCCAATCCTGAACCTTGGCTTTCCCTGACTCTGATTCTGTTTACCTGCCTGTCTGATCTCCTGTTACCAGAAACCAGCCCGAACTTGACTATTCCTTGCCTGCCGAATCTGTTGAACTGATCCACTGTGTATGACCCGGCTTGTCTGACCTTGCTTCTGCCTGCTGTGTGCACCCTGCTGACCTGCATCCAGCTTACCTGCATCCTGCTCACCTGCATCCAGCTCACCTGCAGCCTGCTGACTTGCATCCAGCTTACCTGCAGCCTGCTGACCTGCATCCAGCTCACCTGCATCCTGCTGACCTGCATCCGGCTTACCTGCTGACTTGTATCCAGCTTACCTGCACCTGGCACTCCAGTCAGTTCCAGTGTCTCCCAGTGGACATCATCTCCAGTTCCAGAGAATCCACCAGGCACTCATACCCCACTGTGCTCCTACGGTCACTGTCCTCAACTCCAGTGATCTGGGAACCAGGGCTGTACGAGAGGTCTCCCTCTGCACGTCAGGCTCACATACGAGGTACGTGTCACAACCACTAATATTTAACCTAACCCTATAAACCCTAACCTTGACCTTCACTCTAACCACTAAGCTGGAAAATGTTTCTCAATCAGTGGCTACAGACGCTGATCAGTGTATTTTGGCAAAAGCACAATGTCCCGACGGGGGGCATTCCTTCAGGGGAATCCCATCCTTTGTTCAGGCTAAAAAAAATACTAATGCCCCGTACACACGGTCGGACTTTGTTGGGACATTCCGACAACTAAATCCTAGGATTTTTTCCGACGGATGTTGGCTCAAAATCCGATCGTTCTAAACGCAGTGACGTAAAACACGTACGTCGGGACTATAAACGGGGCAGTGGCCAATAGCTTTCATCTCTTTATTTATTCTGAGCATGCGTGGCACTTTGTCCGTCGGATTTGTGTACACACGATCGGAATTTCCGACAACGGATTTTGTTGTCGGAAAATTTTATATCCTGCTCTCAAACTTTGTGTGTCAGAAAATCCGATGGAAAATGTGTGATGGAGTCTACACACGGTCGGAATTGCCGACAACAAGGTCCTATCACACATTTTCCGTCGGAAAATCCGACCGTGTGTACGGGGCATTACAGTGTATCGCCAACTTTAGATTGACCTAACCCATAACTATACCCCAAAATCAGATTTAACACTTGCATACTTACCTTATCCAATGCCAGTTTTTGTCCACCCGTCATTTCTTGTAAGACAAATGTTCACTTTCATGCTTTGTGATATTTTTTTCAGGCAATGTGTTTTATAAAAGTGTGAAAAAAACGTGTGCAACGGATATAATGTGTGATAATTGCTTCTCCGTATCAACAAACCATGACTTCAGCCTCCGAGTCAGTGGAGAATGTAGGGAAGGAGACAACAGTAATGCCGAACTGGAGTATAAGGGTGAGTTTATTTATCCTTGTCTGTGAAAATAATTATAGTTTCATTGTCTTCCTCCTATTTTTTGAAGCAAAAAAGAAGTGCAGCAAGCAACTGTAAGTTTGAAAGTATTTAAAGCCCATTTTTGTAATTTTGGGTAGAGTAGGCAATTTTATTTGTCATCTGTGTGTTATTAGGATTTCCCTTCACTTCCTGTCCAGAAGACACAAAAAGGAAAATCTCTTCTTAAACAGTTGCCACCAAAACAGGCACCTTTATTGGATGATTTCACATTCTTTCCCGTTATGGTGGCAACATTTTGGATTTCCAGCAAAAACAGTCACTAAGATAAAAAAAAAGAAAGCACATCTCCACAATCTGGACCTTTCATCACTTTATGTAAAACTAAAATATTCATCATCTTCAAGGACGAAGTCTACATCACTACAGGGAAAGTGATGAATTGTTACCCATGAACTACTATGCTGAGCAGTTTATACAGATAAGTGCATGCAAAGGATTTTCTGTTTGAAGCTAGGTGAACCTAGATAGAGCTTCTTCAGTTGAATTAATCACTAGCAAGCAAGAGTATTAGCATTAGCCAGGTAGCCTGACCTAAAGCAAGATTGCATCTAAAACTGAAGTTCAAAAGGTGCGCCAAACTGTTTTCCTATACAGTACCCTATTCCATCAACATCCACCACTGGAGGTTATAAGCTGAGGACAACTAGGTGAAGAAATACCAACAGACAGAAAGACATACCTGGGAACTTGCCATAGTCAAGCAAGCAATGGCTTTTCTTGCCAGCTCATTACTGGCTGGGCTCAGTTCTCCAGCTCTGTGTAATTCTCAGCATCCGTTGACTGTAATCATTGTAGGTAGTGGTTGCGTGGATGCACAGATGCCAAACTCCAAGAGGTGGCAAGGTGCAGGCGGTTTTACATGGTATCCATCCAATAGTAGCCTGAGAGCAGGACATGTGTGCAGGACCAGGCAGGTGTCATCACACAAGGTCTGCCTGGAAGCTGAACTCCCCATACTGCTGCGCCGGAATAAGGCTTAATGCACACTGGTTTAAAAAGTTAAAAACTCACCTAAGCTGCATTTTTTCAACCAGTTTAGGTGGGTTTAGCAGCATTTGGTGTTTGGGTGTTTATTTATTTCATTGGCCGGAATTGTAATTTATTCTGGCCATTGAAATGAATAAGTCCCTAGCAGTGTTTGGAGTTTTTTTATGCCCAAAAGCTTGAAGAATCAGCAGAAGAATTGCATTCGGGAGAGGAGAATTTCACTGCCTCTAAATTCTGCTACTCCTTAACGCTGGCAAAAGCCTATGTGTGCCTGGACACCCCGTCATAAAAAAAAGGCAAAAGCTCCTATATTTGAATTTAGGAGCAGCAGTGTGTCCCAGGCTAAAGTGTTCGGGTTTGGCTTGAAGTAAAGGTGGAAATCCTAAGCCTGACCCACCTCTACCTGGTGATGGATGTCATCAGGGAGAATTTTCTGCTGGGCAAAGTTACATAGGGAAGTGGTCCCAATGCTTTTGTGCTGCCAAGGAGGAGAGGCAAGAGGGAATATGGCTAAAAGATGTATAATTGTGCTCTGCACTTAAATAACTGTTAAAGAATGTTTAACCTTTCATATGGCGTTCTACACTAAAGATTCTGATAGTATGGTCAGATGTTGGCACCAAGTTGTACCAGTCCCACTCCTCTTCTCCTTTTGATTAGAACACTCATTCAACTGTTTTGTAGCCACCATATGTCTCCTGGTTAGAGGCCCACACACAAAAATTCCTAGCCCTGTGACTAACACTTAATAAAGGAATGTCCACACATGAATGCATTTTCAGCACTTTACTGCACCTTCACATCTTCACATTATTTCCCATGCCATTTCACATTTGATATACTTTTAGAATCTTCAGAGCAGAATGCAATGTGAAAGGATAAACATTCTTTAGCGGTTATTTCAGTGCAGAGCACAAGTACACATCTTTTAGCCATCTTCCCTACTGATGAAGAGTCATCGGTTGGTAGGACGCAGGTGGGCGGCACGCACAGCTTTCTGCTTTGCTGACAATAGTACATATAGTTGCAGGAGAGAGCCGTGCGGGCTGTGCTCCCTCTCTCCTTGCAGAGTTGCACTGCATGGGAGTTAACACAGAGTAGCGATCAGATCGGGATCTGTCCACGGCACCCTGGTTGAAAAACCCTGATCTATACCACCTCTCCTGGAAATTTAGCCCGCAAAGGGCCCCTTAGCTCATCTCAGTGTAGGTCTATATCTTGGCATCCCTAGGGAGGGATTTCTCTAAAAGGGAGCTAGCACCTGCTTATAACCAAAATTGCAACAGAGTCATCTAACGGTAGATAAGCAAACTGCATCTGCTACCAAATGAGGTGGGGCCCACACCCCCAAATACATACCAGATTCTTATCAAGGGTGTGTATCATACAGAAAGTAGGTAACACTCAGACAACAACTGTACAACCACAAATGACCTTCGTCTGACAGAGCTAATCCCCCACCCCAAAAATTCCCCCTTCTACAGAGTGGCAGAGAAAGAGGCTGTTGCAGATGAGCAGCTATAACTAGAAAGGAGTGGAGAAGTCCACTGCCACTAGAATTGTATGGCTGTGTAAATCCCCTCACCTCCTCCTCTGATATTATCTGGATGTGCAGGGCAGTGGTGGCTGGTGACGTTTTAGGATGTTGGGGCGCCAGACCCACCCCTCCTTTTTGACCCCTCCCATTTGTAGGCCCCACTCCTATAGCATCCACCCACTCCGTCCCCTGTATTCCACTTGCTTCTACCTATAGTGTCAGGAGTATACAGCTCAGCATCACATGACAAAGTATACAGCACCAGAATCACAGGACAGAGTATACAGCCCAGACTCACAGCAGAGTATACAGCCCCAGAATCACAGCAGAGTATACAGCCCAGAATCACAGCAGAGTATACAGCCCAGAATCACAGCAGAGTATACAGCCCAGAATCACAGCAGAGTAAACAGTCCAGACTCACAGCAGAGTAAACAGCCCAGACTCATAGCAGAGAATACAGCCCAGACTCACAGCAGAGTATACAGCCCAGAATCACAGCATACTGATCATCACTGTTCACATCATTGATTATCATCACATTGCATCACTGATCATCATCTCATTACTGATCACCAATGATCACATCATCAATAAACATCACATTGCTGGAACACAGTGTGCCCTTGTACACCTTGTGCCCCCTAGAGTCCATGAGGCTATATCTATACAGGCTCTTATGTGACAGCCCAATAACCTGTAGTACATAGACAGGACTGTAATCACCACAGGCACTGTCTGCCTGGACACCTCCCTATCAGAGGACTTGTCTGCTGTTGCTGGGCTGAGTCAGTTGCTGGGACAAGGACTTCGGCAGAGTCCTGAGTCCGAACTGTTCAGCACCCTGTCACCCTTCTTCATGTCCAGCAACTCAGGGACATCCTGCAAGGCTAGCCTGCCAACCATAGCTGCCCATGCTCCAGGCTGGGATGGAAGTGTCAGTGTAGAGAGGAGGGAGGGCTGTGAATAAAATGCTCAGTTCGGGCTGCGCATTCCACTGAGCTGCTGTCATCACTTTCGGTTTATCACTGGCCAGGGAAATCGGAAATGATATCGTAACTCGGAGGGAAAGCACTGCCCATGTCCTAGGGTGGTGCCAAACAAGAACAATGCACCCATAGTAATACTACGGGCGGAAGTATCCTGGCGCAATGGATTGCGCCACAAGGCAGGTCAAAACCCTGCAAATGAAGCGTCTTGCCTGCAATCTCGTGATTGCATAGACGTTGCACTTCCCATAGTGCACTTAAGGACATTTTTTTTTTAAAGGGCCTTTTTTAAAAATCATTTATTTACTTATTTTGTGACTGCCTGGGGGGGGAATGGGTGTCGCCCGTGCGCCCCTATGGACGGGCAGCCACTGGTGCAGGGCAGAGAGGGTTCTGTGTAAGCCACCAGAAAAGATGCTGCTCTGTCACTTGTGAACACAGAAACAGGTAGAGGAAGAGATTATTGCAGAAAACTTCCTCTACTGGCTTCTGTGTTTGAAAGTGACAGCAGTTAAAGGTGAGCACAGGGTCAGTCTCAGAAGTTCTGCCTACGAAATATAATATATATATACACACACACACACACACACACACACACACACACACACACACACACACACACACACACACACTATTTTACCAAAAGTATTGGGACACCTGCCTTTACACGCACATCAATTTTAATGGCATCCCAGTCTTAGTCTATAGAATTCAATATTGAGTTGGCCCACCTTTTGCAGCTATACCTATCTTGGATGGCTGTCTACAAGGTTTAGGAGTGTGTCTATGGAAACGTTTGACCATTCTTCCAGAAGCACATTTGTGAGGTCAGGCACTGATGTGGATGAGAAGGCCTGGCTCGCAGTCTCCGCTTTAATTCATCCCAAAAGTGTTCTATCGGGTTGAGGTGAGAACTCTGTGCAGGTCAACTTTCTCCACCCAAAACTCGCTTGGAAAGTTTCCAGGTATGTACATAGATAGATAGATAGATAGATAGATAGATAGATAGATAGATAGATAGCAAATGTATTCATTTATTTTTATTTTCCAGAACAATGTCATGACAAAATGCCACTAAACAACTTCATGTGTCCAAGCTGCTATGTGAATACATCTACTGATGGCTGCAAAAGCAATGGAACGGTATTGTGCCGTGGGAACGAATTTGAGTGTTTGACGTATAGGTCACTTATTCAGCTGTCCGGTATGTTTCTATCGCAATTATGATTCTATTGTGATTACCACATAAACAGTATCGCACAACATTTTTGTAAATATTTTATTGCATCTTTTCATGTGATAACACTGAAGAAATGACACTTTGCTGCAATGTAAAGTAGTGAGTGTACAGCTTGTATAACAGTGTAAATTTGCTGTCCCCTCAAAATAACTCAACACACAGCCATTAATGTCTAAACCGCTGGCAACAAAAGTGAGTACACCAAGTGAAAATGTCCAAATTGGTCCCAAGTAGCCATGTTTCCTCCCCGATGTCATGTGACTCGTGAGTGTTACAAGGTCCCAGGTGTGAATGGGGAGCAGGTGTGTTAAATTTGGTGTCATTGCTCTCTCTCTCTCATACTGGTCACTGGAAGTTCAACATGGCACCTCATGTCAAAGAACTCAGAGGATATGAAAAAAAGAATGTTCTTTCTACATAAAGATGGCCTAGGCTATAAGAAGATTGCCAAGACCCTGAAAATGAGCTGCAGCATGGTGGCCAAAACAATACAGTGGTTTAACAGGACAGGTTCCACTCAGAACAGGCCTCGCCATAGTCGACCAAAGAAGTTGAGTGCACGTCCTCAGCATCATATCCAGAGGTTGTCTTTAGGAAATAGACGTATGAGTGCTGCCAGCAAAGCTGCAGAGTTTGAAGGGGTGGGGAGGGTCAGCCTGTGAGTGCTCAGACCATACGTCGCACACTGCATCAAATTGGTCTGCATGGCTGTTGTCCCAGAAGGAAGCCTCTCCTAAAGATGATGCACAAGAAAGCCCACAAAAAATTTGCTGAAGACAAGTAGACTAAGGACATGGATTACTGAAAACTTGACCTGTGGTCTGATGAGACCAAGATAAACTTATTTGGTTCAGATGGTGTCAATCGTGTGTGGCGGCAACCAGGTGAGGAGTACAGAGATAAGTGTCTTGCCTACAGTCAAGCATGGTGGTGGGAGTGTCATGGTCTGGGGCTGGATAAGTACTGCCACCACTGGGGAGATACAGTTCCTTGAAGGAACCATGAATGCCAACATGTACTGTGCCATTAATGTCTAAACCACTGGAAACCAAAGTGAGTACACCACTAAGTGAAAATGGGCCAAATTTGCAATTTTCCCTCCCTAGAGTCATGTGACTTGTTAGTGTTACAAGGTCTCTGGTGTGAATGAGGAGCAGGTGTGTTAAGTTTGGTGTTATCGCTCTCAATCTCACATACTGGTCACTGAAAGTTCAAAGTAGCACCTCATGGCAAAGAACTCTGAGGATTTGAAAAATAGAATTGTTGCTCAACATAAAGATGGCCTAAGTCTATAACAAGATTGCCAAGACCCTGAAACTGAGCTGCAACACGGTGACCAAGACCATACAAAAGTTTAACAGGACAGGTTCCACTCAGAACAGGCCTCGCCACAATCGACCAAAGAAGTTGAGTGCATGTGCTCAGTGTCATATCCAGAGGTTGTCTTTGGGAAATAGACGTATGGGTGCTCCCAGCATTGCTGCAGAGGTTGAAAGGGTGGGGGTCAGCCTGTCAGTGCTTAGACCATACGCCGCACACTGCATTAAATTGGTCTCTATGGCTGTCATCCCAGAAGGAAGCCTCTTCTAAAGATAATGCACAAGAAAGCCTGTAGTTTGCTGAAGACAAGCAGACTAACGACATGGATTACTGGAACAATGTCCTGTGGTCTAATGAGACCAAGATAAATGTATTTGATTCAGATGGTGTCAAGCGTGTGTGGCGGCAACCAGGTGAGGAGTACAAAGACAAGTGTGTCTTGCCTACAGTCAAGCATGTCATGGTCTGGGGCTGCATGAGTGCTGCCAGCACTGGGGAGCTTCAGTTCATTTAGGGAACCATGAATGCCAACATGTACTGTGACATACTAAAGCCGAGCATGATTCCCTCCCTTCGGAGACTGGGCCGCAGGGCAGTATTCCAACATGGTAACAACCCCAAACACACCTCCAAGACGACCACTGCCTTGCTAAAGAAGCTGAGGGTAAAGGTGATGGACTGGCCAAGCATGTCTCCACACCTGAACCCTATTGAACATCTGTGGGGCATCCTTAAATGGAAGGTGGAGGAGCGCAAGGTCTCTAACATCCACCATCTCCGTGATGTCGTCATGGAGGAGTGGAAGAGGACTCCATTGGCAACCTGTGAAGCTCTGGTGAACTCCAGGACCAAGAGGGTTAAGGCAGTGCTGGAAAATAATGGTGGCCACACAAAATATTGACACTTTGGGCCCAATTTGGACATTTTGACTTAGGGGTGTACTCACTTTTGTTGCCAGCGGTTTAGACATTAATAGCTGTGTGTTGAGTTATTTTGAGGGCACAGAAAATTTACACTGTTATACAAGCTGTACACTCACTACTTTACATTGTAGCAAAGTGTAATTTCTTCAGTGTTGTCACATGAAAAGATATAATAAAATATTTACAAAATGTGAGGGGTGTACTCACTTTTGTGAGATACTTTATATGGAGCGATGTACTCCTTGCCATACATTTTGATTCACTTTAAGGTTCATTGACCATAAGAATGGTATAAGGCTCCAAAGATCCCCTTTACTTTAAGGTGCAACACAGAGTTCCTTTGCCTACTTAAATAAAATAAATATTAAATGAACCCTGTATATAGTTTAGACTGCATATGTACAATATTTTATATAGAAACTACATTTTTTTAAAAAATCAAGCAATCACAAACACATTTTTGCTATCAAACAAATGAGCCTTCCCTTTTCATCCTCTTTTATCCTGATATGGATTTTAGAATTATACATACTGTATGTGATAGGAAAAGGGAATGATCCCTCCTGTCTCCTCTGTCTCAAGTCACTTGAACCGTCCAATCATGTAAGGAATTCCCCATGTTTTAAAGGTACAAATCCCTCCAAAGCAATCATTTCTAGTGGGTTAATTCACCCTATATTGTTTCACCCAATGAAGAGTCCATCAGTCAGATCTCCTTACTATAATTTAAGGATCTGCCCCTGGCCACCTTGATGTAGTTCCAGCTTGGAACAACCAAATCCTAAAACAAAAATGAAAAATATTGCAGCTTACCAGTCCTTAGATGTGGTGGTTGCATTATTTTCTTTTTTTCAGGGGTTTTCTCCTATTTTTACCTGGGGATCCTTCAAGTAGCAAATTACCTGTCTTAGGGTGACAAGGTTCAGAGCAAATCAAGTTTAGTAACATTATTCACTGTACCCTATTTAGAAGTATTTGGTAAAAATAAAATCTTATCTTGATTTGCAGATGGTGAGAAAATACCAATGTCAATACAAGCCTGCGTTACAGAAGGTGGTTGTAAAATAGGGCTTGGAGTTGTAGTCGGAGGAAAGCAATTAAAAGCAATAGAGAAGACGTGTACCCCTGCAATACCAGTTGTTCCTGCTAAATAACCAAATCAGCTGCAAGCCGTGCTTCATTCTTTGTTAGGACTTTGATGCATGTGTTAAACGTCATAAGCTTTGGTTGCTTTAGAAACAATGACAACTTAAAACAGCATTGAGATGTATCAAACTGTAGATGTGCTAAATGCATGTTAATAAAATCTTTAACTCATCATCAGTGTTACTTTGTTTTTTCAAAGACAATTTGCATTTGTCATTATTACACACAGTAATTGGTATATGCAATACACTGCACAATGCTATTGCCTTAATGATGTGTCATGAAGAATTAATTCCCGCAGTAGTTTTTCTCAACCTTTTTGCCTTGAAGGAACCCGGTCTCCAGGAATATTGATGAGGGGACACACTGGACATCTTTGCTGCCATTGTGCTATATACTGGGTGTTCAGTGCACCCCTGTGCCTTTGAGGATTGGGCTACCTACAGGCCCATCTGCCCTCTATCTATCCATTAGAATATGTAAAAAGAGTGCACACTAAACAATAAAGTGAATTCGTGCGAATATAGACAAATATCAAAATATTCAAATGTGCAGATAATCCACAGTATATAAACAATAATAACTGTGAATAAAGTTTGAAGACACATATGCTAAATTACGTCACATGAATAAAGTGCAAACAAAAAGTTCATATAAAGCTGGATTCCATCAAAGATAGTCTCATGGAATAAGAAAGTGTTTGGAAATCACTATCATACACCTGAAGCCGTAACACCCATCACCATAATAAAAATGGAGGCCTACTGAAAAGCCAGCAACCTTTCTTACTCAGAGAGGTCACACAGCACTTATTTGGATCTCTGATCGACTGAAAAAGAAGTCCAGACGTTCCTCTCCTATAGCCGTGGATGGTATACACCAGGACAATGGGTAGTTTCTGTTGTGATTATGATTTAAAAAGAGTAAACACAGTTGATTGATAATAAATGGCTTCAGTCAAACACTAACCATGAGCAAAAGAAAAGTTTATGTGTTATTATTCATATTCTCTGAAAAATGGCCAAGAAATCATAAATTCTGCCAGGGTATGTAAATTTATGAGCACAACTGTATATATATATATATATATATATATATATATATATATATATATATATATATATGCAAAAGAATTCTGTAAATTAACCACTTGCCGACCGCCTCACAACGATATATGTCAGCAGAATGGCATGGGCAGGCAGAATCACGTACCTTTACGTGATCTGCCTCCCGCGGGCGGGGGTTCCCATCGGACCCCCCCCTCTCGGTGCCCGAGGCGGTCGGCATTTCTCCCCCGGCGATCGGAGGTGAGGGGGAGGCCATCCATTCGTGCCCCCCCCTCGCGATCGCTCCCGGCCAATGAGATCATTCCTCTGCTGCTGTATAGTAAACAGCAGCAGAGGAAATGATGTCATCTCTCCTCGGCTCGGTGTTTTCCGTTCCGGCGCCGAGGAGAGAAGACTGCAATGTGAGTGCAAAAACACACACACATAGTAGAACATGCCAGGCACACATTACACCCCCCATCACCCCCCGATCACCCCCTAATCACCTCCCCCCCTGTCACACTGACACCAAGCAGATTTGTTTTTTGTTTTTGTTTTTTTTTCTGATTACTGCATTGGTGTCAGTTTGTGACAGTTAGTGTGGTAGGGCAGTTAGTGTTAGCCCCCTTTAGGTCTAGGGTACCCCCCTAACCCCCCCTAATAAAGTTTTAACCCCTTGATCACCCCCCGTCGCCAGTGTCACTAAGCGATCATTTTTCTGATCGCTGTATTAGTGTCACTGGTGACGCTAGTTAGGGAGGTAAATATATAGGTTCGCCGTCAGCGCTTTATAGCATCAGGGACCCCCATATACTACCTAATAAAGGTTTTAACCCCTTGATTGCCCCTGCCTTTCACCAGTGATCACCGTATAACGTGTTACGGGTGACGCTGGTTAGTTAGTTTATTTTTTATAGTGTCAGGGCACCCACCGTTTATTACCAAATAAAGGTTTAGCCCCCTGATCGCCTGGCGGTGATATGTGTTGCCCCAGGCAGCGTCAGGTTAGCGCCAGTACCGCTAACACCCACGCACGCAGCATACGCCTCCCTTAGTGGTATAGTATCTGAACGGATTAATATCTGATCCGATCAGATCTATACTAGCGTCCCCAGCAGTTTAGGGTTCCCAAAAATGCAGTGTAAGTGGGATCAGCCCAGATACCTGCTAGCACCTGCGTTTTGCCCCTCCGCCTGGCCCAGCCCAGCCCACCCAAGTGCAGTATCGATCGATCACTGTCACTTACAAAACACTAGACGCATAACTGCAGCGTTCGCAGAGTCAGGCCTGATCTCTGCGATCACTAACAGTTTTTTTGGTAGCACTTTGGTGAACTGGCAAGCACCAGCCCCAAGCAGCGCCAGGTTAGCGCCAGTACCGCTAACACCCACGCACGCACCGTATACCTCCCTTAGTGGTATAGTATCTGAACGGATCAATATCTGATCCGATCAGATCTATACTAGCGTCCCCAGCAGTTTAGGGTTTCCAAAAATGCAGTGTTAGCGTGATCAGCCCAGATACCTGCTAGCACCTGCGTGTTGCACCTCCGCCCGGCCCAGCCCACCCAAGTGCAGTATCGATCGATCACTGTTACTTACAAAACACTAAACGCATAACTGCAGCATTCGCAGAGTCAGGCCTGATACCTGCGATCGCTAACAGTTTTTTTGGTAGCGTTTTGGTGAACTGGCAAGCACCAGCAGCCTAGTACACCCCGGTCATAGTCAAACCAGCACTGCAGTAACACTTGGTGACGTGGCGAGTCCCATAAGTGCAGTTCAAACTGGTGAGGTGGCAAGCACAAGTAGTGTCCCGCTGCCACCAAGAAGAAGACAAACACAGGCCCGTCGTGCCCATAATGCCCTTCCTGCTGCATTCGCTAATCCTAATTGGGAACCCACCACTTCTGCAGCACCCGTACTTCCCCCATTCACATCCCCAACCAAATGCAGTCGGCTGCATGAGAGGCATTTTTATGTCCTCCCGAGTGCCCCTACCCAACGAACCCCCCAAAAAAGATGTCGTGTCTGCAGCAAGATTTAGGCGTGACACCCACTATAATTGTCCCTCCTGTCCTGACAATCCTGGTCTTTGCATTGGTGAATGTTTTGAACGCTACCATTCACTAGTTGAGTATTAGCGTAGGGTACAGCATTGCACAGACTAGGCACACTTTCACAGGGTCTCCCAAAATGCCATCGAATTTTGAGAGACCCGAACCTGGAACCGGTTACAGTTATAAAAGTTACAGTTACAAAAAAAAATGTAAAAAAAAAAAAAACACAAAAAAATATATATAAAAAAAAATAGTTGTCGTTTCATTGTTCTCTCTCTCTCTATTCTCTCTCTATTGTTCTGCTCTTTTTTACTATATTCTATTCTGCAATGTTTTATTGTTATTATGTTTTATCATGTTTGCTTTTCAGGTATGCAATTTTTTATACTTTACCGTTTACTGTGTTTTATTGTTAACCATTTTTTTGTCTTCAGGTACGCCATTCACGACTTTGAGTGGTTATGAATGATGCCTGCAGGTTTAGGTATCATCTTGACTGCTATTACAAGCAGTGGGAGGGAATGCCCCCCCCCCCAACACGTCTTCCGTGTTTTTCTCTGGCTCTCCTGTCTCAACAGGGAACCTGAGAATGCAGACGGTGATTCAGCCAGCTGACCATAGAGCTGATCAGAGACCAGAGTGGCTCCAAACATCTCTATGGCCTAAGAAACCGGAAGCTACGAGCATTTCATGACTTAGATTTCGCCGGATGTAAACAGCGCCATTGGGAAATTGGGAAAGCATTTTATCACACCGATCTTGGTGTGGTCAGATGCTTTGAGGGCAGAGGAGAGATCTAGGGTCTAATAGACCCCAATTTTTTCAAAAAAGAGTACCTGTCACTACCTATTGCTATCAGAGGGAAGATTTACATTCCCTGAGATAACAATAAAAATGATTAAAAAAATATATATATATATGAAAGGAACAGTTTAAAATAGGATAAAAAAGCAAAAAAATAATAAAGAAAAAAAAAAAAAGCACCCCTGTCCCCCCCTGCTCTCGCGCTAAGGCGAACGCAAGCATCGGTCTGGCGTCAAATGTAAACAGCAATTGCACCATGCATGTGAAGTATCACCACGAAGGTCAGATCGAGGGCAGTAATTTTAGCAGTAGACCTCCTCTGTAAAGTGGTAACCTGTAAAGGCTTTTAAAGGCTTTTAAAAATGTATTTATTTTGTTGCCACTGCACATTTGTGTGCAATTTTAAAGCATGTCATGTTTGGTATCCATGTACTCTAAGCTTCTAAATGTTGTGCATAAAATGCCAGAACAGTTCAACCCCCCCCCCCCCAAATGAACACATTTTGGAAAGTAGACACCCCAAGCTATTTGCTGAGAGGTATGTCGAGTCTATGGAATATTTTATATTGTGACATAAGTTGCGGGAAAAAGACACATTTTTTTTTTTTTTTGCACAAAGTTGTCACTAAATGATATATTGCTCAAACATGCCATGGAAATATGTGAAATTACACCCCAAAACACATTCTGTTGCTTCTCCTGAGTACGGGGATACCACATGTGTGAGACTTTTTGGGAGCCTAGCCGCGTACGGGACCCCGAAAACCAAGCACCGCCTTCAGGCTTTCTAAGGGCGTAAATTTTTGATTTCACTCTTCACTGCCTATCACAGTTTCAGAGGCCATGGAATGCTTCCGTCGTGTCGTTTCCGACACACAAAGTTCCACGCATGCTCGGAATCAAGCAGAAGAGCCGCACTGGCTATTGAACTTCATTTTTCTTGGCTCGTCGTACATGTTGTATGTCACCGCGTTCTGGACATTCGGAATTTCCGACAGGATTTGTGTGATCGTGTGTATGCAAGACAAGTTTGAGCCAACATCCATCGGAAAAAATACATGGATTTTGTTGTTATCGTTTGTACAGGGCATAAGTGTCCAAAACAGGGACTCCTCAGCAGGAACACAGTCCTGAATGTACAAAAGGAAAGCGAAAGTGATCTCCGTAACTTACAGTTAGTTGTGTTGAGATGTCGATAACCCCAATCTTATTTGGATAAACAGACAGTGACTCGATCCAGACGACACCTTGTTGATCTTGTGAAGTTTAATCCATAAACTGTGAGGATCTTACCTCAAAAACACATTAGCAAGGTGTTGAACCTGTTTCCATTGATGCTTGTAAAAATTAGGATAATGAAGTTCCTCTGTGGGGATAATGGCTATCCCAATTTTTTGAGTAAGAAGAGTGGCTGGGATGAGCAATACTGGAGACTCTGGATCTGAGGACACAGGGACTAGAGGCCTTGCGCTGATTATAGCAGACACCTCTGCAAGAAGAGTGACTAAGATTTCATGGGTAAGCTGGGAAGTTTTCTAGTCCAGTAGCATAGAGTCCAGGATTTTCCTTGCAACTCCAATCATGTGTTCCCAGGAGCCTCCCATGTAAGAGGAATGAGGTGGGTTGAATTCCCATTTACACTTGTTGTCATTCAAGATCATAATCTTTTCTGCTCCTATAAAATTGGTCCCACAGTCAGATCTAAGTAACTTTACAGGTCCTCGCACAGAAACAAATCTTCTGAAGTCATTGATAAAACAGGAAGAATCCATTGAAGTGTGCACTGCACGAATGCTCAAGCAAGTAAACAGCGCAGCCCATCGCTTATTGTTAGCAACTCCGCCACGAGTTCTGCGTGTAACAACAGTCCAGGGGCCAAATATGTCCATGCCAACATTAGTAAATGGAGGTTCGGTGCTTAATCGGTCAGCCAGCAGCTCTGCCATCTGTTGTTGTAGGTGCTCTCCTCTTAGTTTTTGGCACTTGAAACATTTGTGGAGTATGAACGATATACACCTTTTCATCCCGACGGTCCAGAAACCTGCAGACCTTACTGTTCCTTCTGTGAAGTGACGTCCTTGGTGCTGAACTTGCTCATGGAAATGCCTAACTAACAGAGCAGTATTGTGATGACGTCCTGGAATAATGAGGGAATTTTCTCTACACTAAACAAATCCGCCCTTCCAATGCGACCACCAACTCGAAGTAACTGGTTGTGATCAATTATTGGATTTCATTTATACAGAGGGCTATTCTTAGATAGGTTGAGTCCCTTTGAAACGTTAGCAATCTCTTGTGAGTACACTTCATGTTGGACACATTGGATGATAACCCTTTCTGCTTGAGAGGGCCTTTACAGATGTTCCACTTGTGGCACTCTTTTCCGGTGCTAGAGCCGTTTGCAAATTGATGAGCAATGTGAATAAGACGTACAATGGCTCGTACAACAGAGGACCACTTATGCCCCGTACACACGGTCGGACTTTGTTCGGACATTCCGACAACAAAATCCTATTTTTTCCGACGGATGTTGGCTCAAACTTGTCTTGCATACACACGGTCACACAAAGTTGTCGGAAAATCCGATCGTTCTAAACGCGGTGACGTAAAACACGTACATCGGGACTATAAACGGGGCAGTGGCCAATAGCTTTCATCTCTTTATTTATTCTGAGCATGCGTGGCACTTTGTCCGTCGGATTTGTGTACACACGATCGGAATTTCCGACAACGGATTTTGTTGTCGGAAAATTTTATCTCCTGCTGTCCAACTTTGTGTGTCGGAAAATCCGATGGAAAATGTCCGATGGAGCCCACACACGGTCGGAATTTCCGACAACACGCTCCGATCGGACATTTTCCATCGGAAAATCCGACCGTGTGTACGGGGCATTAGAAAAGTGTTCAAAGTGGTAAGGACTCAGCCTTACCCTTGGCTTCACAGAGGTGTTCAGTGTGGTGGTAACAGCTCTGATTTCCTTATCAGATTCTGGATGAACCAGTTCAAAGTTAGAATCTGCAGAACTTGAGATGAGTTTATCATTCAAGAGTACTGGTGGAGATAGCCATGAAGTGTCCATAAATGCAGTAGTAGGTAATGCACGACTGCCGCAATCAGCAGGGTTGAAGTTAGTGAGAACATAGTGCCATTGTTCAGGCGTAGAGAACTTCCTAATGCGTTCCACTCTGTTATTTGGTAGTCTCTTTCTTGTGGTACAAAATGGTAGAGGTGCTACCCAACTGTTGGAATCATCTTGGTAGAACTCTTTACTCATGGTTTTCAAAAATTCTTTGTCTTCTATGGTAGCTGCCAACTCATTGTCTTTAGTGGTTACCTCAAACACTGTGTTGCCAGTGTCGTCATCCCAGACATTAAGGGCTTTCTTATCATCTTGTATGCTGTGCTGTTGTGCACCTTTTTCAAATAGTCTATCTTTCACATTATATTGATGTGATCGTTGTGCAGAACAAGTAGTCTGTCCGTTTGACAGGACGTGTGTTTTAAAGGAAGAGACTGAGTAAGACCTTTTGCCTTTGTCTTGACAAACATTGCCTATGACGACCCAGCCTAGATCCAGACACTGAGCATATGGTGCATGATGTGGACCATTGATTTGCTGACGAACCTTGTGCAACCTTAAGATGTCTCGGCTTAGTAACAGCAGGATATCAGCACTTTCGTTGAGGGCTGGTATTTTGTCAGGTATGTCCTTCAAGTGAGAATGGTGAAAGGCATCTTCAGGAGTAGGGATCTCTTCTTTGTTGCTTGGAATTTGGTTGCACTCAGTGATAGTGGGCAAGAATATTTCCACATTGTCATTCAGGGGAGCAACTACAAGACTGCTGGCTCTCCTACCTAAGACTTCTGTAGTGCCAGCACAAGTGCTCAGGGTATAAGGTAGAGCATCTCCTGTTCAACAATTCAAAAAACTGTGTTCTTGCAAGAGATCTGTTGCTCTGCTCATCCAGAATAGTATACAGTCTTATGGCCTTTTCAGGTTGACCTTTGGGGTATACATGAACCAAGCAAATCTTTGCACAGGATTTGTCGCAGAGTCCTTTTCCACAGACTTCTGTACATGTAGAGAACACTGAGGTGGCAGCAGGTGCTGTTTGATCTGTGCGCTCCCCGCCTTGCTTTACCTCAGGAAGATTGTTTGTGAGTGTAGTAGGGTTGTGCGGATATTGATGAAGAGCTTGCACGTGGTCATCACTGTCACACTCTATACATTTGATCATAGCTTTACAGTCCTTTGCAAAGTGTTCTGTGGAGGCACAGCATTTGTAGCAAACTCCAAATTTCTTTAAAAGTTCCTCACATTCTTGTAGGGTTTTCTTTCTGAAGCCGATAGATTTCTTAAGTGGATGTGGTTTGTCATGTATCAGACATTGGCGATTTGGGATCTCAATTTTCTTGTTTTGATCAGTCTTTTCGAGAACTGTAGCAGGTGTAGGTAGAACATTAGTCCTTTTCACTAACACCGGACCTCTATGGTCTCTGTGTGTCATAAATGTGTTCATAGGTCTTGGAGAGGGTGAACTGAGAATGTTACAGTCACCATAGTAGAAACTTGGGTCATTCTTAGTATCTGCAATTCTTTTGATGAACTCGCAGAAGTAGGAAAAAGGAAGAAAAGGAACTATATGAGTTTCCTTATACTTTGATCCAAGTGCTGCCCATTTTTCTTGAATACCATATGGTACCTTGAGAACAATAGGGTTGATGCCACGAGCGGTATCAAGGTAACTGAGACCAGGTAAGTTAATGTCCGCCTTAACAAGTTGAAGCTCTAATCCAAGTTTGTCCCAAGCAACATTAAGGCCTGCAGTGAGGTTGTCGATGTGAACTGCTTTGAGCCTCTTGATGCGTTCAGTTGACTGGGAACCTAGCCATCTGATGAGCAGATATAATTCCTGTGGTATTGATGTCTAGGTCATTCATAGTGGCCTTAAAGGATCACTAAAGATATATATTTTTTTTAATGTAAAATAACAAACATGTTATACTTACCTCCACTGTGCAGCTTGTTTTGCACAGAGTGGCCCCGAACCTGGTCTTCTGGGGTACCTCGGCTGTCTCAGCTCCCCCCCGCAAGGACTTAACACCTTCATGCGAGCTCCCTCGCATGGTGTTGAGTGCTTGCGGGCGTGCTCCCGTGATACAGCCGGCGACCATAGTCGCTCACTGTATCACTCGGCCCCGCCCCCGGCGTGCCGCGTCATTGTATGTTATTGACAGCAGCCAATGGCTGCGCTGCTTTCAATCCATCCACTGTAACCAATCAACGGCCAGGCTGAGCGGCGAAGAGGATGTCGGAGGAAGCACGGGACTTTCGAGGGGTCAGGTAAGTAAAACGGGGGCTAGGGGGGCCGGGGGGCCGGTATTGTCGGATGTTTTTTCCCCCTAATACATAGAATGCATTAAGGTGAAAAAACTTTTATCTTTACTCCTTTAAGGGTGTATTTCCAGCCTCTGTATTTTCAGGCTTGTCATCAAACTTGGTGGGGCCTGTCTTAGTGAGCTATCTGCGGAGCATGTATTTAGCAAACTGTGACATGTATGTGTTCTCAGGCTTTAGATGCATGACTGCAGGTGGAACAGAGCTAGTCGTGATGGCTGGTGCATTGACATTAAGTGACTTGGGAACATATGTTGGTGCAAAGGCATTCAATGCTGGAACTGGCTTAAAGTTCATTGACATGTTGGTTTCTAGCTGTAGATTAGTGTGCTTGCCAGGAGGTACTTGGTTAGTGCCAAAGTAAAGTGGACAGTCTGATATATGCATATCAGTGTCTGCTGCTTGCTGAGATGCTGCAGTCTGGTGTACTGGAAGATATAAAGGCAAATTGTCTTGAGGTACAGTAGGTGCAGATAAGAGACTTTGAGTGCTTTGGTTGCTCTGACAGGGAGTTGACATTCTGGAGAGGTATGTGAAGAATCTGAGGCATAAGATACAGCTGAGTGTCTGCAACTGTTGTCTCTTTTGCTTTCACTAGCAGCTTGTTCTAAGACCCCTAACCTTGCCATGGCTGTGGCATGCTCACATTGTTTTTCCAAAACATTAATTTCTGCTTTCTGGCGTGCAGCTTCAGCTTAGTTCTCTGCTTTCTAGAATGCAGCCTGGCGTGCGGCTTCAGCTTCTTTCTCTGCTTTCTGGCGTGCGGCTTCAGTTTCTTTCTCTGCTTTCTTTTGGGCGAAAGCTGCCTGAATTTTAGAATCTTCAGCATCTACACGGGCCTTTATGAGTTGTTGACTGAGTGCAGAAGATCTTGATTGTAGGGATTTGGAAGATCTTGTGGAGCGTCTAGTAGATGCAGAGCGATAAGATCTGGATTCATGAAGCCGTGTTATTCTCACTTCTGCCTTTGTCTTTGTTTGCACCATTAAATTGTCTCTTTCAAGATTGAGCTCCTCAAATCCCAATAATTCTTCCAATGACCCTTGAGTGTTGTACCGCTTTAAGAGATCAGTATATTTAACACACAGTCTTTGATAACTCTCATAAGCAACATTCAATTGCTTGATAGCGCCCTCTAGTTGTAATTGCTCATGAGATTGTTGGGACAGAGCAAACATGCATTTAACAGTATTAGACCATAAGTCATTGATATTAAACAGCAGTTCTTTGTCAGCTTTAAGATTCTCTTACACTTTCCAGGTTGGTTTTGTTAAGCGTTTTTCCCTTTGGTTTGATTCAGGGTTTAATTCCTCAACTGGAAGGAGTACTAAACCTGGCTGTGCATCCCCAGATTGCATATTGTCTTACTGAAACATCTTGTTAACGAGGAGGTTTATAGTACAGTTTTCAGCAGCAGAGATATGTATCAATTTGCTGTGTCTGAGATCAGGTTTCTTAAGCTGCAGTTTAAGAAAGGTTTACTCTGACTTTCTTATAGGATTACACAGACAAAAAGCCATGTGCCGATGCATACAGAGGCAGTGTATAAGCTTTTTGTATGAACATTCACAGCAGTAATATTGTCCTATGGCTGATGAGTGCTATGCTGAGACTTGCTTGCAGACACACATACAGACTTGTGTAATAACCACTTCAATACAGGGCACTTATACACCTTCCTGCCCAGACCAATTTTCAGCTTTCAGCGTTGTCGCAGTTTGAATGACAATTGCGCGGTCATGCTACACTGTACCCAAACTAAATTTTTGTAATTTTGTTCCCACAAATAGAGCTTTCTTTTGGTGGTATTTGATCACCACTGCGTTTTTTATTTTTTGCTAAACAAATAAAAAAAGACCGAAAATTTTGAAAAAAATAAAAGTTGTGCTTTTGTTTCTGTTAAAAAAAATTTGTAAAAAAGCACGTTTTCTCTTTCACTGATGGGCACTAATAAGGCGGCACTGACTGGCACTGATACGGCGGCACCGATGAGGTGGCACCAATTAGCGGGCACTGACGGGCACTGACGATGGGCACTGGTAGGCAGCACTGATGGGCACCGGTAGGTGGCACTGATGGGTGGCACTGACATGCAGCACTGATGGGCATTGATAGGCGGCACTGATAGGCACTCATGGGTGGCACTGGGTGGCACTGGTTGGCACTGATAGGCGACACTGATGGGCACTGAAAGGCAGCACTGGTGGGCACTGATAGGGTGGCACTGATAGGCGGCACTGCTGGGCACTGATAGTCGGCACTGCTGGGAACTGATGGGCACTGATACGCGGCACTGATAGGCATCCCTGGTGGCAGTGGTAGGCATTGGAGTGGGCACTGATTGGCAGCTGCCTGGGCACAGATTGGCAGCTGCCTGGGCACATATTGGTATTTCCCTGGGGGTCTAGGGGGCACACCTGGTGGTCCAGTGTGGTGGCCATCCTGGTGGTCCTGGGCGGCTTCCCTGGTGGTCCTGGGCAGGATCCGAGGGGGGGAGCTGTGCTGATAAACAATCAGCACAGACCTCCCTGTCAGGAGTGCAGCCGATCGGCTCTCCTCTACTCGCATCTGTCAGACGCGAGTGAGGAAAAGCCGATCACCGGCTCTTCCTATTTACATCGTGATCAGCCGTGATTGGACACGGCTGATCACGTGGTAAAGAGTCTCTGTCAGAGACTCTTTACCTAGATCGGAGTTGCGGTGTGTCAGACTAACACACTGCAACAACGATCGCCGCGATGCACGCCCCTGGGGGCGTGCAGCGGCTCAATATCCTGATCACGTCATATGACGTCCGGTTAGGACATTGAAACCACTTTGCCGCCGTCATTTTGCTATATGGTGGGTGGCAAATGGTTAATGGCTGCACTGTTTGATAGCTGCTATTTCCAGTGTCCATAGAACCTTTCACAGTGGTTCCAGAGCTAGCAAGGTTCAGATCTTGTGATTGATCTTTCTAAGGATGTATTGACTGATCTTTCTAACAATCTTTTGACTGTTCTGTCTCTCCAATCTAAGCATTGAAAGTGTGATCTCCGTAACTTACAGTGTGAGATGTCGATAACCCCAATCTTATTTGGATAAACAGATAGTGACTCGATCTAGACGACACCTTGTTGATCTTGTGAAGTTTAATCCATAAACTGTGAGGATCTTACAACAATGAACATCGGATAGGTCAAAAGATCATAATGTGATCCAGTCCACATGTGTGCAGAAATGCAATACTGGGAGAAGGGTGGGGCTAACTATACAGAATAAGCTGAGATACAGCAAGGGGGGGAACCAGGGACAAAATAATACATATAACATTTAAAGGCATATCACAAGCCATGTGAAACATGACAAAGGGTTATTTACTAAACCTGGAGAGTGCAAAATCTGCGGCAGAAACCGATCAGCTTCCAGGTTTTTAAGTTAGAAGCTGCCATGTACAACTGCACCAGATTCTGAGTGCACCAGTTTTACTAAACTCCAATGTGTCTAGGTCTAGAAGGCTAGTACTCACTGCTGAATACTCAGTAGCTGCCTGCAGTATCCAAGACAGGGGCAGCCCATCTGTTAAGGGCGCACGGGTGCCGCCCCCCGTCCGTGTGTCCAGCCCCTTGCAGGATGCTAGATGCATGGATTCCAATGTAGGGGGGGTGTTTGAAGCAACTGATTAGAGCCAGGGGTTCTGATAGGCTTCAAAATAGGGTGGGCTCTGGGCGCAGAGAATGTGAACTGAGCCTACCCAGGTGTGTTGCAATAGCAAATTAATATTTGCTATTGTAACACTTATCCTCCTCCCGGCCAATCAGGAAGCGGGTCACCTGATCGCCTGAAAGGACAGTTGATCCTATTAGACGCCTAGGAGAAGTAAGGAAACGCACAGCGGATGCGAGGAGGAGGAGAGGACACAGGAGCCACAGCCCGATGCCCACTGCCTGATGCCTGCCACCTGCTACCTAGATGGGGTAAGTGTTGGACCGTCCGGCAGACAGTGAGCAGAATGTGCGGAGGGGGGGTTGAGGTGCCACCGGCCGCTGAGGGGGTGATTGTTTGCCTCTACCCCCCAAAAAAAGAACCACCAGCTGCCACTGATCCATGAGTTTTAGAGGGGGGGGGGCAGAGGAAATAAAGTGGATTCCCTTTTATGGTGAAGTTCTACTTCCCAGACTACAGCTGGCCATACGCTTTTAGATTTTTCTGAAAGAGCTTGGAGCTCCTCTTCAATATTACAGAACTAGCTTTCTTTGAATGTGTATCTTTCCACCAGAACCACAACAGCCAGCTATGGCTTTGCCCCATTGGTATACTATCTAAAAGCTTTTATAGTTTATGTAACCTGAAAGCATTTGTTACCCCAACACTTCATATTCCTTACATGTGCCTGCTGTACCATGTGCTTGTATGAATAAGTATCCCGTTCTCTTTGTATCGCTTCCTTTATGTGAAATGCCTGGTTCCTGCTGGTCCCTCTACTTTCCTATTAAAAACTGAACACACTAAGCAGAAAAGCTATGCTGGGAACTCAGTGTACTCTCCTCTAATGATCAGACTTGTCCTGACATGCCTCCCCCTGCACAGCCATTCACTGGCAAACTCGTGTGCTGCTGTTTCTCCTCCCCCAGCTCTTATGAAGTTGAGAACAGAGGGAATGTGATCATTAATAAAACAGGGAAAAAAGGTATTTATTTTTTTTTCATATCTATACACAAATGTTTTGCCTTTCATTTCTATTCTAAACTGAATGGGTTGTTTTACAAGGTCTTCAATTACAATCACTTTAAATGGAGTAATCCACATTATACTGTTGAGACTTAAGTACAAAGGTTGATGATGTTAAGATCAACTCTTCAATACTTTGAACCTCAGACTACAGTTATGTATATACAGAAAAGAGAACAATAGGTGCTCAATAGGATAACAAGTTATCCCAACGCTTGGAATTACTATCACTCAGCCTGTCCCTATGGATGCCAGATTGTTGCATGTGAAAGTCAATCGCACAACACAATATTCCCTAGCACAGGGGTCTCCAAACTACGGCCCTTTGCTAGCCTTTATCCAGCCCTTGGGGCCCTATTCCTCCCACATATAAGACACTATTCTGCCAACTGACGCCAGCAATGGGGTACCATTTCTCCCACTGCCACTATTCCTCCCTATGATACCAATGATGGGGCAATATTTCTCACCCTTATACCAGATGTGGTGATGTTTACCCCCACTGATGCCAGGATGGAATTTTCACTCATGCTGGCCACAGACTGGCCCCCCTAAAGTCTAAAGGACAATAAACTGGCCCTTTGTTTAGAAAGGTTGGAGACCCCTGCCCTAGCACGTTGTCCTGTATTTGGGCAGTGGTCCCTTAATGTGAAAATATTGGGCTGTTTATTGACCACTCTTAGAAATCTTTTTGCCGACATCGCTGGACCCTGGGAAAGGTAAGTGGCCATGTATTAAAAGTCAGCAGCTGCAGTATTTGTAGCTGCTGGCTTTTAATATTTTTTTTTTTGGCAGTTTAGGTGGACCCCCGCTTTAAGTAATGATAAAAGAACAGTCAGGAGAACTCAGTCTCCTTGTAATTCTGTAATTCTCTAAGACACCAGTGTTTTAGCAATACACAAGATCAGTAATCTAGAAGTGATATATCACGACTAGAAAGTCTGTGAGTGACTGCAAGTGATAAGATACTGTGTGCGTGTGTTGTGTCATTGTGAGAAGACATTAACAAAAAAAAGAGCTCCGTGTGCAAGATAAACAAAATGGGTATGATCCATGGAAAATCTGTTGGTATGAATGAAGATGCTAAGTATATGTGTAGTCTAGACAAAGAGAATGTGAAATTTCTTAAAATGTGGAAAACAAAGTATGATTTTGATGCATCTTTAAATAAGGATTGTTGTGTAAAACCGTGTAGAAAGCTTAAAAATGATGCCGGCACGAAAATAAGGAAACAGAAGAAATTAGGTCTTCCACAGGCAAAGAAATGGCTTGAGGAGGCTAACTGTAGGTTAAATTGCTGCTTTACTCTTGTTGAGGGGAAATAAGTGGTCACGTATTCCCCGTATAGATCTGTCTGTGGCCATCCTGGATGGGCAGACCTAGTGACTAGCCCGCGTTTTGGGAAGATGCGCTCAGGGCAACCTATCGGCAGTCGAGCACTGCGGGTGTTCTCTCTTGTGTGTTCTTGTTTGTTTTTCCTGGTTAATTGTCATTTGATATATGGGTATGGTCCCATACTAATATTAGGGTGCAGATAAAGGAAATTTGTCGATTGGATCTTAGATTCAGACAGCCTTGTAAACTACAGAAAATCTCTTGGGGACACATACAGTAAATACTCCTAGATCAAAACCTAAAGAACCCCCTGTTGATACAAGGGTGTGGCCTGATAGATTTCCAGGCATATAAATACCCTTGGATCAAAAATACTTCCAGATAAAGAACCCCCCGTTGATACAAGGGTGTGGCCTGATAGCTTTTCAGGCATATAAATACCCTTGGATCAAAAATACTTCCAGATAAAGAACCCCCCCCCCCGTTGATACAAGGGTGTGGCCTGATAGATTTCCAGGTAACAAACAGAGGACATTTGGCGGACCCGCAGTGTTCATGCCAGCCTCATATGTTGTATTAATCCTGAGCAGGCACATAAATACCCTTGGATCAAGGACTGAAATATTAAATGTTTTGATAAGGTGAAAGAACAGTCGGGAGAACTTAGTCTCCTTGTAATTCTGTAAATGCTCTCTACAAGATAGTGAAGTATTAAAGCGGAGTTCCACACAAAAATGGAACTTCCGCTTTTCGGAACCCTCCCCCCCTCCGGTGTCACATTTAGCACCTTTCAGGGGGGTGCAGATACCTGTCTAAGACAGGTATTTGCACCCACTTCCAGCATAGACTCCCATGGGAGTCTATGCCTCTTCCTGTCCCTCCGCGCTGTCTCCTGGGAAACACACAGCTCCCAGGAGATAGCGGGGACCAGTAACGATGCGCAGCACGACTCGCGCAGCGCGACTAGCGCATGCGCAGTAGGGAACCGGGAAGTGAAGCCGCAATGCTTCACTTCCCGATTCCCTCACCTAGGATGGCGGCGGCAGCTGCCGAGAACCGAGCGGGTTCTTGGCGTCGCCTGCCGACATCGCTGGACCCTGGGACAGGTAAGTGGCCATGTATTAAAAGTCAGCAGCTGCAGTATTTGTAGCTGCTGGCTTTTAATATTTTTTTTTTGCGGTTTAGGTGGACCTCTGCTTTAAGTAATGATGTAATTCTGTAATTCTCTAAGACACCAGTGTTTTAGCAATACACAAGACAAGTAATCTAGAAGTGATATATCACGACTAGAAAGTCTGTGAGTGACTGCAAGTGATAAGATACTGTGTGCGTGTGTTGTGTCATTGTGAGAAGACATTAACAAAAAAAAGAGCTCCTTGTGCACGATAAGCAAAATGGGTATGATCCATGGAAAATCTGTTGGTATTAATGAAGATGCTAAATATATGTGTAGTCTAGACAAAGAGAATGTGAAATTTCTTAAAATGTGGAAAACAAAGTATGATTTTGATGCATCTTTAAATAAGGATGTTGTGTAAAACCGTGTAGAAAGCTTAAAAATGATGCCGGCACGAAAATAAGGAAACAGAAGAAATGAGGTCTTCCACAGGCAAAGAAATGGCTTGAGGAGGCTAAATTCAGAAAACCATAAAAAGACTATGTTTTTGGACAAAGAGGAGGACAATAATATGACCATCCTCCGAAGTTTAGTCCAACAAGTATTGACTGAACAAAACATAACAAACCAAATGCACCCGACAGCCCCTGCACATACTTTGGAGACCTCTACAACCTCACTGACAGTCGCTGCTCCCCCTCTGACTTCAACACCCGCTCCCAATTCCCTAAATCCTATTGCAGACCTGCAGTCCCCACCACCGTATGGGACAGAGGCATGCAATAAGTCAAACCCATTGACCTCACGACTATCGACGAATAACCCTTTTACCATGCAACCTGACTCTCCACTGTTTGTTGTTCCCCCGTAGTCACCTGGGTCACCCAAAGATGCAACCGATTATCCTATGGCTGCAGCTAAACCCCCTCTCAAGATGACCCTTGCTGTCCAGAGGAGTCCACAAGGGACGCCCCTTACAGCAACGGTTACAAAATTTTTCGGGGACCTGGTGAACAAATTGATACCCCCCTCAGCAGGGGAACAAACAGAATGTGGAGAGGAAGAGTTTCCACTAATTGAAGTTCCCAACCCTAGGGCAGGACAAAATGTAGGAGGTATAGTAGTCCCCAACACTATGATGGTCTATCGTCCCTGGACTCCTGAGGATGTTAAAAAAGCTACTGAAGGGATACCACATCCCAAGGTCAACATAGCTCAATTCAGAGATGGTATCATGGGAATGATTGCTAGCTATCATCTCAATGGGAGGGAAATAGAGCAGGTCATCAGACAGATCCTGGGTCCCGACTGGCATCATGTAGTGGGAGATTGGAGTGGCTTAAATAAACAGGGAGTTGTGTTGCCTCATGATGATGCGGGAGAAGTGCTCTTATAGCAAGGATAGAGAATAGATGGATACGTCGAGCCGACTGGTCCATTATAAATCAGTGTGTGCAGGGAGAAGAGGAAACAGTGGACAATTTCATTGTTAGGATAAGGGAGATTTTCAATAATCACTCTGGAATAGAAGTCCCAGTAAATCAAGTAAACGATAGCCCATATGAGCAACGGTTAAAGAATGCTATCTTAAAGGGGCTGCTTGCCCCTATATCAAGTTTTGTTACCAAACACATGATCAACCATAGGATCTGCAGACTTCAGGAGCTGATTGAGTATGCGAGGCATGCTGAGTGGCACTTCCAATCAAAAAAGAGAGTAAAGAAAGGGAAAGTGCTTATGGTAGGTGAAGGTAATGATGTGTATGTCATTGAGAAGGAGAACAGAAGGATAGGAAACACTCGAACAAGGCCCAGGATTATGAGGAGAAAAAGAAGAGGGGGGAGTGTTTCCTGTGTGGTAAAAGAGGGCATTTGGCAAAAGAATGTAGGTCAAACAGAGAGGAAGAAGCATGACTAGATGTTGGTATGTCTGCAGAGAGAGATACAGAGGGAAATGATGAGAAAGAATCTGAAATTTTGGATGTGCGCACTGTTGAAACTTGTTTGCATGCTAAAGTCAAACCAGAAATAACCTTGGTTGTGAAGGGTAGATGGGTAACATTTCTTTGTGACACTGGGGCTTGTAGAACCCTAATACACCCACTGGATATGCCCCCAGGGGTAAAGAAAAAAGGTGTAGTATATGTGAAATCTGCAAATGGGTTGATGCACCAGGAGGCCGTGTCTGAAGGCCTTACTGTGGAAGATCCACAGACAGGTAAAAAGGCTCAGTGTAAAATTGTAATTTCAACTAAATGTCCTGTTAATTTGTTGGGTAGAGACATGTTGCACGCTCTTGATATTTCTGTCGTACCAGTGGAGGGAGGTCTCAAAGCCCATCGGCTGTGCGAAAAACAAATCACAGCCGTGGATAATGAGCCCCGATACTGATACAGCCTGGATTTGCAAACTGAGGGCTTAAATATACCCAAAGCCCTGACAGAAATAATTGAAGAAGAGCCATGTATTACAAAAAGACCTCTGGGCCCGATAAGTCCTATGAGAAACAGTTAATGAGTCTCACTAACACTGAAGTTCTCTTAAAATGCCTATACTGTGATAAGGAAGGAAACAGCGTGGCTACTTGTCTCCTACCACAGCCTATTCTGCAAATATACAGGCAGGATACTGTACCTCATGTTTCGGTCACCCGGAACCCCAAGGTATCATGGCATGAGCTAGGAGAACTTATCACGGACTGGGTCCAATTGACAGACGAGGAACTAAAATCTAGAGGGGTTTGGAGGTACAAATTGATGTGGTTTGTTAAGTGTATACCCAGAACTCACATGATTAAAATTTGTGACAAAAGACAGTGACTGACACTTTTGACCCAAGAGGAAGAGGATGCCCTAAAAGACGTCCCCAATATCTTGTGGTCAAGAGGAAAGACGGACGTGGGCCTAATTAAAACAGCCAGTGAAGTCCAAATAATGCCTAAGAGTACAATGAGGCCTCACCAAAAACAATATCCACTGAGGAAAGACGCTGAAGAGGGTGTAGATCCCTTGATAAAGGAATTATTAGCAAAAGGTGTCATCATTGAATGCCCAGATTCACCATGCAATACGCCCTTGTTCCCAGTTAGGAAGCAGAAGGGAGGGGAAGATGGGTGGAGACTCGTGCAAGATTTACAGGTGGTCAATAGGGCCATATTACCGAGGGCCCCGGTGGTCCCAGACCCGCATGTCCTCCTGAACGACCTCCACCCAGAGAATAAGGTATTTTCTGTCTTCGATATCAGTAACGCTTTCTTTTCCATTCCCTTACACAAAGATAGTCAGTTCTGGTTTGCATTTACGTACAAAAAAAAAAATACACATACACCAGGTAACCCCAGGCATATTGTGAAAGTCCAACTATATTCTCACAAGAAATGTCCAATAATTTGTCTTGGTTTGTACCTCCCAGTGGGAGCCAAATTCTCTTGTATGTGACAAACAACAGAAAGCACTCACATGAGTGTAGACGGGTAGGCCGCACACCCCATAAAGTGCATAAAAATACGAGAACCCCCTATCGGGGCTTTAAAGCAGCCAATGAAGTGCAGTATCAGTAGTTGAAAAAATTCAATTTTATTGGTACAAAAAGTATAAATAGCATATTATAAAAATTACTGAAAATGAATACTGACTGTTAGAGTCAGGACATGAACTGGATATGGCGTACAGTTGCAGTGAACAAAGCATACAGTTAAAACCAATGCAAAGCACAATGTGTTAAAGGGCAACCAAAGTTTTCTCAAATGTTGAATCCTTAAAAACTAAATAAGAACAGATAATGCCTATAAATAGGGGCAATATACAATACGGTGTATGTGGAACAACGAAAGTTGTGTGTGTAAATCCTGACGCGTTTCGACCCTTCCTGGGTCTTCTTCAGAGGATGGTTGTCCACTGTAAAAAGGTCAACATGTATCAAACATAGCATCAAATTCAACAGTACCAAACCTATACATGTATACCATGTAATGTAGCTGCCTGGATCATATAATTACCTATTACAGGATTTCGGATGTTTTTGCATTCAGTTCTAACATTGTAGATTGTTTAGGGTGGTACGATTTCTCCTCTGCTCCCCTGTCTCCCCCGTGTCGGACCAACTCCCGAGGGAGCGGGCGGTGGACCGAATGTATCTTGCGAGGGATCACTCCTACCAGCCCCCCATATAGAAGAGGGAAGGAAAGGAAGGGGCAACGGGCAATCCGAACTGCACCCGGATAGGTTCACGTTAGTGCTAAAAGTAAAAAAATATTAAAGAACGAGGGGTCAATTAATTCATCCACATAGATTGGGAAATTCCCCAACTATGGAGATCTATAAAATGATTGGATTATAAGTCCATGGGTGTGCAGAAGGGCGTTGCTAGAAACAAGAAAGGAAAAGGAAGGAAGAGGGGGAAAGAAAAAGAAGGGGGGAAGGAAAGGAGGGGGGGGGAGGGAAAAAGAAAGCATGTGGGGGAAAAGGTGAAAAGAAAGGAAAAAAGTGAACCAAAAGTGTGTAAGTGAGACAGGAATAAATTAGAGAATAGCAAATGCCCTGCTGCCAATCAATCCCCATGCAACATAAGGATGTATGGAAAAAGCAATAGGGTAAAGGTGCCGGCAAACCACCAGTGGATGAACAAAGTGAAATGGGGGGGGGGAGACCAGACAAGCTGGATTGGAGGTGATGGGAAGAAAAGGGGGGGGATGGGAAAAAGGGGGAGAAGAGGGGGGAGGGAAAAAGGAGAGGGGGGGGGAAGAGGAGGGGAAAAGGAGAGGGGGGAAGGGGAGACCAAAGGGAAGAAAAACAGGGGGGGGGGGAGGCGAAAAGAGGAAGGGAAATGTGAGGACTGAGAGTGAGGAAAGAAACACATAAAGCAAACGTGCACAACATAACCATCAAACAGTGAAAAAGACAAACAGTGTGAAAGTGCAGGGGTGGTGTCGGAACTAATTACCCGATCAAGCGGAACTAAATAAAAGGATTGATATGTTCTGGATTCTGAAAAGTTGAAGCATGAATAAAAAGTCATGGCGAGATCAACAATGATGTGGGGGAAAGAGCCAAGTTGCTAAAGAAATAGAAGCATCACAGTCATTCCGGATGTACTTACCAATATATTAGGTCAGTGGGTGCATTGCCTAGCATCTCCAAATTGAAAAGGATCCAATGAAGTTCCCCTAGGATTTCTTATATTTATAGGGAGTGTCGATTGACTAACTTCCATCAGGTGCAGGTATGCATTACATCCCTCCCTCCTCCCCCTCCATTGGGGGAAACGAGCAGCACAACTGTGGTGTGGTGTGATCCCCCCGGCGTTCCGGAGGGGAAGAAACCCTCAGGCGTCCCCGTCGCTTCCGCCGCAACTGCGCAGGCGCCGCCAAGTCACGCGCACGCGCCCTGGGGCGCGTGAGTACGGCGTCCGGAAGAGATCCGGGACGCCGCTGGCAGGGAGAGAAACGTCCAACTCAGGTGTAGCCACCTAGTGGGTGCATGTAGGAGACGCAGGGCCCAAGCGTCTCCTCTCTCACCCTGCCAGGAAGATACAAGGGTGCACCCCCGCCCCCAGAGGAGAAGTACAGGCACTAAGGGGAGGCAGCAGGGAACACAGAGCCACACAGCCATGAATTTAGTGCTGTGCGGGAATGGTAGTGAAACAGACAGTCTACATCACCAAATCACAAGGTGCTACATATATGGTCTGTGTACTGTGGATTGATTGTTGGCTGACCATATTGAATACATCGTACTCTGCATGGCATTTTTTGCTTAGACATGGTTGCACAATTGTAATGACATTGCCCTCTTACAATTGCGCAAACAAATAGTACATATACACCAAAAAAAAAGAGAAGAGAAATGACATAATACCAAATATTGTTACAATAAAGAACTCCGAACTGTTTAAAGGCTAGATTTTTCTCAAGAATAAAACATTACGGAGCATATGGTCCATTTTGTTAAATCCCATAACATACACAGAGGTATACACCTCATACATTTAAAAGTAATGAGGAAGATAATAATAACAATAACACTAGTAGTTGAACGTGGGGAAAACGAGGCAGCAGTATGCACAGAAATAGAGACGCTGGTGGAAAAAATGTATTGTGGAAACTCTACTAGGATCAGCATGGGGAGAGGGGGGGGAAGAGGGGGAAGGAGGGGGGGGTGGGGGGTGTAAAGGGGGGGGGGAGAGGAAGGAAAAAGGGGGGAGGAGAGGGGAGGGGAAACAAGGAAAAGGGGGGGAAGAGGGGAAAGGGGGGGAAACAGAGAAAAGGGGAGGAAGGGAGGGGGGGAAAGGGGGGGAATGGGAGGGGGGGGAAGAAGGGGAGGGAAGGGGAGAGGGGAAGGGGGGAGAGGAGAAACAGGAAAAAAGGAACAGGGAAAGGAAGAGGAGGAAAAAATTGGTAATATTGAGTCTTCTCATATTTCCACAGAGTATTACAATACGTATGGGATGTGAGATCCTTACCCATAAGTTATTGTGTCTTTCCGGATGAAAACCCCTGCAGAAAAGGGGCAAACGAGATTGATTCATTTAGGCCCGGTGGAGAGGTGGCCTGTAACTGGAATATCCATCTCTGCTCTTTCTGCAGCAGAGACTTATTCCAGTCGCCACCTCTGGTGGGGATCTTTATTTTGTAAAGGGCTACAAAAGTGACTCTGGGGACTCTATAGTTGTGTGTAAAAATTATGTGCCTCCCAATGGGGAGGTACGGGTTCCCCACCTCCATGCTGTAGACATGTTGGGAAATGCGTTTCCAGAATTCCCGCCTGGTTTTCCCCACATAGTACGCACCACATTCACATTCCATCAGATATACTATTCCGCGAGTGCGGCAATTCACGAACTGTTTAGGTGTGAATGTGTTTCCGTTAGGTAAAACAAAGATTTTATCTTGTTTAATGAGTGAACAGTATGAGCAATATCCACAGGGGAAAGAACCCACTGTGGAACAGTGCTTTGATCTCTTATTGTCGTTGGTGTATTCACTCCGAACGAGCTTGTCACGTAGTGACATAACTCTTTTGTACGTTATGGTAGGTTTGTCTTGAACAAATCCACGCAGTTTGGGGTCATCTGTGAGGATGCTCCAATGACGCTCTATGATCTTTCTAATGGCCTGATGTTGTCGGGAATAACGCATGATAATCCGGGTGGGATTGCATTCAGAGCTTCGGGAGGGTTTGGGTTTAAAGAGTAGCTGAGTTCTAGAATGTCCTATGGCTTGATTATAAGCTTTTTTAAGGCACGATCTACTGTAGCCCCTTGCTAACAGTCGATTTTGGAGCCCCTCCGCTTCTTTTTTGAACAAAACGTCATTGGAACAGTTGCGCCGAAGGCGCAAGTACTGTCCATAAGGGATCGAGTTCTTCAATGGGATCGGGTGAAAACTATCAGAATGAAGGACCGTATTCCCAGCAGTTGTCTTACGAAACAAAGTGCTAGAAAGGTATCCTTCCGTGGTGGCAGAGACGGAGACATCTAGAAAGGTGACGCTGTGGGGGTCATGGGTCATCGTAAACCTCAAGTTGCGATCCTTCACATTGATCTTGTTGAAAAATTCAAATAGTTTGATCTCAGGTCCCTCCCAGATGACAAAGACGTCGTCGATATACCTCAGCCATTTGGTTATATGAACACAACCCAAATGGCAAATATGCGCTTACTCCTGAATAATATTAAGCCGCTAACACAGCACTAGAAAATGGTACATATATCAAATGGAAAACAAAACGTGTAGCGCTAAAAAGGAACGAAAAGGGAAATAAGACACCTACATACTGATAAGGTATGGAGCCAGTATCCTGCAAACAACTAAAATCAAACACAGTTGAATTTTCTCACATTATATATGAATCCAAATACAGTACAGAGTCCATGGGTAAGAAATAAAAGGAATACTGCTTGTAAGTGATATGTGAACCACCTTCACAAGCATGGGGTCCTATAGTCTCTGAATGAATGCTAAACACCAGATGAAATTCAAGTTCCAGATTGGATGATGTATGAATGAATCAACTCTAGAACGTCACACCACAGTGTCTTCACACACGTGCAAATCACTCTAACGGTAAAGTTGGTAAAATTGGAGGCTTACCGGAAGGTTTGAACCCAAAACAGTGTATACTGTGAGGGTCAAACCAGCTTTTATTGCATAATAGCAATGGTGGGAAGACCTTGACAGCGTGAAGGGATCACAAGGGGTTCATAAAGATGTATCTTCTCCAATCATAACATAGGATCTCCCCGTATGCGTCTCATAGAGAATATAAAAAAGGCCACATAGTGTGATACCATAAAAACCGTGGTTTCTTTAAAAGGAAATACACTTACATGATAAAGTTGTTTAAAAAAGCGCTTGTACATAAAAGAAGGCAGCAGTGGAGTCCTCCCGACGCGTTTCGTCTGAGTAGACTTCGTCCTGGGGTACCCTCCACTGCAGCCTGACTCCTTAATATAGGAACTGTAATCGTCCTGAAGTGACTCCAGCCCATTCAATTGATAAATTGGGACTTCCGGGTTCGCAAGATGGCGGACCCGCGTGCGTTCCAGGCCTCCCTTTGGTAGGTGTACTGTGCGTTCCACCCCCCACCAATGTGGCCTATTAATCCCCATGTATATATCTTTGAAGCGGCTCCCATTTCTAAAACTTGTAAAGGTAATAAAGATATAGGTAACCCCCAGTGTATGTGGTTTTTGCCACCTTAGTCCGTTCACGATGTGTGTGGAGACACATCCCGCTCAATCTCGCGATATGACGCTGTACCGTCATGACGCGAAGGCGGAAATGTGTGTCCGTGGATCCCGGAATTTGCGTTCCAGCTCTGATTGGCCGGAAACGCTCAATAAACGGGGCGTTACTGCGTCATGTCGCGAGACTCACCGGGATTTGGTTTATTGAGCGTTTCCGGCCAATCAGAGCTGGAACGCAAATTCCGGGATCCACGGACACACATTTCCGCCTTCGCGTCATGACGGTACAGCGTCATATCGCGAGATTGAGCGGGATGTGTCTCCACACACATCGTGAACGGACTAAGGTGGCAAAAACCACATACACTGGGGGTTACCTATATCTTTTATCAATTGAATGGGCTGGAGTCACTTCAGGACGATTACAGTTCCTATATTAAGGAGTCAGGCTGCAGTGGAGGGTACCCCAGGACGAAGTCTACTCAGACGAAACGCGTCGGGAGGACTCCACTGCTGCCTTCTTTTATGTACAAGCGCTTTTTTAAACAACTTTATCATGTAAGTGTATTTCCTTTTAAAGAAACCACGGTTTTTATGGTATCACACTATGTGGCCTTTTTTATATTCTCTATGAGACGCATACGGGGAGATCCTATGTTATGATTGGAGAAGATACATCTTTATGAACCCCTTGTGATCCCTTCACGCTGTCAAGGTCTTCCCACCATTGCTATTATGCAATAAAAGCTGGTTTGACCCTCACAGTATACACTGTTTTGGGTTCAAACCTTCCGGTAAGCCTCCAATTTTACCAACTTTACCGTTAGAGTGATTTGCACGTGTGTGAAGACACTGTGGTGTGACGTTCTAGAGTTGATTCATTCATACATCATCCAATCTGGAACTTGAATTTCATCTGGTGTTTAGCGTTCATTCAGAGACTATAGGACCCCATGCTGGTGAAGGTGGTTCACATATCACTTACAAGCAGTATTCCTTTTATTTCTTACCCATGGACTCTGTACTGTATTTGGATTCATATATAATGTGAGAAAATTCAACTGTGTTTGATTTTAGTTGTTTGCAGGATACTGGCTCCATACCTTATCAGTATGTAGGTGTCTTATTTTCCTTTTCGTTCCTTTTTAGCGCTACACGTTTTGTTTTCCATTTGGTTATATGGCTTGTGTACTCGACAAGGTCCTCGTCATCCAGGAGAGACTTCTCCCACTCCCCCAGGTACAGGTTGGCGTAGGAGGGGGCACAACAGGTCCCCATAGCCACACCCTGTACCTGGAGGTAGTGGGAGTTGTCAAAACAAAAGTGGTTAAGATGCAGTATATAGTGCAGCCCATTCAGAATGAACCTGACCAATGCTGGGTCATAAGGTGTCCAGATCGATTTGGTCTATTAAATCCACTGTATTGTTTTCTTGGTAAAGGTGAGTTAGGTCTCGTAAGGCCCTACATTCCTTCATGCTGAAAGAAGACCCGTCCACAGCGTCACCTTCCGAGTCATCCTTTGCATGCAGGTATTTTAATAATAACCTGCGTGCAAAAAGTTGTAGGTCAGTGACTGTTTCGAAGACATCGAAGTGTTGTTCAGGACAGAAAGTCCACGGGATAAAAGTTGTATCTCACTGGGTAACAAATTGGTGGAGGATAGATTAACCACGCTTAGGTGGTTTGTTGTATCCGCACCACGAAGGGGTCCAAACCCTTGCCTGTTTTGTTGGTCTGTGGGACGCAGGTCCCCGAGAAGAGTTTAAAGCTTTTTGTGGAGCTACTTTGTTAGAGCCGACAGGGGGAGTAGGATGTTTGGAAGATTCCTGTGTGGATGGGATGTTACTATTTGATTCGGGGGATGTTACCCTGCCTGCCTCCGTAGTGCAATCTTTTGTTGCAGTACGGCCGGGTTCGGCATCATGAGAATCTGCTTGTGTGGAGGCAGTATCCATCGCACGTTTTTTAGAGTCGTGTTCAGGAGAATTCCTAAAACTACAATCTCTTTTCTGTTGTACTTTACTACGCATTTGGTTGCGTTGGGAGGAATTCTTTCGTTCAGGTTCGGGATCCGAAGATCTCCGAAATTTCGAGATTTGAGTATTCTTTTTGTTCTTGGGTTCTTGACGTGGTTGGTTATTAGATGGAGACACATAGTTTTTCCATTTGTAGGCATATCCCTCCAAAAAGGCATGTTTGTCTCTCCAGAATTGCGTTTCCTTATTATGTAGAATGTTTTTGTTAAAGGTTGAAAGATTTTCTTCCAAACAAGTTTGGGATTCAGCAAAAAGGGGGTGTTGGGCATATTGACTCAATGTTTGTTCCAATTTGCTAATAACGCCATCTAAGAGGGCAATCTGTTTGCCGTACTCCCTGGACAAGATCGACATCATCTCCCTGGAGCACGACTTAAGACTTAAGATTGGCCTCCCATTCGGCCTTGCGTGGATTTGTTCAAGACAAACCTACCATAACGTACAAAAGAGCTATGTCACTACGTGACAAGCTCGTTCGGAGTGAATACACCAACGACAATAAGAGATCAAAGCACTGTTCCACAGTGGGTTCTTTCCCCTGTGGACATTGCTCATACTGTTCACTCATTAAACAAGATAAAATCTTTGTTTTACCTAACGGAAACACATTCACACCTAAACAGTTCGTGAATTGCCGCACTCGTGGAATAGTATATCTGATGGAATGTGAATGTGGTGCGTACTATGTGGGGAAAACCAGGCAGGAATTCTGGAAGCGCATTTCCCAACATGTCTACAGCATGGAGGTGGGGGACCCGTACCTCCCCATTGGGAGGCACATAATTTTTACACACAACTATAGAGTCCCCAGAGTCACTTTTGTAGCCCTTTTCAAAATAAAGATCCCCACCAGAGGTGGCGACTGGAATAAGTCTCTGCTGCAGAAAGAGCAGAGATGGATATTCCAGTTACAGGCCACCTCTCCACCGGGCCTAAATGAATCAATCTCGTTTGCCCCTTTTCTGCAGGGGTTTTCATCCGGAAAGACACAATAACTTATGGGTAAGGATCTCACATCCCATACGTATTGTAATACTCTGTGGAAATATAAGAAGACTCAATATTACCAATTTTTTCCTCCTCTTCCTTTCCCTGTTCCTTTTTTCCCTGTTTCTCCTCTCCCCCCCTTCCCCTCTCCCCTTCCCTCCCCTTCTCCCCCCCCTCACATTCCCCCCCTTCCCTTCCCTTCCCCCCTTCCCTTCCCTTCCCCCCCTTTCCCCTCCCTCCCTTTCCCCCCCTCCCTTCCTCCCCTTTTCTCTGTTTCCCCCCCTTTCCCCCCCCCTTTTCCTTGTTTCCCCTCCCCTTCCCTCCCACCTTTTTCCTTCCTCTCCCCCCCCTTTCCACCCCCCACCCCCCCTCCTTCCCCCTCTTTCCCCCCCCCCTCTCCCCATGCTGATCCAAGTGGAGTTTGCACAATACATTTTTTCCACCAGCGTCTCTATTTCTGTGCATACTGTTGCCTTGTTTTCCCCACGTACAACTACTATTGTTATTGTTATTATTATCTTCCTCATTTCTTTTAAATGTATGAGGTGTATACCTCTGTGTATGTTATGGGATTTAACAAAATGGACCATATGCTCCGCAATGTTTTACTCTTGAGAAAAATCTAGCCTTTAAACAGTTCGGAGTTCTTTATTGTAACAATATTTAATATTATGTAATTTCTCTTCTCTTTTTTTTGTGTATATGTACTATTTGCGCAGTTGTAAGAGGACAATGTCATTACAATTGTGCAACCATGTCTAAGCAAAAAATGCCATGCAGAGTACGATGTATTCAATATGGTCAGCCAGCAATCAATCCACAGTACACAGACCATATATGTAGCACCTTGTGAATAGGTGATGTGGACTGTCTGTTTCACTACCATTCCCGCACAGCACTAAATTCATGTCTGTGTGGCTCTGTGTTACCTGCTGCCTCCCCTTAGTGCCTGTACTTCTCCTCTGGGGGCGGGGGTGCACCCTTGTATCTTCCTGGCAGGGTGAGAGAGGAGACGCTTGGGCCCTGCGTCTCCTACATGCGCCCACTAGGTGGCTACACCTGAGTTGGACGTTTCTCTCTCTGCCAGCGGCGTCCTGGATCTCTTCCGGACGCTGTACTCACGCTCACGCGCCCCAGGGCGCGTGCACGTGACGTGGCGGCGCCTGCGCAGTTGCGGCGGAAGCGACGGCGACACCCGAAGGTTTCTTCCTCTCCGGAACGCCGGGGGGATCACACCAGGGCGCACAGTTGTGCTGCTCGTTTCCCCCAATGGAGGGGGAGGAGGGAGGGATGTAATGCATACCTGCACCTGATGGGAGTTAGTCAATCGACACTCCCTATAAATATAAGAAATCCTAGGGGAACTTCATTGGATCCTTTTCAATTTGGAGATGCTAGGCAATGCACCCACTGACCTAATATATTGGTAAGTATATCCGGAATGACTGTGATGCTTCTATTTCTTTAGCAACTTGGCTCTTTCCCCCAAATCATTGTTGATCTCGCCATGACTTTTTATTCATACTTCAACTTTTCAGAATCCAGAACATATCAATCCTTTTATTTAGTTCCGCTTGATCGGGTAATTAGTTCCGACACCACCCCTGCACTTTCACACTGTTTTCATCACTGTGTGATGGTTATGTTGCGCACGTTTGCTTTATATGTTTCTTTCCTCACTCTCAGTCCTCACATTTTCCTTCCTCTGACATACACCCACTGTCCATCCCACACTCACCCCTACTTTTATTACCCCACACCTCCTACACTTCCCTATCCCTATCACTCCCCACACAACAACACCCCCCCACAGCACTTTTTTCCCCCTTTGTCCCCACCTTTCTTCCCCCTCCCTCTCCTCCCCTTTTTTTCCCCTCATTTTCCTCACCCATTCTCCTTTTCCCTCTTCCCTCTTTTTCCCCCCCTTTTCCCCTCCCCTCCCTCCTTTCTTTCCTCTTTCCCCTCTCCCTCTTTTCACCTCCCCCCCCTGTTTTTCTTCCCTTTGGTCTCCCCTTCCCTCTCTCCTTTTCCCCTCCTCTTTCCCCCCCCCTCTCCTTTTTCCCTCCCCCCTCTTCTCCCCCTTTTTCCTTTTTCCCATCCCCCCTTTTCTTCCCATCACCTCCAATCCAGCTTGTCTGGTCTCCCCCCCCCCATTTCACTTTGTTCATCCACTGGTGGTTTTCCGGCACCTTTACCCTATTGCTTTTTCCATACATCCTTATGTTGCATGGGGATTGATTGGCAGCAGGGCATTTGCTATTCTTTAATTTATTCCTGTCTCACTTACACACTTTTGGTTCACTTTTTTCCTTTCTTTCCCCCTCTTCCTTCCTTTTCCTTTATTGTTTCTAGCAACGCCCTTTTGCACACCCATGGACTTATCATCCAATAATTTTATAGATCTCCATAGTTGGGGAATTTCCCAATCTATGTGGATGAATTAATTGACCCCTCGTTCTTTAATATTTTTTTACTTTTAGCACTAACGTGAACCTATCCGGGTGCTATTCAGATTGCCTGTTGCCCCTTCCTTTCCTTCCCTCTCCTATATGGGGGGCTGGTAGGCATGATTCCTCGCAAGATACATTTGGTCCACCGCCCGCTCCCTCGGGAGTTGGTCCGACACGGGGGAGACAGGGGAGCAGAGGAGAAATCGTACCACCCTAAACAATCTACAATGTTAGAACTGAATGCAAAAACATCAGAAATCCTGTAATAGGTAATTATATGATCCAGGCAGCTACATTACATGGTATACTTGTAAAGGTTTGGTACTGTTGAATTTGATGCTATGTTTGATACATGTTGACCTTTTTACAGTGGACAACCATCCTCTGAAGAAGACCCGGGAAGGGTCGAAACGCGTCAGGATTTACACACACAACTTTCGTTGTTCCACATACACCGTATTGTATATTGCCCCTATTTATAGGCATTGTCTATTGTTATCTAATTTTTAAGGATTCAACATTTGAGAAAACTTTGGTTGCCCTTTAACACATTGTGCTTTGCATTGGTTTTAACTGTATGCTTTGTTCACTGCAACTGTACGCCATATCCAGTTCATGTCCTGACTCTAACAGCCAGTATTCATTTTCAGTAATTTTTATAATATGCTATTTATACTTTTTGTACCAATAAAATTGAATTTTTTCAACTACCGATACTGCACTTCATTGGCTGCTTTAAAGCCCCGATAGGGGGTTCTCGTATTTTTATTCTCTTGTATGTGGATGACATTCTGGTAGCAGCTTCTACAGAGCAACAATGTAAAATTGACACCTTGGCTCTGATGCATTTCCTCGCAGACCAAGGTCACAAGGTCAGCAAAGACAAATTGCAACTGTGGAAAGAAAAGGTGAAATACCTGGGTCATATTTTATCTCAAGAAGGTAGACATTTGGATGAGATCCGAAAAGAGGCCACCCTTCAAGCCCCCAAACCACGTACCAAAAAAGAAATGATGTCATTTCTTGGCATGGCAAATTTCTGTAGAGCATGGATAGCAAATTATGCTACGGAGGTGGCGCCTCTTTCTGATCTCATCTATGGTACACTAATATCTGCAAAAGATTCCATTCAGTGGAATGTGCAAGCAGAGGATGCATTTACGAAGGTAAAGTACCTCATTATGGGTTCCTCTGTGCTTGGCCTTCCGAATTACAGTAAAACCTTTTTTCAGACTGTAGATTGTAAAGAAGGGTACATGACTTCTGTTCTTACACAGGTTTATGGGGACAAGCACAAACCAATTGCATTCTATTCAACTAAATTAGATCCAGTAGCCCGGAGTTTGCCCCACTGTGTACAAGCTGTAGTAGCAGCCTCATTGGCCATACAGTCCTCTGCACTGATAGTACTGTTCCACCCCCTGGTACTTAAAGTCCCACATGCCATTTCAGTAATCTTACTACAAGACAAAATCTCCTATTTATCTCCTGCCAGGCATCTATCATGTATGACTACTCTTCTGGGACAGCCGCACATTACAATCGAGAGGTGTACCACATTGAACCCAGCCACACTATTACCAACACCTAGTGATGGGGATCCACATGATTGTTAGCACAAATTGATGAACGGGTACTCCCTAGGAAGGATCTCACTGATATTCCCTTTCCAGATGCTGACATTACTTTTTTTGTTGATGGGTCTTGTAAAAAGGACGATAAAGGGGTAAATCAAACGGCATATGCTGTAGTAACACATGACCAGGTCATTGAAGCCAGACCCCTTCCCAGTTCATACTCTACACAACAAGCTGAAATTATTGCCCTATCCAGGGCCTGTAGTCCAGGGGAAGGGAAGAAAATAAATATTTATACAGACAGCCAATACGCTTTTTTTACTATACACATATTTGCCCAGCAATGGAAAAATAGGGGTATGATTACGTCCACAGGTAAACCAATCTCACATAGAGATCTTATCCTGGCCCTTCTAGAAAATGTACAGAAACCAACACAAGTGGCTATTTGTAAATGTACAGCACACAGAAAGGGAACAGATCCAATTACTCTAGGGAATGCACTAGCAGACAAGACCGCAAGGGAAGCTGCTACAGGACAGCAAAAAACACACGTATACTATACAGGTCCCCAAGAAAATGGTGAGGTACGGAAAGCTATTGATAAAACATGGTTATCAGAAATGCAGAAAACATCACCGGCAGGTGAAAAACAAAAGTGGTTATTTAAAGGGGCAACGCTGGTCAATGGTATATACACAAGTACAGAAGGTAAATCCATCCTACCTAGATCACTGTTTAGATATGCTGTGTTATTGAGCCATGGGCAAGCCCATATCTCAAAAGGAGGGATGGTACAGGTGATCAACAAATTGTTCACAACATATGGGTTTACGAACTATTCTAGAAATTTTTGCCTCACATGTCCGCTTTGTAACAGATACCATGCTCAAGGTGCTCTAAGACCCTTAAGGGGCCATTTCCCACAACCCCCTTATCCATTTCACACGATATGCATGGATTTTATTGAATTGAACAAATGTGAGAATAAAAAGTTCTGTCTGATTATTGCTGACATGTGGGTGGAAGCTTTTCCTATGACACACCCAGATGGGCAGTCAGTGGCCAAAGTATTAATCAAAGAGGTGATTCCATGTCAAGGAATCCCCTCTGTGATTTACAGTGACAACGGCTCCCATTTTGTAAACCGAACGATACAACAAATTGGTAAATGGTACAATATTGACCCAAAGAACCACTGTGTCTACCACCCACAATCTACGGGCACAGTGGAGAGACACAATGGTACCTTAAAGAGTAAACTAAGAAAATTGATAGAGGAGACAGGAAAAAACTGTGTTTTGTGTTTGCCAGTGGCATTGTTGAGTACAAGAATTACCCCTACTGCTAAAGGACTAACACCGTATGAAATGCTATATGGTAAACCTTATTATATTCCACAACTTAGAGCATTTACTCGAGATGACTAGGAAATGGACTATGAACTGGCTAATTATATGAGGAAGTTGCTAACAACTAAAGAACTCCTATGCCCAAATTCTCTTACAGGTCAAGAGACTAAATCAGAACAGGAAGATCTTGTACAAACTGGAGATTGGGTCTGGATAAAAATAATAAAGAGAAAGACTTGGTCTGACCCCAGGTGGGAAGGACCCTATCAAGTATTGTTGTCTACCCCTACTGCAGTAAAAATCGTGGAATGAATACCTTGGATACATCTCACCCACTGCAAGAAGGCACACTATTTGAGTAAAAAAACTGATTAAGAATTAACTACCACACAACAGAGGAAGAACATGGTGCAATATGGACTCATAGGGGTGGAGGAAAGACCCAGAGAGAGACTTATGTTCGAGCCAGGGTATTTTACCAAGACATGGAGGGGGAGAATACTTTTTGTCATATTGATAATAGTGGGCATAGTTGTGGGAATTTATGTGCTTCTTGACCTTATCCCGATATTGAGCATAATGGGTCAAAGGGGGGAAAGACAGATGATGAAGGGACCAGACGGTACCACCATACCTGTTACACAGGGTAAGACCACCACCATACGATTTGATCTCAGTCAGGTCATAGACATTGGGCATCAAACGTATGTCTTTGATGGCAAATATCTATGCTCTACTCCAGAATGCAGTACATGGGCTGATGTATGGTGGTCATCCGATGATGACGGATGACTTGCTAGTTCTGCCGTGATCCCTGAACAGAGGAAGGATCAGGTAGAACATATATCAATGTACAGCCGCAGAGGGTGGACTGGGAGCTGCCAGTCCCATACTGTACGTGGGAAGTGTAATCCCATTTCAATAACAATAAAAAACCCACAGGTATCAGATGCTGGAATTTATGGACTAGGAGTATATAGGGCAAGTCAGGGTGATCTACTAGGGAGAATTACTATTAAGGTTGTAACCCCTGGTCAGACCACCCCAGCCCCAGAACCAACACAGTTTAAACTTAATCCCTCTTTGGTCAAAACAGATTTTACCTATAAAGAACAATTAAGTATAGAAACAGGATTTGGAGACAAAAATTAGTGGATAGAGTGGATCAGATACACAACCCAATCTAAGGGGTTAGGTGATTGTATTTCTTGTGCAAATCCAAGACCACAACTAGCCACCGTTCCTCTCCCTGAAGAGGAAACTGACTTGACTTGTATAATAAGAATGTTTTCAGAAAATATTACTGGGTCGGAATGTGCAAATGAGAAAAAGAGCTACCCAAAGACTAAAATGCAAAGTATACCCCCATCAGTACAAGCATTACCAGGAAATTATACTTGTTTTTCTAACAATGACAGTAATGGTGCAAATGTTGGCACCCTATCCCCTGAATACTGTGCAACTACAACCCTTACTACAGACATTAAGTATGAACTAAAATGGTTTCAGGAACAGAAACGGCAATTGGCTGATGTTTGGTGGCTGTGTGGAGATAAGAGACTAAGGCCCAGACTGCCACCTAGATGGGAGGGTAGTTGTGCCCTTACCCGATTGCTGCTTCCCTTTTATATAGTTCCTATGAGTGATAAATCAATGAAACTACCAGGTAAATACTTTTTTAAACAAATTAAGCGAGAAACACCACAAGGCTCATTTGACAACCGATATAGACGAAATAGGTGTTCCAGGAGGAGTTCCAGATGAATTTAAAGCGCAGAATCAAATAACAGCAGGACTCACCTCACTCTTTATATGGGTCCAGCCCAACAAGAATGTCGACTGGATAAACTACATCTACTGCAACCAGAAGAGGTTTGTGAATTACACCAGAGATGCTATCAAAGGCATAGCAGCACAATTGGACGCCATCTCTTTGACAGCATGGCAGAACCGTATAGCGTTGGATATGTTGCTGGCAGAAAGGGGCGGGGTATGCAAAATGTTCGGCACCTTCTGCTGCACTTTTATTCCAAACAATACGGCACCTGATGTAAGTATCACCAAGGCCTTACAAGGCCTACAAATGCTATCCGAAGAATTAGCTGAGAACTCTGGTGTAGAGAACCCCCTGACAGGACTTTTCAAAAAATGGTTTGGTAAATGGGGTGATCTTGCAAAAAGTTTGCTTATCTCTATTGTCATGGCAGCCGGAGTTCTTACATTGTGTGGATGTTGCTGCATTCCCTGTATTAGGGGAATTCTTCAAAGACTGATTGACACATCTTTAACAAAAACTATGCTCCTTCAGAGTGACACGGAACTATACTCGGAACCTGATGATGAATTTACAACTCTCACTAAGGACTCATCTGTCTAAATGATAATACCTGGTAAAATGAAAAACCTGGATATTTGAATTATTGACATTATGAGTATAAAAGGGGAGAGATGTTAGAGAAATTATACTTTAAATGTCAGTTATGAAAGACGCCATTTTGTTTATCATGGCTTAGAAATAATCTATAGTGATAATATAGACTCAGCAATATATAGACTCAGCAATATAAGATGCTTAGATTTGCAGTTTTTTGAATATATCCTGTATTTTTGTGTTGACTTGGGGAGTTTTCAAGTCAGTATCCTGTAACCATTGTTAGATGAAGATAAAGTCTGTAACAGACACTTCCACCTTTCCTGTTGTGTCCAGAATAAAGTTGAAAATACATGAGACTGGGCATGTTTTAAGACAGGAAAGGGGGGTGTCCAGGGCTTATAAAAAAGACATGTACCACAGTATTTTCCTTAGAAATGACGATGACTGCATGAACATGTAATGCTATTCATTTCTCTTGCATATGCAATAAATATTACCTTGTTTCCTCAGGACGGTCTGAGACGGTGATTTCTGTAACAGATCTGTGTACTGTGCAGGGGGTCTGTGTACTGTGCAGAGGGTTGTGTACTGTGCAGGGAAAGGGGTCTGTGTACTGTGCAGGGGGTCTGTGTACTGTGCAGGGGGGCTGTGTACTGTGCAGAGGGTTGTGTACTGTGCAGGGAAAGGGGTCTGTGTACTGTGCAGGGGGGCTGTGTACTGTGCAGGGGGCTGTAGGAAGTTTTTTTTCCTGAAACTTCCCTCTTAATGTTAGGGTGCGTGTTATAGGCACCCTAACATTATCTGAAATGATCTGAAAATGAAACAAAGGCACCACTCTAATGCCCCGTACACACGGTCGGATTTTCTGATGGACAATGTCCGATCGGAGCGTGTTGTCGGAAATTCCGACCGTGTGTGGGCGCCATCGGACATTTTCCATCGGATTTTCCGACACACAAAGTTGGACAGCAGGAGATAAAATTTTCCGACAACAAAATCCGATCGCGTCAATTCCGACCGTGTGTGGCCTGTTCCGACGCACAAAGTGCCACGCATGCTCAGAAGAAATTCCGACACGGGACAGCTCGTTCTGGTAAACGTAGCGCTCGGAATGGATACAGCACTTTCGTCACGCTGCAATGTTCAAAATGGTTTAATACAGCGCACTCTCTTCTTCTTTATTATGTGACAAGAATTAAGTAGTTTTGCTGCTTATATTCACACACACTTCTCACAAACTTATTTCGTTACTATTTATCGGGATTCCCTCAATATATTTTGATTTCTCACATCTGACAACAAAATTTTTTTTTTTTTTTTGGACTTTAATGTAGATTCTTTTTTTGTGTTTCTCTTTTATATTTTTTTTTTTTGGTGATTTTGATTTGTATTCCCGAAAATGTTTGTGTGTTTTTTGTGACAATTTCTCACAACACCACTAATATGTTGTTCTATTTAATCTGTAGGAGATTGTTTGGTGTTGTTGTCCCTTGTTAATTTCACATTGTACTTTAGAAATGTACCTGAATCGTCACCAACAAACTGTCCTTTTTGGACGAAAACACACACAGGAGAGTAGAATTTACCCAAAAAATTTTTATTAAGGGCTCACAACTAAACAAAGAGGGAGGCAACGCTGGAGAAACTGCAGAAGTGGGCGAAGCCTTGGACCCCCGGGGCAGACATCAACTATTTAAAAGCAAAATTGGTGGCCTGAGGAGTCCTTATCATAAGGGAGGGCAGTCTGGTCCAGAAGTCCCAGAGATCCGGAAAGCAGCAGATGACATCTGTGTCCCCAGGCTGTGGTCATACGAGAGACTGCATCTTCTGTCAGACCAGACTGAACCCAGGCCATCACTCTCAGGTCTTCCTTCCACGCTTCCTTCCAGGCTTTGGCTGTGGTGGTGGAGTTGTGGCAGCAGGAGGAGGAGGAGGATCGTCCCTCTCCATGACATCCGTCTTGTGTGTCAGTTCCCCACTCTCCCCCTTACGTAGGACTTTATAAATCAGGTCCTCAGAGATCTTGCGTTGGCCCTCCTGCATGCCCTGCAATTTTGTGGCAGCCATGCAGGCAAAGGCCTCTTCAGGACTGGGGAAGGCTCGGAGGGACGCCGAAGCCTCCTGGATCAGCCTGTACGCTGAATCCTGCACGGGACTCGGAGTGGCCTTCCTGGCTCGTTTATATGGCAGGCGGAGGGGAGGGACCTGAGACTCAGTCAGGCTGCGACTTGTCCCAGGCTTCTCTTGGGCTGACACTTAGCCCCGCCTCCTCCTGGCTGCCACTAATCCCCGCCTCCTCCTGGCTGCCACTAATCCCCGCCTCCTCCTGACTGCCACATTCCACAACCTCCTCCTGGCTGAGGTCTTCCTGTGTATGAAAAAGGGACATAGTTTTAGTTTTTTATTCATCAATCACACACAATTTTCACCTCCTGACTTCTGCAAATTGAATGTTAACAAATATAACAGACTATCATTCTGAGCCCAGCAGTTTTCATTCTTTTCCCAATTTTGGGTGCCCACTACTGTCTATTGATATGTAAAGCACTTTTTTTAATCAGCAATTAGTGACCAATAATAACATCTAGTAAACATAATTTTTTTATTGCTCAGAAATCTGTAGAAGAATGCTATACCTGACTCCAGCTGGGCTCCTCCACTTCTTCCTGGCTGGAAGGCCCAGGTTGGACATCAGAAGCCTCAGTTAGGATGGAAGGAAGAGTGGAAGGAAGAGTAGAGAGTGATTTCCTAACTTCAGTGTGGTCTGACAGAAATCGCAGTCTCTCATAGTACCACAGCCTGGGGACATAAACGTCATCTGCTGCAGCTCCGGACCTCTGGGAATCTGTGACCTTCTTGCGCTCCCTTAGATAAGTGCTCCTCAGGCCACCAATTTTAGCTTTCAAATAAGGGATGGTTGCTGTGGGGACCACCGGCTTCACCAACTCCAGCAGTTTCTCCAGCGCTGCCTGCCTCTTCTGTTTGTGATTATAGTGGGGGTGTCTCACTTGCCACAGACAGGGCAGCTCCCTGTACTTGTCTATGAACAGGGGCAGGAAATTGTGGTCGTTGAACCCATCCATTTTCTCTGTAAGACACAACACAAGACAAAGCCTAATGTCAGGCCAAACTCCCCTAATCTTGTTACAATATAGGTTTCCATTTCGAAGCAGTATAGGCCCAAGTTTAGATCCTACCTTCGTTAGCACGATCGGCGTCTCCGATGCTCCTTCCTCCGCTCACAGATCGTACGCAAGACGCGCGCGTTACGATTTATACACACTGCGCATGCGTATAACTCCGCCCGCCCCTGACGTTCTTTCTAGTCTATTCCCCGCCCCTTTTCGTTCGGCGCAGTGGGGGAAGAGCACATGGCAGATAGACAGCAGGATCATGCTAATTGTAGCAACGAGGAGGAGGAGGAGGAAAGGCTGGAGCCTGAAACGTCCCGATCCAGAAGGAGATTAAAGGACTCAAATATGTCCTTTGGGGAGATGTTGGAGATGGTGGATATCCTGAAGAAGGCCGACTATGATGGAAAGTATGGGCCTTACCCCAACCACAATGTCCGAAAGGCGAAGATCATGGCGAAAGTGGTCAGGAGTCTGCACCGGGGTACGACGATCAAAAGATCAGCTCAGGAAGCGGTGGTCGGGCCTGAAATTACGAGAACATGAGCAGTACAGAAAGATCCGGAGAGTGCTGCAAAAAAGTAAGTAGTTGTGCTGTGTTCCTATTCTTTATGTTTATTACGTTCGTGCTGCTCCATGTGCTTTTAGGAACTGTTGTACAGTTTAAAATGGCAACTTTCATGTTCATGGGCACATTATTCGTTCGGATCACACATTGTTATTTCGGACGATAAAATACCATTGTTTAGGCCATATGCATTTGGCCACCATTTTGACGCCCTATACTTGTCTTCAAAGAATTGGGTTGTGTAGATGGCTTTGTTACTAGAATGAAATGCAAACTAGATTCTGTGTAAGGAGAGGATACTGAGCAGCTGTTTTCACATCTGTACACTGGAGCACTAGTGTGGGACACAAGAACACCATTTTTATTAGGGGGGCCACACAGGTGCCCCAGTGTATACTATAAGGGGGGCTACATCTGTGAAGCTTTTACCAAACAGGTAAAGTATTGCAGCTTGACAAAGGGCACTAAAAAAGCTACATCTTGGAACTCGGCTAAAATAGACAATTGTACCCCACTTCCAAGCAATGTTTCATCTTTATAGTTCTGACATTAAATATCTGTGTGCTAATTATACCATTTTTGTTTTACATAGGGGAGAAAAGACTCGGAGGACACCCCTCATCCGAAGAGACCAGAGCCCCCCCCCTCTGGAAGAAGGGGAAATCCCCCCAACACAAGATGAGCAGGAGGAAGAAGACGTGGTGGAAGTAGTTACCACAACAGGTGAGTGTCTGCGACCACAGGCTCAGATAAGAGATGGATTGCGGCATTTTTCTGAAACCTAATTTATTTTGGGGTTCCTCTCTTTTTAGGTGATCGTGAGGTTGTGGATCCAGATCCTTTCACATCCGAAAGTGCCCAGATCCTGATCGGGGAGATCATGGGGTGTAATTTACAATTGGAAAACATCAAGCAAAACATCAATGATGTTATTCCAAAATATAAAAACATCATTGATGTTTTGGGGCGAGTTTAAAACCCCTCCAAATCACTTTCTTCTTTTGTGTGCTACAATGTGCGAAATGTTTTTGTGATTTTTCCCAAAGCCAAATTTGGAGGATGCACACAGTGTGTCAACATGTGCTATCTGCCATCAGGGGAGATCAATGGACGCGCTTTGGGGGTGCAACCCCTTCCTCAATAATAAAGTAGCGATGAGGAAGGGCTTTCTCCCCCAAAACACATCCCTTGATCCCCCGTGATGGCAGATAGCACATGTTGACATTGTGAAATTTGTGTGCATCTTCCAAATTTGGCTTTTCCAGGGGTGATTTCCCCCCATCTGAACGCTATATCAAACACAGTTCCTAAATACTCATGTCTGATATTGCCTTCACGTTCTACCAAAAGTGAACTTTGTAAGATCAAGATTTGTGTCTTTCTTGTGGGTTTTACACAGGCCTGTTTTCTATAAAATGGACATTTTGATTTTGGATAATGACACCACAAAAATTGTTATACAACAAACATGTTGGTTTGTCAGAAAAACCTTTGGGAAATGCACATGTGATTGTGCTGGTATTAAAAAGATTGTTCATCAAGAATGTGTGGGTTATTGTCTCACGCTACAACACTTTTGGGGTGATGTAATTGTTGTTTTATGAGAAAATGGGGGTTATTTCCTAAGGGGAAATCCTCTTTGCACTACAAGTGCAGTTTCAGTCCAGTTGCAAGTGCACTTGTAGTGAAAAGTGTCTTTGCATTTAGTAAATAACAGCCAACAGTGCTTTGTATAAGGTTACACAATCACGACATTTTATGCACTCCACACATTTCTGTCAGGGTCAGCTCAAACAAACACAAGCAGTAAATGTCCACAAAGAAGAGCCTGGGGGGAGATGCCTGTCGAGAACTTGAGGTCCTGCAGGCTTCTCCCTGTGGCCAAATACAGCAGGGTAGCGACCAACCTCTGCTCCGGAGTGATGGCTTGCCTCATGCAGGTATCCTGCCTGCTGATATAGGGGGTCAGTGAAGCCAACAAACTGTGAAATACAGGGTCCGTCATCCTGAGAAAGTTCCTGAAATCATCAGGATTATTCTCACGGAGCAAAAGCATATGAGAGAACTGGTGACGCTGAAGCAACCAATTCTTGGTCCATGAACTCCTCCCCACCCTGTTCCTTGCCTGGACTTGTGTCAAGGTCAGGACCCCAACACCAAGCCCCTGCACAGCACGTACTGTACGAGGAGTACGCATACGAAACATGGCTAGAAAACGGTCGGCTGCTCAGAACGAAGTAACAGAACGCACTGAAGAACAGCAAGGCCTGTGAAGAGCGACCTGAAAAACAGCAACGAGCAGGCAAGATCACACAGAAAACTCTGATACGAACTGACTGCACGCACTGAAGAGCAGATACAAACCCACAAGCACAAACTGAACAGCAGAAAACGATCTGAAAGCCACGAGTCTGAAAAAGCGCGAATCGTCTCTCACCAAACTTTTACTAACACGAGATTAGCAAAAGGAGCCCAAAGGGTGCCGCGCTTGGTTCTGAACCGGCCTTTTTAGTCTCGTCGTATGTGGTGTACGTGACCGCGTGGTTGTCGATCGGAAATTCCGACAACTTTTTTTTTTTTGCACAAAGTTATCACTAAATGATATATTGCTCAAACATGCCATGGGAATATGTGAAGTTACACCCCAAAATATATTCTGCTGCTTCTCCTGAGTACAGGGATACCACATGTGTGAGACTTTTTGGGAGCCTAGCCGCGTACGGGACCCCGAAAACCAAGCACCGCCATCAGGCTTTCTAAGGGCGTGAATTTTTGATTTCACTCTTCACTGCCTATCACAGTTTCGGAGGCCATGGAATGCCCAGGTGGCACAAACCCCCCCCCCAAATGACCCCATTTTGGAAAGTAGACACCCCAAGCTATTTGCTGAGAGGTATAGTGAGTATTTTGCAGACCTCACTTTTTGTCACAAAGTTTTGAAATTTGAAAAAAGAAACAAAAAAAAAAGTTTTTTCTTGTCTTTCTTCATTTTCAAAAACAAATGAGAGCTGCAAAATACTCACCATACCTCTCAGCAAATAGCTTGGGGTGTCTACTTTCCAAAATGGGGTCATTTGGGGCGGTTTTGTGCCACCTGGGCATTCCATGGCCTCCGAAACGGTGATAGGCAGTGAAGAGTAAAATTAAAAATTCACGCCCTTAAAAACGCTGAAGGCGGTGATTGGTTTTCGGGGCCCCGTACGCGGCTAGGCTCCCAAAAAGTCCCACACATGTGGTATCCCCATACTCAGGAGAAGCAGCTAAATGTATTTTGGGGTGCAATTCCACATATGCCCATGGCCTGTGTGAGCAATATATCATTTAGTGACAACTTTGTGCAAAAAAAAAAAAAGTGTCACATTCCCGCAACTTGTGTCAAAATATAAAATATTCCATGGACTCAATATGCCTCTCAGCAAATAGCTTGGGGTGTCTACTTTCCAAAATGGGGTCATTTGGGGGGGGGGTTGTGCCACCTGGGCATTTTATGGCCTCCAAAACTGTGATAGGCAGTGAAGAGTGAAATCAAAAATTTACACCCTTAGAAATCCTGAAGGCGGTGATTGGTTTTCGGGGTCCCGTACGTGGCTAGGCTCCCAAAATGTGCCACACATGTGGTATCCCCGTACTCAGGAGAAGCAGCTGAATGTATTTTGGGGTGCAATTCCACATGGCCTGTGTGAGCAATATATCATTTAGTGACAACTTTTTGTAAATATTTTTTTTTTTTGTCATTATTCAATCACTTGAGACAAAAAAAATAAATATTCAATGGGTTCAACATGCCTCTCAGCAATTTCCTTGGGGTGTCTACTTTCCAAAATGGGGTCATTTGTGGGGGTTTTGTACTGCCCTGCCATTTTAGCACCTCAAGAAATGACATAGGCAGTCATAAACTAAAAGCTGTGTAAAATCCAGAAAATGTACCCTAGTTTGTAGACGCTATAACTTTTGCGCAAACCAATAAATATACGCTTATTGACATTTTTTTTACCAAAGACATGTGGCCGAATACATTTTGGCCTAAATGTATGACTAAAATTGAGTTTATTGGATTTTTTTTATAACAAAAAGTAGAAAATATCATTTTTTTTCAAAATTTTCGGTCTTTTTCCGTTTATAGCGCAAAAAATAAAAACTGCAGAGGTGATCAAATACCATCAAAAGAAAGCTCTATTTGTGGGAAGAAAAGGTCGCAAATTTCGTTTGGGTACAGCATTGCATGACCGCGCAATTAAAAGTTAAAGCGACGCAGTGCCAAATTGGAAAAAGACCTCTGGTCCTTAGGCAGCATAATGGTCCAGGGCTCAAGTGGTTAAAGTGAAAAAAAAGTGAAATATTCCTTTAAATATCGTACCTGGGGGGTGTCTATAGTATGTCTGTAAAGTGGCGTGAGTTTCCCGTGCTTAGAACAGACCCTGCACAAAGTGACATTTTTAAAGGAATAAAAGTAATTTAAAACTGCTTGCGGCTTTAATGTAATGTCGGGTCCCGGCAATATGCATGAAAATCAGTGAGGCAAACGGCATGGGTACCCCCCCAGTCCATTACCAGGCCCTTTGGCTCTTGTATGGATATTAAGGGGAACCCCGCACCCAAATTAAAAAAAGGCGTGGGGCCCCCAGGCCCTAGATACTCTGAACAGCAGTATACAGGTGGTGCAAACAAAACAGGGACTGTAAGTTTGATCTGTTTGTAATTTTTAACTGGTACATTTTTAAAGTGTAGCTCCAGCCAAAAAATTCTTTTTTTAAGCTTTTTGGAAAACATAGGGCAGGGTTATCACACCTGTAACATTTGTTTTGCTGTCTGTGCACCTCTTCAGAAGATTTCACCTCACTTTCTGTCCCAATGACAAATGTTTTTTGAAAATTTGGGTTTTTTAGTGAAACAAGGATTGGTGATAAAGCATCAGTGAAGAGGAGACACGTTTTTCTCATATTAACTCTTACAGGAGAGAATTTCCCTTCTTAGGGGTAGATTTCATCTCACTTCCTGTTGTCTCCTTGCGTTTGCAAGTAGGAGTCGTTTGTAAGTTGGATGTTTGAAAGTAGACCTGCCCTTTATACTCTGCAGAAATTGGGGCCTTACCTGTTGGTGTTGCCACAACACTGTAAGCCCTCACAGTTACTCTTGGTGGGCACAGGAACGGGCCCTGCTGTGAAATATTAGATCAAGAATTGTAATTATATGCCATTGTTGAACAGTGGTCAACTAATTGGGCCTTTGGTGGTGGTGATGCTGGTGCCACAACACTGTAAGTCCTCACAGTTACTCTTGGTGGGCGCTGGAACGGGCCCTGCTGTGAAATATTATATGCACCCATTAAACAGGGGCAGAAAAATTGAGCCTTTGGTGGTGGGGGTGGTGGTGGTGGTGTTGCCACAACACTGTAAGCCCTCACAGTTACTCTTGGTGGGCGCAGGTATGGGCCGTGCTGTGAAATATTAGATCAAGAATTGTAATTACATGTCCCTGTTGAACAGGGGCAGAAAAATTGGGCCTTAGGCACTGGTCCCACAACACTGCAACGCCTCACAGATGCTATAGTTGGAGCGTAGGAATGAGCCCTGCAGCAAAGTATTGCATCAAAAATTTTAATTTTACACCACTTTTAAACAGGGGCTGAAAAATTGGGCCTTGGGCAATGGTGATGGTGCCACAACACTGCAACCCCTCACAGATACTCTACTTGAAGCGCAGGAATGAGCCCTGCTGCAAAGTATTGCATCAAAAATTCTAATTACATGCCCCTGTTAAACAGGGGCAGAAAAAATGGTCCTTAGCCACTGCTGCCACAACACTGTAACCCCTCACAGATGCTATAGTTGGAGCGCAGGAATGAGCCCTGCTGCAAAGTATTGCATCAAAAATTGTAATTACATGCCCCTGTTAAACAGGGGCTGAAAAATTGGGCCTTGGCCACTGGTGGCGGTGCCCAGAATCAAAAATGTTCTTACAAGCTATCAGCATGAAAATTGAGGAGGAAGAGGATTGTCACTCAGCATAACAGGATAGTCACTCAGCATCAGCATAGGCAGTCTTGAAGGGATCTCACATTTAAAAAAAAATCAATCGGTTACATCAGAATCAGGGGCTTGGTAGCTGGTGATCCAAGACTGATTCATTTGTATAAAGGTCAGTCGATCGACTGATTCGGTGGACAGGCGCACCCTGTGATCGGTTACAAAGCCTCCAGCAGCACTGAATGTGCGTTGCGAAAGAACGCTGGATGCAGGACAGGCCAGTAGCTCAATTGCATACTGTGCAAGCTCTGGCCAGTGATCCATCCTCAAGACTAGGGATGAGCTTCGAGTTCGAGTCGAACTCATGTTCGACTCGAACATTAGCTGTTCGCAAGTTCGCCGAACACTGAACAATTTGGGGTGTTCGCGGCAAATTCGAATGCCGCGGAACACCCTTTAAAAGTCTATGGGAGAAATCAAAAGTGCTAATTTTAAAGGCTTATATGCAAGTTATTGTCATAAAAAGTGTTTGGGGACCCGGGTCCTGCCCCAGGGGACATGTATCAATGCAAAAAAAAGTTTTAAAAACGGACGTTTTTTCAGGAGCAGTGATTTTAATAATGCTTAAAGTCAAACAATAAAAGTGTAATATCCCTTTAAATTTCGTACCTGGGGGGTGTCTATAGTATGCCTGTAAAGGGGCGCATGTTTCCCGTGTTTAGAACAGTCTGACAGCAAAATGACATTTCAAAGGAAAAAACTCATTTAAAACTACCCGCGGCTATTAATGAATTGCCGGTCCGACAATACACATAAAAGTTCATTGATAAAAACGGCATGGGAATTCCCCACAGGGAAACCCCGAACCAAAATTAAAAAAAAAAAAAAAATGACGTGGGGGGGTCCCCCTAAATTCCATACCAGGCCCTTCAGGTCTGGTATGGATATTAAGGGGAACCCCGGCCAAAATTTTTAAAAAAAAATGACGTGGGGTTCCCCCTAAATTCCATACCAGACCCTTCAGGTCTGGTATGGATTTTAAGGGGAACCCCGCGCCAAAAAAAAAAAAAAAACGGCGTGGGGTTCCCCCAAAAATCCATACCAGACCCTTATCCGAGCACGCAACCTGGCAGGCTGCAGGAAAAGAGGGGGGGACGAGAGTGCGGCCCCCCCCCTCCTGAACCGTACCAGGCCACATGCCCTCAACATTGGGAGGGTGCTTTGGGGTAGCCCCCCAAAACACCTTGTCCCCATGTTGATGAGGACAAGGGCCTCATCCCCACAACCGTGGCCGGTGGTTGTGGGGGTCTGCGGGCGGGGGGCTTATCGGAATCTTGAAGCCCCCTTTAACAAGGGGACCCCCAGATCCCGGCCCCCCCCCTGTGTGAAATGGTAAGGGGGTACTTACCCCTACCATTTCACTAAAAAACTGTCAAAATAGTTAAAAATGACAAGAGACAGTTTTTGACAATTCCTTTATTTAAATGCTTCTTCTATCTTCCTTCATCTTCTTCTTCTTCTGGTTCTTCTGGCTCTTCTGGTTCTTCCTCCGGCGTTCTCGTCCAGCATCTTCTCCGCGGCGTCTTCTATCTTCTTCTCCTCGGGCCGCTCCGCACCCATGGCATGAGGGGAGGCTCCCGCTCTTCTCTTCATCTTCTTCTTCATCCTCTTCTCTTCCTCATCTTCTTCATCTTCATCTTCTCTTCTTTTCTTCTCCGGGCCGCTCCGCATCCATGCATGAAGGGAGGCTCCCGCTGTGTGACGGCGTCTCCTCGTCTGACGGTTCTTAAATAACGGGGGCGGGGCCACCCGGTGACCCCGCCCCCCTCTGACGCACGGTGACTTGACAGGACTTCCTCCTCCCAGCCACGTACAAGTCCATGGGTTTCTTCTGACTGTAAATGATACCTTGAAGACTGCTGCTGATGCTGAGTGCCAGGCTCTACCTCCATGCTGACACAATCCTCCTCCTCCTCTTCCTGTGTGATCGGCGGGCACGCAGGAACACTGTCTGGATAAAGTGGGCCTTGAGAGGTAAGGAAGTCCTCCTCTTCCTCCCTCTGTTCTGCCTCAAGTGCCCTGTCCATTATTCCATGCAGTGTGTGCTCTAACAGGTGGACAAGAGGGACAGTGTCACTGATGCATGCACTGTCACTGCTCACCATCCTCGTGGCCTCCTCAAATGGTGACAGGACAGTGCATGCATCCCTGATCATAGCCCACTTGTGTGAGGAACAAAAACCAAGCTCCCCTGACCCTGTCCTGGTGCCATAGTCGCATAGGTACTCATTGATAGCCCTCTGCTGCGTGTGCAGCCGCTGCAGCATGGCCAACGTCGAGTTACACCTGGTGAGCATGTCACAGATTAGGCGGTTCTTGGGCAGGTTAAATTCCTTTTGGAGGTCAGCCAGCCGAGCACTGGCATTATATGACCTGCGGAAATGCACCACCAAGTTAAGGACGTGAGCCAAACAGGGCACATGGGTCAGTTGTCCCTGTCCGAGGGTGGATAGGAGGTTGGTGCCATTGTCGCAAACCACCATACCTGGCTTAAGCTGGCGTGGCGTCAACCACCTCTGAACCTGCCCCTGCAGAGCTGACAGAATCTCTGCCCCAGTGTGGCTCCTGTCCCCCAAAGCACACCAGCTCAAGCACCGCATGGCATCTTTTTGCCTGCGTGCTTGCGTAGCCCCTTGAACGCCTACGGAGCACCGCTGGTTCCAAGGACAAATCAGCACAGGAAGAGGCCATGGAGGAAAAAGAAGAGGAGGGGGTGGAGGAGAGAGGTGTGGCAGAATCACCACTAGTAGAATTTTGGAGGCGTCGTGGTAGAACAACCTCCAACACTACTGCACCCTGTCCTGCATCCTTCCCAGCTGCTAGAAGAGTCACCCAGTGCACGGTGAAAGATAGGTAACGTCCCTGTCCATGCCTGCTGGACCATGAGTCAGCGGTAATATGCACCTTACCGCTCAAAATAAGCTAATACTGCGTCCTGTGAGCCACCGCTAATAAATGGACCATACAGGTCTCAAAACCTATAACTCTATATTGAATTAGCTGCTAGCGTTACACATGTCACATAAACCATGCACAAGATCAATAAATATATATAAATATGCTGCGCTATCCAAAATATAAGATCCAGCACAAAGTGCTAAACGTGCTACACAATATTAAATAAAGTGTTAAGTAACATTATATGCAATATTAAAGTGATAATGTGCTTGTACATGCAATACAATAATAAATAAAGTGCTAAATCTGCAATATATGCAATATTAAAGTGATACTGTGCATATATGTGAACCACTCTGTGATAACATGTAATATAAAATAACTACGTTGTATATTGCATAAAATCAAAAATCGCAAAGAAAATGATAATCCCAAAATAATACAAACGAGAAATATATAACAATGAAATGTATTAAAAAATATATAGAGTGCTATAAATTAATGTGCCATAATTAGTGCGATAATAAAATTAGTCCATAAGTGCTCCACCAATCCATGCGATTCAGTGAAATGCCAAAAAAGGTTGCTGTGTCCACACACAAGTGCTCCCCCCTAGGTGATATCTGCTCACCTTAGGGCGTGTGACCCTGCTGTTAGGCTTGGTCAAAAAATGCCTGTCAACCATTCTATGTTGCATCCGTGATCCTGGGTTGATCATGTCACTGCGCTTCAAAGGAATGCGTCTTTTAACCTCGGTATACCAAATAGAGAGAGGGCTTCATGGTGTAGTATAAAATACTTTTAGTGAACACAGTAAAATCCCATGCAGGGTACTCACATTTTCATGGCGCTTCAGGGCGCCACTCTAAACAGACACAATATAATGTGATAAGCCGGCCGTTCCTTTCAACCCATTGTATTGTTTGGTTCTAATGAATTGTAAAAATATTGATATATAGCAAAATGCAAAAAAAATTTAATTATATGTTAATTTGAACCAATTAAAACCTGTTTTTTATTCAATTCATCTCTTTGCTTCCCTGTGCTTCATGCAAAGTCCCGCCTCTTGCTCTCTTTTTTTAATATAGTAAACATAAATTCCCAAAATGTCCATAAAAAGTGAACCAACACCTTGTAAATGTCCCTTATAGTGGATCATAAATAACAAAATCCAGTAGATGTATTATTCAATACAGCCCTCAAAATTCCAAAAGGCTTTCACTTTTTTCTTTGGGAATTTTGAGGATTGTATTGCATAATACCTCTACAGTACTGGATTTTGTTATTTATGATCCACTATAAGGGACATTTAGAAGGTGGTGGTTCAATTTTTATGGACATTTTGGGAATTTATGTTAAATGTTTGATGCACATCTATATACTGTTTTAAAATGTCATTGGTTTTAAGGGAGGTTAACTCTTTGGTTACTTTCTTAATAATAATAATTCCGATTTAAAGGGACAGCAACATTTTTGGTTAATATACTTAGGGCACTTTGCACATAGGAGCGCAGCACCACTTAAGTTATAAATATTTTGTATGCATAATTTATGAAAGTGTGTTTAGGTGTGAGCGATCCAAATTTCACTACAAGTGTTATCATAACAGCGCAAGTTTTTTTTTTTAATTTTTCTGGTAACAATAGATACACTGATATGGTCTAGATGACTAAGACAAACAGCAAGGGGGTTCCAATCTAAGTGCAGCAAAGTGGAGAGGAGGACACAGCACACATAAATTGGCAACTCACAATGTATGGATGATCTCATGACTAACATAACAGTCAGTGGTGCATCTACATGTGGGAGGAGAAGGCATCCAGGATTCCGGTGGGGGTGGAGTGTGGTAGCGGGGGGACCAGGCATCATCAGGACAGGAAGTAGCACATGCAGATTGATGGAGCGCAGGCGGGGACCAGAAGTGACAAAATCGGAAGTGACGTCAGGGGGCGGTGGCTTCACGTTTCTCAAGCAGGCCTGGCAGCAGCAGCTCCATCTTGGGTTCCTGGCTGCCTCCTCCTCCTAGCTGCAGATGTTATTTATGATAATCCATTGCCAACCAGCCTTCTAGCACAAGTTCTCTTCCCTCCCAAAGCTCCCCCTAGCACATACAGTATCCTCTTTGTCAACTTGCCCCCCACTCACCCCCTTCCTTGTGTCCCCCTCCCTTGCAAGTCTTATGTATCCTGTACTTACTACATACCTCAGATCAGCACGGCACATGTAGGACACAGACCCTCCTTTCCAGCTCCTCATCCTGTCTGTGTACAGGAAAGAAATCAGAGTTGAGGTGGAGGAGGCTTCAGTCCTCTCTGCAGTGCGCTAGTGTGAGAGGCAGCCGGCAGGGAGAGATGCCGGCTACCATACAGAGATTGCAGCATGTGGGACCCCAAACACTCCGAATTAGCTACGGGGCAGGTGTAGCCTGTGCTCACAGTAGCGCACTGGGCTCCCCTCTGGGATTCAGCCTCGATTCACTGAAATTTACATCAAATCCCGGCACAGTCCTGACAAATCCAGAATGGTTGGGAGGTATGGAAAGAGAAGACAGGTGTTTTAAATACCCGAATCCCCAACAAATAGCTGGGGATTTTTTATTTTACCTCCTCCCTCAACCTGGCACCCTCAAGCCTAAGCAATTTTATTTTGGTGCTTGCCCTGGTAGGGTGTGGGTATTGTGAAATAAGATACATTATGAATGTATGGTTTACAAATATATTGATTGAGCCATCTGCGCTAGAGCAGAAGAGATACAATGAAACGATTGTGAAAAGATCTCATGACTAGTCAACAAATATTAATGATCTTTTGGCAGTTAATCTGTTGGACATTTACACAATTTAAGAGCCCTGGGCAAAATATGATGTTGGCAAAGTCTTTGCATCTATGGAAGCTTGTGCACACGTGGTAAAAGCCTGGCCGGCCACCCATTGCTTATGAGACACGTATGAGATTTTGGGGCAGGACTGAGCTGCACTCTATGTGTTTTATGGACACAGAACGCGGGGCTGGGAAGCGAGCATGTATGTGTGTCCCTATAGCAAATAGCTTACTATGGGGGCACTCAGCAGGGGGAGGGGCCCAGAGAGCTGACAGAGTACCAGAGAAGACAGGGATTGGGGCTGCTCTATGCAAGACCTTTGCACAGAACAGGTAAGTATACAATGTTTATTTAACCCCTTCCTGCCCGTACTATAGCCGAATGATGGCTACAGTGCGGACCTACTTTGCCGGGAGGTCGTTATATGACATCCTCCCATGCTCGAGCGGCCTGCGTGCCCCCTTACTCCGCACCGCGCCCCGTGATCAGCTAGTCTATGAGACTTGCTGATCACAGATCGGAGTAAGGGGACGATCCCGACCCCTTACCACGTGATCAGCTATCAGCCAATGACAGCTACTCATGTGATGTAAACAGAGCCAGTAATCGGCTATTTTTCTCCTCATGCTGATAGCATGGGCAGAAAAAAAAAGCTGATCACCGGTGGCTGTCAGAGGGACATCGGTTCCGATTGCGGAGAGCCGCCGCCAAGTGATGTGTGCCCACCTGTGCCACCTGCCAGTGCCACCTACCACTGCACAACAGTGCTGCCTACCAGTGCCCACAGCACCACCTACCAGTGCCCACAGTGACACCTATTAGTGCCCACAGTGCCACCTATCAATGCCACCAATCAGTGCCTCATCACCAGTGCTGTTTATCAGTGTTACCTACCAGTGCCTATCAGTGCCACCTATCAGTGCCCATCAGTGCCACCTATCAGTGCCCATCAGTGCCACCTATCAGTGCCCATCAGTGCCCATTAGTGCTACCTATCAGTGACACCTATCAGTGCCCTTCAGTGCCACCCATCAGTGCCATCTATCAGGGACCATCAGTGCTGCTCATCAGTGCCGCCTTGTCAGCGCCCATCAGTGCCGCCTTATCTGTGCCTATCGGTGCAGCCTATCAGTGCCCATCAGTGCAGCTTATCAGTGCCCATCAGTGCAGCCTCATCAGCGCATATCAATGAAGGAGAAAAATTACCTATTCGCAAAATTTTATAACAAACTATGAAAAATGTTTTTTTATTTCAAATTGTTTTTGTTTGTTTAGCAAAAAATAAAAACCCCAGTAGTGATTGAATACCACCAAAAGAAAGCTCCATTTTCGTGAAAAAAATTAAGTTATAAAAATTTCATTTAGGGTTGGTAGTTGGGTTTTTTTGTTGTTTTTTTTTTTTTTGGTCCTAGAGCACTTTTATCTGTGTTCTATTTTTTGGGTCTTTTATTTATTTTTTTCATAGATGTTGGCAGTGAGTGTGAAGTTGTTAGTGACATTGCAAAACCAGCTCTTTGTACTTTAGCACTGCATACTATTGTTGTGCAGTTTAGTCCTCTAATGCACTTGTACTAAAAGTACTATTCTTCCCACTGTCACCAACATTGGGGCTATCATTTCTGCACTGACACCAACAATGGGGCAATCATTTCTGCACTGACACCAACAATGGGGCAATAATTTCTGTACTGACACCAACAATGGGGCACTATTGCTCCCATTGAGCTCAATGATAGGCAGGCCTGGACTGGGACAAATAATAGGCCCAGGCATTTTAGATTGAACAGTCCATACCAGGCAAGAACTGAACTGACAACTCCTGGGGCTCCAGGGCAATAGGAGATCATGGGGCTCCCTGTGTCCCCGCCCACACTCAAGCCACAGATACACAAACTCCACCTACATATTGCAGTTAAGCTGCACAGGGCAGACATTTAAATATTAACTGCAGCATAGCCTGCTTGAAGTTTCCGGCTTTTTTCCATAGAAGCTGTTGGGCACTTCCAGGTTTAACCACTTGACCTCTGGAAGACTTACCCCCATTCAAGACCAGGCCATTTTTTTTCCATATGGCACTGCGTTATTTTAACTGACAATTGCACGGTAATGCAATGTTGTACCCAAATAAAATTGATGTTCTTTTTTTCCCACAAATAGATCTTTCTTTTGGTGGTATTTGATCACCTCTGCGGTTTTTATTTTTTGGGGGCTATAAACAAAGACCGACAATTTTGAAAAAAATATATATATATTTTTTTTTTTACTTTCTGCTATAAAACATATGTAAAAAATCAAAACTGTGTATTCTGCTACATGTTTTTGGTAAAAAAAATTCCAATAAGTGTATATTGATCGGTTTTCTTAAAAGTTATAGTGTCAACAAACTATGGGATATATATTGGAGTTTTTATTTATTTTTACTAGTAATAATGGCGATCATCAACTGTGATATTGCAGAAGACATCTGGACACTAGCTGACACTGGTGGGAACCAGTGAATCTAATACAGTGATCAGTGCTAAAAATATGCACTGTCACTGTACTAATGACACTGGCTGGGAAGAGGTTAAACACCAGGGGCATTCAAAGGGTTAAATGTGTGTCTAGCCAGTGTTTGTGTGTACTGTGATTGGTGCTTTTACTAAGGGAAGTCATGGATTTTATTCCCTGCTTTGCAGGTAAAGAAAATCTATTACTTCCCCACTGACAGGACAGAGCTCTGCCTTTTTTACACAGGCAGGGGGTCTGTCCTGTGTAAATTCATGATGATCGGCGGGTGCACCTGCACCCAGTGATTGACATTTGCTGTGTTTAGTCTCAGCATGGCCGGGCCGCCGGTGGTGTGCACTCCCCACCCGGAAGTGTCAGATCATGTACTAGGTACTAGGTACGTGATCTGGAGCAGCAGAGCCAACTTGCTGCCATATATCTATGTCTAGGAGGGAGCGAGAGATGGGGAGATGGGAAAGTCGGAGAGAGATGGAGGAAGGGGAGAGAGGGAGGGGGAAAGGGGGGAGGTAAGAGAGAGAGAGGGAGGGAGAAGGAGGGGGGTGAGAGAGAGGGGATGTGAGAGAAGGGGATTTAGGTAGCGGGAGGGAGAGAGGGGGGAGAGGGGGAGGGGTGAAGAAGGAGAGGGGTGTAGGAAGAGGGGGGTAGTGATAGAGGGGGGAGAGAGGGAGGGAGGGAGGAGAAGAGGGGGGTGGAGAAAGAGGGAGGTAGTGAGAGAGTGGGGAGAGGGGGAGGGAGAGGGAGAAGGAGAGGAGGGAGTAGGGTGTAGGAAGAGGGGGGTAGTGAGAGAGTGGGGAAAGGGGGGAGGGTGAAGGAGAGGGGTGTGGGAAGAGGAGGGGTAGTGAGAAAGGGGGAGGGGGGTGTAGGAAGTGGGGAGGAATGAGAGAGGGGGAAGGGGAGGGGGAGGGAGAAGGTGAGGGGGTAGTAAGAGAGGAGAGGTAGGGAGAGGGAGGTTGAGAGAAAGAGGGTGGGTTGATCAGTATGTCTGCTATGTCCCACCATTATACTGTATGAAGTACAGTACATCCCCCACCTACATACACAGGTTTCCTCGCAGTGGTCTCAATCCTGTCCATGTAGAAGGCAGGCTGTCACACTTACCCAGTCCAGGAAGTGTAGTCCTCCTCCTCCCCGGGCTCCTCCCCGGGCTCTCTCGGTCCCTTTCGCTCCTCTCAGGACCAGGAGCCTGTGGACACCATCCATCCCACGGCTGAATCTATCCTGCCCCGTCCACCCAGGAGCCTCTCATAGGTCCCCCTACTGGCCCGACCCTCGGGCACTCAGCCTGAATGGTCAGTCCATCCCTGCTGGGGGCGGGCCTTGCAGCTGTCACCGAGCAACCACGGCCGGCGCTGAATGGCACTCGCTCGACATTGCCTCGCCCCCCAGCAGTTGGAAGAAGATGACAGAAGGGAGAGGAGTGGAGGAATGGGATCGAATTTAGAACATGCGGCCCGGTGGCCAGGCGGCCCACCAGGCAAATCCCTGGTATGTCTTATGGTCAGTCCGGGCCGGTTAATAGGGCACTGATCCTCTCACTGACATCAATGTTGGGGCACTATTCCTCCCATTGACACCAATGATGGGGCTCCATTCCTTCCACGGATACCAATGATGAGAACACTATTGATCTTTTATTTAAAAGAATCAAGCAACCAATTTTATACAAAAGTAAAAAACAAAACCATAGTACAAAACGTCAACAGAAATCCCAGGAATACACATCCATGTTCAGAATATATACAATATATACATAATCCATTACCAACACATTTTTAGAAAACTATTTACATAAAGCAGCAGAGAGGGCCTAAGAGGCACAACCCATCACCTATGTACGCAGCCATTTATCAAAATTAATCATAAATGATAAAATCTAGGGTGATAAGGGACAGACAGACAGCCACACCTGGGAAAGAGACTCCTGGCAGTCAGGGAAACCCCTCCACGCCTTCAACCAAGCCCCATGACCCCTCTTGTCTCTCTCAAGCACCCGAATCTTCTCCACCTCATGCAAAATGTTATACACTACTACCTGAACAGGAAGGATTTTATGCCGAATGCTGACCTGACACCGTGCATTCCAGGTGAAATAACAGACTACTAGGCTAACTAAAAAAAGTGTATAAAAAAAAAAACCACCACCAGTATTGAATGCTCCATACACCCACTCAGCATAACCCAGCCTGGAGAGGAAATGAACACTGAGGGCCCGCCCCACCTGTTTGTACACCTCTATGTTAAAAGGGCAACGAAGCAGAAAATGGTCCATAGTCTCCTCCTCACCTGCACACTCTTCCCGAGGACAGCTACGATCCATCCCACTGCGGAATTTCAAATTGCCCCTAACAAAGAGCCTCCCATGGAAGCACAACCAGGCCAGATCCCTAAATTTAGGGGGTACTCTGTCCAAATGAATCAGTCTTAACCCTGCCATCAAAACTGGGCCTGGGCAATCCCTTAAAGCCAGTGGGTCATGAAAGACTTCGCTCAAGACTCGACTTTCCTTGGAACCGATCTGAGATCTTCAGCTGACAATCGCCACTGCCGCAGTAACTTCAAGCATGGAACGACATAGGCTGGTAGCTGACCACGATGACCCCTGAGATTCTTCACTTGGCCACCTTCTTCCCAAAGTCGAAGAAAAGGCCTAAACCAAGATCTAAATATACCTACCCATCCAGGAGGTTCCGCTGCAAGTATATTACCAATGTAAAACTTGAGAAAAAGCAGTGAAAAGAAAAGAACTGGGTTGAACTGGGTTGACCATACCTAAGCCACTCTCCCTCCTGGATAGATAGATGACATTCCTCTTGATGGGGTTCAGTCTGTTCCCCCACAACATCTGGAAGAACACACTACTGACCCTAGCATAGAGAGACACTGGCAAGATGCAGACAAAGCTGACATACAAGAAGATCGGAATCAGGTAAGTCTTAATCAGATCAACCCTTTCCCTCAGAGATAACTTCCATCTCTTCCAGCTGATCACCTTAGTATTGGCAATTTCCAGTCTGCCTTCCCAGTTTTTGAGGCCATAATCGCCGGGTCCAAATTCAATGCCTATAATCTTAATTCTTTCCTGGGGCACTGGAAAGGTGTCCAGGAGATCAAACCCCTCACCTTCCTTTCCCAACCAGAAAACTTCACTCTTTTCCTGATTGATCTTGGAGCCTGATGCTTCAGAATACCATGATGTCAGAGAGACCACCTCCTCTGCTTCATTCGCCCCAGTGACAATCACTGACACATCGTCCGCATAGGCAACAACTCAAAGGCAGCTCACCTGGGAGCCCGACTGGCACCCCACACAACATCCTGCTCTCTAGCCTCCTGATGAAGGGGTCAATTGCAAACACATAGAGCAGGGGACTCAGGGAACAACCCTGGCGCACCCCGGAACCAACCTCAAAGAACTGCCCAACCCAAGCATTAATAAGAGGAAAGCATTCTGCCCCCTTATACAAGACTTTTAACCAATCAACAAAACCACCCGGCAGACCGTACTTACTAAGGAGCAACCACAGGTACTCATGGTTAACACGATCAAAAGCTTGTGCCTGATCCAATGTCAGCAAATACTTTCCCCAGCCTGCAGCCCTGCACCGCTCCAAGGCCTCCCGGATAGCTAAAACCGCTGTGAAGGTGCACCTACCCTGGACCGAACAGTGCTGATGGCGAGAAAGCAAAGACTCTGCTACTGACGATAGGCGCCAGAAAATTATCTTTGCCAGTATCTTTCTATCGACATTAAGAAGGCTGATGGGGTGCCAATTCTCAATCATCGAACGATCTTTACCTTTTGAAAAAAGAATCACAGCCGAGTGCCTAATGGAAGGAGAAAGCACCCCCTCAGCAAGGCAACTGTTAAAAACCTCTACCAAATGTGGGGCCAGAATAGACTTAAAGGATTTGTAAAACTCAGCCATCAAGCCATCTGGTCCAGGTGACTTTTTGATGGCAAGCTGTTCAATTGCCCTCATCACCTCTTCAACTGTGATCTCCTCTGTCAAATTCATCAATGGGACATCTTCATCATTTAGACCTGGAGTAGAGTCCAAAAAGCTTTCCATCTTGTCACGGTCAGGCTCTTTCCTCACAAGAAGGTCAGCATAAAGGGACCTCACGACCTCCAGAATCCCTGACCTGGACTTTGTCAAGGAACCTGTACTGTCCTTAAGGCCAACGACCGTTTTAACAGCTACACCTTGTTTGCAGTTCTGGTAAGGGTCAGGCGAGTGGTACTTCCCATAGACCCTCTCCAGAACCAAAGAGGCATGCTGGTCATATTGACACTTCCTGAGAAGGAGTTTCATTTCGGAGATTGCCCCAGGATCTCCTCCTCTTGAGACAAGAATATCCAGCTTCCTCTGCAAACATTGGTAGGTCATGTATTTATTAAACTGCTTTCTATTGGCTAGGCCCCTGAAGAATCCAGCGATCCTCTTTTTGGTCAGCTCCCACCACTCAGCCTTGCTGCTACAAAAGTCAAGGATGGTCAGCTGTGCCTGAAAGAATTCCTCAAAGGATTGTCTAACATCTTCCTTGAGTAGAGTCGAATTCAATCTCCAGATGCCCTTACCCCTCTGAGGGGCATCTGAAGCATTAAGGACCACAGATAGCATACAGTGATCAGAGAACTCTACTGCCTGCACCACTGGGGGCGAGAAAGCAGAGATCTCTTTAAAAAAAATCTATCTATCCTACTCTGACTACTACCTCTTTTTTTTTTTTTTTTAATATATTTTTCTATTTCCACATCAGCGAACAATGTTAGAGGACTAAAACAGCTCGATGTTCATGAACTGTCGCCTTCTCAAATTCACACCATTGTGGTATATGCATTTCCTCATTTCCTTTTATAAAATCACAACATGAAACTTGATTACATTACTTTACCAACATACCCTAGTTTCCCTGAACCCATATACCCAGCTGTAAGCGGACTAAGGCCCAGTAACAGTTGGATCTTATCTTTTACTGGGCATATTTAGAAAACCAAAAAATAAAAAATAAAGGGGAAAAAGAAACAAAAAAGGAAGGACATGAAAAAGCAAACTAATGGGCTCCTCGTGCCCATCATCTACTGACATAACCAATGTTATACATAAAATTAAGTGTTCATGACTCCACCCCTCCCACCCTCCCCCCATACTTTAATATGTACCCAGCTAATCTTCTACTTGGCTAGAAATATACTTGACAAAACCGCCTCTCTAAAACACTTGTTACCGTCGAGGATTCCTATTACCCATATACCTATATTGAAACTATCGCTTACTCTGCTACGCACTAAGCTCGCCATTAAGAGCGACCCACCTTCTCCACCCACGGCTTCCACATACTATCAAATTCCTGAAGATTGCCTCTCTTATGCCGCGTACACACGGTCGGACTTTTCATCTACAAAAGTCCGACAGCCTGTCCGACAGACTTTCGGCGGACTTTCGGCGGACTTGCGGCGGACTTGCGGCAGACTTTCTAACGAACAGACTTGCCTACACACGACCACACAAAAGTCCGACGGATTCGTACGTGATGACGTACACCGGACTAAAATAAGGAAATTGATAGCCAGTAGCCAATAGCTGCCCTAGCGTGGGTTTTTGTCCGTAGGACTAGCATACAGACGAGCGGACTTCGGGGTCCGTCGTAGTTACGATGTAAAGATTTGAAGCATGTTTCAAATCTAAAGTACGTCGGATTTGAGGCTAAAAAAGTCAGTTGAAAGTCCGGAGAAGCCCACACACGATCGGATTACCAGCCAGCTTTAGTCCGTCAGCGTCCGTTGGACTTTTGTAGCTGAAAAGTCCGACCGTGTGTACGCGGCTTTAATGTACTCCAATCTTTCTCTACCCAGGGTTTCGCTGAGCGTAGAGATCCAATCTTTCACAGTTGGGGGATTCTTTGATTGCCATCTTAGTGCTATCATTTTCCTGGCTTGAAACAGGCCTCGCGTGATGGCTAGTGTAATACTCAGCCTCTCTCCCTTCACCCTTCTATGCCCCAAAATACATACTAAAGCCTCCTTCATCACTGTAGTGTCAAAGATATTTCCCAAGCTCCTAGTCACCCCCTCCCAGTACCTGAACAGCTTGGGACATCTCCACAGCATATGAATGAGATCTCCCGTCCCCTGACATCTAGGGCAGCTGTCATTAGGCCTTCTCCCAAACCTAAAAAGGCGTTTAGGTGTATAATAGGCTCTCTTTAGCAGCATCAAGTGTGAAAACTTTTGTGGAGGGGAGACCGAGACCAGTGACTCCAACGCCAAGATTCTCACCCATTGTTCCTGGGTCACTACTCCTATATCCTCTTCTCATTTAGCTCTTACACCCTGGAGTAACCCCCCACTGTTATCTGATTTACTTAATTGATCATAAATTCTTGAAATTAGCCCTCTAGAGGCGCCTCTTCCAATTTCAAAGTCTGATCCTTGAATTGAGCTTTAAGGGCATGTTCTAGCTGAAGATACAGAAAGAGGGAACTCTGTGGTAACTTAAATTCCCTAACCAACTCCGGAAATTTCTTTAGCGTAGTGCCTGTGTAAAGTTGACTTAGCCTTCTAATGCCAAGATTCTCCCAAATGTACCAATTTTAAGAACTTCCTGCAGGTTGCGATTGTTCCAGATAGGTGTATAAACTGTTAGACCTTCATACTTCATCAGTTTCTTAACTGTTTTCCAAAGTTTAATTATCAATTTAATTGTTGGAGATTCGTGATGGAACATATCCGCCTCTAAAGCTTCAATTATTGTATTGTGTGGGGCACTTAACAATATCAGCCTACCATTTGGGGTGCCCCCTTCCGGGGTCCCGCATACCATTAGCTGCTGCAGTTGTGTTGAGAGAAAATAATGCTCAGGGTGTGGGAGGGCAAAGCCCCCATCCCGGATGGGAAGCTGGAGTACTCGTAGTCGAATCCTTGCTTGCTTCCCTTTCCATATCGTTTCCCTAAAGAGGCCCTCAATTCTTTTAAACCACCTCTTGCAAATCCACACTGGAGAGTTGTGCAGGACGTACAACAGTTGTGGCATCCAGATCATTTTTATTAAGCTACATCTTCCTGCAGCTGACAGGGGTAGGCGTCTCCAAATTCTTATTTTTTGTTTAAATTTTATTAATAGTGGAGCAAGGTTTTTGCTAATATATAGGGTGGGGTCCTTCGTCAAAACGATTCCCAAGTACTTCAATGCTTCCACCATTACCAGCTGGGGCATTTCACGTATTATTGGCTCACTTATGGGATCTATCGGTAAAAACTCGGACTTCTCCCAGTTTATCTCCAGGCCGGAGAAACTAAAATCCTCCACTATTCTCATCGCACCCGACAGTGAGTTTCTCGATTCCCCCAGAAAAAGCAGAATGTCATCCGCATACAGCGCAATTCTTTCCTCGCCCAACTTTCTCTGGAAGCCAGTTATCTCTTGGCTCTCCCTTATGGAGATGGCCTGGGGTTCCATCGCCAGCGCAAAAAGCAAAGGAGAGAGTGGACACCCCTGCCTCGTCCCCCTCTCCAACTCAAACCAATCCGAGAGCTCATTGTTAATTTTTAATCTTGCCTTAGGGGAGGTGTAAAACATTTTAATCCGCCTGATGAAAGAAGGGCCAAATCCATATTTCTCCAGCACGAGCCATATATAGCCCCATTCAACGCTGTCGAAAGCCTTAGATACATCAAGGGTCATTAAGGCTCTCGAGCCCACGTTCTCCGTTGGAGACTGTAAGTTCAAGAACGCCCTTCTGATATTCAAGCTTGTAGATCTATTAGCTATAAATCCCGCCTGGTCCTCGTGAATCAGTTTATGAATAACTCTATTCAATCTTACCGCCAGGACTTTGGCCAGGATTTTTGCGTCAGTGCATAAGAGAGAAATTGGTCTATAAGCAGCCACATCTAGGGGATCTTTCCCATCTTTCTGTATCACTATAATTGTTGCCTCAAGCATTGATGCAGGCAGCTGCCCCCCCTTGAGCACCCCTCCCAAGGCCTTTAACAGTTCAGGGATTAATACTTCACCATAGTATTTACAGGTATCAATTGGGAGTCCATCAGGACCAGGTGACTTAAGACTTGCCATGCACGCTACCGCTTGATGTAATTCTGCAATTGTTATTGGAGTTTCTAATATGTCCCTTTCTTCTTGTGATATGGCGGGGATCGACAACCCCCCTAGGAAGTCCTCCATCTTGGCCTCCTTTCCCTTTTTCTGAGAGGTATACAGTTTTTTATAATAGTCCCTAAAGGCTTGTACTATTTTTGGGGTACTTGATAGTATATCTCCACTCTGAGATCTAATGGCGAGGACCGTGGATGGAGCTGTATTTGATTTCACTAGCATCGCCAGCATCCTTCCCACTCTCTCGCCCTCCACCATAGATTCCTGTCTCTGAAGTAAGCGCCTAGTCTCTGCCTTCTGTGTGATAACTACTTTATACGCTTGTTGTTTCTCTTGCCATGCTATTTCCTTCTCCGGGGTTGGATTACTAATAAAGTTATTTTCAGCCTCAAGAGCTTCCCTTAGAGAGTTCTCTTCCTCACTCCTAGCCTCTTTGTTGAATTTAGCCATCTGTTGTATTAGGAACCCCCTAAGGAAGGCCTTGAGGGCGTCCCATAACACAGGGGGGGTTACTGTTCCCTGATTGATCTCGACAAACTCCCTCAGGATAGGGAGAATCCCATCTGATTTTTTAATTACTTCGAACCAGTACGGGCTTATACTCCAGCCCTTCCGAGATCTAGACTCTCCTAGATTTAGTGTGACCACCACGGGGGAGTGGTCTGAGATGCCTCTTGGCCAGTACAGGATTTTTTCTAGTATCTGGAGCGCTCTATCATTTCCCAGGGCTAAATCTATCCTTGAGAGCATAGAGTATGACGCTGAGCGACAGGTATATTGTAACACACCCGGGTTCCGCACCCTCCATAAATCCACTAGCCCCACTTCCTCCAGAAATAGACTTAGACGACTCTTCTCTGTACCCTCTGAGCAGTTTCGTAGCGGGAATCTATCCAGCCTTCTATCTAGGATCTCATTAAAGTCCCCTACTGCTATAATTGGCACCTCTTTTTTATCTAACAAAAATTCGTTCAATTTAAGTAAAACATCCAGATTGAAGGGCGGAGGAATATATATATTTGCCACCACATACATGACACATTCAATGGAGCAGAATAGAAAAATATATCTTCCATTCCCCCTCCACTCCCTTCCCCTATTCCACTGCAAGATGGCGATTAGCAAAATTAAAGTAATATCCCTAAATGCGAAAGGTCTTAACACACCAGAGAAGAGACGCATGTTGTTAGATGACTTAAAGCGAACTAATACGGATATTCGCAAACTAAGGATGCCCTATCAAGCCTAAATCATATGCCTGACATTTATCATTTTTTATCGAGTTTTCTCATTTCATGCGATTTTGTGATTTTGATTGGCGATTTTAATTCATGTATTTCTGTTATGAATTGCATATATGTATGTCCATTGATTTGTTTACACTACTGAGTTTCCTTGATTGTTACTGCTAAATATGCTTATATATCAATTCATGCGATTATGTCTGTATTTATACTACTTTATTGGTACTGTATGCATCAAAATCATGGACTTGACTATATACTATAAATTAAATCCAATCATTTTACCTACTCGCATGTATTCATTATTATACTTTCAATTGACATGCTTCATTTAAAGTCCCACTTGCCCCTCTTTTTTTTTTTTTTCTTTAATACGGATATCGCTTTTATCCAAGAGACACACTTTAAGACCAATAAATTACCATACCTACAAAATAGATACTTCCCAGTTTCATACCACTCTATGAACCCGGATTCTAAATCTAAAGGAGTTTCTATTCTAGTCTCGAGTAAGACCCATTGGCAATTACAAGACTCAAAAATAGACCCAACTGGGAGATATGTATTTCTTAAAGGTCTAATTGGTACGACTAAAGTAACACTAGCAACTGTATATGCCCCTAATGAACAACAGGCCAAATTCTTGAAAGAGACTTTAGAGAAGCTAAATGACTTTAGGGAAGGTCAATTGATACTGGGAGGGGATTTAAATACACCTCTAATCCCATCAGTAGACATATCGTCATGTAAATCTTCGATCCCACCAAACCAGCTGAAAAAGATAGACCAAACACTACATAAATCTAAGCTTATTGATGTCTGGCGCTTACAACATTCAGGAGAACGAGACTTTACATTCTATTCAAATGTACACCAGTTATACACTAGGATTGATTACTTTCTGATCCCCCATACGCAGCTACATGCTGTGGAACAAACTTCTATAGGAAACAGGACATGGTCGGACCATGCACCGGTGTTCTTGAACTATCGCTTATCGGAGACTTTCTCTCCGAAACACCGCTTTTGGCGTCTAAATGAAAGTCTGCTACAAAACCCGGAAATACTGACAGAAGTAACGAAGGCAGTTAATTTATACTTTCAAGAAAATGACCAACCAGACTGTGACCCGGGAATATTATGGGAAGCTCACAAAGTGGTACTTAGGGGAATTCTCATATCTCACGGGGCCCGTATCAAAAGAGAGAGAAACAGACAGCTATCCCAATTGCTACTCGAACTAGCCACCCTAGAAGCCAGACACAAACATGCCCCTGTAGTGACCTCTGAGACAGAATTGACGACCGTTCGACGGAAAATAACAGACCTCTTACAATACAAGGTGAAAGCAGCCATACAGATATGTCATAAACAGACGTATGAATCGGGGAACAAGTGTGGGAAACTCTTAGCCAAAATGGTCAGACAACACAAATCAGCGACTTACATCCCGCACATCTCCACCTCTAAAGGCACAAGAGCAACCTTCCCCACACAAATCACTGAAGAGTTCAGACAGTTTTACTCTAGATTATACAACCTACCACAGGCAACCTCTTCCATAAATGAAATAGAAAACTATATCACGTCTTCCCAAATGACATCTCTCCCTCAGGAGATTAGAGATGACCTAGAATCTCCTATAACTTTGATGGAATTACAAACAGCCATTAAAACGATGAAACCAGGTAAAGCCCCAGGCCCCGATGGCTACACATTGCAATACTATAAAACACTTCTCCCTACACTAGGACCATGTATGGTCACGTTGTTTAACAAAGTAGGAGAGGGTAAAGCTTTTGCTAGAGAAACCCTGGGGGCCCATATTTCGGTAATTCATAAGGAAGGGAAGGATCCAGCGGCTTGCAGTAGCTACAGACCCATCTCACTCTTAAACCTCGACCTCAAGCTGTTCACTAAAATTTTGGCGACTCGGCTGGCGCATCACCTCCAACAGCTTATCCACCTAGACCAAGTTGGATTTATTCCATCTAGGGAAGCTAGAGATGGCACTATAAAGGTGCTAAATCTAATCCATATCACCAGATCCAGAGGAATACCTTGTGTCTTCCTTAATACCGACGCGGAAAAAGCGTTTGATAGGGTGAGTTGGCAATACATTTTCGCAGTGCTCAGACATATAGGTTTGGGGGGGTGATGCTCAGCCGAATAGCCGGTATATATTCCAATCCCACAGCGCAGGTGAAGGCGAATGGAGTCCTATCGGATCCCTTTCCAATAACGAATGGGACAAGACAGGGGTGCCCCCTCTCTCCTCTTCTTTTTGCCCTCTCCCTGGAACCCTTCCTCTCCAGGATAAGATTAAATCCCGACATACAAGGAGTTTTGGCGGAACCCATGCAACATAAGATTTCTGCCTACGCAGATGACTTACTCTTCTCCCTGACCAACCCGGGGGTGTCCCTATCCAACCTCTTAAAGGAATTTGAAACTTATGGGAAAATGTCAAACTTAAAAATTAACTTTACCAAATCCGAAGCGATGGGAATCTCAATACCGACCAATGCCCCCTCAAACTTGCAGTCGAGCTTTGGATTTAGATGGACTAACTCAGCCTTGACCTACCTAGGTACGAAAATACCATCAGATCTGTCCCTACTATTTACCAACAATTTCCCCCCCTTATTAGATAAGATCAAAAAATTAATGGATGACTGGGATACTGGGTTACATTTGTGGTTTGGGAGGTGTAACTTAATCAAGATGAGTATATTACCCAAATTTTTATATTTATTCCAAACCTTACCCATTAAGATACCCACCACATATTTTAAACAAGTGCAAAATCTCTTTATGCAATTTATCTGGGCACATAAAAAAACGCGCATCCTGAGATCACAGTTATTCCTACCAAAACATTATGGAGGTGTTGCACTTCCGGATATAAAGAAATATTATCTGGCAGCTCACTTGGGCAGAGTAGTCGATTGGAATAGACATAAGGAAACTAAATTATGGGCACAAATAGAGCAACATCAAACCAAAATACCTTTACGGACAGCAATGTGGTGTTGGGACCTCCTTCCGTTGGAGTTGAGATCTCACCCCCTCATAGGCAACACTATTAAGCAAGGACTACATGCCACGTTACAGGCTTCTTTAACGACTACAGAATCTCCCCTGACCCCGATTCTGGGGAACCCCAAATTTCCCTCGGGACTCACACCTGGACAATTCCAATCATTAAAGAGCTCTAATTGTACTAGTGCTTCACATTTTGTGATCCAAGACAAATGGCCCTCCATTTCAGAATTAGTAGACTCGAAGGGTCCGTTTAATCTGCCTTTTTGGAGTGCGGTACAAATACACCATTTTCTTCAGACCATTCCAAACCCTAAATCTTATTCTAGACCTTTGACTACGTTTGAAGAAATTTGCATATAGACACAGAACCATTACCACAGGTCCTATCTAAGATGTATACCTTGTTAAACACACCCCCACAACTGCCTAACTTGCCATGCATTACTAAATGGGAAACTGACCTTCAACAAACTTTTACGACAGTACAGAAGCAGAACATGATTGCTCTCTCCCTTAAATCCTCAATATGTACTAAACTGCAGGAATCAAACTATAAGATCCTGACTAGGTGGTATTTAACACCCAGTCGCCTGCACTTGATGTTTCCCAATACGTCAAATATTTGCTGGAGGTGTCGCAAAGAGGTGGGAACGATACTTCACATGTTCTGGTCCTGTTCTAAATTGACAGATTTCTGGTCCAAGGTCCGTTCTATCTCCCAAAAGTTCACGGACTTTCAGATTCCAAATGACCCAGCATTTTTCCTACTCCATATATCCTCCATACCACATAAAACATATAAAAAGTCCATTCTACGTCACTTAATAAATGCAGCCAAAGCCTGCATCCCCATGCTCTGGAAACAGCAAACCCCACCGACCACCTCAATGTGGCTACAGAAAGTAGAAGATATTAACAAGATGGAAGACCTCATATTGACAGCTCAAAACAGACAAGCAAGTTATACAAAAACTTGGACATTGTGGAATATGTTTAAATATTCTGAGGAAGGGAAAGCACTTTTCGGTAATCCAGACCAGAATCACATAACATCTCCGACATAAAAGATCTATTTAAATATAGGTTTCCGCCGATACTCCCCCCCCATCCCATCCCCCAATATCCCTCAATACTTTCCCCTATTTCCTTCCACACCTCCCCTTCCCTACCCTCTCACTCCTATCTATATTTTTCCCTCTATCTACTACTAACTTCTCTACTTTTCTGCCTTCCTTTTGGGTAGCTACCTTTTGATTAAAATAAATGAATATCTAAGAAAGACTTGGAATTCAGCTAGAAAACCTACTTAGAAGACTCCTACATGTCTTCACAGGAAAATATACCTTTTAGTAGCAATCACATGTTAACGGATTGGATCTCCTAAGTCTTTCTATATATATGTTATCTTATGTAATGCTATACTGTCGGGAGGCTGCAACCCCCTTGAACTGTTATATACCGCTCTGGTATGTTCGGGGCTTTGCCCCTTCTTTCTTTTATAAAACATCAATAAAAATTATATTTGCAAAAAAAAGAAAAATATATCTACCCAACTCATCTATACTGGACTGTCTGCAGGAAAATTTCACCCCAGCTTTCACCAAGATGCTCACCCCCCTGTTAAAAGAGGAGTGGATCACATGGAATTGATATTGAAATGTTTTCATCTGTAGATGCTGAATAGTATCCCTAGTTAAGTGGGTTTCCTGCAGACAGACCAGATCTGCCCCGCACCTCTCCATCATAGAGAGCACTGCCAGCTTTTTAAGTGGTGTCCCCAGACCCCTGACATTCCAGGATCCTATTTTCAGAGTTTTAGCTTGCATCAGGTTACTGAAAAGCATACATTGCCCCGACTAGTGCTACTATGTGAAACTAATTTCTTTACAAAATAAAATGTTTGCATCCCTCCACTCAGAATTAATTTTTCCCTAGTGCATTCTGTGCCTCTTCTACCTGCATAAACAATATAATCTCTAAACCATGTGCTCAACTTAGCCATGACAACCCAGCCTTGAGTAGGAATTTGCCACAGAGTGTGCTTACATGTGCAAATTTAAAAGCCAAAAATATATAAGCGAAAACCTGGAACCATCCAGTGTAATTTCCAGTAGTGTATATACTCACAAACAGTGATTTACCCACCCTACTTCCCCTCCCTCAACCCCTCCCGCCCCTACCCTTCCCCACCCCCCTCCCACCCCTCTTCCCCACCCCCTCCCACCTATCTAGGTGAACCTCCCGGGGGTTTACCATGACCGTTAACTCATCTACTAACACCACCCTTTTACACCAATTTTCTCTTCCCATTCACCTCCCCTCATACAAACATCTGTGTGCACCCATCCCTCCCCCGTCCCCCAATAAACAAAGAGCTCTAGCGGGGGGCAGGTAGGAATGAAATATTAAAGAACACAAAAAAAAGGAAAAAACAGATATAAAACCCATATACCTCCCAATACCCTATTGTACCACCCAACTGTAACACAGGCCTATTATACCTCCCCTATCTCTCTACGTGTAGCTTAACATTTTTTCTCTATTATCTTCAAGCCACTTCTCAACCCCAGCTGGAGAGTCAAAAAACAGAGTTCCCCCCAAAGCTGTGACCCGCAGCCTTGCCGGATAGAGAAGAGCATATGACAGCTTAAATTTTTGCAAATTGCGCTTTGCCTGGATAAACTCCGCTCTGCGCCTCTGCAGATCAGGTGAAAAGTCGGAGTAGAATGATATTTTTACGCCCTTAAAGAAAACATCCCCTGCCTCCCTTATTTTCTGGAGCAAAGTCACTTTATCCTTATAATTAAGAAACCTCAGAAGTAGGGGTCTAGGATATCCCCCCTCCGGCAGTGCCCTAAAGGGGATCCTGTGAGCTCTTACAATAGCGAATGAGGCTGAGAATGATTCTTTCCCAAATAGCTCCCCCAGCCATTTTTCTAGGAACTCGATCGGGTTGGTGCCCTCGCTTTTTTTAGGTAGTTCCACTAGCCTCACATTATCTCTTAGACTCCTATTCTCCATCTCATCCAATTTGGAGGCTTGCTTGGAAATCTGTTCCTTCATCCATTTTATTACTTTAATTAGTGGGGACATATTGTCTTCTAGCCCACTGACTCTTTCTTCCAGGGCTGTTGTTCTCTCTGCAGTTTTCTGTAGATCTTGCCTGACCAGTAGCAGGTCTGCTTTAACTCCCTTCATCTGTTCACAGAGTACTTTAAGCGAGCCATTACACACCCCTACTGCCATAAATACATCCGTTAAGGTTGTCTCTTTCTCCAGGGCAGATTTGGGGCGTTTATTACCTCCATATTCACATTTATGTTTTGTTCACTTGGCCCCGGTCCTTTATTGCTATGTGTTTTAGATGGCTGGGTAACCGACACAGCCCCGGGAGGCTGTGGATGAGTCTGGCCCTGGCTTTTCCTATCCGATGCCCCCCTTGTTGTATTTTCAACTGTGACCCCTTTTTTGGAGGGGTCAGAGTGGGGGTATGAGCATATTGCTCCAATTTCGCTGCTGCTGATGCTGCTGCGGTGAGCTGCGGGTTTTTAACTTTAGAGGAGCGTAGGTTCTGCATCATATACTCTTTTGGCAACAATTTAGTTTCCGTCAGTATCCAAAAAAAAAAAAAAGGGGGGGGGAATAAGGGGGAAGGGAGAAAAGGAAAGGAAAAAAGAGAGAGGCTATACACCCATCCACGCACTATACAGAGGATGCACCGCAGCAGTCCAAGGTAAAGTAACCGGTGTGAGTCAGCCCCCTCCACACATATGCACTCCAGCTGCGTTGATAGTTAGTGCTACCCCCCCAGTGGGCTACACCATAGATTGCAAAGATTGATTGAAGCCGCTAAGATAGTCACCAGCGGTATGCAGCAATTAAGGTACGCATACAAAGTCTCCCGACCCACACCTAAGCCTGCCGCCCTTACGAATGCTGAAGGTATCCAGGGCTTTTGGCTAGTTCATAATAGGTGAGTTGGGGGTGACACCACCTGAGGATGGGAGGATGGAAAGTTTATATTCCCCCCTGCTGCTCCTGATCCCAAGCCAATCTCAGCACAAAAAGGGAAGTATTTACTCTCTGTATTAGTTTTTTTTAGCTCTTTTAGCTCCCGAGCTTTGTACTACTCACACAGCCAGCAAAGCAAGTCACTGAAACACATAGGTATCTTGTATTATTGCAAAGATGTCACCTTACCAGGGGTCAATCCAATCCAAAGATAATCTGTGGTTCTTAAACATCATCTGATTTACATACTAGTGTCCACATACTGTACCCGCTCTAGAAGTCTTCAATTCTGTGGCTAACATGAGGATGAGAGCCGCTTGCCGAGTGTCTCACACCGGCGTGCTGGGGATGACGTCACGCCCGGGGATTTCGTTGGCGTTCATAGCCCTTTAAGGAGTGAAGGATCCCAGCAGGAGAAGCGGCTAGGCACCAAGTCTCCAGGCACCCCTCCACACTGCACCTTCGCGCTGTCCACCACACGAGCAGCACACAGGCATCCAGCTCCACCTGACAAGCCGCCCGCACATCCGAAGGGAAGAAGGGAACGGGGGTGGGATAGAGCACACAGCGTCCTCGCTCTCACTCACTCCATGCTGCAGCCCAGCACGCACCTGCCCATCCAGTCATGCCCCCTGACTACTACCTCGATGAAAGGTGAATCCAGTGTCATCCTGGAGGTGCTTAATGTGCACATCCACAAGACCAGCATCTCTAACCATACTATTTAAAAAAACGCTATCATATCCCAGCCTGTCCTTGAATTCCTTCCTGTCCTTGGGCCTAGTTACTGTATTAAAGTCACCTCCAAAGACCACTTGCCGGGATGTAAAAAGAAATGGCTTGATCCTTGTAAAAAGGCATTTCCTGTCCCACTTTGTGTGCGGCCCATAAACATTAATTAGGCGCAGGTCCTGCCCTCCCACAAGGATGTCTAAGACCATACATCTCCCAATTTCCACCTCAATAACCCGCCGGACAGTTACCATGTCGGTTTTAAACAATACCGCCACACCGCCGTAAGGCTCGGCCGCAAAAGACCAGTAAGATGGACCATACCTCCACTCTCTCTTGGCCATATGAATATCTGCCAAGGAGGTAGGCCTAGTCTCTTACAAAAAGAAGGCCATAGAACGAGCTCTTACTGACTTATTGCTGGCGACATTTATTGTCACCACTTTTAACGGAGGGGGAATCGCCATTTGGGTTATTGGGTGGATTGTTTCTTAGCTCCCCTCTGCTGCTCATCACCAGAAGCCTCTCTCTTTCTTGAGGCCGCCTCAAACTCCATTTCGGAATCAGAACTTCGCTCCGAAGAAGTTCCAGATGAGGAAATATCCCACTTAGAGGACCTATGACAGTTGGAGACAGGCACTGGAGCCTGTTCCGTCCTCACCGCCTGCTCCTTCCGCTTCCCAACCTTCCTTCTTTCCTCCAGGTACTGCAGGTCAGCTTCAGAGATGCCCTAATCTCTTGCTTTTTTATTTGAAGTCTTTCAGTTGTTTACAGAGGAAGAAGTGATCTTTTTAGTACACACTACCACTTCTGGTGGGGGGGAGTGCTCCCTTTGAGTCAGACTTAGGAGGGGTAGACTCCTGGGGGGTAACTGACTCGGGGGGCACAGACTTGGAAGGTTCTGACACAAGAGGAGAGGGTACAGTAGGCTGGGGGGACACAGAGACAGATACAGAAGGAATACTTACAGACACAGAAGGGTGGCCACAGGAACTGGGGAGGGATCCTGAACAGGACCAGGGGAAACGGTCACCGCAGAGGAGGATGGTACACCAAACCAGGGGCCTCACCCTCCATCCTGTCCAGCCTTGACAAGTCATCAATTACCTCCTTCTCCATATTGTGCCAGGCTTCAGGACATCTGCTGTAGGGGTGGCGAAGGCGCAGGCACAGGTTGCACCTGATCATTTCGGTGCAGTCCTTAGCAAAATGACCCTGACCCCGACACACTGAACACATCAAGGCTGAACAGGAGGAGCTCAAATGCCCCTTTTCTCCACAACAGCTTCGGCTGACCAGGGTAAAAACAGTCATCCTATCCCTCCCTATGAAAGCTGAGGAGGGCAGGTGACGGACAACATTCCCATTCCTGGTCAACCTGACTGTTACTGACCATCCCCCAGTCCAGATGTTACGCTCATCAAGGATTTTATTGGGCTTGGTCAAAGCCTCCCCATAGTTCCTTAACCAAACCTCTAGATCCCGAACAGGGACGCTCTCATTAGTGAGGATAATTGTGATTTTTTTACTGTTGACCTCTGAGAAACCGCAACTGGGGCCAGACCTTCCCATTCAGGTCTTGACCTGCACCGAGCCTCATATCGCTCCCAGAACAGGTCAGGACCCTCTGGCCTGGTGAAACTAACCATATAATCCCGTGTCCCAGCTACATGTATAAAGGCATACATGTCATTTGCCCCAAAACCCATCTCCAAAATCAAATCCACCACTGCATGCCATGCTGGAGGGATTGCACCACCTTCCCATTTCAAAATAACTACATTATGTCTGGGACCCCCAGCAGAAATCAGAGACCCAAGACCAGATCCTGGGGTGCTCAAAGTGGTAGCCTGTGGGGGAAAACTCCGCTTGGGAGCGGAGCTACCAGGAGCAGATCGTACCACCTGAGCAAATGTAGGCTTATCAGGGTCAAGGCCCCACACTGAAGTCACATTATTCTGTACATTATTATCAACTGTTTGAACTGAATCGGTAGCAGGACGATTGTCCATCACACTGGTACTGGGGTGATTGTTATCAGTCACAGAAATATTCAATTTCCCATCAGGAATGGTCACAGTTACTGCTGCAATACCAGCTGTCTCCTGGTGCTGCGCTGTAGAGTCCTTAGCAGCAGTGGGGCAAACAGTTTTGGACTCAGCTAAAGAAGGGTTAATGGGCTTTGCTGACACCTGTAGTTCATCCACAGAAATGACATTTTTTAAACGTGACTCTTGCTGCATTGCAGCATCAGCAGGCACAACATTGCTGCACACAGGATCAGCAGCCCGATTGTCACTAGGCACATTGTCAGCATCAGTGAAAGGCACAAAAACATCCACAACTTATCCACAACATGGGACTTGGCAGGCTTTACCTTATCAGGCACATCATCCGCAATGTTCTCCTCATTAAATACTAACTGATCCCCCCGCATAGAAGACTCCATTACCTGGATGGTCCTCAGCGTGCCTCCTGAGTCCTGGGAAGGCATGGGGCTGCTTACCTCTCCCTTAGGGGGCAGGGGGTCAGAACTGGGGGGTCTCCTCCTCCACCTCCATCTTTATTATCCTTCCAAACCTCCTGTCATTTCCAAACTTCTCCTTGAAGGGCCCATCTCTGCTTTCCATCATGGCCACAATGGTCTCCTGATGGTCCACACGGACTTTGGCCAATTGGATCTCCGGATCCATGGATCCACGCTTCTGGCTGTGTAAGCCCTCACGCTGCCTTCGCAGAAGCCTCAGCTCCGCTCGTAGCTTATCCCTCTCCCTATTTAGGACCTTTATCCCAGCCACCACTCGCTCCCGAATGGCTTCGGAACCTTCATCCTCACCAGGGACAGAGAGATCTGCTTGTACAGGTGCATGCATGTCACCTGACGGCCCAGGAGATGGCTGCAAGCTTCCAGCAGGAGAGGCCTGCTGGCCTCCATGGCTTCCCCAGAAAGGGGCCAGGAGAGCTGGGATAGATTTCACCACCACTCCCCTCTCACACAGATCACCTGCAGCAGCTCCAGAGACACCTTCCTCCTGACACACCTGTGCTCCAATGATGGGTGGGGCACTATTCCTCCCACTAACATCGGCAATGGGGCACTAATAAATCCCCTAATAACAAAGATACGACATTGTTTGCTCCCACTGATGCAAGGGTGTTTTCTATTCCCACTGACCATGGTTTGGTCCTCCTAAAGTCTGAAGCACAGTAAACTGGCCCTTTGTTTAGAAAGTTTTGAGACCCCTGCTCTAAAACACCACAGTATCAAGTGCACCAAAGCACCACATCTCCATACAGTTTTTGCCATTGCTATTAATAAAACTAAGGATTGTCCCCAACATTAACCTCATGTCTGAGAGGCCCAAAGGGAGAGTCAGAGGTTCTTCCCAGGCCACTATCAGGGTGTGAGCAGCTTCTGTATCCACAGGACAAAGTGCTGGTCAGGGTGTAGCATTAAGAGGCAAGGTACTTGTGCCTTTTTTCTGGGCAGTATGTGTGCTATACATTCAGAGCACACAGAAGTGTTGGTGGAGTGACTAACCAAGCGTTCCTCCTCCTCCTCCTCTGTCTTTCAGGCATGGAGTAGCTTGAAGTCATGTTCAGCTGTTCTTTCTCCTCATCTGGGTTCCAGATGTAATAAAAGAGGAAAGTGAGGGAGAAGTCAGGATGTCATTCGCGGGCAACATTTTGGGGGAGTGGAGGGGGAAGCTGCTCTATGCCACCGGATAGTAAATCTACATTTATGCAAGTCCACTTTTCAACAGGAGACCGACGATGACATCGCCGTGGCGACTAGGACCAGAAATGGAGTGGTTTTTACACAAAAGGCAAAAAAATGTCAAACATTACAGCCACAGGTATCAGCTACCAAGGGGGCAATAACTGTCAGATAGGCTGAAACTCCGCTTTAACACCAATATAACTTGTGCCAGGAAAGGCTGTTTGTAACAATTGTACAAACATGTTGCCTGTCCTGCGGCAGGGAAAGTTCAGTGCCTCGCCTGGCTTACAGGATGTTCTGAAGCAGGACAGAAGAGTCTGTAACCATTTCAGGTGATCATACCTTGCCAGTGTTTGGCTGGGTAAATTCAACTTGAACTCATCCCATCTCCCTGCTATTTGCCTGAGGTGTGATATGCCCATCTCGTGGAAATTTACCTTGCTCATGTTGCAGCACTTGTGTATGTATCAGCAAGCCACAAATAAATACCTGTGCAAGTATGGCATGAGGACAGGCTTGTGGGAGCTCATTTTTTTCCAACTTCAGTAACTCCTCATTCAGAAAGAATGCCCCATATTGTCTGTCACCATTTGTGGGAGCAACCAGATTGAAGGCAATAAGGGAATCACCATCACTATCCCTGTAGTGTTCCTTATGGAGCAGATACAGCATGGATAATAGACCAGGCTCTTGATGCACAGCAGTAAAAGGAAGAGGGGTGCTTTCTGGTGTCTCTGGGCTTAGTTTATCAAGACTAAGTTCATAGGAGGCCACAGCAGACACAGGAAGAGCATGAGGAGGATTATGGATGCTGTGGTGGCTTTGAGGAGGAAGAGAACATGGGGCAGACTTCCAGTGGTGGGTTTCATCCTTCACAAACCCCAGGACTTGCATATGGTTGGCGAGATAGCTGAGGACAAAAAAAAAAAATTCTGCACAATAACCACCCCCAAATCAGCAGTCTAATCCCTACTTTGTCCTCTGCAACCCCTGCTCTATATAATTTAGTGGAAATTTCGTGGACTGAGATGTCACAGAGTGGCTGATTCCTATCTGCGATGTATTTACAGTATCTCGCAAAAGAGTATACACCCCTCACATTATTGTAAATATTTGATTACATCTTTTCATGTGACAACACTGAATAAATGACACTTTGCTACAATGTAAAGTAGTGAGTGTACAGCTTGTATAACAGTGTAAATTTGCTGTCCCCTCAAAATAACTCAACACACAGCCATTAATGTCTAAACCGCTGGCAACAAGAGAATACACCCCTAAGTGAAAATGTCTAAATTGGACCCAATTAGCCATTTTCCCTCCCCGGTGTCATGTTACACGTTATGCCGCGTACACATCGGAATTTCCGTCAGAAAAAACTTAGATTGTTTTTCCGACGGAATTCCACTCAAGCTTGCCTTGCATACACACGGTCACACAAAAGTACTCTGAACTTTCGACCGTCAAGAACGCGGTGACGTACATCACTACGACAACCTGAGAAAATGAAGTTCAATGCTTCCGAGCATGCGTTAAATTGTTTCGAGTATGCATGCTTTTTGCGTGTCCGAATTGCATACAGACAAACGCATTTTCGGATAGGAACTTTTCCCGACCAAAAATAGAGAACATGCTCTCAATCTTTTGCTGGCTGGAATTCCACCAGCAAAAGACCGATCGAGCATACACACGGTCGCATTTTCCGTCAAAAAGCTCTCATCTGAGTTTTGCTGGCAGCATTTCCGATCGTGTGTACGCGGCATTAGTGTTACAAGGTCTCAGGTGTGAATGGGGAGCAGGTGTGTTAAATTTTGTGCTATTGCTTTCACTCTCTTATACTGGTCACTGGAAGTTCAACATGGCACCTCATGGCAAAGGACTCTCTGAGGATCAAAAAAAAGAATTGTTGCTCTACATAAAGATGGCCTAGGCTATAAGAAGATTGCCAAGACCCTGAAACTGAACTGCAGCCAGGTGGCCAAGACCATACAGTGGTTTAACAGGACAGGTTCCACTCAGAACAGGCCTCTCCATGGTTGACCAAAGAAGTTAAGTGCACAGGCTCAGCATCATATCAAGAGGTTGTCTTTGGGAAATAGACGTATGACTGCTGCCAGCATTGCTGCAGAGTTTGAAGGGGTGGGGGGTCAGCCTGTCAGTGCTCAGACCATACGCCGCACACTGCATCAAACAGCATGGCTGTTGTCCCAGAAGGAAGCCTCTTCTAAAGATGATGCACAAGAAAGCCCACAAACAGTTTGGAAGACAAGCAGACTAAGGACATGGATTACTGGAACCATGCCCTGTGGTCTGATGAGACCAAGATAAACTTATTTGGTTCGGATGGTGTCAAGCGTGTGTGGCGGCAACCAGGTGAGGAGTACAAAGACAAGTGTGTCTTGCCTACAGACAAGCATGGTGGTGGGAGTGTCATGGTCTGGGGCTGCCTGAGTGCTGCTGGCACTGGGGAACTACAGTTCATTGAGGGAACCATGAATGCCAACATGTACTTTGACATAATATAAGGTGGTTATTCCCACACTAACAGGTGTAAGTATAAGACAACACTGGAAAAGCTGCTTGCACCGAATAGGGTCCAAGTCACCCCTATCGCAACAGCAAAAGTAATATAAAGTATGGTGCTGCGCTAATCCAAAGGTGATTTAAGATCGTGCTAGAAGTAACAATATGGGTAAGTGTACAACTATTCCTGTGAGAGAATTAGGTGTGCTAATTGTGTTACGCTGGATATATAATGATGAAATGACCTGCTAATATACATAAATAAAGTGCAAAGTGCAACAAGGTGCATAAATCCTACAAACTTGCATACCAATACATCTTAATACAAACATACTGAAAATACTGGTGCATCCGACATAACCACAGTGCAAAGTGCAAAACATTCAGTGCAAAACAATGCAGTGCTGTGCATCAAAACACAACTCGGGAAGCACTATAATAACAAAGTGTCCAGTGCAAGCAAAAACAAAAACAGTGACAGATCCATAGGACTATCTGTATATGATATATGAAAAAGACAGGTACATAAATAAATAAAAGTGTCTGGTGCAGTAAATCCAGTGACATAGATTGAAAATCAGTCCATATTGTGCCAATCAGTGGATTTAAACATAGAACGATATTTCTCCACAGGGCATTCTTTAAGGTCAGTGGAAACCGTGAAGTGTATAGACCAGAAAGGAATAGTGGTTCCTCTTCGTGCAAAAATCTTACACTGATAAGTAATGGCCCCTTACCTCATAATACTGAGGTCACAGCATTAAGCAGCACTGCTGATACCGATTCCTTCTCATGTAAATCCTGGACCCAAGTCTTGTTTTCCATATATCTAAGTTCCTCAATGGGTACGGGAGCTGTAAATGAAAAGAAGGGAGTGCCACATAGTGTAGTATTTTGTAACCAAAATCCTGGTTTATTATAGCAAAAGGTACTCACATTAAACAGAGCAAAAATGACAGAACTCCAACGAGAGGCGGGCTCGTGCGCATCTAACAGTGGAAAGTGCCTGCCCTGTCCCTACGCGTGACGTCACACACCTCGTGACTTCATCATCCCCTGATGAAGTCACGAGGTGTGTGACGTCACCTGTAGGGATGTACTGTGACATACTGAAGCAGAGCATGATCCTTTATCTTCGGAGGCTGGGCCGCAGGGCAGTATTCCAACATGATAACGACTCCAAACACACCTCCAAGATGACCACTACCTTGCTAAAGAAGCTGAGGGTAAAGGTGATGGACTGGCCAAGCATGTCTACAGACCTAAACCCTATTTAGCATTTGTGGGGCATCCTCAAACGGAAAGTGGAGGAGCGCAAGGTCTCTAACATCCACCAGCTCCGTGATGTCGTCATTGAGGATTCAAAGAGGACTCTCGTGGCAACCTGTGAAGCTCTGGGGAACTCCATGCCCAAGAGGGTTAAGGCAGTGCTGGAAAATAATGGTGGCCACACAAAATATTGACACTTTGGGGTTATAGGGGGACATCAGTAAACTGTACCCTGCATGCATGCTTCTCTAGAGACACTCTGCATGTGGTTACTGAACAAATTGGGAAAAAAAATGGATTTTGGCTTAAACTGCTCTCGTATGGCAAATCCATTTAGCAGAAGTATTGGTTGTACTGTGTTTAGCAGTTTTAAATGCTTCTCATTTAAAAACAAAAAGGTCAATTCACAATGCTAAAATGCATACATAATGTGTCTAATTTGCCAAAATGATTATTAATTAAAACTAATATTTGCTGTAAATAATGATCTTATTAGAGAATGATGCATGTGTTACAGCTATGTTAAATAACCCGAATATCTTGCTTTTATTAATTGGACCAGAATTTTGTTGAATTTTAGCGCATAATAATTATGTTCCAACCCTTAACCCCTTTGTTTAAAGTGCTTACATATAACTTGCCAGACAACATTCCTTATAATGTAATTGAGCTGCAAAAAGGAAAAATTATTCCCCTTGCTACTGGTATTCATAGGTGGGCACAGCTGGGAACTCAGAGGCACAAATATCACCACTATAATCAGTTTTGGGGTTTAAACAGTGGCGGTGCGTCCATAAGGGCGCACGGGCGCTGCCCCCTCTCTCCAGTCACCCCTCTATCCCCAATAGATAGATTCATGCATTGCATGAATCTATCTATGACCGCCGCTGCCACCCCTTGTTCAGGCGCCCAGCCCCTGAATTACAGCGGCGGGTATTTTTTTTAAGCACCTGATTAGAGCCATAGGCTCTAATAGGCGTCAAAAAAGGTAAGCAGTGAGCACCATGCTTGGGTTAGAAAAGCGAATGAATATTTACTTTCCTAACACTGAACTGCCTTTCTGCCAATTAGGTGCTCAGGTCTGTTACCCGTCACCTAATTGGCAGAAACGACAGGTGCTGTGATTGGACGCCTACCAGGCAAGGAGGATGGGAGAACACATTGAGGAAACCGTCACCCACTGCCCCACCGAGACAGGGTAAGTGGCGGGCAAATGACGGGCGGGGGGCACAGTGGCAGCACTTGATGGGAACAGTGGGAGCATTTGATGGGAACAGTGGAAGCATTTGATGGCATAGTGGGAGCATTTGATGGGTACAGTGGGAGCATTTGATGGGTACAGTGGGAGCATTTGATGGGTACAATGGGAGCATTTGATGGCACAGTGGCAGTGTTTGATGGGCACAGTGGCTGTGTTTGATGGGCACAGTGGCGGCATTTGATGGGCATAGTGGTGGCATTTGATGGGCACAGTGGCAGCATTTGATGGCAGAGTGGCTTTGTTTGATGGCACAGTGGTGGCTATTGATGGGCACAGTGGCTGCGTTTGATGGTACAGTCAGGCTGCAATCGATGGGTTTTCTTTTTCAGTTTGTTTGTGCACCCCCAAAAAAATTTGAGCACCAGCCACCACTGGGAAAAACCTATGGTCAGAGGCTGACCACCCTTCCACAATGCTGGAGGAAGGCTGGGCAGCAGCAAATGGAGGGGGGATTCAACAGCTTGGGGAAAGGGCAGGCAACAGCAAAAATAAAACATGGAGTAATACAGCTAAAGGCTGCCAGCCCTTTCCCAAATAAGATCTGTCCAAAAAATAAAAAAAATAAAGAAAAAGCAGGCATGCCCTAAAAGAGAAGGAGAGGTGATGCCATAGTAAGTGGTGAGTAGTGATGAACTAAACTGTCCTTTTAAAGAAACTTGGATGGCAAACCGGAAATCAATGAGCCAAGTCTGTCAAATTAAATGTCAATTTTCTAGTTTAATAGGCAGGGAGGTGACAAAAAATAGCATGGGGGGTGCTAGACACCAGGGGAGAGGAAGTGTGTTACTTTCATGATTATTAGGAGAAAATAAAGGAAAAAAATAATATTAAAACTTACACAGTCACCTCATTTAAATATTTTCAATATATTACATTTTTATTCTCGGTTTTAGATATGTTTTATGAGGCATTTTGTGGCACACGTTCCTGCTGTCAAACCAGTGCCTCAGACTTTTCCTGGGTTACCAATCACACCCTTCAGGGATAGCAAAGGGGTATGCATTTGCCCTGCTGCCTGGGTACATAGGCTTTACTATTTTCTCACTGTGCGTTTGTAGTTCGTCGGTGAGAACAGGGGTTAAATTCTTTCTTGAAATGTAGAAAATTGTTCTTGGATACAAAGAAACATTTACAAACCATTCCAAGTCTTTGCACAGGTGTCCAAACATTTCAGAACATTTGTTGAACAAACAGTAAAATGCAACTGTGTAAAATATGGATTTTGCCAAAGAGGAACTGCTTGTACACCTTGTACCCTGTACCTTGGCACAAAATGAAACTCAAATTAGTATAAATATCTCTCCTATAATCCCAAACCCTCACTCAACTCTACTTTCAGGTACAAGATCTGTCAGGCTACTCGAATATTGGCCTTCAAACCTGAACCATAACCATAACTTCCATAACCATGAATAAAATCTTCGTTGTCTTGATCTTGAGTGCTATGGTAACTACAGGTAAGAAATACTTATGGCATAAAATTGTATTTTTTTTTTAATTTGCGTTGCTCCACTCTACTAAACATTTGTATTCTAATACAAATTGGAAGTAGTAAATTGGAAGCCACAGAGTGTGTAAATCCTAACAACGAACTGGTCTTATTTACTCCAATTGTGTCTGTTAACCCTTTCATGGCTAAGCCTATTTTTGACATTTGGTGTTTACAAGTTAAAATCCGTATTTTTTGCTAGAAAATTACTTAGAGCCCCCAAACATTATATATATATATATATTTTTTTAGCAGAGAATCTAGAGAATAAAATGGCGATTGTTGTAATATTTTAAGTCACACGGTATTTGTGCAGCGGTGTTTTAAACGCAACTTTTTGGGAAAAGGGCCACTTTCATGAATTTAAAAACAGTAAAGTTAGCCCAATTTTTTTTGTATAATGTGAAAGATGATGTTACGCAGAGTAAATAGATACCAAACATGTCTCTCTTTATAGTATGCAATAGGGGGCTCTATAAACCTATAAACATGAGTGTTAGTAATCTGCTGCCAGTAAAGACATAACAATCCACATCAAAAACAGTGAGCCATATTATAGTAATTGTGCTAAAAAAATTGTTCAAAAAACTTATTGCGTGATATTCAAAATAAAGAAGTCCTAAGTTGTGAGTGTATTTACTGCATTCGTGATAATTGATTGTCCCAATCCAATGAAGAGATTAGAGCAAAAAATTGAAAAACAACACCAAGGAAAACACATAAATCTTCATAGATGAAACAAAATCTTAGCGATGATAAAAGGCTCCGTCACCAAAGAGGAAGAATTCACCTTGGAATAATAGATATCTGCTTACCAGATACCAATGACTCCTTTAACTAAAAAGAGAGTCATTAGCGCTTGTACAGGATTGTGCCTGTTCACATGAAGGCTGGAAGGCTGGGTGGTGAATGGGACAGGAGGGAGCTATGCCTAAAGTACCACCCAGCCTTCCAGCCTTCATGTGAACAGGCACAATCCTGTACAAGCGCTAATGACTCTCTTTTTAGTTAAAGGAGTCATTGGTATCTGGTAAGCAGATATCTATTATTCCAAGGTGAATTCTTCCTCTTTGGTGACGGAGCCTTTTATCATCGCTAAGATTTTGTTTCATCTATGAAGATTTATGTGTTTTCCTTGGTGTTGCTTTTCAATTTTTTGCTCTAATCTCTTCATTGGATTGGGACAATCAATTATCACGAATGCAGTAAATACACTCACAACTTAGGACTTCTTTTTTTTGAATATCACGCAATAAGTTTTTTGAACAATTTTTTTAGCACAATTACTATAATATGGCTTACTGTTTTTGAAGTGGATTGTTATGTCTTTACTGGCAGCAGATTACTAACACTCATGTTTATAGGTTTATAGCGCCCCCTATTGCATACTATTTCTATATTTGATTATCTTATTCAAATAAAGGGGAGCAGCTTGTCACTTGTGTTTTTTGGGTTTTGTTTATTCAATTGATCATCCATGGGTGACACATTTTTTGGGTCAGTAATTTTACGGATCCTTTATTTTAATTTTTATTTTTCGGTTTTATTAGTTTCACTTATACTGACACCACTGGCGTGGAAGTATTGTTTATCTATGTCACGCTTTATAATTGCACGCACTTGTGGAATGGCGACAAACTATGGTACCTAAAAATCTCCATAGGCGACTCTTTAATTTTTTTTACGGTTACCAGGTTAGAGTTACAGAGGAGGTCTAGTACTAGAATTATTTCTCTCGCTCTGACGATCGCGGCGATACGTCACATGTGTGATTTGAACACTGTTTACATATGCGGGCACGACTTCCATATGCATTTTCTTTGCTGCGCGAGCTCGCAGGGACGGTGGCACTTTAAAAAAAAAATGTTTTCTTATTTATTTTTATATTCATAAATTGTGTTTAAAAAAATCATTTTTTGTATCACTTTAATTGCTGTCACAAGGAATGTAAACCTATAGTAATAGGTGGTGACAGGTACTCTTTATGGAGGGAAGACCCCCCATCCCTCCTTTGCACTTCACAGTATTCAGATCCCCATTTTCGGCGATTCTGAAAACTGTATATTTTTTTAAACCGGCGCCATTGGCAGCTAAGTAAATGGGAAGTGACGTCATGACGTCGCTTCAGCGTTTACAATTAGGAGGCTGGAACTAAGCCGCTTGCAGCTTCGTTCCAGACTGTCAGTAGCCGCCGGAGGAGACAGATTGGTGATCAGGCCTCCCGGTGGATCGAGAGGCCCAGTAAGAGCAGAGGGAGGCGGCGGGAGAGGGGGACGTCCCCTCCCGCTCCTCCGGTATAACAGCTGAGCTGCTTTTAGCTGCATCAGTTGCTATACTTGGAAAGCTGATCGCCGGCTCTAAAAAACAGCATTGGGATGATGCCTGCAGCTGCAGGCATCATCCCAGTATAACCCCCGAAAGCCGAGTACGCACATATGCGTACGCTCGGCGGGAAGGGGTTAAATATATAATTGAAAGGATTTTGCTAAAACTATTTATAAAATGCAACAGAATACCAGTTGATTCTGCCAGAGATACAGAGCTGATAATATTATGAAAGGTCAGTTACTGAAAAAGAAGTTTGTTGATAAGCAATAAAGCCCCAAACTTATAGAGAGGGTCCACCAAAAATGTCTTACTGGTCCATCCAGGGCTAACAATAAAGACACATGGCCCCAGATGGATGTTAAAAGAGAAGTATGGGTTCCACAAAAAATAAAAATCTATACCCACTTAGGTGGATGCAGCATTGGTCCAATCCTGCATCTGTCCATCTCCAGCTCTAAGACCAAGAATTGGGCAATCAAACAATACTTTAGCAAGCTTTCGAATGAACTGCACTCCTATGATCCATAGGACAAGAACAGCCAAAAAAGCTTTGTCTATACTTCTCAGATATATTGCTTAACACATAGAACAGAGGGAGTAGTCTATGCCCTCCAGTGCCCATGCCAGATCCAATATATTGGACGAACCAAACTACCAATGTGTATGAGAATTAGGGAACATGTCCAATACATTACAAAAGGTTACCCTAAACATAGAATCTCAAACCATGATGCAACTCATTACAATAAAGACTTCTCCTCCCTAATTTTTTGGGGAATTTAAAAAAAAAACCCTATTAAGAGGGGAAGTAATAAAATAATCACCCTTAGCCAGCGGGAATCTTTTTGGATATATGAGACCCTTCACTTGCTAGGCCACAATATTGAATTTGGCATTAACTGTTTTATCAGTAATTATTAGCTTAGGTTATCAATTTTATCATTTTTTTGTCAATATGTAATATTTAGTGTGTCACATATTATTATTTTCCTCATCTCTCTCATGTAATTTTATTATGTTTTTAAAGTAAACATTGTAGTTGATTATTAGTGAATTTTGGGGAATCATTTTTGAGCTGCACACTTAGTGACATCATGCTTGCATATTCCAATCAGAATGTAATACTCAAGAGGATCGTTTTAAATAAGATATTCGGTTCATTTATATACATTTTCACATTTACAATCATTCTGACCATATGAATGTTTTATTTTCCAGACATTCGTTTCGTTCCAAATTAGTTTTTTAATGAACTTTGACAAATTTTTTAGTTCGTTAATATCCGAATTAACGAAAACACGTTTAGCAAAATTTTCTGAATATTCATAATTTTGAATATTCAAAAATTCGTAAATTTGAAAAAAATAGTAAATTTGGAAATTCCAAAAAAATCTGAAATTCGGAAATTCCAAAAAAATCGGGAATTCTGAAAAAATTGGAAATTCCAAAATTCCCAAAAAATCGAAAATCTGAAATAACTAACTAATAACTAAACTATTACTAACTATTAAATTATAGGTATTGGAATTTCCTTTCAAGTTTGGCTGTTAGTGAATGTAAAGAATACAAATTTATCCTAAGTTATGAATTATTCGAAATAACGAATGCCATATCTAAACAAATGGAACGTAGAGAATTAATAATAATAAATTACAATAATAATAATAAAATGTTTTATTATTATTATTATTTATTATTCATTTGTTCCGTTCCATTTGTTTAGGTGCAGCATTCGTTATTTTGGATAATTCGTAACTTTGGATAAATTGGTATTCATTCACTAACAGCCAAATTTGAAAGAAAATTCCAATACCTATAATTTAATAATTAGTAATAGTTAAGTTATTATTAGTTAGTTATTATTTCAGATTTTGAATTTTCTGGTTTTCAAATTTCCGTTTTTTTTCAAATTTTCTGATTTTTTTTTTTTAATTTCCAATTTTTTTGAATTTCTTAAATTTCTGAGTTTTTTCCAATTTCTGGATTTTTTCGAATTTACAATTTTTTCAAATTTATGAATTGCGATCATAACAAATGACCCGAGAAATGAAAAAAACAAAAACAAATGAATTTTTTAGCAGTGCACATGTCTATTATTTTACCTTAATATTTTTAATTTCATATATATAACTATGCCACTGATCATGTCTCAGCTTTGCTCCATACCATACTCTTATTTATCTGATCTCACAAGCCTTTGGTTATTTTTTTTATATTAATATACTTTTATATATAAATAGTTTTACATTTTTTTCAAATTTTTATACCTATTCATATATATTTCTTACACATTTTATATCATTTTTATAATATTTTTTTGTTTTGTTTAATAAAGTATTGTTCACTATTAAAGTAGTATTAAAGTTTTGTTCTCTTTTACATTTAAAATAACAAACATGTTATATTTACCTGCTCTGTGCAGTGGTTTTGCACAGAGCAGCTCTGCTTCTCTTCTTTCCGTGTCCCCATAGGTGCTCCTGGCTCCTCCTCTTAGAACAGTGCCCCCAGAAAAAGCTGCTTGCCCTGGGGACACCTCCTGAGCCGCTGTTCTATGCGTCCATAAGACACTTAGAGCCATGGCTCCCCCCTTGCTCTACCAGGTACCCCTTACCAATTCACATAGGGGGGGCAGGGTCTGGCTGTCCCCTTTGTTAAAGGGGGCTTCCAGATTCCGATAAGCCCCCCACCTGCAGACCCGCACAACCACCGGGCAAGGGTTGTGGGGATGAGGCCCTTGTTCCCATCAACATGGGGACATCCTCCCCATGTTGAGGGCATGTGGCCTGGTATGGTTCAGGAGGGGGAGGGGGCGCTCTCTCGTCCCCCCCTCCTGAACCTGAAGGGTCTGGAATGAATTTTTGGGGGGAACTTCACGCCATATTTTTTTTAAATTTTGGCACGGAGTTCCCCTTAATATCCATACCAGACCTGAAGGGCCTGGTAATAGAATTTGGGGGGACCCCCACGGATTTTTTTTATTTCAATGACTTTCAATGACTTTTATGTGTATTTTCGGGACCGACAATTCATTAATAGCCTGCACTAGCGCTAGTACTTTTAAATGACTTTTTTTTCCTTTAAAAATGTCATTTTGCTCTCGGACTGTTATAAACACATGCGCTACTTTACAAGCAAACTATAGACACCCCCCAGGTACGAAATTTAAAGGAATATTTCATTTTTATTGTTTAATTTTAAGCATTATTAAAATCACTGTTCCCGAAAAAAAGGAGGTTTTTAAAACTTATTTTTGCATTGATCCATGTCCCCTGGGGCATGACCCGGGTCCCCAAACACTTTTTATGACAATAACTTACATATTAACCTTTAAAATTAGCACTTTAGATTTCTCTCATAGACATTTAAAGGGTGCTCCACGGCTTTTCGAATTTGCCGCGAACACCCCAAATTGTTCGCTGTTCGGCAAACGGCCTAACAGCCAATGTTCGAGTCAAACTCATGTTCGACTCGAACAGATAGCCCATCCCTACTTATAAGCTGGCATATTCTTCTTTGGGCAGGCTTGGCAAAGGGGGCTGTGCTCCTGAAACATGTTGCCATCCGCCCTTTCCTGAGACTCTGTGCTATACCAGGTCCATGCAGTGCCGTGGACACCGCCAGCTGTCATCTTCCAAAGCAGCCAGAGGGACAAAAGGAGGGAGGTAGTAGTTAGATGAGGAGAGGCAACAGTTAGCTGAACTGATAACTTTGTCTTGAATGGAAAAATCACAGATTTTTCACTGTAATTCCATCATGTTGTCTTTTTGTATCTTAGGGCATCTCAAAACCATATGCAAAATGTGTAGGAGTCTTGACTCAACTAAATGCAGCACAGAACAGGATACAGAATGTGATGGAACCAAGTGCATGATGCTGTCAGAATCCATCAAAAACAGTAAGTATGGTTTGTGTTCTTGTGTTGCATCTATTACCAGATTACCATAATTTATATCAGTGGCACATCTCTTACTGGGAAGGAGGTAAGCTTGTTAGCATTATGGAACCGCATGCTGATATATACTATGTTACCGAAAGTATTGGGACACATGCCTTTACACGCGCATGAACTTAAATGGCATCCCAGTCTTAGCTCATAGGGTTCAATATTGAGTTGGCCCACCCTTTGCAGCTATAACAGCTTCAACTCTTCTGGGAAGGATGTCCACAAGGTTTAGGAGTGTGTCTATGGGAATGTTTGACCATTCTTCCAGAAGTGCATTTGTGAGGTCAGGCCTCTAACCTCTCTAGGCCTCTAACCCTGGCCTCCCTTCCTCTCTAGCTTTCCTCATCCCCTCCCTGGCTCTCTACTCCTCAGGAGCGCATTCTTCCTTCCCTAACACCACTTTGCTGCCTATCTTCTTCCTGGTTTCTGATCCATCTCCTCTTCCTAGATTTGTATAGGCTACAAATTGTACCATTGTATGCATATTGGTGGGCCTAGAGGATACCCCGCTTTTGCAAGAACCTCCCCAGGACCACTTGGCCCCCAGGGCTTTAAAAAAAAAAAGGCCTATATTCTGCTATTATAATAGTTCTTGTTTTCATACTGCTGCAGCTTGTTTACTTTTGTAAGCTAATTTTTGTTACTACTGTCAATTATTAGAACTGATCCCCTGTATGGCTCTCTCTGCAGCAGCTGAAAGCTGACTTCTTCTCCTCTCCATCCCGCCGGCTTTTGGCTGCTGCAGTGTGAGCCTTGCAAGGAATGGGTTCCAGTAATCGCCCCCCTGTCGCACCAAGCACTCTCCTTGGACACCAAACATTTCCCCCTGCTGCCCAGGCCCCCCTGTGTACCCCTGCCACCAGGTGCCACCTCTCTCCCTCTCCTCCTTCCAACCGGCAGATGCAGGGACACCATAGGATCCTTCAGGATGGAGGGTCCGGTAAATATGTCTTATTTACCAGCCCCTTCCTTTCCTTAATGAACACAATGAGTGATCGATAGCTATCACTCACTGTGTTCATTCATAACTGATAGTAAACTGTCTTTATTTGGGATGAGGGGGCTGACATATTGGCTGTATGGGGCCCTGTGGTTTCTCACAGCAGCCCTGGGAGTGGCTAACACCTTTTCCCCTGATGAGTCACAAGCCTGTAGCTTGTCAATCATCACCTGGCCACACCTTGTCCTCTCCATTGCTTTTTATATTGACAGCACTGCCTGTGTTGTTGAAACCCTCCCATCGTGAGCATATCTGGGTATGGGGGGCATCTGATACACAAAATGTAGGAGGATTCAGATCAGTTAGGGAAGGTAAAGGAAGGTTTTTGGACTTTTGGAAGGATTCCTTAACACTTAACTAAGCTTCCTTACCCACACAAACTTAACTACACTTAGCCCTTAAACTTAACACTTATCAATTAACCTGATCCTGCTTAGCTCTTACCTCAAACCTATTGGGGTTGATTTACTAAAACTGGAGAGTGCAAAATCTGGTGAAGTTCTGCATAGAAATTAATCAGCTTCCAGTTTTTTTTTTGTCAAAGCTTAATTGAACAAACTAATGTTATTAAGCTACCATGCACAACTGTACCAGATTTTGCACTTTCCAGATTTCGTAAATCAATCCCATTGTGTTACTAAAGCTAACCCTTATACTCAAACGTTTAACCAGCCCCCTAATGTGTAACCTGCCATTTAGCCCCAAAAACATTAACCTTGACCTTCACCCTAACCACTAAGCTGGAAAACATTTCTCAATCTCGATTAAGTCCAACAAGGTGTATGCTACCTCATGGACTTATCTCTTTGATTTACAATTACATTTTTACTGAGTGCAAAGAGCATAGCTTTTGCTATATTTTCTCCGTCACTGGACCTTCTGGTCCCAGCTCTACAACTGCATAGTCACCTGCAGCCACTGTGGCTTCCCCTCCTCTAGCCCAGTCACAGAGAACATTGTATTATATTAGCTTATTCACAAAATAAAAAAGCCTTCTGTGAATGGACAGCAGAGTGGAGGGTTGGGAACAGCAGCGGCCGGTCCATAAGGGGCGCAGCCCCCTAATTCCATGTGGGGCGCCGGACTCAACATTTTTTTTTTGGAAGCACATGATTAGTGCCTGAGGCTCTGATTGGCTTCAAAAAGGTCAAACTCACCCAATATTCGCTATGGTCTTCCGGCTTCGCCTCCCGCCTAATCAGAACAGGAGGCGGACCTAAGACCGGATTAGCTGGAAGGAGAAGTCAGGGAAACCATGACTGTGTATCGGGTGAGTGCAGACCTGGTGGGGGGGTTGTTTGCCGCCCCTCCCAAAAAATTGAGCACAAGCTGCCACTGGGTGGGAGAGTTGCTGTTAAATAGAAGGCAGCATCTCTTCTGTTTTTTGTCAAAGCTTAATTGAACAAGCTGATGTTAGAAGTTAATTGGCTACCATGTACAGCTGCACTGGATTGTGCATTCTCCAGTTTTCATAAATCAATCCAATTGTGTTACTAAACCTAACCCTAACACTCAACTGTTATAATTTAACCATCCCCTAATGTTTAACCTAACAGTTAGGCCCATAAACTCTAACCTTAACCTTCACTCTAACCACTAAGCTGGAAAATGTTTCTGGATCAGTGGCTACAGCCGCTGATCAGTGTATTTTGGCAACGGCACAATGTGCATTCCTTCAGGGGAATCCCATCCTTTGTTCAGGTTAAAAAAATACTAACAGTGTATAGCCAACTTTAGATTGACCTAACCCATAACTATATCCCAAAATCAGATTTAGCACTTGCATACTTACCTTATCCAATGCCAGTTTTTGTCCTCCCAGTCATTTCTTGTAAGACAAATGTTCACTTTCATGTTTTGTGATATTTTTTTTTAGGCAATGTGATTTATGAATCTGTGAAAAAAACATGTGCAACGGATATATTGTGTGATAATTGCTTCTCCGTATCAACAAACCATGGCTTCAAACTCCGAGTCAGTGGTGAATGTAGGGAAGGAGACAACAGTAACGCCGAACTGGAGTATAAGGGTGAGTTTATTTATCCTTGTCTGTGAAAATAATTATAGTTTAGTTGTCTTCCTCCTATTTTTGATGCAAAAAAGAAGTGCAGTAATTCAGCAAGCAACTGTAAGTTTGAAAGTACTTGAAGCCCATTTTTGTAATTTTGGGTAGAGTAGGCAATTTTATTTACCATCTGTGTGCCATTAGGATTTCCCTTCACTTCCTGTCCAGAAGACACAAAAAGGAAAATCTCTTCTTAAACAGTTGTCACCAAAACAGGCACCTTTATTGGATGATTTCACATTCTTTCCCGTTCTGGTGGCAACATATTGGATTTCCCCCACTTTCCAGCAACAACAGTCACTAAGATAAATAAAGAAAGCTCATCTCCACAATCTGGACCATTCATCACTTTATGTAAAACTAAAATATTCATCATCTTCATCATCTTCAAGGACGAAGTCTACATCACTACAGGGAAAGTGCTTGTAGATGATGCATTGTTACGCATGAACTACTATGCTGAGCAGTTTATACAGATAAGTGCATGCAAAGGATTTTCTGTTTGAAGCTAGGTGAACCTAGATAGAGATTCTTCAGTTGCATTCATCACTAGCAAGCAAGAGTATTAGCATTAGCCAGGTAGCCTGACCTAAAACAAGATTGCATCTAAAACTGAAGTTTAAAAGGTGCGCCAAACTGTTTTCCTATACAGGACCCTATTCCATCAACATCCACCACTGGAGGTTATAAGCTGAGGACAAATAGGTGAAGAAATACCAATAGACAGAAAGACTTATCTGGGAACTTGCTATAGTGAGGCCAGCAATGTTGGCTTTTCTTGCCAGTTCATTACTGGCTGGGCTCAGTTCTCCAGCTCTCTGTAATGCTCAGCATTCGTTGACTGTAAGCATTGTAGGTAGTGGTTGCTTGGATGCACAGATGCCAAACTCCAAGAGGTGGCAAGGTGCAGGCGGTTTTACATGGTATCCATCCAATAGTAGCCTGAGAGCAGGACATGTGTGCAGGACCAGGCAGGTGTCATCACACAAGGTCTGCCTGGAAGTTGAACTCCCCATACTGCTGCACCAGAATAAGGATTAATGCACACTGGTTTAAAAAGTTAAAAAATCACCTAAACTGCATTTTTTTCAACCAGTTTAGGTGGGTTTAGCAGCATTTGGTGTTTGGGTGTTTATTTATTTCATTGGCTGGAACTGTAATTTAGTCTGGCCATTGAAATGAAGAAGTCCCTAGCAGTGTATGGAGTTTTTTTATGCCCAAAAGCTTGAAGAATCAGCAGAAGAATTGCATTCGGGAGAGGAGAATTTCACTGCCTCTAAATTCTGCTGCTCCTAAAGTCTGGTAAAAGCCTATGTGTGCATGGACACCCCGTCATAAAAAAAAGGCAAAAGCTCCTATATTTGAATTTAGGAGCAGCAGTGTGTCACAGGCTAAAGTGTTCGGGTTTGGCTTGAAGTAAAGGTGGCAATCCTGAGCCTGACCCACCTCTACCCACTCCACTATGCAGCATTAATTCCCTCTACTAAACTCTCCATGGAGCACTGAAAGCTCTGGTATGGCCTTCCCTGAACTGCAGCATAAAGGTGAGCCACCAGACCCACCTCTTCTTTCTTGTTTCATCTGCATCCTCAGTTTGCAGAGGTGCGGCCAAACATATTAAAAGTTCTGATGCCTAGTCTAAACCACATTGAAGTCAATAAGAGCTGAATCTGTCAAATCACTTTTCTCCAATTTAAGGCTAATAGCCAGTGGATTGGCAAAAGAAGTGCATGGGGCACTGCCCCAGGGGACTTTCACCATTGTAAAATACAATTTTGCAGAGCAGTGATTTTAATATTGCTGAAAGTGCAACATTAAAACTGCCCCTAAACCAGACCGGCAAGTGATGCATTTGTGAACAAAGTAATATAGCAAAATTAATCATTTTAGGAAGGAAAAGAAAAAAAGCCATTACAATATTGTTAATTCAAGCTTCCCTGCAAGCTTCCTTTGTTTTATAAATAATGTGTAGGGGTTAAGAGTAACGGTGGAAGCTTGGGAATGGGTGTCATCAGGGAGAATTTTCTGCTGGGCAAAGTTACATAGGGAAGTGGTCCCAATGCTTTGGTGCTCCCAAGGAGGAGAGGCAAGAGGGAAGATGGCTAAAAGATGTATAATTGTGCTCTGCACTTAAATAACTGTTAAAGAATGTTTAACCTTTCATATGGCGTTCTACACTAAAGATTCTGATAGTATGGTAAGATGTTGGCACCAAGTTGTAACAGTCCCACTCCTCCTTTTGATTACAACACTCATTCAACTGCTTTTGTAGCCACCATATGTCTCCTGGTTAGAGGGCCACACACAAATTTCTAGCCCTATGACACTTAACACTTAACACTTAATAAAGGAATGTCCACACATGAATGCATTTTAGGCACTTTACTGCACCTTCATATCTTCACATTATTTCCCATGCCATTTCACATTTGACATATTATCAGAATCTTCAGAGCAGAATGCAATGTGAAAGGTTAAACATTCTTTAGCAGTTATTTCAGTGCAGAGCACAAGTACACATCTTTTAGCCGTCTTCCCTACTGACTCTCCTCCATTCGGACCACTTATCTATGTACAGTCAGGTCCATAAATATTGGGACATCAACACAATTTCAATCTTTTTGGCTCTGTACACCACCACAATGGATTTGAAATGAAACAAACAAGATGTGCTTTAACTGCAGACTTTCAGCTTTAATTTGAGGGTATTTACATCCAAATCAGGTGAACGGTGTAGGAATTACAACAGTTTGTGCCTCCCACTTTTTAAGGGACTAAAAGTAATGACAGATTAACAATCATCCATCAAACTTTCACTTTTTAATATTTGGTTGCAAATCCTTTGCAGTCAATTACAGCCTGAAGTCTGGAACGCATAGACATCACCAGACGCTGAGTTTCATCCCTGGTGATGCTCTGCCAGGCCTCTACTGCAACTGTCTTCAGTTCCTGCTTGTTCTTGGGGCATTTTCCCTTCAGTTTTGTCTTCAGCAAGTGAAATGCAATCAGATTCAGGTCAGGTGATTGACTTGGCCATTGCATAACATTCCACTTCTTTCCCTTAAAAAAAGTCTTTGTTTGCTTTCACAGTATGCTTCGGGTCATTGTCCATCTGCACTGTGAAGCGCCGTCCAATGAGTTCTGAAGCATTTTGCTGAATATGAGCAGATAATATTGCCCGAAAATCAGAATTCAGAATTCATCCTGCTGCTTTTGTCAGCAGTCACATCATCAATAAATACAAGAGAACCAGTTCCATTAGCAGCCATACATGCCCACGCCATTACACTACTACCACCATGCTTCACTGATGAGGTGGTATGCTTTGGATCATGAGCAGTTCCTTTCCTTCTCCATACTCTTCTCTTCCCATCACTCTGGTACAAGTTGATCTTGGTCTCATCTGTCCATAGGATGCTGTTCCAGAACTGTGAAGGCTTTTTTAGATGTTGTTTGGCAAACTCTAATCTGGCCTTCCTGCTTTTGAGGCTCACCAATGGTTTACATCTTGTGGTGAACCCTCTGTATTCACTCTGGTGAAGTCTTCTCTTGATTGCTGACTTTGACACACATACACCTACCTCCTGGAGAGTGTCCTTGATCTGGCCAACTGTTGTGAAGGGTGTTTTCTTCACCAGGGAAAAAATTCTTCGGTCATCCACCACAGTTGTTTTCCGTGGTCTTCTGGGTCTTTTGGTGTTGCTGAACTCACTGATGCGTTCTTTCTTTTTAAGGATGTTCCAAACAGGTGATTTGGCCACACCTAATGTTTTTGCTATTTCTCTGAGGGGTTTGTTTTGTTTTTTCAGCCTAATGATGGCTTGCTTCACTGATAGTGACAGCTCTTTGGATCTCAACAGCCCAGAATCACAGCATTCTGATCATTACTGTTCACATCATTGATTATCATCACGTTGCATCACTGATCATCATCCCATTACTGATCACCAATGATCACATCATCAATGAACATCACATTGCTGGAACACAGTGTGCCCTTCTACACCTTGTGCCCCCTAGAGTCCATGAGGTTATATCTATACAGGCTCTTATGTGACAGCCCAATGACCTGTATTACATAGACAGGACTGTAATCACCACCTGCACTTTTGGCCCGGACACCTCCTGATCAGAGGACTTGTCTGCTGTTAGTGGGCTGAGGAGTCAGTTGCTGGGACAAGGACTTGGGAAGCTTCCTGAGTCTGAACTGTTTAGCACCCTTTCCCCCTTCTTCATGTCCAGCAGCTCAGGGACATCCTGCAAGGCTAGCCTGCCAACCATAGCTGGGATGGAAGTGCCAGTGTAGAGAGGAGGGAAGGCTGTGGAAAAAAAAGCTCAGTTCGGGCCGTGTGTTCAGCGGAGCTGCTGACGTCACTTCAGGTTTATCATTGGCCGGGGAAACCGGAAGTGATGTCGTAACTCGGAGGGAAAGCACCACCCATGTCCTAGGGTGGTGCCAAACAAGAACAATGCATCCGTAGTGATAATATGGGCAGAAGTATTTCGGCACAATGGATTGTGCCACAAGGCAGGTCAAAACCCTGCAAATGAAGCGTCTTGTCTGCAATCTCGTGACTGCATAGACGTCATGCTTCCCATAGTGCACTAAAGGACATTTTTTTTAAAGGGCCCTTTTTTAAAATGATTTATTTAATTATTTTTTTATTTTGTGACTGCCTGGGGGGGGGGAGGGTGTCGCCCATGCGCCCCCTATTGACGGGCCGCCACTGGTGCAGGGCAGGGAGGGTTCTGTATAAGCCACCAGAAAAGATGCTGCTCTGTCACTTGTGAACACAGAAGCTGGTAGAGGAAGAGATTATTGCAGAAAACTTCCTGTACTGGCTTCTGTGTTTGAAAGTGACAGCAGTTAAAGGTGAGCACAGGGCCAGCCCCGGAAGTTCTGCCTACGAAATATTATATATATATATATATATATATATATATACACACATACACACTATTTTACCAACCTATTTTACATGCACATCAATTTTAATGGCATCCCAGTCTTAAGCCCCATACACACTATCAGTTTTTCTGCTGACTTAGTCCTTCAGATTTACCAAAACCACGTAGTGCAAGGGCCTGCCTGATTGCATACACATTGAAACTCCTAAGGTTTGACCTCATATTATATGGTTTTGGTAAATCTGAAGGACTAACTCAGCAGAAAAACTGATAGTGTGTATGGGGCTTTAGTCTATAGAGTTCAATATTGAGTTGGCCCACCCTTTGCAGCTATACCTCTTCTTGAAAGGCTGTCTACAAGGTTTAGGAGAGTGTCTATGGGAATGTTTGACCATTCTTCCAGAAACACATTTGTGAGGTCAGGCACTAATGTGGATGAGAAGGCCTTGCTCACAGTCTCCGCTCTAATTCATCCCAAAAGTGTTCTATCGGGTTGAGGTCAGGACTGTTCAGAACAGGTCAACTTTTTCCATCCCAAACTCGATTGGAAAGTTCCCAGGTATGTACATAAATAGATAGATAGAAAATGTATTCATTTATTTTTATTTTCCAGAACAATGTAATGATAAAATGCCACTAAACAACTTCATGTGTCCAAGCTGCTATGAGACTACATCTGCTGAAGGCTGCAAAAGCAATGGAATGGTATTCTGCCGTGGGAACGAATTTGAGTGTTTGAAGTACAGGTCACTTGTTCAGCTGCCCGGTATGTATCTATCGCAATTATGATTCTATTGTGATTACCACATAAACAGTATTGCACAAAAGTGAGTACACCTCTCACTTTTTTGTAAATATTTTATTAAATCTTTTCATGTGATAACACTGAAGAAATTACACTTTGCTATAATGTAAAGTAGTGAGTGTACAGCTTGTATAACAGTGTAAATTTTCTGTCCAATCAAAATAACACAACACACAGCCATTTGGCAACAAAAGTGAGTACACCAAGTGAAAATGACCAAATTGGGCCTAACTAGCCATTTTCCCTCCCCAGTGTCATGTGACTCGTTAGTGTTACAAGGTCCCAGGTATGAATGGGGAGCAGGTGTGTTCAATTTGGTGTCATTGCTCTCACTCTCTCATACTGGTCACTGGAAGTTCAACATGGCACCTCAAGGCAAAGAACTCGGAGGATCTGAAAAAAAGAATGTTTTTTCTACATAAAGAAGGCCTAGGCTATAAGAAGATTTCCAAGACCCTGAAAATGAGCTGCAGCACGGTGGCCAAGACCATATAGCGGTTTACCAGGACAGGTTCCACTCAGAACAGGCCTCGCCATGGTCGACCAAAGAAGTTGAGTGCTCATGCTAAGCGTCATATCCCGAGGTTGTCTTTGGGAAATAGACGTATGAGTGCTGCCAGCATCGCTGCAGAGTTTTAAGGGGTGGGGGGGTTAGCCTGTCAGTGCTCAGACCATACGCCGCACACTGCATCAAATTGGTCTGCATGGCTGTTGTCCCAGAAGGAAGCCTCTTCTAAAGATGATGCACAAGAAATCCCACAAACAGTTTGCTGAAGACAAGCAGACTAAGGACATGGATTACTGAAACCTTGACCTGTGGTCTGATGAGACCAAGATAAACTTATTTGGTTCAGATGGTGTCAATCATGTGTGGCGGCAACCAGGTGAGGAGTACAGAGATAAGTGTGTCTTGCCTACAGTCAAGCATGGTGGTGGGAATGTCATGGTCTGGAGCTGGATGAGTACTGCCGGCACTGGGGAGCTACAGTTCATTGAGGGAACCATGAATGCCAACATGTACTGTGCTATTAATGTCTAAACCACTGGGAAAAAAAGTGAGTACACCCCAAGTGAAAATGGGCCCAATTAGCCATTTTCCCTCCCTGGAGTCATATGACTTGTTAGTGTTACAAGGTCTCTGGTGTGAATGGGGAGCATGTGTGTTAAGTTTGGTGTTATCGCTCTCAATCTCACATACTGGTCATTGAAAGTTCAACGTGGCACCTCATGCCAAAGAACTCTGAGGATCTGAAAAAAATAATTGTTGCTCTTCAGAAAGATGGCCTAGGTCTATAACAAGATTGCCAAGACCCTGAAACTGAGCTGCAGCACGTTGACCAAGACCATACAGCAGTTTACCAGGACAGGTTCCACTCAGAACAGGCCTTGCCACAGTCGACCAAAGAAGTTGAGTGCACATGCTCAGTGTCATTTCCAGAGGTTGTCTTTGGGAAATAGATGTATGAGTGCTGCCAGCATTGCTGCAGAGGTTGAAAGGGTGGGGGTCAGCCTGTCAGTGCTTAGACCATACGCCGCACACTGCATTAGATTGGTCTATATGGCTGTCATCCCAGAAGGAAGCCTCTTCTAAAGATTATGCAAACGAAAGCATGCAGTTTGCTGAAGACAAGCAGACTAAGGACATGGATTACTGGAACCATGACCTGTTGTCTGATGAGACCAAGATAAACGTATTTGATTCAGATGGTGTGTTGGCAACCAGGTGAGGAGTACAAAGACAAGTGTGTCTTACCTTCAGTCAAGCATGTCATGGTCTGGGGCTGCATGAGTGCTGCTGGCACTGGGGAGCTACAGTTCATTGAGGGAACCATGAATGCCAACATGTACTGTGACATAAAGCCGAGCATGATTCCCTCCCTTTGGAGACTGGGCCGCAGGGCAGTATTCCAACATGGTAATGACCCCAAACACACCTCCAAAATGACCACTACCTTGCTAAAGAGGCTGAGAGTAAAGGTGATGGACTGGCCAAGCATGTCTCCAGACCTAAACCGTATTGAACATCTGTGAGGCATCCTCAAATGGAAGGTGGAGGAGCGAAAGGTCTCTAACATCCACCAGCTCCATGATGTCATCATGGAGAAGTGGAAGAGGACTCCAGTGGAAACCTGTGAAGCTCTGGTGAACTCCATGCCCAAGAGGGTTAAGGCAGTGCTGGAAAATAATGGTGGCCACACAAAATATTGACACTTTGGACCCAATTTAGACATTTTCACTTAGGGGTGTACGCAGTTTTGTTGCCAGCGGTTTAGACCATTTAAAGACCAGCCTTGTTTTGGATTTTAAGTGTTTACATGTTTAAAACAGGTTTTTTGCTAGTAAATTACTTAGAACCCCCAAACATTATATATTGTTTTTTTTCTAACAACCTAGAAAATAAAATGGCGGTCATTGCATTACTTTTTTTTTCACCGTATTTGCACAGCGGTCTTATAAGCGCACTTTTTTTGCAAAAAATTCTCTTTTTTGAATAAAAAAATAAGACAACAGTAAAGTTAGCCCATCTTTTTTAATATTGTGAAATATAATGTTACGCCAAGTAAATTGATACCCAACATGTCACGCTTCAAAATTGCGCCCGCTCGTGGAATGGCGTCAAACTTTTACCCTTAAAAATCTCCATAGCCGATGTTTAAAAAATTCTACAGGTTGCATATTTTGCGTTACAGAGGAGGTTTAGGGCTAGAATTTTTGCTCTCGCTCTACCGGTCGTGGTGACACCTCACATGTGTGGTTTGACCACCGTTTTCATATGCGGGCGCTACTCACGTATGCGTTCGCTTCTGCACGCGAGCTCGTCGGGACAGGGCACTTTACAATTTTTGTTTTTTTTCTTTATTTTCTTTTTTTTTTCACTGTTTTTTTATTTTTTTTTAAAATTTGGATCACTTTTATTCCTATTACAAGGAATGTAAACATCCCTTGTAATAGAAAAAAGCATGACAGGTCCTCTTAAATATGAGATCTGGGGTCAAAAAGTCCTCAGATCTAATATTTAGACTTTAATGCAAAAAAAAAAAAAAAAAGTAGTTTAAAAAAAATGACACACAAAAATTGTGCCTTTAGGACAAGTGGGCGGAGCTGACGTAATGATGTCGCTTCAGCCGTCCTATGGTATGGAGACGGGTGGGGGCCATCTTAGCCTCACTCGTCTCCATACTGAGGAAGTGAAAGGACCCGATCGCCTCCGCCGCTACCGACGTCTCCGGTAAGAGGCGGAGGGCGTGGAAGAGCGGCGGGAGGGGGGGTGGCACCTCTCCCGCCGCTGATAACGGTGATCTCACGGTGAACCCGCTGCAGAGACCACCATTATCGTGTACAGAACCGCCAGCCCTAAAGATGGATACTTTGGTTGTGGCAGCAGCTGCTGCCGATACCGAGATATCCACCTTCAAGGTAATGACATATATATACAGTGGCCGGTCGGTAAGTGGTTTTAATGGCTGTGTGTGTTGAGTTATTTTGAGGGGACAGCAAATTTACACTGTTATACAAGCTGTACACTCACTACTTTACATTGTAGCAAAGTGTCATTTCTTCAGTGTTGTCACATGAAAAGATATAATAAAATATTTACAAAAATGTGAGGGGTGTACTCATTTGTGAGATACTTTATATTGAGCGATGTACTCCTTGCCATACATTTTGATTCACTTTGAGGTTCATTGACCATAAGAATGGTATAAGGCTCCAAAGATCCCCTTTACTTTAAGGTGCAACACAGAGTTCCTTTGCCTACTTAAATGAAATAAATATTAAATGAACCCTGTATATAGTTTAGACTGCATATGTACAATATTTTACATAGAAACTACATTTTTAATAAAAATGAAGCAATCAAGAACACGTTTTTGCTACTATTGAACATCAAATAAATGAGCCTTCCCTTTTCATCCTCTTTTATCTCTATCTAAATTTTAGAACTATACATACTGTATGTGATAGAAATAGGGAATGATCCCTCCTGTCTCTTCTCTCTCAAGTCACTTGAACCGCCCAATCATGTAAGAAATTCCCCATGTTTTAAAGGAACAAATCCCTCCAAAGTAATATTTTGATTAGAAGCAAAATCTAGTGGGTTGATTCACCCTATGTTGTTTCACCCAATGAAGAGTCCATCAGTCAGATCTCCTTACTATAATTTAAGGATCTGCCCCTGCCCACCTTGATGTAGTTTCAGCTTGGAACAACCAAATCCTAAAACAAAAATGAAAAATATTGCAGCTTACCAATCCTTAGATGTGGTGGTTGCATTATTTTCCCTTTTCCAGGGGTTTTCTCCTATTTTTACCTGGGGATCTTTCAAGTAACAAATTACCTGTCTTAGGGTGACAAGGTTCAGAGCAAATCAAGTTTAGTAACATTATTCACTGTACCCTATTTAGAAGTATTTGGTAAAAAGAAAATCTTATCTTGATTTGCAGATGGTAAGGAAGCACCAGTGTCAATGCAAGCCTGCATTACAGAAGGTGGTTGTAAAATAGGGGAGGAATTTGTTTTCGGAGCAAAGCAAGTAAATGGAACAGAGAGGACGTGTACCCCTGCAATACCGGTTATTCCTGCTTGAAAAATACAACCAAAGCAGCTGCTTGATCTTGATTTTTTGTTAGGACTTTGATGTGTAAAACGTCATAAGTTTGGTTGCTTTAGAAACAATGACAACAAACAGCATTGAGATGTATCAAACAGTAGATGTGCTAAATGCATGTTAATAAAATCTTTAACTCATCATCAGTGTTACTTTGTTTTTTCAAAGACAATTTGCATTTGTCATTATTACACACAGTATTGCCCCGTACACACGGTCGGACATTGATCGGACATTTCGACAACAAAATCCATGGATTTTTTCCAACGGATGTTGGCTCAATCTTGTCTTGCATACACACGGTCACACAAAGTTGTCGGAAAATCCGATCGTTCTAGACGCGGTGATGTAATACACGTACGTCGGGACTATAAACGGGGCAGTAGCCAATAGCTTTCGTCTCTTAATTTATTCTGAGCATGCATGGCACTTTGTGCGTCAGATTTGTATACACACGATCGGAATTTCCGACAACGGATTTTGTTGTCAGAAAATTTTATAGCAAGCTCTCAAACTTTGTGTGTTGGAAATTTCGATGGAAAATGTGTGATGGAGCCTACACATGGTCGGAATTTCCGACAACAAGGTCCTATCACACATTTTCTGTCGGAAAATCCAACCGTGTGTACAGGGCATAATTGGTATATGCAATACATTGCACAATGCCATTGCCTTGATGTGTCATGAAGAATTAATTCCTGCAGTAGCCTTTCTCAACCTTTTTGCCCTGAAGGAACCCTTGAAATCAGTTTAGGTCTCAAGGAATATTGGTGAAGGGACACACTGGACATGTTTGCTGCCATTGTGCTATATACTGGGTGTTCAAAGATAAAAAATGGAAGCGCTGCGGCGGAGTGGGCATACACACAAGCCACCCCCATACACACAGATAACGGGTTGCCAGATTGCATGGTGAAACATGGTGTTGTGCCAGTAAGAACTGCCAGGAAGAATCTAAAATAAGAGGATGAATAATCGGTGTATCACGGTATACTGATAGGAGTGGTGGAAAGTAATTGACATCCAGTAAGAAGGTGAAATGGAAACAAGCAGGAATAGACCACAACCAGATAGCCATAAAAAATATTCTGAAAGGGGGTCAGAGAAAGACCGACAATCCCAGTATGCCAGAACCAATTGATAGAAAGGAATGGCTGGCTAGCATGGTAGTGAGTGGAAGGACCACCCACAGAGGACGCCCATGTTTCCCGGCTGGCTGGCTAAGGTGGGAAGAGACTACTGCATGTCATGATGCTGGATTGCGCCGTAACATGTGGAGTAGGAGGCGTGGTGCCGATGCGCTGTGGGCACCCGCCCACCCCCCCAGGGGAGGGGGCACCCAGAGCGCATCGCAGCTCCCGGACATCAGACAGTGAGGCGGACCTGGGTGGCTGAGAGTCACATCTCAATCCCAGAATGTTGGTGTATATCATAAAGGAAGCTGCATCATCTCATGGACACAAAGTGAATGTGTCCTGACGTTATGACAAGACCAGGACATGGTGGTGTATGACCATCCAGGGCTTGACACTCACACATAGGTGGCAGGGGAACATTGCCAACCCTGTCCATAGACCTCCATCCCTAAATATGAAAAAGAAGAGGGGGAAGTTTTGGGACTTTGAATGAGGCATATATGCACAGTGTGCCTCCATCCCTGGTACAAAGATAAAAAACGGGAGAGTTGGGACTTTAAATGAGGTCATGGGCATCGTGGGAGTAAGTTGATGAAAAAATGCATATTTATTGAAAATAAAAAATGTATAAAACATAACAATTACACAACCACTTGAGGAGAGACATTGTAGTGAATATCAATCCATAATTGTTCACACACCCATAATATGTGTGTATGCAACATAGGCATCAAGGGTACATTAAATATATAACGACTTGGCACCACATGGTGGTCACAACTGATAATTAAATACATTCAATGAATTCATATATTTACATGACAGCAGCATAGGCGAGGGAAGTAAAAAATATATAAAAAAGACCACAATAAAATCATGACTGAAAAAGATATGAAACATGTTCTTGGTAGATGGTGTGATTTGAACATGGGTCTGCATCATCAAATTGCCCAACGCATTTCGTGTAAACCACTCATCAGGGGCTGATGCTGTAGAGTATCTATAAAGTGTAGTGAGATATAATTAATCTAATGGTAACTGATAAACAGGGAAAGGCAGAGGAGCCCACCCTGTGTACTTACATGGATTTAGAGCTGGAAGGTGTAAAGAGCAAAAAGCCAGGGCCGGAATGGTAGTCTTTTCCGGGAGCTGAGGTAACGAGGCAGCGCTGCGGCAGAGTGGGCATACACACAAGCCACCCCCACAGTGGGTGTTCAGTGCACCCCCGTGCCTTTGAGAATTGGGCTACCTCCAGGCCCATCTGCCCTCTATCTATCCATTAGAATATGACAAATATCAAAATATACAAATGTGCAGATAATCAACAGTATATAAACAATAATAACTGTGAATAAAGTTTGAAGACACATATGCTAAATTACATCACATGTGAATAAAGTGCAAATAAAAAGTTCATATAAAGCTGGATTCCATCAAAGAAAGTCTCATGGAAGAAGAGAGTGTTTGAAAATGACGATCATACACCTGAAGCCATGACACCCATGACCATAATAAAAATGGCCTACTAGAAAGCCAGCTACCCCTCTTACTCAGAGAGGTCACACAGTGTTTAGTTGGATCTCTGATCCACTGAGAAAGAAGTCCAGACATTCTTCTCCTAGATCCACTGAGAAAGAAGTCCAGACGTTCCTCTCCTACAGCCTTGGATGGTATACACCGGGAGGCTCACAGCAACTCAGGATGCAAGATGCAGTTCCAGCCTCAATATCAGAATGTTTAGGAAACAGAAGGACTCCACATAGTGTGATACTGTCTCAACATCTGGTTTATTAAGCAGTACACTAACATAAAAGTCCAAGCTATAATCATGTCACAATCAACAGATCAAACAGATAAAATCCTAGAAAGTTTCAATCAGCGATCGCGCAAGTGCAGCAGCATGTGTACATAGCTATCCCGATGATCGTTTCATCATAAATTACATCATCAGCGGGTATGTTCACATGCCTAGTGCTGCTCTTTAAATAGTCCCATTGAGAGACAAGGAAGCGTTGCCATAGGTCAGATAGAAATGACCTTTACACCCATTGGTAAAAAAAACATGTCCCACCATAGGTTAAACATATTATAGGGAACATATTTTTCATGGGCATTAAAAGTAGTGGCCTTGGGATCCCTGTTGTTTTTTAAATCATAATGCTTGGAAACATTATGTTTTTCTAAACCCTTTCAGATACTGGCTATATGTTCCACCAGTCTAATGTGTAGCATGGCCTACATATTCCAAACCACAGGGGCACCTAAGGAGATATACGACACATTAATCATACATTAAATGAAAGACTAAAGAGAAATGAAAAAAAGAGGGCGAACCAACCTTGTGCATTATCCTTGGATATATATTCTGACTCTGATTGTGGTGAAGCTATTTATCCCTTATGAGACCTCTATGCCTGGCCTGTATAAGATATAATCACTGGGGACAATCCTTATCAGATAGCAAGAAACTCACCAAATACCAATTCCATCCACAAAGGTGCTTTTATTCTGAACATCAGGTTACAGCAGAATACAGGATACAAACAGATGAATAGGTTGTGGTATGTATGCGGTCAAAAGATGATATTGTCTGTAGCTTGCTTTGCAGAATACATATGCCCTGCTACATGTGGCTTGTTAGCGGCATCCATGACACAGGAAGTACAATCACAGGAAGAAGGGTGGAGCATTACATATAAAGGAAGTGTGTCATAACATAAGGGAAAAAGAACATAAGAAAACTAGTGAATTACCACAAAAGGTCACTAGATGGCAGCATGTGAACTAAATATAAACGTCCATAGAAATTGGTTAAGGAACAATCTATATAAATTCTATGCCCCATTGGGGCAGCACACTGCCCATCTGGCATGGTAAATGTCATTATATGCAACAGAACGGTAGTTATGAAACTGCAAATAACAAACAGTGCAATTTGCTAGATGTCTTAAAGACCTGAAAGACATAAAAAGAACATACATATAATGCAATAACAATAACTCTTAATTTAAGGCTTCAAGTTATGTCAACTAAAGTTGAAGACACTTTCTTCTTGAAGTCACAGATAGGATCCAGCAGCATAAGCAAACAAGTTCATTCTCCATAGGGCAACAGCAGAATAAGTTCCGTGATAGGTCTGATAAAAAATTTTATAGTCCCTTGTCTTGAAATCTTCACCTCCACCTTAAGTACCTTACCGTCATCACTAGGAACGCTCTTTACAATAAGTCCCATAGGCCATTTGATTCTTTCAGCTTGCTGGTCCTTAAGCAGAAAGAGATCTCCAACTTGTATGTTAGGGTTCAACTGTTGCCATTTCCTGCGTCCCTGCAGAGTAGAAAGATACTCCATCTTCCAATGATTCCAGAAGCAGTTGGCGAGGTGTTGTACTCGCTTCCACTGGTTATAGCACAGATTTCCTGCTTTAAAGTTTCCAGGTGGAACAGAAACAGACCCAAGTTTCTGGGTAAGAAGAGTAGCTGGGGTAAGGATAGTTGGGGTCTCTGGATCTTTGGACACTGGAACAAGTGGTCCTAAATTGATTATGGCAGATGCCGGTGCCAGGAAGGTGGTTAGAATCTCGTAAGTCTTGTGGAATTAAAGTCCTCAAATATAGAGTCCAATATTTTAAATGTGATGCCTATCATTCTCTCCCATAAGCCACCCATGTGGGAAGAATGAGGAGGATTGAAAATCCATGTACAGCCTTTTTAGCTAAAAAGTCTTGGATTGGCCTAGAGTTGAGCTGTAACTCTCGACAGGCTCCAACGAAATTAGTTCCACAGTCAGATCTTGGTGTCTTGACTGGTCCTCTGATGGGTAGGAATCGTATGAGAGCATTGATGAAACTTGAGGCATCCATAGATTCTATTACTTCAATGTGTACTCATGCAAGTGAGCAGCACTGCCCATCCTTTGCTATTTCCTTGGCCACCTTGAGTTCTGCAGGCTGTTACCATCCATGGCCCAAAGACATCCAATCCAACATGAGTGAAAGGTGAGTCAGTACTTAACCTGTCAGCTGGCAAATCTGAAATTTGCTGTTGCTGGTGTTTCCCTGTCAGTTTATGGCACTGAACACAGCTGTGCAGTGTAGCTGTGATCTGTTTTTTTGCTCCTATAATCCAAAGGGCTGCAGCTCTTATGGCACCCTCTGTGAAGTGTCTACCTTGATGCTTAACCCCTTCATGGTAGTGCCGTATGAGCAAAGTGGTGATGTGATGGCGAGCAGGTATAATGAGAGGATTCTGTTCTTGCTCACTTAACTCAGCCTTGTTTAAACGTCCACCAACCCTTAACATACCATCATTGTCAATGAACGGATTCAGGTTGGCAATCGGACTGTTTTTTGCAATGTCCCTCTTGTCACAGATACATTTAATTTCTGAGCTAAAGACACTCTGTTGTACACTGCGTGGAAGCAATCTGCAATATGAACTAACCTTGCGGTGGTGCGTAAAAACCTTCTCTACTTGGACAAACGTTCAAAGAGCCGACAGCCCAAGACGAGTCTTTGTTCAGTTCTGGTGACGAGGGTTTTAACTTCAGGACGAATCTCTGGATCCTTGTCAAGTTCTAGAAGACTAAAGACATCAGCTTTGGTTTCTTCTGGATGATCCAGCAGGAATTCAGGATCTGTTAACCAAGAAGAATTTGCAAAAACACTTGCAGACACTGGCCTGGTGGCATGATCTGCAGAGTTAATTTCAGATGGAACATAATGCCATTGTTCAGGTTAAGATGATTTCCTGATTCTCACTACACGGTTGCTGACATAGACGTAGAAACGTTTAGTCTGTTTGTATATGTAGCCCAGAACAACTTTGCTGTCTGTGTAGAATCTGACGTCATCTATCTGAATGTCTAGCTCATGCAGTATGAAATCTGCTATTTCTACAGCTAGCACAGTCCCACAAAGTTCAAGCCTGGGAACCGTGTGTTCAGGCTTAGGTGCTAGCTTAGCTTTCCCAAACAGAAACCCTATGTGGGCTTGATTAGAAGAATCTCTTACCTTAAGGTAAGCAACAGCTGCTCTGGCCTCAGTAGATGCATCTGAGAAGATGTGAAGCTCTTTCCTCTGACTTTTGGCAAGTGTTGTATATGTTGTAATATGTTCACCGATTTATGTGGGACATTATATTACTATATGTATGTACACATACAGTCAATATTAACCAGGCCAGAATTCAGTTGACAATGGTTGATTTGTCCAAGCCAACTCAATTTTAATATAAAGCTGAAGACCCTTTGATGTGTTAATCTTATGCAAGTCAACCTAGGGGTGTGAGGTATGGGCTGTTAACCTAATTGAACATTTCAAAGGGTACATTGTTTAAAGGACCAAAGAAGAAGTATTTATTGATGGTAATTAGACTTGAGGGGGTAATCAAGGAGTGTTTTAGGTTGGCATAGCGGAGGCTCCCTCCTGGGGGGCTAATATATCAGGGGGACTTGTTGATATTAATATGCAAGAATACAGATTAGGAATGTAGGTATTCCAAGGGCTCAAAAGGGTGTTAAGGTGGTATCTGTTAATCTAATCTAATTACACATATCTAAGGGGACTTGTTGATGTTGATATGCGGGAGTGCAAATTGGGGCGGTTTATGACTACAGCTGTTCACGGCTGGGGGTTGTTGTCTGTCTGAAAGATTAAAGCAAATCAAAGTCCTAAATTGAAACGGCCAATCAAATTGCTCAGCCATTCAGTGTCTAGTGAATATAACATGGTGTCAGTCTATAGTGAAGATAGGCTTGTCTGTGTATGAAGACACAGACCTAGGAAATGGGACTCTGAATTATATACTCTGTTGTATTTTTTGTCATCTGTGGACTTTGGACTTTGTTCTGTGTTGGAAGTCAATAAAGTGCATCTCTCTGGAAGAATTGGGTTGCTACGGAAGAGTACTTACTAATTAATTATCATACCCACGATACCACTATACTACTACCACAATATTATTATCAAATCACTACATCGGTGCCGTGCAAGTGACCAGAAGAGCATTTTCGGACTTAGTAACAGAAGTCGGTGGTGACAACAATCCTGTGAGGTGGACAGAAGTCTAATGAAGAACCAAGAGCTGTGCTGTGACTCTAATGTCTGGTTGTGACATAAGAGAGTCTGATCTACAAATTTAAACAAGTTGGGAACCCCTAGAATTATCCTCTGGAGACTGGAAACAACAACAAAAAAAAAGACTGTGTCGTGTACCAGAAGACCTGAACTGGAAGCTGAAGGAGTAACTAATGCGGTGAGTAAAATATTTCCTTTTTTTTTTTTTTTTTTTTAATTATTAGTAATATAGTCAAAATGCTTACTCAGTGTGAAGCTAGTGTCAGTTCTGATGAAGTTAACAGATAGGTATTAAAATGTATTAAGCTCCATGGCGGTCCTTATGAAATTCCAGAAAAATTTAAGCAGACGTGGACTATGATGAAGGAATTTTTAGAGAAAAAGGTTTTTGATAGCAAAATTTCAGAAAGTAAAAGAAAAGGTTGTATTATACAGGGCTTATTATCTTGCTGTTTAACAATGGAAAGTTCTTTAGGTTGAGGAAATTGCGCAGTTACAGAATGCAGTTGATAATAGCAACAATGTTTGTGAGAGGTTACAAAACCAATCAGACACCGAGACAGTAAATTTAAAATTGCATGCAGTTACCATTGGGGGAGCTTTGCTTGAGAAATCTAAACGTTGTGATGAATTATCAGAGGAAAATGAGAGATTAAAATTAAGAATTATGGAATTAGAGAAGAGATCTCAAGAATGCAGATATGCATCAAATCTGCATTCTTCAGACACAAACTTTCTATCAAATGAAACAGAACCTCATATTAAATCTGATAATTCGTTACTAGCTGCCCCCACTGTGACTACCACAGTTTACAACAATAATAATAATACAGGTGAAGTTCAGCTTGTAATGAAGCCTTTGAAACCAAAAGAATTAGACGCAATTCTTAAAGAAATAGGAATGCTTCCATACCATGATTTAAACAGATTTTTAAAATGGTTTTGTGATGTGTAGCAGGTCAGAGATATGTTCAATCTCAACCCATCTGACTTAGAAAGAGTTTTGCAGCAGTCTGTAGGAAGTGGTCTTTGGATGAGAATTAAACAGATCTCTATTGAGCCTCTGAGGACAAGGGACATATTACTGGAATTATTAGGTGTTTTGTATGGTGTACATTCTGATGTTACTATTCATGGGAGGATCCAACAGATGCAAAATGAATCTCCATATGAATTGTCACACAGGATAGCAACTATTATGGAATTATTGGTCGGTAATAATCTTGCATTTGAGCGTGGGGGCTTGATACATATGAGTATGTTTCTAGATGCATTGCATGAAGATATCAAACAAAATATTTTATTAGTTAACCCAAATCCTCATGATTTAAAAGACATATTATTGAGAGCAGACCATTTATGGAGAAAGTCAAATGAGCAGGCTGTCAAAATTGATTTAGCCACATTGTTTAGGACAAATACTGAACATAAAGATCAGAAGATAATATCCTATGATAACACTCAGAGAGGGGACACACCGGGTCAAACATAGGTGATATTAATATGAAAAACAGAGCTGACCAAAATAATAATAAGAAAAGGTCCAAAACCTGGATACTGTTTTCTCAGTTAAAACAGAAATATGACCACCTGAAGATTGAGTATGACAAGATGAGAGGGGAACGTGATAAATTATTAGAGCAGTTGAAGGGGGTACAAGATGTACATTCTCCAGATCTGTTTTTGAATGCAAATGACACTTCTCTAGCAGTGGGGGTGAATTAGCTCCAAACTGTAAACGTGTAAATAATGTTTTGTTTTAACTTCAAACAACGTTTAAGGACCTTGCTAATTAATTTTGTTGGAGAGTTTTTTTTGTCTTTCAGATATTGACATTTAAATGACGGTGAATAGCAGAAGCACGGTCTGAAATTGCTGGCTAGTGGGGAGAATTATGGGGGAAATGCTGAATAGACAACAAGGAATTATAAAGCATTCATGGACTCTCTCAAAATGTATCAAGCAATGGAGCTTTTTTTTTTTCTTCAACACTCTAATTTTTAATTTTTCTCCCTTTTCCTGATATATTTTGCTTTTCATTTTTTATTTTGTTTGTTTTATTTCTTGAACTTTATCTTAAAACCAAAGAGAAGCATTTAAACCTAAAATAATTTTCATAACATCTGTACATATTACATAATGCGTATTGATCAATATATTTGACATCTAAGGTGAGATGCTGCACAATGGTTTGGCATAGCATCAATTATAGTATGTTGGGTGGTTTTCCTAAATATATAAGAGGGGTGAGTGAAATTCATCACTCTAGTCATGATTTGAAACTTTGTTGATTCAGTTGTTTATAATATACTAAAGGCTATGACATATATGGATGAAAAAGACCTTTCTACCTTTCATGGTGAAGATACTGGCAAGAATTTCCACTGCCGCTTTGTCTGGATAGAAGATCTGATAAACACTGATGTCAAGCTGATTCTATCTGAACCATCGTGTGGGGGTATATGTATATGTTGGTATACCATTCAGGTGTAATTGTGGACTGAATGATCCAAGTAAGTGCTTTATTGAAGGCAATGAGGGGTCGGCCTACAGCAAATTACAAAAGCAAATTGTGGCTGGCAATCAACAAAGATGGACTCATGAATGTCAAGTGCAAGGAAATAGTTTGCAGCACAGTTTTTACTGCCATATCAAAACCTTTTGACCTTGAAAGTGAGTGCTGGTACATTGATGATTCTTCTTACTATAAAGATGTAAGTAGAGTGTTTGTGTAAAAGCATCTTTAAAAATGAAAAGCTTGAGCCTGGAGATGAGAGAATCCTGGACTTATGTGGATTGGAGCCCCCAGAGCATACCAAGTTTACTTTCAGTGAGATGGTGAGAGATGTGATGAAGTCAGACCGAAGAATGGACTGTGACATCAGCTCGTCTTTGTGCAATATTCAAGATCTTGACGTGATATAATAAGGCCTAACAGCTATATGGGCCACTGACGTTTACCAAATCCTTTTCCAGTCATAGTCTAAAAGTTTTATAATCTAATAACTGTTTCATGGGGATATTTTAAACGCTGGCGAAGAGAGATGTAACCAGTTTCAACTTCATATTTTATATGAGCCATTGTAAAGCATCCAGTACCTTAAATCAAAATGATATTTTTGTTGTTTGATTTATGGGTCAGTTCTAGTAGTTAGAACCGACCCAAGTGGGGGTATATGTTGTATATGTTGTAATATGTTCACCGATTTATGTGGGACATTATATTATTATATGTATGTACACATACAAGAAGAGAAGGGGGAAGGGTGACGGCCGCAGTTGCTGCTCCTGTCAGCCAATGTCTCCACCCCCCAACAGGGAAAAGAGGGGGACTATTACGGTACTCAGTGTAATTATACAGTAAGGGTAAGGAGTAAAAAGGGAAATGAAAGATTTTATAAAAGTTCACTTTTAATAGAAAGAACATTCATAAAATTACAATACCGCATACAATTGCGATTGTAAACAACAACATTACATATAACCATAAAAAGGGGGGGATACCACAAAGTCTGAACCAGTGGATTCCACACAATTTTGATGGCAGATATGTGTACAGCTTAATTTCTTGACCGGTTTCGCGGTTAGCACCGCTTCTTCAGGAGAACCATATCTACAATATGACATAGAGTAGTTGTAACGTATACAAACATATCAGCAAGTACATATAAAATTATTGCAGCAGAGTTGTTAGTAATATATCAGAACATTCCATACAAGACATAAACATTAAGGAAAGCTCACCCATTCAGGGATTCTCTGTGGGCATGCAAGACCCCATGTAATTGCCCCTGCGGCGGACACAGGGGATGACAGACAGCCTCTGATGAATAAATATTGGATTAGTAGATTGTACAAATCACCATACTGTGATATCCAAAAGAAAGGAGGGGTGTAGGTGCCAGTGACACGTCTTTCAGATAGTCCAAAGTAGTGGTGCAGTGGAGGGAATTTGTGTGGTGTTCCGTAGGGACGTAAAGTACTGGAGAACCAGGAGACAGGAAAAAGAGGAGGAAAGAGAAAAAGGAGAGGGGGGGAAAGGGGGGGGGAAGGGGTGAACCAGGAATGGGGGAAGAAGGATAAAAGAAGAGAGGGAGCAAAAGAAGGGGGGAAGAAAAGCGGGGGGAAGGGGAGGGGGAAGAGGGGTAGGGAAGGAAGAGGGAAGGGGAGGGAAGGGGGGGGAAAGGGGGGGGAAAGAGGGGGGGGAGAAGGAGGGGCAAGAGTGAGGAAAAGGGGGAGGGAAAGAAAGGAAAGGAGAGGAAAGAGAAAGGGAGAAAAGGGGGGAAAAAGGAAAGGGGGAGGGGAAGAGGGAGGGGGAGGGGGAGAGGGAGGAGGGAGGGGGGGAAAAGGAGGGGGAGGGGAAAGGGGGTGCCAGGATAGAAAAAAGAACCCAGTACATCCCATCCATGCAAAAGAAAAATAAAAAAGATGGAAACACTGCACACTGACAGTAGTAAGGCTGGCACTCACCACCTAAAGATTAAAAGAATATATGACGCATGAGCTGGAGCAGAAAAAACATCATACTTAGCTATGGTATTCACTACTTCCCCCCTCATGTAATTAAGTACCCTTTGTTTACATGCAATTGATCTCCATAGTCTGTATCTGTAATATTATGTTATCTGTAGAATAATCCCTTCTTTACCAATGTGTATGGTAATCTTCACACATTAATTTTCGTTTCAGCCGTTGTGACTCTCTTGTTAGGCACTGACGGCCCCAGCTCTAGGGGGCTTGTAATGCTAACGTTTCTCATGGCCCTTTATGACCTTTCTGACCCACGGTCCTTCTAATGAGAAGCTTTCATACATCCCAGCTCATGCGTCATATAATCTTTTAATCTTTAGGTGGTGAGTGCCAGCCTTACTACTGTCAGTGTGCAGCCTTTCCATCTTTTTTATTTTTATTTTGCATGGATGGGATGTACTGGGTTCTTTTTTCTATCCTGGCCCCCCCTTTCCCCTCCCCCTCCTTTTTTTCCCCCCTCCCTCCTCCCTCTCCCTCTTCCCCTCCCCCTTTCCTTTTTTCCCTACCCCCCCCTTTTCTCCCTTTCTCTTTCCTCTCCTTTCTTTCCCTCCCCCCTTTTCCTCCCTCTTGCCCCTCCTCCCTCCCCCCCCCCTTTTTCCCCCCATTCCCTCCTCTTCCCTCTTCCTTCACTACCCCTCTTCCCCCTCCCCTCCCTTTCCTCCTTACAGTGTTCAGCTAAACCTACAAGTTATTTTTTTGCGAGCTCTGCACAGTGTTCATCTAAAGCTACAAGTTAGTGTAGTGAGTCCTGCTCACAGTGTTCAGCTAAAACTACAAGTTAGTGTAGTGAGACCTCTGCACAGTGTTCATCTAAAACTACAAGTTAGTGCAGTGCGTCCTGCTCACAGTGTTTAGCTAAAACTACAAGTTAGTGTGGTGCGTCCTCCTCACAGTGTTCAGCTAAACCTACAAGTTATTTTTTTGCGAGCTCTGCACAGTGTTCATCTAAAGCTACAAGTTAGTGTAGTGCGTCCTGCTCACAGTGTTCAGCTAAAACTACAAGTTAGTGTAGTGAGACCTCTGCACAGTGTTCATCTAAAACTACAAGTTAGTGTAGTGCGTCCTGCTCACAGTGTTCAGCTAAACCTACAAGTTATTTTTTTGCGAGCTCTGCACAGTGTTCAGCTAAAGATACCTGTAGAAGGATGGTGGTGTTTTTCTGATCCTATCACTACCACAGGCAGATAAATAAGCTGCAAGTTATTTTTTTGCGAGCTCTGCACAGTGTTCAGCTAAAGCTACCTGTAGAAGGTTGGTGGTGTTCTCATACTACAGGCAGGCAGTTGATTTTGCTAGCGGCAGTATCAGTATATATATATATATATATATATATATATATATATATCCAAGCTTAGTGCAGCTGCAGGCCATTAGTATGTCTGGAAGGCCAAGAGGGAGAGGCAGACAGTCACAAGCCAATAAAAGAGGGCAAGCAGGCTCTGTGTCTAGTGCTGGTCGTGGAGACGGTGCATCCTCATCAGCACGTGGCCGTGGGACATGCCTGGCCTTTTTTTTCGGCAGCCAGCCGTGTTGAGCCGCAACATGCGGAAGACTTGGTCGAGTGGATGACCAAGCCGTCCTCATCCTCCTCATCCTCTCTCACCCATGCTCAGGGTACTTTGTCTGGCAAAGCAGCGGCCTCTTCCCTCGGCTCAATGTCATCAGTGACTCCTTCCCTAGCCCCACCATGTCCTCCTGAGGAGTCCCTCAAACTGGTCGACCACAGTGTTGGGTACATGCTCCAGGAGGATGCCTAGCGTTTGGAAGGCTCTGATGATGATACTGAGCTCGATGAAGGCAGTAACATGAGCAGGGACAGAGGGGGTGTCCAAGAAGGACAGCAATCTGGCAGTCATGCTCCCCCTGCTGCAGCATACTGCCAGGTTTGCTCCAGTGATGAGGAGGGAGGGGATGATGAGATCACTGACTCAACGTGGTTGCCTGATAGGAGTAAGGAGGAGGAGGCGGCACATCACCAACGAGGCAGGATGCCCTCCAGGGGCCAGCCTACACCCCAAAGCTCCACATGTGCAGGGTGCTGCAGTCTCTGCGCATTATTCAAAAAGTTCTTTGGTGTGGGCCTTTTTTGAGACGAGTGCATCAGATCGCACCGCTGCTATTTGCAACATATGTCTCAAGCGTATCTCGCGTGGCCAAAACATCTCCCACTTGGGGAACAACATGCTTGACCAGACATATGTTGACCTGCCATGCAGTTCGTTGGCAAGCGTATCTAAAAGACCCACACCAAAGAACAAAAAGGACCTCTCCTTGCTCCTCATCAGCTGAGATCTCCAAACCCACTATACCTTCAGTTCTCTCTGAGACCTGCACTGAGAGGAATGAAGGTGTAGAATTAGGTGTGTCACAGCCAAGTACTTGTGGGCAATCTGCTTTCGGTACACCGACATCAGATTGTACCAGGCAAATTTCCCTGCCCCAGCTGCTGCACCGCCGAAAGAAGTTTGCTCCCAGCCATCCACATGCCCAGCGGTTGAATGCTAGCTTGGCAAAATTGCTAGCACTTCAACTTCAGCCTTTTCAGTTGGTAGACTCTGCCCCCTTCCGTAAATTTGTGGAATGTGCGGTTCCTCAGTGGCAGGTACACAAACGCCACTTTTTCTCACGGAAGGTGATTCTGGCCCTCTACCGGCATGTGGAAGGCAAAGTCCATGCCTCGCTGGACAGGGCGGTCAGCGGTAAGGTGCATATTACCGCTGACTCATGGTCCAGCAGGCATGGACAGGGACGTTACCTAAGATTCACGGCGCATTGGGTAACTCTGCTGGCAGCTGGGAAGGATGCAGGACAAGATGCAGTAGTGTTGGAGGTTATTCCGCCACCACGCCTCCAAAATGCCACTACTAATGATTGTGACACACCTCTCTCCTCCACCCCCTCCTCTTCTTCTTCCTCCATGGCCTCTTCCTGTGCTTTGTCCTCAGAACCAGCGGTGCTCCATAGCCGTTCAAGAGGCTATGCAATTACGCAGGCCAAAAGATGCCATGCGGTGCTTGAGCTGGTGTGCTTGGGGGACAGGAGCCACACTGGGGCAGAGGTTCTGTCAGCTCTGCAGGGGCAGGTTCAGAGGTGGTTGACGCCACGCCAACTTAAAGCGGGGGTCCACCTAAACCGCCAAAAAAAAATATTAAACGCCAGCAGCTACAAATACTGCAGCTGCTGACTTTTAATAAATGGCCACTTACCTGTCCCAGGGTCCAGCGATGTCGGTAGGCAACGCCAAGAACCTGCTTGGTTCTCGGCAGCTGCCGCCGCCATCCTAGCTGAAGGAATCAGGAAGTGAAGCATTGCGGCTTCACTTTCCGGTTCCCTACTGCGCATGCGCGAGTCGCACTGCGCATCGTAACTGGTCCCCGCTATCTCCTGGGAGCTGTGTGTTTCCCAGGAGACAGTGCGGAGGGACAGGAAGAGGCATAGACTCCCATTGGAGTCTTTGCCGGAAGTGGGTGCAAATACCTGTCTTAGACAGGTATCTGCACCCCCCTCCCCCCTGAAAGGTGCCAAATGTGACACCAGAGGGGGGAGGGTTCCGAAAAGCGGAAGTTCCATTTTTGTGTGGAACTCTGCTTTAAGGCAAGAATGGTGGTTTGCGACTATGGCACCAACCTCCTCTCTGCCCTCCGACAGGGACAAATGACCCATGTGCCCTGTTTGGCTCACGTCCTTAACTTGGTGGTGCAGCGGTCCTTGGGCAGGTACCCAGGCTTACAGGATGTCCTGAGGCAGGCCAGGAAAGTCTATGTGCATTTCCGCCGGTCATATAATGCCAGTGCTCAGCTGGCGGACCTCCAAAAGGAGTTTAACCTGCCCAAGAACCGCCTAATCTGTGACATGCCCCCCAGGTGGAACTCAACGTTGGCCATGCTGCAGCGGCTGCACACGCAGCAGAGGGCCATCAATGAGTACCTGTGCAACTATGGCACCAGGACAGGGTCAGGGGAGCTTGGTTTTTTCCCCACGCCAGTGGGCCATGATCAGGGATGCATGCACTGTCCTGTCACCATTTGAGGAGGCCACGAGGATGGTGAGCAGTGACAGTGCATGCATCAGTGACACTGTCCCCCTTGTCCACCCGTTGGAGCACACGCTGCGTGGAATAATGGACAGGGCACTTGAGGCAGAACAGAGGCAGGAAGAAGAGGACTTCCTTAGCTCTCAAGGCCCCCTTTATCCAGACAGTGTTCCTGCGTGCCCGCCGATCACACAGGAAGAGGATGAGGAGGAGGAGGAAGATTGTGTCAGTATGGAGGTGGAGCCTGGCACTCAGCATCAGCAGCAGTCTTTAAGGGTTCAGTCCCAAGAAACACATGGACTTGTACGTGGCTGGGAGGAGGTGGCTGCGGACCATATCGTCCTTAGTAACCCAGAGGTCTCCAGACCGAATGCCTCAGCAAACCTACGCTGCATGGCCTCCCTGATCCTGCAAAGCCTGCGTAAGGATCCTCGTATTCGTGGTATCAAGGAGAAGGACCAATACTGGCTGGCAACCCTCCTTGATCCACGTTACAAGGGTAAGGTTGCGGACCTTATCTTGCCATCGCAGAGAGAGCAGAGGATGAAACATCTTTGGGAGGCCTTGCAGAAAGGTCTGTGCAACGTGTTCCCAGAGACTGGGAACTCCTGTTTCTGGACAACGTGTTGCTGAGGCTTTGGTCAGTCAAAGAAGGAGCCCTGGAGAAGGTGGCCGTCTGACCGATGTGTTCAGACAATTTTTTGGTCCGCATCCCCAAGGTATGATCGGTTCCAGCAACCATCGCCAGCGTCTGTTTTACATGGTGCAGGAATACCTAGGGGCAAGATCTGACTTGGACACCTTTCCCATCGAAAATCCTCTGGGTTACTAGGTCTTGAGGATGGATCACTGGCCAGAGCTTGCACAGTATGCAATTGAGCTACTGGCCTGTCCTGCATCCAGCGTTCTTTCGGAACGCACATTCAGTGCTGCTGGAGGCGTGGTAACCGATCACAGGGTGCGTCTGTCCACCGACTTGGTCGATCGACTGACCTTCATAAAAATGAATCAGTCTTGGATCACCACCAGCTACCAAGCACCTGATGCTGATGTAACCGAATAATTTTTTTTGAAATCTCAGATCCCTTCAAAGACTGCCTATGCTGATGCTGAGTGACTATCCCTGAGTAATTATCCTCTTCCTCCTCAATGATCACGCTGATAGCTTGTAAGAACATTTTTGGTTCTGGGCGCCACCACCAGTGCCTAAGGCGCAATTTTTCAACCCATGTTTAACAGGAGCGTGTAATTACAATTTTTGATGCAATACTTTGCAGTAGGGCTCGTTTCTGCGTTCCTACTAGAGTATCTGTGAGGGGTTGCAGTGTTGTGGCACCAGCACCAGTGCCTAAGGCCTAATTTTTCAGCCCCTGTTCAACAGGGGCATGTTATTACAATTCTTGATCTAATATTTCACAGCAGGGCCCATTTCTGCACCCACCAAGAGCGAGTGAGGACTTACAGTGTTGTGGCACCAGCACCACCACCACCAAAGGCCCAATTTTTCTGCCCTTGTTCAACAGGGGCATGTAATTACAATTCTTGATCTAATATTTCACAGCAGGGCCCTGTGAGGGCTTACAGTGTTGTGGCCACAACAACACCTAAGGCCCAAATTTCTGCTGAGTATATAGGGCAGGTCCCTACTTTCAAACATCTAACTTACAAACGACTCTTACTTGCAAACGGAAAGAGACAACAGGAAGTGAGATGAAATCTACAGTACCCCTAGGAAGGGAAATTCTCTCCTGTAAGAGTTAAAGTGGAGTTCCACCCAAAAGTGGAAGTTCCACTCATTAGATTCCTCCCCCCCTCCGGTGACACAGTTGGCACCTTTCAGGGGGGAGGGGGGTACAGATACCTGTATATTACAGGTATCTGTGGATAAGTGTTCACCATCCTTCACCAAGCGCTCCACAGCTTCTTACCAGAGTACCAGTGGCTCAATGTGTTTCATTGGCAGAGAACATCATGAGGGGATAGGAGCATGGCACTCCTTCTTTGGCTCATTGTATCAGCTTTATTGATCTCTTAATAATCATTATATGCTGGTAAGAATCTGTGGAGTGCTTGGTGAAGGGCATGGAAGGTGAACACCTATCCACTGGCTGCCAATTTTTTGGAGGAAGTTTTAGCCATTATTTCACTTAGCACTTTTATTGTTTGGATACTTATACCCTGCATATTATGGTACTTGTATAGACATAGAGGTTCCCCAGTTGTGGGACGTTTTAGGCACTTCCAACACATAACAGATAAATTGATAAAAACAGATATTAGTAAAAGACAGAAAACATGAAATATACATGATATGAACAACTTAAAATACACCAACTGAAACAGCAAGATGATGATACAATCTGGTATTCGCCACCCGACCTTAATCAAGGGTATAAGAGGTAACCTTGTAGTCGTTCATTGCATTATCAGAGAACATTCCATGTTTGGTGCTGCTGCACACCTTTATGGAGGACACATAATTTTCGCTGTGCTGTCTAAAACCAGCCCATACTCTTATTAATACTCAATGGGAGGTCTGCCATTCCTTAACCACTTCCAGACCGCCGCACGCCGATATACGTCCTCACTTTGAGGACGGATATCATTGTTATGGCAGCAGCTAGCTGCCATAACCCTGGTATCGCTGTGTTCGCCCGGCGGCCCGGTACAAGGTAAAACTGGTTTCTACGGCGGATTCGCTGCAAGATCACGTTTATCGGCGAAGGGAGAGGGGCCCTCTGCCTCTTACCGGAGCCGTCGGCAGTGGTGGAGGCAATCGGATCCTTCCCGTGGCTGTGCATGGAGACGAGTGAGGGGAAGATGGCCCCCACCCATCTCCATGACATTACAGGGCGGAAGCGAAGTCAAAACGTCACTTCTGTCCATAGCTCTTAAAGGGCCATTTTTTTTTCATTTTTTTAAATGACAATTTTTTTTTTTTTTTATTGCATTTTAGTGTAAACATGAGATTTGAGGTCCTTTTGACCCCAGATCTCATATTTAAGAGGTCCTGTCATGCTTTTTTTCTATTACAAGGGATGTTTACATTCCTTGTAATAGTAATAAAAGTGACACAATTTTTATTTTTTTTTTAAAACAGTGTAAAAAAAAAAAGTAAAATAAATAAGAAAAAAAAATTTAAACGCGCCCTGTCCCGCCGAGCTCGCATGCAGAAGCGAACTCATACGTGAGTAGCGCCCGCATATGAAAACGGTGTTCAAACTACACATGTGAGGTATCACCGCGATCGGGAGAGCGAGAGCACTAATTCTAGCTCTAGAGCTCCTCTGTAATGCAAAACATGCAACCTGTAGAATTTTTTAAATGTCGCCTATGGAGATTTTTAAGGGTAAAAGTTTGTCGCCATTCCACGAGCGGGCACAATTTTGAAGCGTGACATGTTGAGTATCAATTTACTCAGCGAAACATTATCTTTCACAATATAAAAAAATTGGGCTAACTTTACTGTTGTCTTATTTTTTAATTCAAAAAAGTGTATTTTAAAAAAAGATGCGTAAATAATAATTGTGCCCGCGCTAATATAATGTCACATATGAAACTCTCACATATAAAAAAGAGATGCCGTGTGAAAATATTTAAATATAATAAATATATATGAAACCGTACATATAAAATAAAGTGCAAATATTTATCTATAATAATCAATCATCAAGTGCATATAAAAAGTGCAATCGTAGTAATAATTATGGAAAGTGCAACGTGCTAAAATATAAATGCCAAACACTCTCCTGTGACATTTAGGTGTTCAACCTAATCAGCAAATGCAAATCACAAAAAACCAGTGTGAATAAATAGTGTCCATAGAATAAGTGTTCAACATGCTTCTTTTGATAGGTGTCTGAATCACAACAAGCAAGATGTGCTCTCCCGTGACACCCCACATGTGCTTGCGCTCACCTTGAATCGTGTGACACAGTAATTAAACGGTGTCAAAATACGCATTGGGGCCACTCCTGGGCTCACTCAGGAAACAATGAAGCAAAACACTCCTCACAGGTAAAGCCAAGTTCCACATTCATAGAAGAAACAAAAAGGACTCCATAGTGTAATATAGCAAGGACATTTATTGGATGAAAAAAAGTCCTCCAGGAGGGTACTCACATTAGATGGGTGCTACAGTGCACCAAACTATACAGTTGAAAAAACGAAAGTAGCTATTTGTATGGCGTGCGGTGTGGTATGTAAAATCCTCCTCCACTGCTGACAGCTCCGTCAGCAGTGGAGGAGCTGTGGAGGAGGATTTTACATACCACACCGCACGCCATACAAATAGCTACTTTCGTTTTTTCAACTGTATAGTTTGGTGCACTGTAGCACCCATCTAATGTGAGTACCCTCCTGGAGGACTTTTTTTCATCCAATAAATGTCCTTGCTATATTACACTATGGAGTCCTTTTTGTTTCTTTTCGATTGGCTCTTCTATCCAGTACAACATACGTTGACTCCAAAGTTGGGCGGAAAGGCCAAAATTTCTCAGACTCCGTTTTTAAATCAAACATGGAATGTTCTTTTATACACCAATTAACGATTACAAGGTTACCTCTTATACCCCTGAGGAAGAAGTCACATAGTCTCTGAAACGGGTCGGTGGTGGATACCAGATAATCTTGCTGTTTCAGTTGGTGTATCTTCAGTTGTTCATATAATGTATATTTGTTTCCTGTCTTTTACTGATGATTAATAATAAATATCTGTTTTTATTAATTTATGTGTTATGTGTTATGATGATTGACATCTTTGGAGGCAGAATACTGAGGTTGGAAGGTGATGGAAAGCTTCCAAAATTGCCACAAATCCCTAACTGTTTATCCAATATAAATGCTATTCATTACAAAATGAGTTAATTGATTTATATATGATACATGTGTGTACAGTCTCACACACTGTTAACCTGCAATAATTCCATAGAATAATATCTGTTTCAAGCCCCTCTTTTATCTCAAAATAGTGGCAGAAAATAGACTGGCCACTGTGCTTAGTGTCATAATGAAATCAGTTACAGGTTCAGGCAAAAATTATTATATTATTGTCTGTGAAATTCTAATCATAGTTCTCTGTTCATACACTTGTCTTGAGAGATAAAAACAATCCTAGAAGATGACTGGGTAAGCTAAGGAAGAAAAATGGAGTAGTTAACCAAAACCAGACCTTCATGAAGACATTGTGGCAACGCTAGGGAAGATTCCCCTTCATACAGTAGCATAGAAGTTGGTAATGAATGGTAGGTCCCAAAGCTCCTAATACCTGAGCAAAAGACAGAACATGTCACAGGACATGTTTCACTGTTTAAATATAATCCAGCGCCACTTTCCCCACTGGGAGGCTATCCTTGGTTTACCCCGGGGAAAGACTTGGCCTTATTTTTATGTCTTGGGGAGGAGCTCAAGAAATCTGTTGCTTCCACTTTATGACAGGTACTAACTTGAAATCCCTAGCAGAATGGGGAACATCGTCCTGGGGTGGTTGGAAGCATATCCAGCTAAAAACAATTTTTTAAACATCACGGGATGGTTTGAGACCCAGTGATTCCCGAACTGGGTTTGAGGTTATGTGCCTGGATAGAGATGGCTCAACCCACGTACTCTCCAAATTGTATAAACTTTCACTAGAGAAGCTAACCACTATGTCCCCCTATTACATTAAGGAATGGGGGAAGGAATTGGGTAGAGGGCTATCTGATGGTAGCATTGAGAACATTACAACATTAGCTCACATTTCTTTAGTCAACTCAAAAGCCCAATAATGTTGTTATAAATTCTTGTCAAGGTGGTATAGGGTACCTGATAAGCTGTCTTGCATATTTCCGACAGTGTCTGATCTTTGCTGGAGGGGTTGCAGATAGAAAGGCACCTTCTTAGATTTGTGGTGGGAATGTCCTGTTATCCGACCTTTTTGGGTTGAAGTCCGTAACCTAATTATTAAGGTGACAAACTACCAGATTGCAGATGACTCTCTCCCTATGGTATTTTGGTGGGGTCCTTTAAACGCTCCTTGATGGCTCACCTCCTCAATGCTGGCAAATATTTTATCCCGATCCACTGGAAATCACCGGTGGGCCCTGCAATCAAAGAATGGATATTGAGGGTACAAGATATTATGGTAGGGGAGGAGTGGAGGCATCGTTGCACCAACACCTACTCAAAATTCTACAAATGTTTGGCCTTATAGATAGAATTTTTTTCCTCTGACTTGTATAAACAATTAATGTTGTAACTATGGAGAGTTGTTAAGTTATGATTTGCTTTTAATGCTTCATACTGAGGCTTGCTGACCAGGAATTGTTATGAATACGTTTTCTTTTTCCTTGAAGCTGGATGGGCTTTCATGCCCCCTGCTCTTCACTAGGTGGCCACACTTGTGGTTTTCTGTTATATTCCCCCTCTCTTTTTGTCTCTCCTCCCTTCCCTCTCCCACATTCCCCCTTGTGCCTCTCCATATTCATGGCTGGGTTCACGGCATTTTCCTCTGCTATTAGTTTGATGGTGTTTTTTGCCCATCCTATCTTGTTTGTAAAACCCTGATGATGTCTCTTTACAGAATATGTTTGTAACACTCTTGGGAATGTTTGTGTTTGTATTATTTTCGCATTTTCTAAAAAATTAAAATAAAGATTAAAAACAAAAAATCCAGAAAGATTTCTGCAACAATTTGTGAAACAGAAACAACTACATTCTACAGTTAAAATGGCATACCAAAAAGAAAATAGAGTTTTGTTGCCTCTGGAAGGTAGTAACAACACCTTCCTGGGAAGTGCAGAATGTGGTAAGATTAGCCTACCTTTAGACCAAGCATAACTAAATGGTGGACCACGGTCTAGTTCTAGACTGAGTCACTGTCCCATTTAGACCCGTGGTCATGCCATTTTTGAGCTGCTTCCTTCCCCCTGGCCTCCACCTCTGTCACACTGGATGGAAGGTGGGAGCGGGAACTGCAAGAGTTAACTTTCCATGATTAACTAGCATGTGAAGGATTGCTAGGACACCAGGCAGTCCTAGCAGGCAGTCCTAGCAACCAATCATCAGTTTGTAAATATGAAAAGTTAACCCCTGCAGCTCCCGCTACTTCCCTCCATTCAGTGCTGCTGTACCTCCTGCTCTCTGCTCTGTGTAAGCTAGGAACCATGGGCAAGAAAACATGGCTGTGAAGATGCATGGGGGGGAAGTGATGTGTGTGTGGGGGTGGTGATTTAAAGGGGGGCAGTTGTGAATAGGGCAGAGTACATTATTGTAGGATGGGGGAGATGGTGATAAGAAAGGGAAGTAGTGCTGTGTGTGTGGGGGGGATGTAAAGGAGAGCAGTGCTGCGGGGGGTGATGTAAAGGGTGGAAGTGCGGTGGGGGGTGATGCGAAGTAGGACAGTGCTGTGTGGGGCAACATAACGAGGTTGCAGTGCTGTAGGGAGGGTTGATGTAAAAAAGGGGCAGTGCTGTGGGGGGGGGGTGAAACCTTAATCCCTTTGAGAACTTGTGGTCAATCCTCGAAAGGTGGGTGCACAAAAAGCCCCCACAAATTCTAGCAAACTCCAAGCATTGATTATGCAAAAATGGGCTGCCATCAGTCAGGATGTGGCCCAGAAGTTGATTGACAGCATGCCAGGGCAAATTGCAGAGGTCTTGAAAAAGAAGGGTCAACACTGCAAATATTGACTCTATGCATAAACTTAATGTAATTGTCAATAAAAGCCTTTGACACTTATGAAATGCTTGTAATTATACTTCAGTATACCATAGTAACATCCGACATAAAGATCTAAAAACTCTGAAGTAGCAGACTTTGTGAAAATGTAATATTTGTCTCATTCTCAAAACGTTTGGCAACTGCTGTATATTTTGTGCGGTACTTCTGAAATAGGCTGACAGGGGATCATATTATTATTATTATTATACGAGATTTATATAGCACCAACAGTTTACGCAGCGCTTTACAATGTATAAGGGGGACAACACAATTACAGTGTAGTTCAATACAAAAGGTACAGGAGGGCCCTGCTCGTAGAGCTTACATTCTAAAGGGAGGGGGTGGTGGTACAAAAGGTAATAGCTGCAAAGAATGATTTGATGGGGGTGGCTCAGGGACAGTTATGTGGGTGTGGGATAAGCTTCCCTGAATAAATGAGTTTTCAGGGATCTCCTAAAGGTGGACAGGGTAGGGGCTGATTGGATGTACTGGGGTAGGGAATTCCAGAGGATGGGAAAGGCTCTGGAGAAGTCCTGAAGGCGAGCATGGGAGGAGGTAACATTTGGGCAATTTGGGCAATATCTGCAGATGAGGTTGGTGATGTAGATGGGGGCGATGTTGTGAATGGCCTTGTATGTTATGGTTAGCATTTTGAATTTTACACGGTGGGTTAGGGGAAACCAGTGAAGGGATTAGCAGAGAGGAGCAGCAGTCACGGATCGATTAGTGAGGTGTATTAGTCTAGCAGCAGCATTCATAATAGACTGAAGGGGGGATAACCTGCTTAAGGGTAGGCCATTAAGGAGAGAATTGCAGTAGTCGAGGCGGGAAATAATCAAGGAGTGAATAAGTTGCTTTGTGGTGTCATTAGTCAGGAAGGGTCGAATTCTGGAGATGTTGCGGAGGTTAAGGCGGCAGGATTTAGCCAGTGATTGGATATGGGGGCTGAAGGAGAGGTCAGAATCAAGGATTACACCCAGGACCCTGGCATGTGTGGAGGGACCAATGGTTGTGCTGTTGATATTAATGGTGAAGTCATAGGAGGGGGACCGTGAAGGAGGAAATATAACAAGCTCAGTTTTAGAAAGATTAAGTTTGAGGAAGTGGTGCGACATCCATACTGATATGTCATTCACCAAGTTTGAGATCCATGAGGAGATAGTGGGGGTGAGTTGAGGAGTGGAGAGATATATCTGTGTGTCATCGGCATAGAGGTGGTATTGGAATCCATGGGAGGTTATCAACTGGCCCAGGGAAGAGGTATAGAGTGAGAAAAGGAGAGGCCCAAGGACAGAGCCTTGGGGTACCCCAACAGAAAGAGGAAGGGGAGCGGAGGAGATGGAGTTGTAAGTGACACTGAAAGTGCGCTGAGATAGGTAGGAGGAGAACCAGGATAATGCTGAATCACGGAGGCCAAGGGAGTGTAATTTGCTGAGGAGCAGCAGGTGGTCAACTGTGTCAAAGGCAGCAGAGAGGTCTAAAAGTATGAGTATGGAGTAATGGCCATTGGTTTTGGCAGTTATTAGGTCATTGGTGAGTTTTAGTAGGGCAGTTTCAGTAGAATGTTGTAGGCGGAAGCCAGACTGTAGGGGGTCGAGAAGGTTGTTGTCCGTGAGGTAGCGGCTCATTTGGTCATGAACAAGGCGTTCGATGAGCTTGGAGGCAAACGGGAGAAGGGAGATAGGTCTTAACTTATTCAAACAGGTGGGGTCTAGTGAGGGTTTTTTTTTTTTTGGTAAGGCCAGTGAATAAGTGTTCATCATCCGTGCTCTTCACCAAGAAGCACTACACAGTCTCTTACCAGAGTACCAGTGGCTCAATGTGTTTCATTGGCAGAGAACATCATGAGGGGATAGGAGCATGGCACTCCTTCTTTGGATTATTGTGTAGCGGGCACCTACTTTTATGTAGGTGACCTTTTTGTTAGCTTACAATTTCAGGAAAATTTAGGCAGGCTTGTACCATATAGCAGGCCTGTTTGTTTATTTGGGATCTGAGTGACAGGTAGTTTGTGTGCGAGTTCTGGCCAATCATTAATTTGGTTGGCAGGAAGCGGGACTCTCATATAAAAAGCCGGGTCACATGGTGAGTCAGGAGTTCGAGTTTTGAGAGAAGCCCAGCCTGGTTCCCGGAGGGGAGAGGTCCCCCCTCCGGGGAGCCAACGGAGCCCCCCCTGCTAGGAGGGTGGGGAACCGGCACCCGTAGAGGAGTAGATGACACTGTACAGCATGTAGTCGCTGGTGTCGTTGGCGGCTCCTGTGGGGAAGGGAGCGTGCCAGAAAGGAGGAAAGGGATCAAAGAATCATTGCGGAAGAAGTAGCAACTAAGTGGAAGGAAACTGGGCGTTCGATCGTTTATGAGTGGCACATGGTCTATTGATCATGTGAGTGAAAGCCCAAGGGAAGGGTACTGCCAAAGGCTGAGGTATGTTGGTACGCAAGTCAGTGAGACAGGTGGTGATGGCCTGTGACTTTGGGTTCAACAGTGCCCCGGGATTCCAATCAGTCAAGCGGGAGGAGTTATTCAGAGTCACTTTTCTTTAGCTCAACTTGGAAGTACCATGCAGATGGGAAGTAGTGGTAAAGAGGTGGCGGTAAAGCTACTAGTACACATATAGAGATACAGACTGTTCTTGAAAAGTTCTGCAGATGAAGAAATTATTCAGAGTGACTCTTTATCAATTATTCTCTATCAAATCTACTTCCATCTTCCCTGATGAAGAAATCACATAAAGTGATTTCTTATTATCCACAATAATTCTAGGTCTTTGCATGAGAGGCAAAGAAAAGATTACAAAGCAACAAAAAGAGCATCTCAGAAAACCCTTTTCCTATCCCAGTTCATGTTACTTAAATAAAAGCAAGAGAAAAATGCAATATGGACTGTTTCTATTTGTATGGGCTGCGATGGGTCAGGTGGAAAACGTGAATTACGGATATACTAATTAATCAGCCGCTCCTTCGGGGGTAAGCGCTACATGTGGGGGCTTCGTTCAGGATATCTGTTTCACGTTTGTCCGCTAGCCATCTCCCATAACAACGGAGTCTGCATATCAGTAACTGTTGCCAAGATAGCCTGCAGTATAACAGTACCTGCCACCAGGGGTCGCTGGGGAGGACTTTGAAAATGTGCAGCTACAGTTCCTCGCGCGCTGAACCAAGTGGGGGTGGAGCCACGCCCCAGAGGAATAGTTTCTCAGCGTTCAGCGTGCCACGCGCCACACCGAAACAGGCGGAGGAAGATGGCGGAAGGTGTTGGGAATACACTCGTCATGCAGCGGTTATCTGACTTGCAGGACCAGGTTCTGATCGATACCGGTGTTCGATTAGAGCTCACCGGAGGACTGGTATTAGGAGTAATTGAAGGAGTGGAGAGACTTTGTATGTTGTGTCCCGGATGTCAGAGGCCTACGGTTGGAGTCCCCGCCTGGGCTCAGTGTGAACATTGTGGGGTTTTCAGGCTGGGACCTGTTCAACAGGAAGTCAAGTACTACTCCACCAGTCTTGCAACAGGACTTTGTCTGCCGCAAGAACAGGTGATTCAGAAGGCCGGAGAGGGTCATGTATTGCCTACTGCAGCAGTAGAGGAGCTCCCATCTGATTCGGCTGAATCGGAGCCACCAGAAGATCAGGTAGGATCTAATAGAAAAGCTTGTAGCCTGGCTGGGGACCCAGGGACTGCTGAGAGTATTGCACAGTCTTTGGAAGAAACCCCTGCAGAGCCAGCTGACAGTAAGCCCTTTGTTGTGCCCGTCCGGAAGGAGCCTAAGTTACAGGAGGGGGATCCCTCGGGTGAGCCGGACAGGGTAGACAGAGGCCGGGCTGTAGATTGGGGATCACCGCAGATTTTACAAAAATATGGATCTATGGACAATTTGTTTGAATAGTCATCCCCTGAAGAGTTTGAATCAAGTGACGAGGAAGAATGTTTCTTAGAAAGTTCTACTTCAGTGGAGGCTTCCACAGGAGTGTCAGAAAAGTTATCTGGTACATTTAAAACTCCAGTACCCCCTTTCAATCTTTCAAATACTACCCTTCCTACCAGGGCAGCCACGTATCAACAGTGGGTCAGTAGAGCTTCTGACGCATGTGTTTTGCCTGGCAGAGGAAAGGCTAAAGGTTTTCCCAGACTTTCAAGATTTCATAGAGAGGTCCAGAGGAAGGTGGCTCAGGAGTGGGTTATCCCTATGTTCCTGAACGGATTATGGAGATTGTTGAAAGTTCCCGGGAAGCATGGGAGGACGATCTTGTTTGGGATTACCTCTATGTTCCTAAACCAAAAAGGACACTGGACAGTGAGGTCTGAGTCCGATTTAAAAAGCTGAGTCACATGGTGAGCCAGGAGTTCGAGTTTGGAGAGAAGCCCAGCCTGGTTCCCGGAGGGGAGAGGTCCCAGGATTCCAATCAGTCAAGCGGGAGGAGTTATTCAGAGTGACTTTTCTTTAGCTCAACTTGGAAGTACCATGCAGATGGAAAATAGTGGTAAAGAGGTGGCGGTAAAGCTACTAGTACACATATCGAGATAAACACTGTTCTTGAAAAGTTCTGCAGATGAAGAAGTTATTCAGAGTGACTCTTTATCAATTATTCTCTAGTAAAGTGATTTCCTATTGTCCGCAATAATTCTAGGTCTTTGCATGAGAGGCAAAGAAAAGATTACAAAGCAACAAAAAGAGCATCTCAGAAAACCTTTCTCCTATCCCAGTTCATGTTACTTAAATAAAAGCAAGAGAAAAATGCAATATGGACTGTTTCTATTTATGGGCTGCGATGGGTCAGGTGGAAAACGTGAATTACGGATATACTAATTAATCAGCCACTCCTTCGGGGGTAAGCGCTACAATTGTATCAGATTTACTGATTGATTGGCACACTCTGGAGTCTAATCACCGATACCCCCATGTTCTGGTACTTGTTACATAGAGATTGTGGATATTTGCTGGAATTTTAGTATATATGGATGCACACTTTTAACTACTTATTAATTGTTATTTATCTAATATTCAGATAATTGTGAGTGCAGCTCCTGTCATATGGTAACACACTAAGCACAGAAAGTTTTTTTTATATGGATCTGAATGACAGGTAGTTTGTGTGCGAGTTCTGGCCAATCATTAATTTGGTTGGCAGGAGGCGGGACTCTCATATAAAAAGCTGGGTCACATGGTGAGTCAGGAGTTCGAGTTTGGAGAGAAGCCCAGCCTGGTTCCCGGAGGGGAGAGGTCCCCCCTCCGGGGAGCCAATGGAGCCCCCCCTGCTAGGAGGGTGGGGAACCGGCACCCGTAGAGGAATAGATGAAACCGTACAGCATGTAGTCGCTGGTGTCGTTGGCCGCCCCTGTGGGGAAGGGAGCGTGCCAGAAAGGTGGAAAGGGATCAAAGAATCATTGCGGAAGAAGTAGCAACTAAGCCGAAGAAAACTGGGCGATCGATCGTTTATGAGTGGCACATGGACTATTGATCACGTGAGTGAAAGCCCAAGGGAAGGGTACTGCCAGAGGCTGAGCGATGTTGGTATGCAAGTCAGTGAGACAGGTGGTGATGGCCTGTGACTTTGGGTTCAACAGTGCCCCAGGATTCCAATCAGTCAAGCGGGAGGAGTTATTCAGAGTGACTTTTCTTTAGCTCAACTTGGAAGTACCATGCAGTTGGAAAGTAGTGGTAAAGAGGTGGCGGTAAAGCTACTAGTACACGTATCGAGATAAACACTGTTCTTGAAAAGTTCTGCAGATGAAGAAGTTATTCAGAGTGACTCTTTATCAATTATTCTCTAGTAAAGTGATTTCCTATTATCCGCAATAATTCTAGGTCTTTGCATGAGAGGCAAAGAAAAGATTACAAAGCAACAAAAAGAGCATCTCAGAAAACCCTTCTCCTATCCCAGTTCATGTTACTTAAATAAAAGCAAGAAAAAATGCAATATGGACTGTTTCTATTTATGGGCTGCGATGGGTCAGGTGGAAAACGTGAATTACGGATATACTAATTAATCAGCCACTCCTTCGGGGGTAAGCACTACAATTGTATCAGATTTACTGATTGATTGGCACACTCTGGAGTCTAATCACCGATACCCCCATGTTCTGGTACTTGTTACATAGAGATTGTGGACATTTGCTGGAATTTGAGTATATGTGGATGCACATTTTTAACTACTTATTAATTGTTATTTATCTAATATTCAGATAATTGTGAGTGCAGCTCCTGTCATATGGTAACACACTAAGCACAGAAAGTTTTTTTTATATGAAAAAATAATAATTGAGCTTATGACCCTACAAGGTAATTTAAAACGCGATTTACTAACTTGCTTGTGATGATTGTAGCCATAATAGCACACTTGCAACAAAAACAACTGAATGCTGTCCATAATATGTTTTTATTTGCACTAACATTCAGGACAAGTGGTTTTCCCTTCTTGATCCAAGCAGCACTGCTGACCCCAAATGCTTGTCCTCAAAATTTTAAATTCCATGTAAATCTCTTGTACAAATCTTTTTTTCCTGAGGACAGAAGACAAGTGACATCCTCAGATCCTCAAAAGTGGTAATAAAAAGTGGTAAAGCATAGAATTATATGACATACATTTTGGATTGATAAGTATAATACTGCTTTTTGAAAGAATGAATGCAAAATAATTAAAGTTTCAGGAAAGATCATATTGTTTAAACGCATATTTTTACATGTGCGTGTGTTTTGTGTATGCCTCATACAAAGTTTTAAAAAACAGCAAACTTTCAAATAACATGTCAAGACCTCAGCCTGGTAGGCTATTTGTGCATCCAGACCCTGTGGCATTAAGAAAAAAAAAAGAAAATTCTTATTATTTATTCAAAGCAGACCACAGCCAATTTCATAGAAAGAGATTGTGGTTGTTCCGTGCTGTGTGGCTCTGTGTGCCAAATAAATAAATATGTTCTCATAAGGGCACAATGTCTTCTGGCATAAATAGCCTGGTGAGTTGGCTCCTTATACCTAATACCAACAGGTGCGTACAGGAAAAGGTTTTTTTTGGGGTTGTGTATGTGACCAAGTGTTGGCTTTTCACTGTCAACAGAAAAAGAGGGACAAAGCAAAAAGTCAAGACCAGGGCAAGTTCAAGGAGGACAGCAATTTAGTTAATCTTACAGTGTATATTAAAACTGTTGGTGGGAGATAACATTCTTATTTTGCTGATTTTTGGGATCAAAAGTTAACTAGAAATTATCAAAATTGGTATAAATTTAATTAATATAGCTTTGTGTTTGGCCAACATATTTTGTGACAATTCTGCAATTCTGAAAGCTTTAATTACATCTCTCTGCCATTCTTAGTTGATTCTAGTTTAGGAGCAAAAAGTGTATCAAAAATGTGGCGTGGCTTGAAAAAAACCAAGATTATGCCAACTGAAAAGCCTTTAAGGCAACAAATCACTTGATACTGAAGTAGAATTTTAAACCGCGAAATGATTGACATCTTTGGAGGCAGAATACTGAGGTTGGAAGGTGATGGAAAGCTTCCAAACTTGCCACAAATCCCTAATGCCGCGTACACACGTCGGACTTTTCGTCTACAAAGGTCTGACAGCCTGTCCGACAGACTTTCGACGGACTTTTGGCAGACTTGCGGAAGACTTTCTAACGAACGGACTTGCCTACATACGATCACACAAAAGTCCAACGGATTCGTACGTGATGACGTACACCGGACTAAAATAAGGAAGTTGATAGCCAGTAGCCAATAGCTGCCCTAGCGTGGGTTTTTGTCCATCGGACTAGCACACAGACGAGTGGATTTCTGGGTCCGGCGTAGTTACGACGTAAAGATTTGAAGCATGTTTCAAATCTAAAGTCCGTCAGATTTGCGGCTGGAAAAGTCCACTGAAAGTCCGGGGAAGCCCACACACGATCGGATTGTCAGCCGGCTTTAGTCCGTCGGCGTCCGTCGGACTTTTGTAGACGAAAAGTCTGACCGTGTGTACGCGGCATAACTGTTTATCCAATATAAATGCTATTCATTACAAAATGAGTTAATTGATTTATATATGATACATGTGTGTACAGTCTCACACACTGTTAACCTGCAATAATTCCATAGAATAATATCTGTTTCAAGCCACTCTTTTATCTCAAAATAGTGGCAGAAAATAGACTGGCCACTTTGCTTAGTGTCATAATGAAATCAGTTACAGGATCAGGCAATCATTATTATATTATTGTCTGTGAAATTCTAATCATAGTGCTCTGTTCATACACTTGTCTTGAGAGATAAAAACAATCCTAGAAGATGACTGGGTAAGCTAAGGAAGAAAAATGGAGTAGTTAACCAAAACCAGAAGACCTTCATGAAGACATTGTGGCAACGCTAGGGAAGATTCCCCTTCATACAGTAGCATAACAGTTGGTAATGAGTGGTAGGTCCCAAAGCTCCTAATACCTGAGCAAAAGACAGAACTTGTAAATATAATCCAGCGCCACTTTCCCCAATGGGAGGCTCTCCTTGGTTTACCCCAGGGAAAGACTTGGCCTTATTTTTATGTCTTGGGGAGGAGCTCAAGAAATCTGTTGCTTCCACTTTATGACAGGTACTAACTTAAAATCCCTAGCAGAATGGAGAGCGTCGTCCTGGGGTGGTTGGAAGCATATCCAGCTAAAAAAAATGTTTTAAACATCACGGGATAGTTTGAGACCCACTGATTCCCAAATAGGGATGAGCCGAACACCCCCCGGTTCGGTTCGCACCAGAACCCGCGAACGGACCGCAAGTTCGCACGAACGTTAGAACCCCATTGACGTCTATGGGACTCGAACGTTCGAAATCAAAAGTGCTCATTTTAAAGGCTAATTTGCATGGTATTGTCCTAAAAAGGGTTTGGGGACCCGGGTCCTACCCCAGGGGACATGTATCAATGCAAAAAAAACTTTTAAAAACGGCCGTTTTTTCGGGAGCAGTGATTTTAATGATGCTTAAAGTAAAAAAAAAAAAGTGAAATATTCCTTTAAATATCGTACCTGGGGGGTGTCTATAGTATGCCTGTAAAGTGACGCGTGTTTCCCATGTTTAGAACAGTCCCTGCACCAAATGTCATTTTTAAAGGAAAAAATCTCATTTAAAACTGCTTGCGGGTTTAATGTCATGTCGGGTCATGGCAATATGGATGAAAATCAGTGAGACAAACGGCATGGGTACCCCCCAGTCCATTACCAGGCCCTTTGGGTCTTGTATGGATATTAAGGGGAACCCCGCACCCAAATTAAAATAAGGAAAGGTCCCTATATACTCTGAACAGCAGTATACAGGCGGTGCAAACAAGACAGGGACTGTAGGTTTGTTGTTAAGTAGAATCTGTTTGTAATTTTGAACATTTTTAATGTGTTTAGCTCCAGCCAAAAAATCTTTTCTAAGCTTTTTGGAAAACATAGGGAAGGGTTATCACCCCTGTGACATTTGTTTTGCGTCTTTCCTCCTCTTCAGAAGATTTCACCTCACTTTTTTGTCCCAATGAAAAATGTTTTTTGAAAATTTGGGTTTTTTTGTGGAACAAGGATTGGAAAGCATCAGTGGAAAGGAAAAATTGTTTTCCCATATTAACTCTTACAGGAGAGAATTTCCCTTCCTTAGGGGTAGATTTCATCTCACTTCCTGTTGTCTCCTTCCGTTTGCAAGTAGGAGTCGTTTGTAAGTTAGATGTTTGAAAGTAGGGTCCTGCCCTATATACTCAGCAGAAATTTGGGCCTTAGGTGTTGCTGTGGCCAAAACACTGTAAGCCCTCACAGGGCCCTGCTGTGAAATATTAGATCAAGAATTGTAATTACATGCCCCTGTTGAACAGGAGCTGAAAAATTAGGCCTTAGGCACTGGTGCTGGTGCCACAACACTGCAACCCCTCACAGACACTCTAGTTGAAACGCAGGAACAAGCCCAGCTGCAAAGTATTGCATCAAAAATTGTAATTACACGCCCCTGTTAGACAGGGGCTGAAAAATTGGGTCTTAGGCACTGGTGCTGGTGCCACAACACTGCAACCCCTCACAGACACTCTAGTTGAAACGCAGGAACAAGCCCTGCTGCAAAGTATTGCATCAAAAATTGTAATTACACGCCCCTGTTAGACAGGGGCTGAAAAATTGGGTCTTAGGCACTGGTGCTGGTGCCACAACACTGCAACCCCTCACAGACACTCTAGTTGGAATGCAGGAACAAGCCCTGCTGCAAAGTATTGCATCAAAAATTGTAATTACACGCCCCTGTTAGACAGGGGCAGAAAAATTGGGTCTTAGGCACTGGTGCTGGTGCCACAACACTGCAACCCCTCACAGACACTCTAGTTGAAACGCAGGAACAAGCCCTGCTGCAAAGTATTGCATCAAAAATTGTAATTACACGCCCCTGTTAGACAGGGGCTGAAAAATTGGGTCTTAGGCACTGGTGCTGGTGCCACAACACTGCAACCCCTCACAGACACTCTAGTTGGAATGCAGGAACAAGCCCTGCTGCAAAGTATTGCATCAAAAATTGTAATTACACGCCCCTGTTAGACAGGGGCAGAAAAATTGGGTCTTAGGCACTGGTGCTGGTGCCACAACACTGCAACCCCTCACAGACACTCTAGTTGGAATGCAGGAACGAGCCCTGCTGCAAAGTATTACATCAAAAATTGTAATTACACGCCCCTGTTAAACAGGGGCTGAAAAATTGTGCCTTAGGCACTGGTGGTGGCGCCCAGAACCAAAAATGTTCTTACAAGCTATCAGCGTGATGATTGAGGAGGAAGAGGATAATTACTCAGGGATAGTCACTCAGCATCAGCATAGGCAGTCTTTGAAGGGATCTGAGATTTCAAAAAAAATTATTCGGTTACATCTGCATCAGGTGCTTGGTAGCTGGTGGTGATCCAAGACTGATTCATTTTTATGAAGGTCAGCCGATCGACCGAGTCGGTGGACAGACGCACCCTGTGATCGGTTACCACGCCTCCAGCAGCACTGAATGTGCGTTCCGAAAGAACGCTGGATGCAGGACAGGCCAGTAGCTCAATTGCATACTGTGCAAGCTCTGGCCAGTGATCCATCCTCAAGACCCAGTAACCCAGAGGATTTTCGGTGGGAAAGGTGTCCAAGTCTGATCTTGCCCCTAGGTATTCCTGCACCATGTAAAACAGACGCTGGCGATGGTTGCTGGAACCGATCATACCTTGGGGCTGCGGACCAAAAAATTGTCTGAACGCATCGGTCAGACGGCCACCTTCTCCACCGCTCCTTCTTTGACTGACCGAAGCCTCAGCAACACGTTGTCCAGAAACAGGAGTTTGTAACCTCCCAGTCTCTGGGAACGCGTTGCACAGACCTTTCTGCAAGGCCTCCCGAAGATGTTTCATCCTCTGCTCCCTCTGCGATGGCAAGATAAGGTCCGCAACCTTACCCTTGTAACGTGGATCAAGGAGGGTTGCCAGCCAGTATTGGTCCTTCTCCTTGATACCACGAATACGAGGATCCTTACGCAGGCTTTGCAGGATCAGGGAGGCCATGCAGCGTAGGTTTGCTGAGGCATTCGGTCCGGAGTCCTCTGGGTCACTAAGGACAACAACGTCCGCAGCCACCTCCTCCCAGCCACGTACAAGTCCATGTGTTCCTTGGGACTGATCCCTTAAAGACTGCTGATGCTGAGTGCCAGGCTCCACCTCCATACTGACACAATCTTCCTCCTCCTCCTCCTCCTCCTCCTCGTCCTCTTCCTGTGTGATCGGCGGGCACGCAGGAACACTGTCTGGATAAAGGGGGCCTTGAGAGCTAAGGAAGTCCTCCTCTTCCTGCCTCTGTTCTGCCTCAAGTGCCCTGTCCATTATCCCACGCAGCGTGTGCTCCAACAGGTGGACAAGGGGGACAGTGTCACTGATGCATGCACTGTCAGTGCTCACCATCCTCGTGGCCTCCTCGAATGGTGACAGGACAGTGCATGCATCCCTGATCATGGCCCACTGGCGTGGGGAAAAAAAACCAAGGTCCCCTGACCCTGTCCTGGTGCCATAGTCGCACAGGTACTCATTGATGGCCCTCTGCTGCGTGTGCAGCCGCTGCAGCATGGCCAACGTCGAGTTCCACCTGGTGGGCATGTCACAGATTAGGCGGTTCTTGGGCAGGTTAAACTCCTTTTGGAGGTCCGTCAGCCGAGCACTGGCATTATATGACCGGCGGAAATGCACACAGACTTTCCTGGCCTGCCTCAGGACATCCTGTAAGCCCGGGTACCTGCCCAAGAACCGCTGCACCACCAAGTTAAGGACGTGAGCCAAACAGGGCACATGGGTCAGTTGTCCCTGTCGGAGGGCAGAGAGGAGGTTGGTGCCATTGTCGCAAACCACCATTCCTGCCTTAAGTTGGCGTGGCGTCAACCACCTCTGAACCTGCCCCTGCAGAGCTGACAGAACCTCTGCCCCAGTGTGGCTCCTGTCCCCCAAGCACACCAGCTCAAGCACCGCATGGCATCTTTTGGCCTGCGTACTTGCGTAGCCCCTTGAACGCCTACGGAGCACCGCTGGTTCCGAGGAAGAGGCCATGGAGGAAGAAGAAGAGGAGGGGGTGGAGGAGAGAGGTGTGTCACAATCAGCATTTTGGAGGCGTGGTGGCGGAACAACCTCCAACACTACTGCACCTTGTCCTGCATCCTTCCCAGCTGCCAGCAGAGTCACCCAATGCGCCGTGAAACTTAAGTAACGTCCCTGTCCATGCCTGCTGGACCATGAGTCAGCGGTAATATGCACCTTACCGCTGACCGCCCTGTCCAGCGAGGCATGGACATTGCCTTCCACATGCCGGTAGAGAGCCGGAATCGCCTTCCGTGAGAAAAAGTGGCGTTTGGGTACCTGCCACTGAGGAACCGCACATTCCACAAACTCACGGAAGGGGGCAGAGTCTACCAACTGAAAAGGCAGCAGTTGAAGTGCTAGCAATTTTGCCAAGCTAGCATTCAACCGCTGGGCATGTGGATGGCTGGGAGCAAACTTCTTTCGGCGGTGCAGCAGCTGGGGCAGGGAAATTTGCCTGGTACAATCTGACGTCGGTGTACCAAAAGCAGATTGCCCATAAGTACTTGGCTGTGACACACCTAATTCTACACCTTCATTCCTCTCACTGCAGGTCGCAGAGAGGACTGAAGGTCTAGTGGGGTTGGAAATCTCAGCTGATGAGGAGCAAGGAGAGATCGTCTTTGTTCTTTGGTGTGGGTCTTTTAGATACGCTTGCCAACGAACTGCATGGCAGGTCAACATATGTCTGGTCAAGCATGTGGTACCCAAGCGGGAGATGTTTTGGCCACGCGAGATACGCTTGAGACATATATTGCAAATAGCAGCGGTGCGATCTGATGCACTCGTCTCAAAAAAGGCCCACACCAAAGAACTTTTTGAATAACGCGCAGAGACTGCAGCGCCCTGCACATGTGGAGCTTTGGGGTGTGATGCAGTCAATGTGCTGCCCTTAGGCTGGCCCCTGGAGGGCATCCTGCCTAGTTGGTGATGTGCCACCTCCTCCTCCTCCTCCTCCTCCTCCTCCTCCTCTCTCCTATCAGGCACCCACGTTGAGTCAGTGACCTCATCATCCCCTCCCTCCTCATCACTGGAGCAAACCTGGCAGTATGCTGCAGCAGGGGGAGCATGACTGCCAGATTGCTGTCCTTCTTGGGCACCCCCTCTGTCCGTGCTCATGTTACTGCCTTCATTGAGCTCAGTATCATCATCAGAGCCTTCCAAACGCTGGGCATCCTCCTGGAGCATGTACCCAACACTGTGGTCAAACAGTTCGAGGGAATCCTCAGGAGGACATGGTGGGGCTAGGGAAGGAGTCACTGATGACATTGAGCTGAGGGAAGAGGCCGCTGCTTTGCCAGACAAAGCACCCTGGGCATGGGTGAGAGAGGATGAGGAGGATGAGGACGGCTTGGTCATCCACTCGACCAAGTCTTCCGCATGTTGCGGCTCAACACGGCCAGCTGCCGAAAAAAAGGCCAAGCGTGTCCCATGGCCACGTGCTGATGAGGATGCACCGTCTCCACGACCAGCACTAGACACAGAGCCTGCTTGCCCTCTCTTATTGGCTTGTGACTGTCTGCCTCTCCTTCTTGGCCTTCCAGACATACTAATGGCCTGTAGCTGCACTAAGCTGGGATAGAACACCTGTAATTTTCTTCAGGTAGCTTTATATACTGTAACCAGACAAGCCTGCCTGTCAGTAGGAAGATAACAGGAACGGATCTAGCTGAACACTGTGAGCAGGACGTACTGCACTAAATGTATATAGCAGGAACGGATCTAGCTGAACACTGTGAGCAGCACGCACTGCACTGAATGTAAATAGCAGGAACGGATCTAGCTGAACACTGTGAGCAGGACGCACTGTACTGAATGTAAATAGCAGGAACGGATCTAGCTGAACACTGTGAGCAGGACACACTGCACTGAATGTAAATAACAGGAACGGATCTAGCTGAACACTGTGAGCAGGACACACTGTACTAAATGTAAATAGTCTAGCTGCCTGACCGTGGTACTAATAGGATCAAAAAGAACACCTGTAATTTTCTTTAGGTAGCTTTATATACTGTAACCAGACAAGCCTGCCTGTCAGTAGAAAGATAACAGGAACGGATCTAGCTGAACACTGTGAGCAGGACGCACTGCACTGAATGTAAATAGCAGGAACGGATCTAGCTGAACACTGTGAGCAGCACGCACTGCACTGAATGTAAATAGCAGGAACGGATCTAGCTGAACACTGTGAGCAGGACGCACTGCACTGAATGTAAATAGCAGGAACGGATCTAGCTGAACACTGTGAGCAGGACGCACTGCACTGAATGTAAATAACAGGAACGGATCTAGCTGAACACTGTGAGCAGGACACACTGTACTAAATGTAAATAGTCTAGCTGCCTGACCGTGGTACTAATAGGATCAAAAAGAACACCTGTAATTTTCTTCAGGTAGCTTTATATACTGTAACCAGACAAGCCTGCCTGTCAGTAGGAAGATAACAGGAACGGATCTAGCTGAACACTGTGAGCAGGACGCACTGCACTGAATGTAAATAGCAGGAACGGATCTAGCTGAACACTGTGAGCAGCACGCACTGCACTGAATGTAAATAGCAGGAACGGATCTAGCTGAACACTGTGAGCAGGACGCACTGCACTGAATGTAAATAGCAGGAACGGATCTAGCTGAACACTGTGAGCAGGACGCACTGCACTGAATGTAAATAACAGGAACGGATCTAGCTGAACACTGTGAGCAGGACACACTGTACTAAATGTAAATAGTCTAGCTGCCTGACCGTGGTACTAATAGGATCAAAAAGAACACCTGTAATTTTCTTCAGGTAGCTTTATATACTGTAACCAGACAAGCCTGCCTGTCAGTAGGAAGATAACAGGAACGGATCTAGCTGAACACTGTGAGCAGGACGTACTGCACTAAATGTATATAGCAGGAACGGATCTAGCTGAACACTGTGAGCAGCACGCACTGTACTGAATGTAAATAGCAGGAACGGATCTAGCTGAACACTGTGAGCAGGACACACTGCACTGAATGTAAATAACAGGAACGGATCTAGCTGAACACTGTGAGCAGGACACACTGTACTAAATGTAAATAGTCTAGCTGCCTGACCGTGGTACTAATAGGATCAAAAAGAACACCTGTAATTTTCTTCAGGTAGCTTTATATACTGTAACCAGACAAGCCTGCCTGTCAGTAGGAAGATAACAGGAACGGATCTAGCTGAACACTGTGAGCAGGACGCACTGCACTGAATGTAAATAGCAGGAACGGATCTAGCTGAACACTGTGAGCAGCACGCACTGCACTGAATGTAAATAGCAGGAACGGATCTAGCTGAACACTGTGAGCAGGACGCACTGCACTGAATGTAAATAGCAGGAACGGATCTAGCTGAACACTGTGAGCAGGACGCACTGCACTGAATGTAAATAGCAGGAACGGATCTAGCTGAACACTGTGAGCAGCACGCACTGCACTGAATGTAAATAGCAGGAACGGATCTAGCTGAACACTGTGAGCAGCACGCACTGCACTGAATGTAAATAGCAGGAACGGATCTAGCTGAACACTGTGAGCAGGAAGCACTGTACTGAATGTAAATAGCAGGAACGGATCTAGCTGAACACTGTGAGCAGGACACACTGCACTGAATGTAAATAGTCTAGATAGAAGATAACAGGAACGGATCTAGCTAAACTGAATACAGTGTATATATATATATGCAACACCTGGGATGCATATATATACACAATACACTGTAAGTGCAGCTAACTGACTGACTGTTCTGCCTAATCTATCTAACTCAAATCAAACACTGTCTCTCTGTCTATCTCTTTCAACGCCGGAACACACACTACACAGGGCCGCCGTGCAGGCGGCCTTATATAGTGTGGGGCGTGTACTAAATCCCCTGAGCCATAATTGGCCAAAGCCTCCTTGGCTTTGGCCAATTACGGCTCTCTGTTCAGGCGGCGCTGTGATTGGCCAAGCATGCGGGTCATAGTGCATGCTTGGCCAATCATCAGCCAGCAATGCACTGCGATGCCGCAGTGAATTATGGGCCGTGACGCGCCACACGAATTTGGCGCGAACGGCCCATATCGTTCGCAATTCGACGGACGGTCGAACAGCCGATGTTCGAGTCGAACATGGGTTCGACTCGAACACGAAGCTCATCCCTATTCCCAAACTGGATTTGAGGTTATGTGCCTGGATAGAGATGACTCAACCCACTTACTCTCCAAATTGTATAAACTTTCACTAGAGAAGCTAACCACTATGTCCCCCTATTACATTAAGGAATGAGAGAAGGATTTGGGTAGAGGGCTATCTGGTGGTAGCATTGAGAAGATTACAACATTAGCTCACACTTCTTTAGTCAACTCAAAAGCCCAAGAATGTTGTTATAAATTCTTGTCAAGGTGGAATAGGGTACCTGACAAACTGTCTTGCATATTTCCGACAGTGTCTGATCTTTGCTGGAGGGATTGCAGATAGAAAGGCACCTTCTTAGATTCTTGGTGGGAATGTCCTGTTATCCAACCTTTTTGGGTTGAAGTCAGTAACCTAATTATTAAGGTGACAAACTTACCAGATTGCAGATGACTCTCTCCATATGGTATTTCGGTGGGGTCCTATAAACGCTCCTTGATGGCTCACCTCCTCAATGTTGGCAAATATCTTATCCCAATCCACTGGAAATCACTGATGGGCCCTGCAATCAAAGAATGGATATTGAGGGTACAAGATATTATGGTACGGGAAGAGTGGAGGCATCGATGCACCAACACCTACTTAAAATTCTACAAATGTTGGGCCTTATAGAAAGTTTTTTTTCCTCTGACTTGTATAAACAAATAATGTTGTAACTATGGAGAGTTGTTAAGTTATGTTTTGCTTTTAATGCTTCATACTGAGGCTTGCTGACCAGGAATTGTTATGTATACGTTTTCTTTTTCCTTGGAGCTGGATGGGCTTTCATGCCCCTGCTCTCCACTATGTGGCCACACTTATGGTGGTTTTCTGTTATATTCCCCCTTTCTTTTTGTCTCTCTCCCCTTCCCTCCCCCACATTCCCCCTCGCACCTCTCCATATTCATGGCTGGGTTCACGGCATTTTCCTCTGCTATTAGTTTGATGGTGTTTTTTGCCCATCCTATCTTGTTTGTAAAACCCTGATGATGTCTCTTTACAGAATATTTTTGTAAAACTCTTGGGAATGTTTGTGTTTATATTATTTTCCCATTTTCTAAAAAATTAAAATAAAGATTAAAAAAAAAATCCAGAAAGATTTCTGCAACAATTTGTGAAACAGAAACAACTACATTCTACAGTTAAAAGGGCATACCAAAAAGAAAATAGAGTTTTGTTGCCTCTGGAAGGTGGTAACAACACCTTCCTGGGAAGTGCAGAATGTGGTAAGAGTAGCCTACCTTTAGACCAAGCATAACTAAATGGCGGACCATGGTCTAGTTCTACACCGAGTCACTGTCCCATTCAGACCCGTGGTCATGCCATTTATGAGCCGCTTCTTTCCCCCTGGCCTCCACCTCTGTCATTCTCAAGTCAGAGTAGGAGGCAAGATACCAATGAAAGGAGAGCAGGAGGCACAGCCACACTGGATGGAAGGTGGGAGCGGGAACTGCAAGTTAACTTTCCATGATTAACTAGCATGTGAAGGATTGCTAGGACACCAGACAGTCCTAGCAACCAATCATCAGTTTGTAAATATGGAAAGTTAACCCCTGCAGCTCCCGCTTCTCCCTCCATTCAGTGCTGCTGTACCTCCTGCTCTCTGCTCTCTGCTCTGTGTAAGCTAGGAACCATGGGCAAGAAAACATGGCTGTGAAGATGCATAGGGGGGAAGAGATGTGTGTGTGGGGGTGGTGTTTTAAAGGGGGGGGAGTTGTGAATAGGGCAGAGTACATTATTGTGGGGTGGGGGAGATGGTGATAAGAAAGGGAAGCAGTGCTGTGTGTGGGGGGGGGGATGTAAAGGAGAGCAGTGCTGTGGGGGTGATGTAAAGGGTGGCAGTGCTGTGGGGGGTGATACAAAGTAGGACAGTGTTGTGGGGGGGGGCGACATAACGAGGTTGCAGTGCTGTAGGGAGGGTTGATGTAAAAAAGGGGCAGTGCTGTGGGGGGGGAACCTTAATCCCTTTGAGAACTTGTGGTCAATCCTCGAAAGGTGGGTGCACAAAAAGCCCCCACAAATTCTAGCAAACTCCAAGCATTGATTATGCAAAAATGGGCTGCCATCAGTCAGGATGTGGCCCAGAAGTTGATTGACAGTGTGCCAAGGCAAATTGCAGAGGTATTGAAAAAGAAGGGTCAACACTACAAATATTGACTCTATGCATAAACTTAATGTAATTGTCAATAAAAGCCTTTGACACTTATGAAATGCTTGTAATTATACTTCAGTATACCATAGTAACATCCGACATAAAGATCTAAAAACTCTGAAGTAGCAGACTTAGTGAAAATGTAATATTTGTGTCATTCTCAAAACTTTTGGCAACGGCTGTATATTTTGTGCGGTACTTCTGACAATAGGCTGACAGGAGATCATATTATATACAGTAAAGATAATAATTGGCAAGTAGTAGGTGCATTCATATGTACTCAAATTACACCAAATGTCCAGAATCACTGTGTAACAAATACCAGAACATGCATATATATGTGTTCAAACAATAAAAGTGCCAAGTGAAAAAACGGATAAAACGTCCTCCAAAAAATTGTCGGCCAGTGGATAAGTGTTCATCATCCGTGCCCTTCACCAAGAAGCACTCCACAGCCTCTTACCAGAGTACCAGTGGCTCAATGTGTTTCATTGGCAGAGAATATCATGAGGGGATAGGAGCATGGCACTCTTTCTTTGGGTTATTGTATCAGCTTTATTGATTGATTGGCACACTCTGGAGTCTAATCACCGATACCCCCATGTTCTGGTATTTGTTACATAGAGATTCTGGACATTTGCTGGAATTTGAGTATATGTTCCTGCACACTTTTAACTACTTACCAATTGTTATTTATCTAATATTCAGATAATTGTGAGTACAGCTCCTGTCATATGGTAACACACTAAGCGCAGAGAGTTTTTTTATATACAAAAATAATAATTGAGCTTATGACCCTACAAGATAAATGACCAATCAGAGTAAATCAGAAAAACCATTTAAAATGCGATTTACTGTGGGGGACTCATGGAGCAGAGGGGGGGAATCTCCTTAATCTAGTCTTCGCTTGCAGCCCACGATAGGAAAACAACATTCATGCTCGCATGGGAGAGGGATTTGCAGGATTCATGGGATCTGGAGCACTGGCACACAACCTTTTTCAGATCCTTCAAGGGTATTTTCAATATTTCCTTAATTGAAGCTAGCATAAAGGTCATCACCAGATGGTACTTAACCCCCTCCCGGCTTTCTCTAATGCATCCCTCGGTCTCTCCGCTTTGCTTCCGCGGATGTCAAATTAAGGGTTCCATGATGCATATTTGGTGGGAGTGGCCTAAAATCAGGAACTTTTGGGAAAAAAATGTTTACATTATATCTAAAGTAACAGGCAAGACCATTCCCAAGTCTCCTCTAACGGCCCTACTTAACCACCCCATTTCCGGGACTCCGAAATCAACGCAAAAATTAATATTCTTTATTCTCCTGGGAGCCAAAATCACCCTAGCCAAAGCGTGGAAGAAGCCCACAGTCTCTATTATAGCGGCCAAGCGAAAAATTTCATGGATAATGGCCCAGGAGAAATTGGTAAGCTCTTTACTAGACACTTCGGTGCAGTTTGAGAGGACTTGGGAACCTTAGTCCAAATATATTGGAATAGGGGCTCCCTCAAATCCGTAGGGCTATTCTCACAACAGCCTTGGGTCTGCCCAGCAGACAGCCAACTCTACTCCTCTCTGTCCTCTTTTGCAATCTCTTACTTCTCCTCACTCGTCTTTCTACCCCCAACCCATCTTTCCTTACCCCCTTGAATGTAAAATTGGGACTTGTTCCTTTAGTTGGATATCATTGGAAGGGACATGAGTAAAACGGTTTTTGAGTTATATACCCTTGGTAGCTCGTCCCTTCTAATAAAATCAGTCTCATTTTCTACCAAGCAGCGTCACTACTAGAGTGACTTAGTCTACCAGTTTTGACTGTTAAACGTTTAGTCTGTTATATCTTGATCTCTAGGTACTTTATTCTAGCATTTAGACCATTAGAAGTTAGGCTCCATTCTTCTCTCCAGCACAGTATGATCCCATTTAGGGTGGCTGGTAGTGGAGATGGATCGAGAAACTGGGTTCTATACAAGGGTCTGAGGTGTCTCTGGTAATTCAGTTATCGAATCCAAGAGTTGTCAATTACTTTTAATGTTTAGTGTAACTTGATCGAATAAGTTGTTGACATGCAGAGTTATGCCGCTGTATCATTTGTATACATATTTCTTGACTGGTCTGATGTATAGTCATCTCTTGTCATACTTTGAAAAATCCAATAAAATATTTAAAATTAAAATGCGATTTACTAACTTGCTTGTGATGATTGTAGCCATAATAGCACACTTGCAACAAAAACAACTGAATGTTGCCCATAATATGTTTTTATTTGCACTAACATTCAGGACAAGTGGTGTTCCCTTCTTGATCCAAGCAGCACTGCTGACCCCAAATGCTTGTCCTCAAAATTTTAAATTCCTTGTAAATCTCTTGTACAAATATTTTCTTCCTGAGGACAGAAGTCAAGTGACATCCTCAGATCCTAAAAAGCGGTAATAACAAGTGGTAAAGCATAGAATTATATGACATACATTCCATTATTTCCTGGAGATGCCCTTAAAAGCATCAAAAGACATACATTTTCCATTGATAAGTATAATACTGCTTTTTGAAAGAATGAATGCAAAATAACTAAAGTTTCAGGAAAGATCATATTGTTTAAACGCATATTTTTGCATGTGCGTGTGTTTTTGTGTATGCCTCATACAAAGTTTTAAAAAACAGCAAAATTTCAAATAACATGTCAAGACATCAGCCTGGTAGGCTATTTGTGCATCCAGACCCCGTGGCATTAAGAAAAAAAAAGAAAATTCTTAATATTTAGTCAAAGCAGACCACAGCCAATTTAATGGAACAGATTGTGGTTGTTCCGTGCTGTGTGTCTCTGTGTGCCAAATAAATAAATATGTTCTCATGAGGGCACAATGTCTTTTGGCATAAATAGCCTGGTGAGTTGGCTCCTTATACCTAATACCAACAGGTGCGTGCGGGAAAAGTTTTTTTTTGGGGTTGTGTATGTGACCAAGTGTTGGTTTTTCACTGCCAACAGAGAGAGGGGTAAAGCTAAAAAAAAAAAAAAGTCAAGACCAGGGCAAGTTCAAGGAGGACAACAATTTAGTTGATCTTACAGTGTATATTAAAACTGTTGGTGGGAGATAACATTCTTCTTTTGCTGATTTTTGGGATCAAAAGCTAACTAGAAATGATCAAAATTGGTATAAATTTAATGAATATAGCTTTGTGTTTGGCCAACATAATTTGTGACAATTCTGCAAGCTTTAATTACATCTCTCTGCCATTCTTAGTTGACATTGGTTCTAGTTTAGGAGCAAAAAGTGTATCAAAAATGTGGCGTGGCTTGAAAAAAACCAAGATTATGCCAACTGAAAAGCCTTTAAGGCAACAAATCACTTGATACTGAAGTAGAATTTTAAACCGCGAAATGATTGACATCTTTGGAGGCAGAATACTGAGGTTGGAAGGTGATGGAAAGCTTCCAAAATTGCCACAAATCCCTAACTGTTTATTCAATATAAATGCTATTCATTACAAAATTAGTTAATTGTTTTATATATGATACATGTGTGTACAGTCTCACACACTGTTAACCTGCAATAATTCCATAGAATAATATCTGTTTCAAGCCCCTCTTTTATCTCAAAATAGTGGCAGAAAATAGACTGGCCACTTTGCTTAGTGTCATAATGAAATCAGTTACAGGTTCAGGCAACAATTATTATATTATTGTCTGTGAAATTCTAATCATAGTGCTCTGTTCATACACTTGTCTTGAGAGATAAAAGCAATCCTAGAAGATGACTAGGTATGCTAAGGAAGAAAAATGGAGTAGTTAACCAAAACCAGACCTTCATGAAGACATTGTGGCAACGCTAGGGAAGATTCCCCTTCATACAATAGCATAGAAGTTGGTAATGAATGGTAGGTCCCAAAGCTCCTAATACCTGAGCAAAAGACAGAACATGTAAATATAATCCAGCGCCACTTTCCCCACTGGGAATGGCATGGCGGGGAACTCAAATGGACGTACAGGTACGCCCATTTGCCCACCCGTGCCATTCTGCCGACGTACATCGTCGTGTGCCGGTCGGGAAGCGGTTAAGTTATGTTTTGCTTTTAATGCTTCATACTGAGGCTTGCTAACCAGGAATTGTTATGTATACGTTTCCTTTTTACTTGGAAATGGATGGGCTTTCATGCCCCCTGCTCCCCACTATGTGGCCACACTTATGGTATTTTTCTCTTATATTCCCCCTCTCTTTTTGTCTCTCCCCCCTTCCCTCTCCCCTCCCCCACATTCCCACTCGCACCTCTCTATATTCATGGTTGGGTTCATGGCATTTTCCTCTGCTATTAGTTTGATGGTGTTTTTTGCCCATCCCATCTTGTTTGTAGAACCCTGATGATGTCTCTTTACGGAATATTTTTGTAAAACTCTTGGGAATGTTTGTGTTTGTATTATTTTCCCATTTTCTGAAAGATTAAAATAAAGATTAAAAAAAAAATCCAGAAAGATTTTTGTCCCCAGGGAAGATGGTGGGGGCCCTGTCCCCAGGGAAGATGTTGGGGGCCCTGTCCCCAGGGGAGATAATGGGGGGGCCCTGTCCCCAGGGGAGATGAAGGGGCCCTGTCCCCAGGGGAGATGATGGGGGGCCCTGTTCCCAAGGAAGATGGTGGGGGCCCTGTCCCCAGGGGAGATGATGGGGGGCCCTGTCCCCAAGGAAAATGGTGGGGGCCCTGTCCCCAGGGAAGATGATGGGGGGGCCTTTCCCCAGGGGAGATGATGGGGGGCCCTGTCCCCAGGGGATATGATGGGAGGCCCTGTCCCTAGGGGATATGAAGGAACCCTGTCCCCAGGGGAGATTATGGGGGGCCTTGTCCCCAGGGAAGATGGTGGGGGCCCTGTCCCCAGGGGAGATGATGGGGGCCCTGTTCCCAGGGGAGATGATGGGGGCCCTGTCCCTGGGGGAGATGATGGGGGGCCCTGTCCCCAGGGCAGATGGTGGGGGCACTGTCCCCAGGGAAGATGGTGGAGGCCCTATCCCCAGGGGAGATAATGGGGGGCCCTGTCCCCAGGAGAGATAATGGGAGGCCCTGTCCCCAGGGGATATGAAGGGGCCCTGTCCCCAGGGGAGATGAAGAGGCCCTGTCCTCAGGGGAGATGATGGGGGGCCCTGTCCCCAGGGAAGATGGTGGGGGCCCTGTCCCCAGGGAAGATGGTGGGGGCCCAGTCCCCAGGGAAGATGGTGGGGGCCCTGTCCCCAGGGGAGATGATGATGGGGCCTTGTCCTCAAGGAAGATGGGGTCCCTGTCCCCAGGTGAGATGATGGGGGGCCCTGTCCCCAGGGGAGATGATGGGGGGCCCTGTCAACAGGGAAGGAGGGGTGGGGTATGGGATGGTGTGAGGGGATACGGGGTCAGCTCACTTACCATAACCAAGCTGCAGAGCACTCATCCATGGTTGCCTGGCTGGGCTCCCTCCAGCAGCAGCACAGACAGGGCGATCAGCATATCTCCAAGGCGAGAGAGATCCTAGTATGACGGGGGGAGGAGGTGGGGGCTGGCAGACAAGCCTGCAGTGTCCTCCGGCTCTCATAGGGCTGCTTCACATGTGTCTTTAAACTTCCTTAGCAGGGGGGAAGTGAGCATGTCCGGAGCACTGCAGAAAGGAATGGATGCAGCCGACTTGGGGGGGGGCAGGGCTCTGGCTGGGGAGAACACTGAGCTGGGCGGCGCTGCATTAACCAGGAGAGAAGAACCCAGAGGAGCTGGCCAAGGACAGGGCATGCAAAACATAGCAGCCAGTGCGATAGAGCAGGCAAATTAGGAGCCCGCTGGGCTCCTATGAGTTGCGAGGTCTTATGCCCCGTACACACGGTCGGACTTTGTTCGGACATTCCGACAACAAAATCCTAGGATTTTTTCCGACGGATGTTGGCTCAAACTTGTCTTGCATACACACGGTCACACAAAGTTGTCGGAAAATCCGATCGTTCTGAACGCGGTGACGTAAAACACGTACGTCGGGACTATAAACGGGGCAGTGGCCAATAGCTTTCATCTCTTTATTTATTCTGAGCATGCGTGGCACTTTGTCCGTCGGATTTGGGTACACACGATCGGAATTTCCGACAACGGATTTTGTTGTCGGAAAATTTTATATCCTGCTCTCAAACTTTGTGTGTCGGAAAATCCGATGGAAAATGTGTGATGGAGCCTACACACGGTCGGAATTTCCCACAACAAGGTCCTATCACACATTTTCCATCGGAATATCCGACCGTGTGTACGGGGCACTAGGCGGCCGCCTAATTTGCCTAATTAGAGAGCCGTCTCTGACAGCATTGGATAATAGACCAGGCTCTTGATGCACAGCAGTAATAGGAAGAGGGGTGCTTCCTGGTGTCTCTGGGCTTAGTTTATTAAGACTAAGTTCATATGAGGCCACAGCAGACACAGGAGGAGCATGAGGAGGAGAATGGATGCTGTGGTGGCATTGAGGAGGAAGAGAACATGGGGCAGACTTCCAGGGGTGGGTTTCATCCTTCACAAACCCCAGGACTTGTATATGGTTGGGGAGATAGCTGAGGACAAAAAAATGTTTCTGCACTATAACCACCCCCAAATCAGCAGTCTAATCCCTACTTTGTCCACTGCAACCCCTGCTCTATATAATTTAGTGGAAATTTCCTGGACTGAGATGTCACAGAGTGGCTGATTCCTATCTGCAATGTATTGGGGCATCCTCAAACGGAAGGTGGAGGAGCGCAAGGTCTCTAAAATCCACCAGCTCTGTGATGTCATTGAGGATTGAAAGAGGACTCCAGCTCTGTGAAGCTCTGGTGAACTCTATGCCCAAGAGGGTTAAGACAGTGCTGGAAAATAATGGTGGCCACACAAAATATTGACACTTTGGGCCCAATTTGGACATTTTCACTTAGGGGTGTACTCACTTTTGTTGCCAGCAGTTTAGACGTTAATGGTTGTGTGTTGAGTTATTTTGAGGGGACAGCAAATTTACACTGTTATACAAGCTGTACACTCACTACTTTACATTGTAGCAAAGTGTATTTCTTCAGTGTTGTCACATGAAAAAATATAATTTATTGTGAGATACTGTGTGTATTCCCCTATAGTCAGTGGCGGCTGGTGCTCAAAATTTTTTTGGGGAAGGGCGCAAACAAACTGAAAAAAAAAAACATCAATTGCAGCCTCACTGTACCATTAAATGCAGCCACTGTGCACATCAATAGCCCCCACTGTGCCCATCAAACGCAGCCACTGTGCCCATCAAACGCAGCCACTGTGCCATCAAACACAGCCACTGTGCCATCAAATGCCACCACTGTGTCCATCAAATGCAGCCACTGTGCCCATCAAACGCTGCCACTGTGCCATCAAATGCTCCCACTGTGTCCATAAAATGCTCCCACTATGCCATCGAATGCTTCCACTGTGCCCATCAAATGCTCCCACTGTGCATGGCGCTCGCTACTTACTGTTTTTGACGCCAATTAGAACCTATGGCTCTAATCAGGTGCTTCAAAAAAAAAAATACCCCACCGCTGTAATTCAGGCGCCCGGCTCCCAAAAAGGGGCCGGGCTCCTGAATACGGGCTGGCAGCGGCGGCCATAGATAGATTCATGCAATGCATGAATCTATCTATTGGTGATAGAGGGGTGGCTGGAGAGAGGGGGCGGCGCCTGTGTGCCCTTATGGATACACCGTCACTGTTTAAACCCCAAAACTGATTATAGTGGTGATATTTAAGAAAAAAAATCTAAAAAAATGTCCTTTAACTAAGTGCATTGTGTTCGGGCACTGGACACAGTGCACTATGGGAAGCACCACGTCAATGCAATCACGAGATTGCCAACGTGGCGCTTCATTTGCAGGATTTTCACCTGCTTTGCGGCGCAATCCAAGCGCCGAGCAGCTTCCGCCCATAGTGATACAATGAGAGCATTGTTGTTTAAATTTAGAGGTTACTTCAGAGTTTTGTGGAACAGATGGAAACTGGAAGTGACGTTGTCAGTTCCGTTCTTCGCATGGCTCAAGCAGAGCAAGAAGGTAAGTAATGAGAGAGCACGGCACGCAGCATATGGCTCATGAGGGAAGGATATAATATAATATAACAACACTGGCTGCAGTAATCATTGAGGCTGAGCGTTGAACTTTTGGATATAATATAATATAACACTGGCTGCAGTAATCAATCATTGAGGCGGAGCGTTGAGCTTTTGTGAAGGCTGGAAGGGGGACATCAGTAAACTGTACCCTGCATGCATGCTTCTCTAGAGACACTCTGCATGTGGTTACTGAACAAATTGGGGGAAAAAATGGATTTTGGCTTAAACTGCTCTCGTATGGCAAATCCATTTAGCAGAAGTATTGGTTGTACTGTGTTTACCAGTTTTAAATGCTTCTCATTTAAAAACTAAAAGGTCAATTCACAATGCTAAAATGCATACATAATGTGCCTAATTTGCCAAAATGATTAAAGCTAATATTTGCTGTAAATAATGATCTTATTAGTGAATGATGCATGTGTTACAGCTATTTTAAATAACCCGAATATCTTGCTTTTATTAATTGGACCAGAATTTTGTTGAATTTTAGCGCATAATAATTATGTTCCAACCCTTAACCCCTTTGTTTAATGTGCTTACATGTAATTTGCCAGACAACATTCTTTATAATGTAATTGAGCTGTAAAAAGGAAAAATTATTCCCCTTGCTACTGGTATTCATAGGTGGGCACAGCTGGGAACTCAGAGGCACAAATATCACCACTATAATCAGTTTTGGGGTTTAAACAGTGGCGGTGCGTCCATAAGGGCGCACGGGCCCCGCCCCCTCTCTCCAGCCACCCCTCTATCACCAATAGATAGATTTGTGCATTGCATGAATCTATCTATGGCCGCTGCTGCCACCCCCTATTCAGGCACCCGGCCTCTGAATTACAGCCGCGGGGTATTTTTTGAAGCACCTGATTAGAGCCATAGGCTCTAATATGTGTCAAAAAAGGTAAGCAGCGAGCACCATGCTTGGCGCTCGCAGTTCACTCAGCTGTGTTAGAAAAGCGAATGAATATTCGCTTTCCTAACACTGAACCGCCTCTCTGCCAATCAGGTGCTCGGGTCTGTTACCCGTCACCTGATTGGCTGAAACGACAGGCGCTGTGATTGGATGCCTACCAGGGATCATGGGAGCATTTGATGAGCACAGTGGAAGCATTTGATGGCATAGTGGAAGCATTTGATGGGCACAGTGGGAGCATTTGATGGCACAGAGTGAGCATTTGATGGCACAGTGGCTGCGTTTGATGGGCACAGTGGCGGCATTTGATGGGCACAGAGGCAGCATTTGATGTGAACAGTGGAAGCATTTGATGGCATAGTGGGAGCATTTGATGGGCACAGTGGGAGCATTTAATAGCACAGTGGGAGCATTTGATGGGCACAGTGGCGGCATTTGATGGCACAGTGGCTGTGTTTGATGGGCACAGTGGCGGCTATTCATGGTCACAGTGGCGTTTGATGGTACAGTGAGGCTGCAATTGATGTTTGGTTTTTTTTCAGTTTGTTTGCGCCCACCCCCAAAAATTTTGAGCACCAGCTGCCACTGGGGAAAACCTATGGTCATAGGCTGCCCACCCTTCCACAATGCAGGAGGAAGGCTGGGCAGCAGCAAATGGAGGGGGAGATTCAACAGCCTGGGGAAAGGGCAGGCAACAGCAAAAGTAAAACATGGAGTAATACAGCTAAAGGCTGCCAGCCCTTTCCCAAATAAGATCTGTCCAAAAAAATAAAAAAATAAAGAAAAAGCAGGCATGCCCTAAAAGAGAAGGAGAGGTGATGCCATAGTAAGTGGTGAGTAGTGATGAACTAAACTGTCCTTTTAAATAAATTTGGATGGCAAACCGGAAATCAATGGGCCAAGTCTGTCAAATTAAAAATGTCAATTTTCTAGTTTAATAGGCAAGGAGGTAACAAAAAAATAGCATGGGGGGTGCTAGACACCAGGGGAGAGGAAGTGTGTTACTTTCATGGTTATTAGGAAAAAATAAAGGGAAAAAATAATATTAAAACTCACACAATCACCTCATTTAAATATTTTCAATATATTACATTTTTATTTTCGGTTTTAGATATGTTTTATGAGGCATTTTGTGGCACACGTTCCTGCTGTCAAACAAGTGCCTCAGACTTTTTTCTGGGTTACCAATCACACCCTTCAGGGATAGCAGAGGGGTATGCATTTGCCCTGCTGCCTGGGTACATAGGCTTTACTATTGTAGTTCGTTGGTGAGAACAGGGGTTAAATTCTTTCTTGAAATGTAGAAAATTGTTCTTGGATACAAAGTAACATTTACAAACCATTCCAAGTCTTTGCACAGGTGTCCAAACATTTCAGAACATTTGTTGAACAAACAGTAAAATGCAATTGTGTAAAATATGGATTTTGCCAAAGAGGAACTGCTTGTACACCTTGTACCTTGTACCTTGGCACAAAATGAAACTCAAATTAGTATAAGAATCTCTCCTATAATCCCAAACCCTCACTCAACTCTAGTTTCAGGTACAAGATCCGTCAGGCTACTCGAATATTGGCCTTCAAATCTGAACCCTAACTATAACTTCCATAACCATGAATAAAATCTTTGTCGTCTTGATCTTGAGTGCTATGGTAACTACAGGTAAGAAATACTTATGGCATAAAATTGTATTTTTGTTTTAATTTGTGCTGCTCCATTGTACTAAACATTTGTACTCTAATACAAATAGGAAGCCACAGAGTGTGTAAATCCTAACAACGAACTGGTCTAATTTACTCCAATTGTGTCTGTTAAATATATAATTGAAAGCATTTTGCTAAAACTATTTATAAAATGCAATAGAATACCAGTTGATTCTGCCAGAGATACAGAGCTGATAATATTTTGAAAGGTCAGTTACTGAAAAAGAAGTTTGTTGATAAGCAATATAACCCTGAATTTATAGAGAGAGTCCATCAAAAATGTCTTACTGGTCCATCCAGGGCTAACAATAAAGACACATGGCCCCAGATGGATGTTAAAAGAGAAGTATGGGTTTCACAAAAAAAAAATCTATACCTACTTAGGTGGATGCAGCATTGGTCCAATCCTGCATCTGTCCATCTCCAGCTCTAAGACCAAGAACTGGGCAATCAAACAATACTTTAGCAGGCCTTCGAATGAACTGCACTCCTATGATCCATAGGACAAAAACAGAAAAAAGCTTTATCTATAATTCTCAGATATATTTCATAACACATAGAACAGAGGGAGTAGTCTATGCCCTCCAATGCCCATGCCAGATCCAATATATTGGACGAACCAAATGACCAATGTGTATGAGAATTAGGGAACATGTCCAATACATTAGGTTACCCAAAGCATAGCATCTCAAACCATGATGCAACTCATTACAATAAAGACTACTCCTCCCTAGTTTTTTGGGGAATTTAAAAAAAACCCCTATTGGGAGGGGAAGTAATAAAATATTCACCCTTAGCCAGTGGGAATCTTTTTGGATATATGAGACCCTTCATCCGCTAGGCCACAATATTGATTTTGGCATTAATTGGTAATTATTAGCTTAGGTTATCAATTTTATCATTTTTTGCCAATATGTAATATTTAATGTGTCACGTATTATTATTTTCCTGAGCTCTCTCATGTAATTTTAATATATTTTTAGGGTAAACATTGTAGTTGATTATTAGTGAATTTTGGGGAATCATTTTTGAGCTGCACACTTATGGACATCATGCTTGTCGATTTTACTTATCTTGCCTTTACTTTTTTACCCTGTATTATTTTTTACTCTACATTATTATTTCTTTAGCATATTCCAATCAGAATGTAATACTCAATAGGATCATTTTAAATAAGATATCCGGTTCATTTATATATATTTTCACATTTACATTCATTCTGACCATATGAATGTTTTATTTTTGTTTCATTTCCAAGACTTTCGTTTCGTTCCGAGTTAGTTTTTTAATGAATTTTGACAAATTTGTTCATTCGTTAATATCCAAATTAACGAAAACCCGTTTAACAAACTTTTCTGAATATTCATAATTTTGAATTTTCAAAAATTTGCAATTTAGAAAAAACTCGTAAATTTGGAAATTCGAAAAAAATCAGAAATTCGGAAATTTGAAAAAAATCATGAATTCTGAAAAAATTGGAAATTCGAAAATTCCAAAAAAATCAGAAATTTGAAAACCTGAAAAACCGAAACTTCGAAAATCTGAAATGACTAACTAATAACTTAACGATTACTAACTATTAAATTATAGGTATTGGAATTTCCTTTCAAATTTGGCTGTTAGTGAATGTAAAGAATACAAATTTATCCGAAGTTATGAATTATCCGAAATAACGAATGCCATATCTAAACGAATGGAACATTGCGAATTAATAATAATAAATTACAATAATAATAAAATGTTTTATTATTATTATTATTATTTATTATTAATTTGTTCCGTTCCATTTGTTTAGATGCAGCATTCGTTATTTCGGATAATTCATAACTTCGGATAAATTGGTATTCAGTCACTAACAGCTAAATTTGAAAGGAAATTCCAATACCTATAATTTAATACTTAGTAATAGTTAAGGTTTTATTAGTTAGTTATTATTTCAGATTTTCAAATTTTCTGGTTTTCGAATTTCAGGTTTTTTATAAATTTTCCGATTTTTTTTTTTGAATTTCAGATTTTCAAATTTTTTTTCGAATTTACAAATTTCCGAGTCTTTTCGAATTACTGAATTTTTTCGAATTAACATTTTTTCGAATTTATGACTTGCGATCATAACAAATGACCCGAAGAACGGAAAAAAAAATAATTAATTAATTTTTCGTCAGTGCACATGTCTATTATTTTACCTTAATATTTTTAATTTCATATATATAACTAAGCCACTGATCATTTCTCAGCTTTGCTCCATACCATACTCTTATTTATCTGATCTCATAAGCCTTTGGTTATTTTTTTTTTCTATTATTATATTTTTATATATAAATAGTTTTACACTTTTTTAAATTTTTATACATATTCATATATATTTCTTACACATTTTATATCATTTTTATAACACTTTATTGTCTTGTTTAATAAAGTATTGTTCACTATTAAAGTAGTATTAAAGTTTTGTTCTCTTTTAAATTTAAAATAACAAACATATTATATTTACCTGCCCTGTGCAGTGATTTTGCACAGAGCAGCTCTGATTCTCTTCTTTTGTGTCCCCCATAGGTGCTCCTGGCTCCTCCTCTTAGAGCAGTGCCCCCAGAAAAAGCTCCTTGCCCTGGGGGCACCTCCTGAGCCGCTGTTCTATGCGTCTATAAGACACTTAGAGCCGTGGCTCACCCCTGCTCTCTCCCCATTGGTTCACGCTGCTGTCTCACCCAATGAGGAGGGAGAGTCCCGGGGCAGCCAAGGCTATCGTGAACATCGCTGGATTGGAGGGGGCTCAGTGGATTTGGGGGGGGGGGCACTGCACGCAGAGGTTTTTTACCTTCACTCATAGAAGGTAAAAAACATTCAGCCATTAGAACCAATTTAAGTATATTTTAAAGCCTTCACTTAGACATTTAATGATTTCTAGGATATATATTTTATGTGAATTTTTAGACATTACTTTATATTATATTTGGTGCTGTGTAGTTCAGTTAGTATTGTATACCATTGTGTTATATTCCTTTATTCACTAACTTCTCTTTTTATTAAGTTTGATGGTATGCTGGTGCTTGTAGTCTGCTTTGTAAATATCATTAAAGTGATACTAAACACACCCAGTTTAATTGATATTATCCCTTCTATTCCTGTATATGGATGATGGCACTGTAATTATTTTAATTAAAAAAAATCTAAGTACCTTTTTCCTAATCAATGTACAGCTATCACATGCCCCAGTTATTTCCCAGCCTGCCTGCAGGGAGCTTCTAGTCCTCCGCTGCTGGTCACATGTTCAAAATACAAAAAACAGCCTTTGGAATACAGAGTAAAAATAAATAATTAATATCAATAAAACTGTTTTAAATTGTCATACAAATATAATATTTGAAATCAAATCTTCATTATTTTTTGGCAATTGGTGTAGGTGGATTTCTGCCAGTCATAGACTGTATCACGCCTTTCTAGCCTGTGTCTTATAATAAGAGGGAGGTGAAGCCTCCATCAATCTACATGTGATATCCCAACCCCTATTGTGTTTAGCTGGTTAGTGGGCATGGAGGAGGAGAGAGGGAGTGGGCTGTCATATACCACTGTGTATATGCCCACATGTGTGACTCTATAGTCACATGGACTGCTCAGATGTGATAGGGAGGAAATGCTCAGCGTAGAAACTCACTGAAAAACAAGCATGTGCAGAGTTGCCAACCATGCTCTGCAAAATCCCTAGCAGAATTGGGGACTTGAGCAGAAGGGGGAGATAGAGAGCAGCAGGATCAACCAGCTTTTCTTTTTTTTTTTGCAAAATACAGAAAGTGAATCTCATAGTGACTGAGTGACTATGAACAGCATGTAATACACTGATACATTGATAGTTTTTTATGATGTGGGTTTAGTGACACTTTAGGTCCCACTTGCAGTGCTCTCCCCGCTCTGCTCCTTTCGCTGAAGCTGTGCTTATAAGCTGGCATATTCTCCTTTGGGCAGGTTTGGCATAGAGGGCTGTGCTCCTGAAACATGTTGCCACCTGCCCTTTCCTGAGACTCTGTGCTATACCAGGTCCATGCAGTGCCGTGGACACCGCCAGCTGTCATCCTCCAAAGTAGCCAGAGGGACAAAAGGAGGGAGGTAGTAGTTAGATGAGGAGAAGCAACAGTTAGCTGAACTAATAACTTTGCCCTGAATGGGAAAATCACAGATTTTTCACTTTAATTCCATCATGTTGTCTTTTTGTATTTTAGGGCATCTCAAAACCATGTGCAAAAGGTGTTGGAGTCTTGACTCAATTGAATGTGGCACAGAAAAGGATACAGAATGTGATGGAACCAAGTGCATGATGCTGTCAGAATACTACAATATCGGTAAGTATGGGGGAACTGCACGCTGATATATACTGTTACCAAAAGTATTTGGACACCTGCCTTTACATGCACACGAACTTTAATGGCATCCCAGTTATAGCTCATAGGGTTCAATATTGAGTTGGCCCACCCTTTGCAGCTATAACAGCTTCAACTCTTTTGGGAAGGATGTCCACAAGGTTTAGGAGTGTGTCTATGGGAATGTTTGACCATTCTTCCAGAAGTGCATTTGTGAGGTCAGGCCTCTAACCTCTCTAGGTAACACTAATGATTGGGGATGGGGAAAAGGGGGAGAGAAGGCAAGTACTGTGTAGGCTATTGATCAGTTAAATTACTGATCAGCCTCTGACCACACACCAATTGCGGTGTTATTGCTGTAACCCGGGTAGCTGTATAACAAAAAGAGAACCAATGGGGAAGGGTGAGGGTATATAGAATATCAAGTGGAAAAGCAGTTACTTAAGCAATGAGTGACCAGAGGTATTGCTTAAAATTAGTCAATTTATTAATTGTTTTAAAATCCACACACTGTATTAGAGGCAAAACAAGGAGGGCATACTGACAGTATGAATTGAATAAAAAAACAACAAAAATTCCAAGGTATGGCTATACCTTGAACGACATTAAAGACGAACACACATACAAAACAACACCGACACGGTCCGGACCTCAATATGCTGTTCGGCAGCTAATAGGTCAAGTTAGATATGAACAAACTTAATGTATGGACCTTGATGAATTGTGAAAATTTGGGTATGTTATGCTGCCGAAGAGCATATGGGGAAGGCGGGAAGGGAGGAGGGAGAGGAACTCTTAAGGGGTCGTGGAGGTGGATGGCTTGACAGCCGGCTGTCAGGGGAGACGGGTGGCGTGAGTGAAGTTACTGGCTCTAACCAACTGTGGCGGATTAATGCTGGCTGTAGCACTTGATGTGTCAAGAATACATAGCTAAATGCACTGTTTAGTCAAGAAAGTCTGTTAGAGAGATGTGCATAGCTTGGGTAACCACAGCGTCCGGAACCCGCTTTCAATGTTGAGGCACCGCTCACAGACGTAGGATTTAGGTGTGGGGCCGATAGAAATGACAGCTATATAAACACTTGGCAGCGGTGCTGGTAATAAAGTAAGACATAGGTATAGTTGTTTTCGCTCATACGTTACTGCTCCACTTGGTGCAGTGAAGGGAGAGGGAGCCCCGTACACTCCAAGAGTAAGTCCTTTTCAATAATGGATGGAGTTCCGCAGGCTTCGTATGGGAGGCGGTGTATCCGCAGCTGGTGGTGAGGATCAAGTGCTGTGCCTTTGGTTTCGTGGTCAGTAGGCGTCCGTCTCCTGCCCAGCTGGTCAGGCTTCCTGGATCATGGTTCGTCCGGTGCTTGACACCTTGCTGGTAGTCACAGCTGTTCAGCTCCTCACAACCCACCTGGTGGAGCGCGGCGGCGTCGTGATGACGTCAACGCGTTTCGCTGTACTTGGTAGCGTAGCTTCTTCCTGGACGTCTCTAACCTCTCTTGGCCTCTAACCCTGGCCTCCTTTCCTCTCTAGCTTTCCTCATCCCCTCCCTGGCTCTCTACTCCTCAGGAGCGCATTCTTCCTTCCCTAACACCACTTTTCTGCCTATCTCCTTCCTGGTTTCTGATCCATCTCCTCTTCCTAGATTTGTATAGGCTACAAATTGTACCATTGTATGGATATTGGTGGATCTAGAGGATACCCCGCTCTTGCGGGAACCTTCCCAGGACCACTTGGCCCCCAGGGCTTTAAAAAGGCTTATACTCTGCTATTATATCAGTTCTTGTTTTCATACTGCTGCAGCTTGTTTACTTTTGTAAGCTAATTTTTGTTACTACTGTCAATTATTAGAACTGATCCCCTGTATGGCTCTCTCTGCAGCAGCTGAAAGCTGACTTCTTCTCCTCTCCCTCCCACCAGCTTTTGGCTGCTGCAGTGTGAGCCTTGCAAAGGATGGGTTCCAGTAATCGCCCCCCTGCTGCACCAAGCACTCTCCTTGGACACCAAACATTTCCCCCTGCTGCCCAGGCCCCCCTGTGTACCCCTGCCACCACCACCGTGCCACCTCCCTCCCTCTCCTCCTTCCAACCGGCAGATGCAGGGACACCATAGGATCCCTCAGGATGGAGGGTCCGGTAAATATGTCACATTTAGCAGCCCCTTCCTTTCCTTAATGAACACAGTGAGTGATCGGTAGTGATCACTCATTGTGTTCATTCATAACTGATAGTAAACTGTCTTTATTTGGGATGAGGGGGGCTGACAGATTGGCTGTATGGTGCCCCGTGGTTTCTCACAGCAGCCCTGTGTGTGGCTAACACCATTGCCCCTGATGAGTCACAAGTCTGTAGCTTGTCAATCATCACCTGGCCACACCTTGTCCTGTCCATTGCTTTTTATATTGACAGCACTGCCTGTGTTGTTGAAACCCTCCCATCGTGAGCATAGTGCTGTATCTGGGTATGGGGGGCATGTGATACACAAAATGTAGGAGGATTCAGATTAGTGAGGGAAGGTAAAGGAAGGTTTTTGGACTTAAACATTTGGAAGGATTCCTTAACACTTAACTAAGCTCCCTTACCCACACAAACTTAACTACACTTAGCCCTTAAACTTAACACTTATCAATGAACCTGATCCTGCTTAGCTCTTACCTCAAACCTATTGGGGTTGATTTACTAAAACTGGAGAGTGCAAAATCTGGTGAAGTTCTGCATATAAATGAATCAGCTTCCAGGTTTTTTTTTTTTTTGTCAAAGCTTAATTGAACAAACTAATGTTAGAAGTTAATAGGCTACCATGCACAACTGTACCAGATTTTGCACTCTCCAGATTTTGTAAATCAATCCCATTGTGTTACTAAAGCTAACCCTTACACTCAAACATTACCATATAACCAGCCCCCTAATGTGTAACCTACCATTTAGCCCCATAAACACTAACCTTGACCTTCACCCTAACCACTAAGCTGGAAAACATTTCTCGATCTCGATTAAGTCCAACAAGGTGTATGCCACCTCATGAACTTATCTCTTTGATTTACAATTACATTTTTACTGAGTGCCAAGAGCATAGCTTTTTCTATATTTTCTCCATCACTGGACCTTCTGGTCTCAGCTCTACATTTGCATAGTCACCTGCAGCCACTGTGACTTCCCCTCCTCTTGCCCAGTCACAGAGAACATTGTATTATATTAGCTTATTCACAAAATAAAAAAGCCTTCTGTGAATGGACAGCTGAGTGGAGGGTTGGGAACAGCGGCAGCCGGTCCATAAGGGGCGTAGCTCTCCCTAATTCCATGTAGGGCGCCAGACTCATCATTTTTTTTTTTTGGAAGCACATGATTAGAGCCTGAGGCTCTGATTGGCTTCAAAAAGGTCAAACTCACCCAATATTCACTATGGTCTTCCGGCTTCTCCTCCCGGCCAATCAGAACAGGAGGCAGACCTTAAGACCAGATTAGCTGGAAGGAGAAGCCAGGGAAACCATGACTGTATATTGGGTAAGTGCAGACCTGGTGGGGGGTTTGTTTGCCGCGCCTCCCAAAAAAATTGAGCACAAGCTGCCACTGGGTGGGAGAGTTGCTGTTATATAGAAGGCAGCATCTCTTCTGTTTTTTTTGTCAAAGCTTAATTGAACAAGCTGATGTTAGAAGTTAATTGGCTACCATGTACAGCTGCATTGGATTGTGCATTCTCCAGTTTTCATAAATCAATCCCATTGTGTTACTAAACCTAACCCTAACACTCAACTGTTACAATTTAACCAACCCCTAATATTTAACCCAACAGTTAGCCCCATAAACCCTAACCTTGACCTTCACTCTAACCACTAAGCTGGAAAATGTTTCTCAATCAGTGGCTACAGCCGCTGATCAGTGTATTTTGGCAATAGCACAATGTCCCGACAGGGGGGGCATTACTTCAGGGGAATCCCATCCTTTGTTCAGGCTAAAAAAAATACTAACAGTGTATCGCCAACTTTAGATTGACCTAACCCATAACTATATCCCAAAATCAGATTTAACACTTGCATACTTACCTTATCCAATGTCAGTTTTTGTCCACCCATCATTTCTTGTAAGACAAATGTTCACTTTCATGCTTTGTGATATTTTTTTCAGGCAATCTGATTTATAAAAGTGTGAAAAAAACGTGTGCAATGGATATAATGTGTGATAATTGCTTAACCGCATCAACAAACCATGGCTTCAGCTTCCGAGTCAGTGGTGAATGTAGGGAAGGAGAGAACAGTAACGCCGAACTGGAGTATAAGGGTGAGTTTATTTATCCTTGTCTGTGAAAATAATTATAGTTTCATTGTCTTCCTCCTATTTTTTGAAGCAAAAAAGAAGTGCTGTAATTTAGCAAGCAACTGTAAGTTTGAAAGTATTTAAAGCCCATTTTTGTCATTTTGGGTAGAGTAGGAAATTTTATTTGCCATCTGTGTGCCATTAGGATTTCCCTTCACTTCCTGTCCAGAAGACATAAAAAGGAAAATCTCTTCTTAAACAGTTGTCACCAAAACAGGCACCTTTATTGGATGATTTCACATTCTTTCCCGTTATGGTGGCAACATTTTGGATTTCCTCCACTTTCCAGCAACAACAGTCACTAAGATAAAAAAAAGAAAGCACATCTCCACAATCTGGACCTTTCATCACTTTATGTAAAACTAAAATATTCATCATCTTCAAGGACGAAGTCTACATCACTACAGGGAAAGTGATGAATTGTTACCCATGAACCACTATGCTGAGCAGTTTATACAGATAAGTGCGTGCAAAGGATTTTCTGTTTGAAGCTAGGTGAACCTAGATAGAGCTTCTTCAGTTGAATTAATCACTAGCAAGCAAGAGTATTAGCATTAGCCAGGTAGCCTGACCTAAAACAAGACTGCATCTAAAACTGAAGTTCAAAAGGTGCGCCAAACTGTTTTCCTATACAGGACCCTATTCCATCAACATCCACCACTGGAGGTTATAAGCTGAGGACAACTAGGTGAAGAAATACCAACAGACAGAAAGACATACCTGGGAACATGCCATAGTCAAGCCAGCAATGTTGGCTTTTCTTGCCAGCTCATTACTAGCTGGGCTCAGTTCTCCAGCTCTCTGTAATGCTCAGCATCCGTTGACTGTACACATTGTAGGTAGTGGTTGCGTGGATGCACAGATGCCAAACTCCAAGAGGTGGCAAGGTGCAGGCGGTTTTACATAGTATCCATCCAATAGTAGCCTGAGAGCAGGACATGTGTGCAGGACCAGGCAGGTGTCATCACACAAGGTCTGCCTGGAAGTTGAACTCCCCATACTGCTGCACCAGAATAAGGCTTAATGCACACTGATTTAAAAAGTTAAAAACTCACCTAAGCTGCATTTTTTCAACCAGTTTAGGTGGGTTTAGCAGCATTTGGTGTTTGGGTGTTTATTTATTTCATTGGCCGGAATTGTAATTTATTCTGGCCATTGAAATGAATAAGTCCCTAGCAGTGTTTGGAGTTTTTATGCCCAAAAGCTTGAAGAATCAGTAGAAGCATTGCATTCAGGAGAGGAGAATTTCACTGCCTCTAAATTCTGCTGCTCCTAAACTCTGGCAAAAGCCTATATGTGCATGGACACCCCGTCATAAAAAAAAGGCAAAAGCTCCTATATTTGAATTTAGGAGCAGCAGTGTGTCCCAGGCTAAAGTGTTCAGTTTGGCTTGAAGTAAAGGTGACAATCCTAAGCCTGACCCACCTCTACGTGGTGCACCAGCCCAAAACCAACCAGATGAGACTGGCTCCACTTTGCAGAATTAATTCCCTCTACTACACTCTCCATGGAGCACTGAAAGCTCTGCTATGGCCTTCCCTGAACTGCAGCATAAAGGTGGGCCATCCTCAGTTTGCAGAGGTGTGGCCAAACATATTAAAAGTTCTGATGCCTAGTCTAAACCACATTGAAGTCAATAAGAGCTGAATCTGTCAAATCAATTTTCTCCAATTTAAGGCTAATAGCCAGTGGATTGGCAAAAGAAGTGCATGGGGCCCAGGGGACTTTCACCATTGCAAATACAATTTTGCAGAGCAGTGACTTTAATATTGCTGAGAGTGCAACATTAAAAATGCCCCTAAACCCGACAGGCAAGTGATGCATTTGTGAAAAAAGTAATATAGCAAAACTCATATTTTTACGAAGGAAAAGAAAAAAAGCCATTACAATTTCGTTATTTTAAGCTTCCCTGCAAGCTTCCTTTGTTTTATAAATAATGTGTATGGTTAAGAGTAACGGTGGAAGCTTGAGAATGGATGTCATCAGGGAGAATTTTCTGCTGGGCAAAGTTACATAGGGAAGTGGTCCCAATGCTTTGGTGCTCCCAAGGAGGAGAGTCAAGAGGGAAGATGGCTAAAAGATGTATAATTGTGCTCTGCACTTAAATAACTGTTAAAGAATGTTTAATCTTTCATATGGCGTTCTACACTAAAGATTCTGATAGTATGGTCAGATGTTGGCACCAAGTTGTACCAGTCCCACTCCTCTTCTCCTTTTGATTAGAACACTCATTCAACTGTTTTGTAGCCACCATATGTCTCCTGGTTAGAGGTCCACAAACAAATTCCTAGCCCTGTGACTAACACTTAATAAAGGAATGTCCACACATGAATGCATTTTCAGCACTTTACTGCACCTTCACATCTTCACATTATTTCCCATGCCATTTCACGTTTGATATACTATCAGAATCTTCAGAGCAGAATGCAATGTGAAAGGTTAAACATTCTTTAGCAGTTATTTCAGTGCAGAGCACAACTACACAACTTTTAGCCATCTTCCCTACTGATGAGAAGTCATCGGTTGGTAGGACGCAGGTGGGCGGCACGCACAGCTTTCTGCTTTGCTGACAATAGTACATATAGTTGCAGGAGAGAGCCATATGGGCTGTGCTCCCTTTCTCCTTGCAGAGTCGCACTGCATGGGAGTTAACACAGAGTAGCGATTAGATCGGGATCTGTTCCCGGCACCCTGGTTGAAAAACCCTGATCTATACCACCTCACCTGGAAATTCAGCCCGTAAAGGGCCCCTTAGCTCATCTCAGTGTAGGTCTATATCTTGGCATCCCTAGGGAGGGATTTCTCTAAAAGGGAGCTAACACCTGCTTATAACTTTTCCCTTACCATACCAAAATTGCAACAGAGTTTAACGGTAGATAAGCAAACTGCATCTGCTACCAAATGAGGTGGGGCCCACACCCCCAAATACATACCAGATTCTTATCAAGGGTGTGTATCATACAGAAAGTAGGTAACACACAGACAACAACTGTACAACCACAAATGACCTTCCCCTGACAGAGCTAATCCCCCACCCCAAAAATTCCTCCTCCTACAGAGTGGCAGAGAAAGAGGCTGTTGCAGATGAGCAGCTATAACTAGACAAGAAGTGGAGAAGTTCACTGCCGCTAGAATTGTATGGCTGTGTAAATCCCCTCACCTCCTCCTCTGATATTATATGGATGTGAAGGGCAGTGGCGGCTGGTGACGTTTTAGGATGTTGTGGCGCCAGACCTGCCCCTCCTTTTTGACCCCTCCCACTTATAAGCCCCACCCCTATAGCATCCACCCACTCCGTCCCCTGTATTCCACTTGCTTCCACCTATAGTGTCAGGAGTATATAGCTCAGCATCACATGACAAAGTATACAGCCCCAGAATCACAGGACAGAGTATACAGCCCAGACTCACAGCAGAGTATACAGCCCCAGAATCACAGCAGAGTATACAGCCCAGAATCACAGCAGAGTATACAGACCAGAATCACAGCAGATTATACAGCCCAGAATCACAGCAGAGTAAACAGCCCAGACTCACAGCAGAGTAAACAGCCCAGACTCATAGCAGAGTATACAGCCCAGACTCACAGCAGAGTATACAGCCCAGAATCACAGCATACTGATCATCACTGTTCACATCATTGATTATCATCACATTGCATCACTGATCATCATCTCATTACTGATCACCAATGATCACATCATCAATGAACATCACATTGCTGGAACACAGTGTGCCCTTGTACACCTTGTGCCCCCTAGAGTCCATGAGGTTATATCTATACAGGCTCTTATGTGACAGCCCAATAACCTGTAGTACATAGACAGGACTGTAATCACCACCGGCACTGTCTGCCCGGACACCTCCCTATCAGAGGACTTGTCTGCTGTTGCTGGGCTGAGTCAGTTGCTGGGACAAGGACTTTGGGGGAGTCCTGAGTCGGAACTGTCCAGCACCCTGTCACCCTTCTTCATGTCCAGTAACTCAGGAACATCCTGCAAGGCTAGCCTGCCAACCATAGCTGCCCATGCTCCAGGCTGGGATGGAAGTGTCAGTGTAGAGAGGAGGGAGGGCTGAGAATAAAAAGCTCAGTTCGGGCCGTGCATTCCACTGAGCTGCTGACAAAACTTCCGGTTTATCACTGGCCAGGGAAACCGGAAGTGATATCGTAACTCGGAGGGAAAGCACTTCCCATGTCCTAGGGTGGTGCCAAACAAGAACAATGCACCCATAGTGATACTACGGGCCGAAGTATTCCAACGCAATGGATTGCGCCACAAGGCAGGTCAAAACCCTGCAAATGAAGCGTCTTGTCTGCAATCTCGTGATTGCATAGATGTTGCACTTCCCATAGTGCACTTAAAGGGGTTGTAAAGTTAATTTTTTTTTTTTTTTTAAAATAACAAACATGTTATACTTACCTTCACTGTGCAGCTCGTTCTGCACAGATTGGCCCGGAACCTGGTCTTCTGGGGTCCCTCGGCGGCTGTTTCAGCTCCTCCCCGCAAGCATTTAACACCTTAATGCGAGCTCCCTCGCATGGTGTTGAGTGCTTGCGGGCGCGCTCCCGTGATACAGCCGGCGGCTATAGCCGCTCGCTGTATCACTCGGCCCCGCCCCCCGACACGCCGCGTCATCGGATGTGATTGACAGCAGCGCGAGCCAATGGCTGCGCTGCTTTCAATCCATCCACTGCAGCCAATCAGCGACCAGGCTGAGCTGCAATGAAGATGACGAGGACGAGCAGCGAAGATTCGAGGCGTCAGGTAAGTAAAACGGGGGGCCTGGGGCGGCGGTACTGTCAAAAGTTTTTTCACCTTAATGCATAGAATGCATTAAGGTGAAAAAATTTTTACCTTTACAACCCCTTTAAGGACATTTTTTTTTAAAGGGCCTTTTTTAAAAAATTATTTATTTACTTATTTTGTGACTGCCTGGGGGGGGAATGGGTGTCGCACATGCGCCCCTATGGAAGGGCAGCCACTGGTGCAGGGAAGCCACTGGTGCAGGGCAGAGAGGGTTCTGTGTAAGCCACCAGAAAAGAAGCTGCTCTGTCACTTGTGAACACAGAAACTGGTAGAGGAAGAGATTATTGCAGAAAACTTCCTCTACTGGCTTCTGTATTTGAAAGTGACAGCAGTTAAAGGTGAGCACAGGGCCAGTCTCGGAAGTTCTGCCTACAAAATATAATATATATATATATATATATATACACACACACACACACACACACACACACACACACACACACACACACACACACACACACACACACACACACACACACACACACACACACACACACACACACACACACACACACACACACACACACACACACACACACACACACACACACTATTTTACCAAAAGTATTGGGACACCTGCCTTTGCACGCACATCAATTTTACTGGCATCCCAGTCTTACTCTATAGAATTCAATATTGAATTGGCCCACCTTTTGCAGCTATACCTATTCTTGGATGGCTGTCTACAAGGTTTAGGAGTGTGTCTATGGAAACGTTTGACCATTCTTCCAGAAGCACATTTGTGAGGTCAGGCACTGATGCCAATCAGAAGGCCTGGCTCGCAGTCTCCGCTTTAATTCATCCCAAAAGTGTTCTATTGGGTTGAGGTGAGAACTCTGTGCAGGTCAACTTCCTCCACCCAAAACTCGCTTGGAAAGTTCCCAGATATGTACATAGATAGATAGATAGCATATATATTAATTTATTTTTATTTTCCAGAACAATGTCATGATAAAATGCCACTAAACAACTTCATGTGTCCAAGCTGTTATGTGAATACATCTACTGATGGCTGCAAAAGCAATGGAATGGTATTGTGCCGTGGGAATGAATTTGAGTGTTTTAAGTATAGGTCACTTGTTCAGCTGTCCGGTATGTATCTATCGCAATTATAATTCTATTGTGATTACCAACAGTATCGCACAACATTTTTGTAAATATTTTATTACATCTTTTCATGTGATAACACTGAAGAAATGACACTTTGCTGCAAAGTAAAGTAGTGAGTGTACAGCTTGTATAACTGTGTAAATTTGCTGTCCCCTCAAAATAACTCAACACACAACCATTAATGTCTAAACCGCTGGCAACAAAAGTGAGTACTCCAAGTGAAAATGTCCAAATTGGGCCCAAGTAGCCATGTTCCCTCCCCGATGTCATGTGACTCATTAGTGTTACAAGGTCCCAGGTGTGAATGGGGAGCAGGTGTGTTAAATTTGGTGTCATTGCTCTCACTCTCTCATACTGGTCACTGGAAGTTCAACGTGGCACCTCATGGCAAAGAATTTAGAGGATCTGAAAAAAAGAATGTTCTTTCTACATAAAGATGGCCTAGGCCAGTGATGGCGAACCTTGGCACCCCAGATGTTTTGGAACTACATTTCCCATGATGCTCAACTACACTGCATAGTGCATGAGCATCATGGGAAATGTAGTTCCAAAACATCTGGGGTGCCAAGGTTCGCCATCACTGGCCTAGGCTATAAGAAGATTGCCAAGACCCTGAAAATGAGCTGCAGCATGGTGGCCAAGACCATACAGTGGTTTAACAGGACAGGTTCCACTCAGAACAGGCCTTGCCATGGTCGACCAAAGAAGTTGAGTGCACGTCCTCAGCATCATATCCAGAGGTTGCCTTTGGGAAATAGACGTATGAGTGCTGCCAGCATTGCTGCAGAGGTTGAAAGGGTGGGGGTCAGCCTGTCAGTGCTTAGACCATACGCCGCACACTGCATTAAATTGGTCTCTATGGCTGTCATCCCAGAAGGAAGCCTCTTCTAAAGATGATGCACAAGAAAGCCTGTAGTTTGCTGAAGACAAGCAGACTAAGGACATGGATTACTGGAACAATGTCCTGTGTTCTGATGAGACCAAGATAAATGTATTTGATTCAGATGGTGTCAAGCGTGTATAGTGGCAACCAGGTGAGGAGTACAAAGACAAGTGTGTCTTGCCTACAGTCAAGTATGTCATGGTCTGGGGCTGCATGAGTGCTGCCAGCACTGGGGAGCTTCAGTTCATTGAGGGAACCATGAATGCCAACATGTACTGTGACATACTAAAGCCGAGCATGATCCCCTCCCTTCGGAGACTGGGCCGCAGGGCAGTATTCCAACATTGTAACAACCTCAAACACACCTCCAAGACTACCACTGCCTTGCTAAAGAAGCTGAGGGTAAAGGTGATGGACTGGCAAAGCATGTCTCCAGACCTGAACCCTATTGAACATCTGTGGGGCATCCTTAAATGGAAGGTGGAGGAGCGCAAGGTCTCTAACATCCACCAGCTCCGTGATGTTGTCATGGAGGAGTGGAAGAGGACTCCATTGGCAACCTGTGAAGCTCTGGTGAACTCCAGGCCCAAGAGGGTTAAGGCAGTGCTGGAAAATAATGGTGGCCACACAAAATATTGACACTTTGGGCCCAATTTGGACATTCACACTTTTGTTGCCAGCGGTTTAGAAATTAATGATGTGTTGAGTTATTTTGAGGGCACAGAAAATGTACACTGTTATACAAGCTGTACACTAACTACTTTACATTGTAGCAAAGTGTAATTTCTTCAGTGTTGTCAAATGAAAAGATATAATAAAATGTGAGGGGTGTACTCACTTTTGTGAGATACTTTATATGGAGCGATGTACTCCTTGCCATACATTTTGATTCACTTTAAGGTTCATTGACCATAAGAATGGTATAAGGCTCCAAAGATCCCCTTTACTTTAAGGTGCAACACAGAGTTTTTTTGCCTACTTAAATTACATAAATATTAAATGAACCCTGTATATAGTTTAGACTGCATATGTACAATATTTTACATAGAAACTACATTTAAAAAAAAAAATCAAGCAATCACGAACACATTTTTGCTATTATTGAACATCAAACAAATGAGCCTTCCCTTTTCATCCTCTTTTATCCCAATCTGGATTTTAGAATTATACATGCTGTATGTGATAGGAAAAGGGAATGAACCCTCCTGTCTCCTCTGTCTCAAGTCACTTGAATCGTCCAATCACGTAAGGAATTCCCCATGTTTTAAAGGTACAAATCCCTCCAAAGCAATCATTTCTAGTGGGTTAATTTACTCTATATTGTTTCACTCAATGAAGAGTCCATCAGTCAGATCTCCTTACTATAATTTAAGGATCTGCCCCTGCCCACCTCGATGTAGTTCCAGCTTGGAACAACCAAATCTTAAAACAAAAATGAAAAATATTGCAGCTTACTAATCCTTAGATGTGGTGGTTGCATTATTTTCCTTTTTTTCAGTGGTTTTCTCCTATTTTTACCTGGGGATCCTTCAAGTAACAAATTACCTGTCTTAGGGTGACAAGGTTCAGAGCAAATCAAGTTTAGCAACATTATTCACTGTACCCTATTTAGAAGTATTTGGTAAAAATAAAATCTTATCTTGATTTGCAGATGGTGAGAAAGTACCAATGTCAATGCAAGCCTGCATTACAGAAGGTGTTTGTAAAATAGGGGTTGGAATTGTAGTCGGAGCAAAGCAATTAAAACCAATAGAGATGACGTGTACCCCTGCAATACCAGTTGTTCCTGCTAGAAAAAAAACAACCAACGCAGCTGCAAGCCAAGCTTGATCTTATGTTAGAACTTTGATGCATGTGTAAAACGTCATAAGCGTTGGTTGCTTTAGAAACAATGACAACTGAAAACAGCATTGAGATGTATCAAACTGTAGATGTGCTAAATGCATGTTAATAAAATCTTTAACTCATCATCAGTGTTACTTTGTTTTTTCAAATACAATCTGCATTTGTCATTATTACACACAGTAATTGGTATATGCAATACACTGCACAATGCCATTGCCTTAATGATGTGTCATGAAAAAATAATTCCCGCAGAATTAATTCCCGCATCGGTCAACCAGCAGCTCTGCCATCTGTTGTTGTAGGTGCTTTCCTCTTAGTTTTTGGCACTTGACACATTTGTGGAGTATGAACGATGTACACCTTTTCATCCAGACGATCCAGAAACCTGCAGACCTTACTGATCCTTCTGTGAAGTGATATCCTTGGTGCTAAACTTGCTCATGGAAATGCCTAACAGAGCAGTAATGTGATGATGTCCTGGAATAATGATGGAATTTTCTCTTCACTAAACAAATTCGCCCTTCCAATGCGACCACCAACTCAAAGTAACTGGTGGTGATCAATTATTGGATTTAATTTGTACAGAGGGCTATTTTTAGATAGGTTGAGTCCTTTTGAAACGTTAGCAATCTCTTGTGAGTACACTTCATGTTGAACACATTGGATGATAACCCTTTCTGCTTGAGAGGGCCTTTACAGATGTTCCACTTGTGGCACTCTTTTCTGGTGCTAGAGCCATTTGCAAATTGATGAGCAATGTGAATAAGACGTGCAATGGCTCGTACAACAGAGGACCACTTAGAAAAGTGTTCAAAGCGGTGAGGACTCAGCCTTACCCTTGGCTTCACAGAGGTGTTGAGTGTGGTAGTAACAGCTCTGATTTCCTTATCAGATTCTGGATGAACCAGTTCACAGTTAGAATCTGTAGAACTTGAGATGAGTTAATCATTTAAGAGCACTGGTGAAGATAGCCATGAAGTGTCCGGTACTGCACGACTACCGCAATCAGCAGTGTTGAAGTTAGTGGGAACTTCCTAATGCGTTCCACTCTGTTATTTGGTAGTCTCTTTCTTGTGGTACAAAATGGTAGAGGTGCTACGCAACTGTTGGAATCATCTTGGTAGAACTCTTTACTCATGGTTTTCAAGAATTCTTTGCCTTCTATGGTAGCTGCCAACTTATTGTCTTTAGTGGTTACCTCAAACACTGTGTTGCCGATGTCGTCATCCCAGACATAAGGGCTTTCTTATCATCTTGTATGCTGTGCTGTTGTGCACATTTTTCAAACAGTCTATCTTTCACATTATATTGATGTGGTCGTTGTGCAGAACAAGTAGTTTGTCCGTTTGACAGGATGTGTGTTTTAAAGGAAGAGACTGAGTAAGACCTTTTGCCTGTGTCTCGACAAACATTGCCTATGACGACCCAGCCTAGATCCAGACACTGAGCATATGGTGCATGATGTGGACCATTGATTTGCTAAGGAACCTTGTGCACCCTTAAGATGTCTCGGCCGAGTAACAGCAGGATATCAGCACTTTCCATGAGGGCTGGTATTTTGTCAGGTATGTCCTTCAAGTGAAAATGGTGAAAGGCATCTTCAGGAGTAGGGATCTCCTCTTTGTTGCTTGGGATTTGGTTGCACTCAGTGATAGTGGGCAAGAATATTTCCACATTTTCATTTAGGGGAGCAACTACAAGACTGCTGGCTCTCCTACCTAAGACTTCTGTAGTGCCAGCACAAGTGCTCAGGGTATAACTGTGTTCTTGTGTTGCTCAGGGTATAACTGTGTTCTTGCAAGAGATCTGTTGCTCTGCTCATCCAGAATAGTATACAGTCTTATGGCCTTTTTAGGTTGACCTTTGGGGTATACATGAACCAAGCATATCTTTGCACAGGATTTGTCGCAGAGTCCTTTTCCACAGACTTCTGTACATGTAAAGAACACTGAGGTGGCAGCAGGTGCTGTTTGATCTGTGCACTCCCCGCCTTGCTTTGCCTCAGGAAGATTGTTTGTGAGTGTAGCAGGGTTGTGCGGATATTGAAGAGCTTGCATGTGGTCATCACTGTCATACTCTATACATTTGATGATAGCTTTACAGTCCTTTGCAAAGTGTTCTGTGGAGGCACAGCATTTGTAGCAAACTCCAAATTTCTTTAAAAGTTCCTTACGTTCTTGTAGGGTTTTCTTTCTGAAGCCAATACATTTCTTAAGTGGATGTGGTTTGTCATGTTTCAGACATTGGCGATTTGAGTTCTCAATTTTCTTGTTTTGATCAGTCTTTTCGAGAACTGTAGCAGGTGTAGGTAGAACATTAGTCCTTTTCACTAACACTGGACCTCTATGGTCTCTGTGTGTCATAAATGTGTTCATAGGTCTTGGAGAGGGAGAACTGAGAATGTTACAGTCACCATAGGAGAAACTTAGGTCATTCTTAGTGTCTCTTTTGATGAACTCGCAGAAGTAGGAAAAAGGAGGAAAGGGAACTATATGAGTTTCCTTATACTTTGATCCAAGCGCTGCCCATTTTTCTTGAATACCATATAATAGCTTGAGAACAATAGGGTTGATGCCACGAGCGGTTTCAAGGTAACTGAGACCAGGTAAGTTGATGTCCGCCTTAACAAGTTGAAGCTCTAATAGAACATCGCTGAGTTCTTGAGACTTTAGTTTCTAGAAGAAATCTTTCAAGTCTGTCCCAAGCAGCATTAAGGCCTGCAGTGGGGTTGTCTTTGAGCATTTTGATGCGTTCAGTTGACTGGGAACCTAGCCATCTGATGAGCAGATATAATTCCTGTGGCATTGATGTCTAGGTCATTCATAGTGACCTTAAAGGATCACTAAAGATATTTTTTTTTTGTAAAATAACAAACATGTTATACTTACCTCCACTGTGAAGCTCGTTTTGCACAGTGGCCCCGAACCTGGTCTTCTGGGGTACCTCGGCGGCTGTCTCAGCATGGTGTTGAGTGCTTGCCGGCGCGCTCCCGTGATACAGCCGGCAGCCATAGTCGCTCACTGTACCACTCAGCCCCGCCCCCTGGCGCGCCGCGTCATTGGATGTGATTGACAGCAGCGCGAGCCAATGGCTGCGCTGCTTTCATTCCATCCACTGTAAGCAATCAGCAGCCAGGCTGAGCAGTGAAGAGGATGTCGGGGCAAGCACGGGACTTTCGAGGGGTCAGGTGGAACTTTTCTAAGTGGTGAGTTAAAAACCAGAGGGAGAGTGAACAAGTTTTACTTTTTGTTTGCTGGGTAGCATTTTTGGGGCTTTTCCTTTTAGCTTTTCAATTACCTTTTTCTGTCACTTTTTAAATAGTTTTTTTTTTTCTTCTTTGGTTCCTTCAGGCTATTAATTAGGGGGTGCCTGCAGTCCATATAACTGTGTGTAGGACTCATCCTGAGCCTGCTCATTGGGAGATTGCTGGAACTTAAACCAAGTGGAACTTTTCTAAGTGGTGAGTTAAAAACCAGAGGGAGAGTGAACAAGTTTTACTTTTAGTTTGCTGGGTAGCATTTTTGGGGCTTTTCCTTTTAGCTTTTCAATTACCTTTTTCTGTCACTTTTTAAATAGCTTTTTTTTTTTTTCTTCTTTGGTTCCTTCAGGCTATTAATTAGGGGGAGGGGGTAATTGCTCACAGGTGGCTGCAGTCTATATAACTGTGTGTAGGACTCATCCTGGGCCTGCTCATTGGGAGATTGCTGGAACTTAAACCAAGTGGAACTTTTCTAAGTGGTGAGTTAAAAACCAGAGGGAGAGTGAACAAGTTTTACTTTTTGTTTGCTGGGTAGCATTTTTGGGGCTATTCCTTTTAGCTTTTCAATTACCTTTTTCTGTCACTTTTTAAATAGCTTTTTTTTTTTTTTTTTTTCTTCTTTGGTTCCTTCAGGCTATTAATTAGGGGGAGGGGGTAATTGCTCACAGGTGCCTGCAGTCTATATAACTGTGTGTAGGACTCATCCTGAGCCTGCTCATTGGGAAATTGCTGGAACTTAAACCAAGTGGAACTTTTCTAAGTGGTGAGTTAAAAACCAGAGGGAGAGTGAACAAGTTTTACTTTTAGTTTGCTGGGTAGCATTTTTGGGGCTTTTCCTTTTAGCTTTTCAATTACCTTTTTCTGTCACTTTTTAAATAGCTTTTTTTTTCTTCTTCTTTGGTTCCTTCAGGCTATTAATTAGGGGGAGGGGGTAATTGCTCACAGGTGGCTGCAGTCTATATAACTGTGTGTAGGACTCATCCTGAGCCTGCTCATTGGGAGATTGCTGGAACTTAAACCAAGTGGAACTTTTCTAAGTGGTGAGTTAAAAACAAGAGGGAGAGTGAACAAGTTTTACTTTTTGTTTGCTGGGTAGCATTTTTGGGGCTTTTCCTTTTAGCTTTTCAATTACCTTTTTCTGTCATTTTTTAAATAGCTTTTTTTTTTTTCTTTGGTTCCTTCAGGCTATTAATTAGGGGGAGGGGGTAATTGCTCACAGGTGCCTGCAGTCTATAACTGTGTGTAGGACTCATCCTGAGCCTGCTCATTGGGAGATTGCTGGAACTTAAACCAAGTGGAACTTTTCTAAGTGGTGAGTTAAAAACCAGAGGGAGAGTGAACAAGTTTTACTTTTAGTTTGCTGGGTAGCATTTTTGGGGCTTTTCCTTTTAGCTTTTCAATCACCTTTTTCTGTCACTTTTTAAATAGCTTTTTTTTTTCTTCTTCTTTGGTTCCTTCAGGCTATTAATTAGGGGGGGGGTAAATTGCTCACAGGTGGCTGCAGTCTATATAACTGTGTGTAGGACTCATCCTGAGCCTGCTCATTGGGAAATTGCTGGAACTTAAATCAAGTGGAACTTTTCTAAGTGGTGAGTTAAAAACCAGAGGGAGAGTGAACAAGTTTTACTTTTTGTTTGCTGGGTAGCATTTTTGGGGCTATTCCTTTTAGCTTTTCAATTACCTTTTTCTGTCACTTTTTAAATAGCTTTTTTTTTTTTTTTCTTTTCTTCTTTGGTTCCTTCAGGCTATTAATTAGGGGGAGGGGGTAATTGCTCACAGGTGCCTGCAGTATATATAACTGTGTGTAGGACTCATTCTGAGCCTGCTCATTGGGAAATTGCTGGAACTTAAACCAAGTGGAACTTTTCTAAGTGGTGAGTTAAAAACCAGAGGGAGAGTGAACAAGTTTTACTTTTAGTTTGCTGGGTAGCATTTTTGGGGCTTTTCCTTTTAGCTTTTCAATTACCTTTTTCTGTCACTTTTTAAATAGCTTTTTTTTTTCTTCTTCTTTGGTTCCTTCAGGCTATTAATTAGGGGGAGGGGGTAATTGCTCACAGGTGGCTGCAGTCTATATAACTGTGTGTAGGACTCATCCTGAGCCTGCTCATTGGGAGATTGCTGGAACTTAAACCAAGTGGAACTTTTCTAAGTGGTGAGTTAAAAACCAGAGGGAGAGTGAACAAGTTTTACTTTTAGTTTGCTGGGTAGCATTTTTGGGGCTTTTCCTTTTAGCTTTTCAATCACCTTTTTCTGTCACTTTTTAAATAGCTTTTTTTTTTCTTCTTCTTTGGTTCCTTCAGGCTATTAATTAGGGGGAGGGGGTAATTGCTCACAGGTGGCTGCAGTCTATATAACTGTGTGTAGGACTCATCCTGAGCCTGCTCATTGGGAGATTGCTGGAACTTAAATCAAGTGGAACTTTTCTAAGTGGTGAGTTAAAAACCAGAGGGAGAGTGAACAAGTTTTACTTTTCGTTTGCTGGGTAGCATTTTTGGGGCTTTTCCTTTTAGCTTTTCAATCACCTTTTTCTGTCACTTTTTAAATAGCATTTTTTTTTTTTTTTTCTTTGGTTCCTTCAGGCTATTAATTAGGGGGAGGGGGTAATTGCTCACAGGTGCCTGCAGTCTATATAACTGTGTGTAGGACTCATCCTGGGCCTGCTCATTGGGAGATTGCTGGAACTAAAACCAAGTGGAACTTTTCTAAGTGTGAGTTAACAACCAGAGGGAGAGTGAACAAGGTTTACTTTTTGTTTGCTGGGTAGCATTTTTGGGGCTATTCCTTTTAGCTTTTCAATTACCTTTTTCTGTCACTTTTTAAATAGCTTTTTTTTTTTTTTCTTCTTTGGTTCCTTCAGGCTATTAATTAGGGGGAGGGGGTAATTGCTCACAGGTGCCTGCAGTCTATATAACTGTGTGTAGGACTCATCCTGAGCCTGCTCATTGGGAAATTGCTGGAACTTAAACCAAGTGGAACTTTTCTAAGTGGTGAGTTAAAAACCAGAGGGAGAGTGAACAAGTTTTACTTTTTGTTTGCTGGGTAGCATTTTTGGGGCTTTTCCTTTTAGCTTTTCAATTACCTTTTTCTGTCACTTTTTAAATAGCTTTTTTTTTTTTTTTTTCTTTGGTTCCTTCAGGCTATTAATTAGGGGGAGGGGGTAATTGCTCACAGGTGCCTGCAGTCTATAACTGTGTGTATGACTCATCCTGAGCCTGCTCATTGGGAGATTGCTGGAACTTAAACCAAGTGGAACTTTTCTAAGTGGTGAGTTAAAAACCAGAGGGAGAGTGAACAAGTTTTACTTTTAGTTTGCTGGGTAGCATTTTTGGGGCTTTTCCTTTTAGCTTTTCAATTACCTTTTTCTGTCACTTTTTAAATAGCTTTTTTTTTTTTTCTTCTTTGGTTCCTTCAGGCTATTAATTAGGGGGAGGGGGTAATTGCTCACAGGTGGCTGCAGTCTATATAACTGTGTGTAGGACTCATCCTGGGCCTGCTCATTGGGAGATTGCTGGAACTAAAACCAAGTGGAACTTTTCTAAGTGGTGAGTTAAAAACCAGAGGGAGAGTGAACAAGTTTTACTTTTTGTTTGCTGGGTAGCATTTTTGGGGCTATTCCTTTTAGCTTTTCAATTACCTTTTTCTGTCACTTTTTAAATAGCTTTTTTTTTTTTTTCTTTTCTTCTTTGGTTCCTTCAGGCTATTAATTAGGGGGAGGGGGTAATTGCTCACAGGTGCCTGCAGTCTATATAACTGTGTGTAGGACTCATCCTGAGCCTGCTCATTGGGAAATTGCTGGAACTTAAACCAAGTGGAACTTTTCTAAGTGGTGAGTTAAAAACCAGAGGGAGAGTGAACAAGTTTTACTTTTAGTTTGCTGGGTAGCATTTTTGGGGCTTTTCCTTTTAGCTTTTCAATTACCTTTTTCTGTCACTTTTTAAATAGCTTTTTTTTTTTCTTCTTCTTTGGTTCCTTCAGGCTATTAATTAGGGGGAGGGGGAAATTGCTCACAGGTGGCTGCAGTCTATATAACTGTGTGTAGGACTCATCCTGAGCCTGCTCATTGGGAGATTGCTGGAACTTAAACCAAGTGGAACTTTTCTAAGTGGTGAGTTAAAAACCAGAGGGAGAGTGAACAAGTTTTACTTTTTGTTTGCTGGGTAGCATTTTTTGGGCTTTTCCTTTTAGCTTTTCAATTACCTTTTTCTGTCACTTTTTAAATAGCTTTTTTTTTTTTTTCTTTGGTTCCTTCAGGCTATTAATTAGGGGGAGGGGGTAATTGCTCACAGGTGCCTGCAGTCTATAACTGTGTGTAGGACTCATCCTGAGCCTGCTCATTGGGAGATTGCTGGAACTTAAACCAAGTGGAACTTTTCTAAGTGGTGAGTTAAAAACCAGAGGGAGAGTGAACAAGTTTTACTTTTTGTTTGCTGGGTAGCATTTTTGGGGCTTTTCCTTTTAGCTTTTCAATCACCTTTTTCTGTCACTTTTTAAATAGCTTTTTTTTTTCTTCTTCTTTGGCTCCTTCAGGCTATTAATTAGGGGGTAATTGCTCACAGGTGGCTGCAGTCTATATAACTGTGTGTAGGACTCATCCTGAGCCTGCTCATTGGGAGATTGCTGGAACTTAAACCAAGTGGAACTTTTCTAAGTGGTGAGTTAAAAACCAGAGGGAGAGTGAACAAGTTTTACTTTTTGTTTGCTGGGTAGCATTTATGGGGCTTTTCCTTTTAGCTTTTCAATTACCTTTTTCTGTCACTTTTTAAATAGCTTTTTTTTTTTTTTTTCTTTGGTTCCTTCAGGCTATTAATTAGGGGGAGGGGGTAATTGCTCACAGGTGCCTGCAGTCTATAACTGTGTGTAGGACTCATCCTGAGCCTGCTCATTGGGAGATTGCTGGAACTTAAACCAAGTGGAACTTTTCTAAGTGGTGAGTTAAAAACCAGAGGGAGAGTGAACAAGTTTTACTTTTAGTTTGCTGGGTAGCATTTTTGGGGCTATTCCTTTTAGCTTTTCAATTACCTTTTTCTGTCACTTTTTAAATAGCTTTTTTTTTTTTTTTCTTTTCTTCTTTGGTTCCTTCAGGCTATTAATTAGGGGGAGGGGGTAATTGCTCACAGGTGCCTGCAGTCTATAACTGTGTGTAGGACTCATCCTGAGCCTGCTCATTGGGAGATTGCTGGAACTCAAACCAAGTGGAACTTTTGTAAGTGGTGAGTTAAAAACCAGAGGGAGAGTGAACAAGTTTTACTTTTAGTTTGCTGGGTAGCATTTTTGGGGCTTTTCCTTTTAGCTTTTCAATTACCTTTTTCTGTCACTTTTTAAATAGCTTTTTTTTTTTCTTCTTTGGTTCCTTCAGGCTATTAATTAGGGGGAGGGGGTAATTGCTCACAGGTGGCTGCAGTCTATATAACTGTGTGTAGGACTCATCCTGAGCCTGCTCATTGGGAGATTGCTGGAACTTAAATCAAGTGGAACTTTTCTAAGTGGTGAGTTAAAAACCAGAGGGAGAGTGAACAAGTTTTACTTTTTGTTTGCTGGGTAGCATTTTTGGGGCTTTTCCTTTTAGCTTTTCAATTACCTTTTTCTGTCACTTTTTAAATAGCTTTTTTTTTTTCTTTGGTTCCTTCAGGCTATTAATTAGGGGGAGGGGGTAATTGCTCACAGGTGCCTGCAGTCTATAACTGTGTGTAGGACTCATCCTGAGCCTGCTCATTGGGAGATTGCTGGAACTTAAACCAAGTGGAACTTTTCTAAGTGGTGAGTTAAAAACCAGAGGGAGAGTGAACAAGTTTTACTTTTAGTTTGCTGGGTAGCATTTTTGGGGCTTTTCCTTTTAGCTTTTCAATTACCTTTTTCTGTCACTTTTTAAATAGCTTTTTTTTCTTCTTCTTTGGTTCCTTCAGGCTATTAATTAGGGGGAGGGGGTAATTACTCACAGGTGGCTGCAGTCTATATAACTGTGTGTAGGACTCATCCTGAGCCTGCTCATTGGGAGATTGCTGGAACTTAAACCAAGTGGAACTTTTCTAAGTGGTGAGTTAAAAACCAGAGGGAGAGTGAACAAGTTTTACTTTTAGTTTGCTGGGTAGCATTTTTGGGGCTTTTCCTTTTAGCTTTTCAATTACCTTTTTCTGTCACTTTTTAAATAGCTTTTTTTTTCTTTGGTTCCTTCAGGCTATTAATTAGGGGGAGGGGGTAATTGCTCACAGGTGCCTGCAGTCTATAACTGTGTGTAGGACTCATCCTGAGCTTGCTCATTGGGAGATTGCTGGAACTTAAACCAAGTGGAACTTTTCTAAGTGGTGAGTTAAAACCCAGAGGGAGAGTGAACAAGTTTTACTTTTTGTTTGCTGGGTAGCATTTTTGGGGCTTTTCCTTTTAGCTTTTCAATCACCTTTTTCTGTCACTTTTTAAATAGCTTTTTTTTTTCTTCTTCTTTGGTTCCTTCAGGCTATTAATTAGGGGGAGGGGGTAATTGCTCACAGGTGGCTGCAGTCTATATAACTATGTGTAGGACTCATCCTGAGCCTGCTCATTGGGAGATTGCTGGAACTTAAACCAAGTGGAACTTTTCTAAGTGGTGAGTTAAAAACCAGAGGGAGAGTGAACAAGTTTTACTTTTTGTTTGCTGGGTAGCATTTTTGGGGCTTTTCCTTTTAGCTTTTCAATTACCTTTTTCTGTCACTTTTTAAATAGCTTTTTTTTTTCTTTGGTTCCTTCAGGCTATTAATTAGGGGGAGGGGGTAATTGCTCACAGGTGCCTGCAGTCTATAACTGTGTGTAGGACTCATCCTGAGCCTGCTCATTGGGAGATTGCTGGAACTTAAACCAAGTGGAACTTTTCTAAGTGGTGAGTTAAAAACCAGAGGGAGAGTGAACAAGTTTTACTTTTAGTTTGCTGGGTAGCATTTTTGGGGCTTTTCCTTTTAGCTTTTCAATTACCTTTTTCTGTCACTTTTTAAATAGCTTTTTTTTTTCTTTGGTTCCTTCAGGCTATTAATTAGGGGGAGGGGGTAATTGCTCACAGGTGCCTGCAGTCTATAACTGTGTGTAGGACTCATCCTGAGCCTGCTCATTGGGAGATTGCTGGAACTTAAACCAAGTGGAACTTTTCTAAGTGGTGAGTTAAAAACCAGAGGGAGAGTGAACAAGTTTTACTTTTAGTTTGCTGGGTAGCATTTTTGGGGCTTTTCCTTTTAGCTTTTCAATTACCTTTTTCTGTCACTTTTTAAATAGCTTTTTTTTTTCTTCTTCTTTGGTTCCTTCAGGCTATTAATTAGGGGGAGGGGGTAATTACTCACAGGTGGCTGCAGTCTATATAACTGTGTGTAGGACTCATCCTGAGCCTGCTCATTGGGAGATTGCTGGAACTTAAACCAAGTGGAACTTTTCTAAGTGGTGAGTTAAAAACCAGAGGGAGAGTGAACAAGTTTTACTTTTAGTTTGCTGGGTAGCATTTTTGGGGCTTTTCCTTTTAGCTTTTCAATTACCTTTTTCTGTCACTTTTTAAATAGCTTTTTTTTTTTTTTTCTTTGGTTCCTTTAGGCTATTAATTAGGGGGAAGGGGTAATTGCTCACAGGTGGCTGCAGTCTATATAACTGTGTGTAGGACTCATCCTGAGCCTGCTCATTGGGAGATTGCTGGAACTTAAACCAAGTGGAACTTTTCTAAGTGGTGAGTTAAAAACCAGAGGGAGAGTGAACAAGTTTTACTTTTTATTTGCTGGGTAGCATTTTTTTCTTTGGTTCCTTCAGGCTATTAATTAGGGGGAGGGGGTAATTGCTCACAGGTGCCTGCAGTCTATAACTGTGTGTAGGACTCATCCTGAGCCTGCTCATTGGGAGATTGCTGGAACTTAAACCAAGTGGAACTTTTCTAAGTGGTGAGTTAAAAACCAGAGGGAGAGTGAACAAGTTTTACTTTTAGTTTGCTGGGTAGCATTTTTGGGGCTTTTCCTTTTAGCTTTTCAATCACCTTTTTCTGTCACTTTTTAAATAGCTTTTTTTTTTCTTCTTCTTTGGTTCCTTCAGGCTATTAATTAGGGGGAGGGGGTAATTGCTCACAGGTGGCTGCAGTCTATATAACTGTGTGTAGTGCCGCGTACACACGGTCGGACTTTCTAGAAAGCTAGGTCCGACGTACTTGCCGCCAGACTTCCGGCGGACTACCGCCGGACTTTCTGAACGGCCGGACTTGCCTACACACAGCCGGACTTTCCGGAATCCGGTCTTCCCGACGGACTTTCAGAACGAACGGACTTTCCCACACACGGACAAGTCCGTTCATTTTGAACGTGACTTTGGTACGACGGGACTAGAAAAGGAATTCAATCTCGCCGCTTTTTTTGGCGAGATTGAAACCTTGCGAGCCCCGTCGCAGGCCCTTAGGTCTGGTATGGATTATAAAGGGGAACCCCTACGCCGAAAAAACGGCGTGGGGTCCCCCTAAAATCCATACCAGACCCCGATCCGAGCACGCAGCCTGGCCGGTCAGGAAAGGGGGTGGGGACGAGCGAGCGCCCCCCCCCTCCTGAACCGTACCAGGCCGCATGCCCTCAACATGGGGGGTGGGTGCTTTGGGGGAGGGGGGCGCCCTGCGCCCCCCCCCCAAAGCACCTTGTCCCCATGTTGATGAGGACAAGGGCCTCTTCCCGACAACCCTGGCCGTTGGTTGTCGGGGTCTGCGGGCGGGGGCTTATCGGAATCTGGGAGCCCCCTTTAATAAGGGGGCCCCCAGATCCCAGCCCCCCACCCTATGTAAATGAGTATGGGGTACATGGTACCCCTACCCATTTACCTAGGTAAAAAGTGTCAGTAATAAAACACAACACAGGTTTTTAAAATAATTTATTAAACAGCTCGGGGGGGGGGTCTTCTTCCGTCTTCGGGGGTCCCTCCGGTTCATCTTCTCCCGGCGTCCGGTTGGTTCTTCTCCGCTCTCCGGCCTCTTCTCCCGGTGTCGCAGGTCTTCGGCCGGCCCCTCCGCTGTCTTCATGTAGCTCTATTGCGAGCGGAGGTCCGGACTTCTTGGCTTCTTGGCTTCTTGGCTTCTCTTCTCTTCTCTTCCCCCAGATGTTGACACGACGCTCTCTCCGGCTGGACTGGTCTCTGAGGGCTGCGTTGTGACTTATATAGGCGGAGACCCCGCCCCCATATGATGTCACAGTCCCTGGGCATGCTGGGACTGTGACGTTTTAGGGGGCGTGGTCGACCACGCCCCCTAAAACGTCACAGTCCCAGCATGCCCAGGGACTGTGACATCATATGGGGGCGGGGTCTCCACCTATATAAGTCACAACGCAGCCCTCAGAGACCAGTCCAGCCGGAGAGAGCGTCGTGTCAACATCTGGGGGAAGAGAAGAGAAGAGAAGCCAAGAAGCCAAGAAGCCAAGAAGTCCGGACCTCCGCTCGCAATAGAGCTACATGAAGACAGCGGAGGGGCCGGCCGAAGACCTGCGACACCGGGAGAAGAGGCCGGAGAGCGGAGAAGAACCAACCGGACGCCGGGAGAAGATGAACCGGAGGGACCCCCGAAGACGGAAGAAGACCCCCCCCCGGAGCTGTTTAATAAATTATTTTAAAAACCTGTGTTGTGTTTTATTACTGACACTTTTTACCTAGGTAAATGGGTAGGGGTACCATGTACCCCATACTCATTTACATAGGGTGGGGGGCCGGGATCTGGGGGCCCCCTTATTAAAGGGGGCTCCCAGATTCCGATAAGCCCCCGCCCGCAGACCCCGACAACCAACGGCCAGGGTTGTCGGGAAGAGGCCCTTGTCCTCATCAACATGGGGACAAGGTGCTTTGGGGGGGGGGGGCGCAGGGCGCCCCCCTCCCCCAAAGCACCCACCCCCCATGTTGAGGGCATGCGGCCTGGTACGGTTCAGGAGGGGGGGGGCGCTCGCTCGTCCCCACCCCCTTTCCTGACCGGCCAGGCTGCGTGCTCGGATCGGGGTCTGGTATGGATTTTAGGGGGACCCCACGCCGGCTTTTCGGCGTAGGGGTTCCCCTTTATAATCCATACCAGACCTAAGGGCCTGGTATGCCCCGCGCTCGCCGCAATTGGAAGATTTGTTTTTCCTATTGCAGCGAGCGCGAGATGCAGTAACCTGCTCCTCCGTCGTATCTGGTCCTTCGGACTAGCATACAGACGAACGGGCTTTCCGTCAGGAACTGAGTCCGGCGGAGGTACGACGTAAAGATTTGAAGCAGGCTTCAAATCTAAAGTACGTCGGATTTCCGCAAAAATCCGACCGAAACGGTCCATCGGAAGTCCGATGGAGACCACACACGGTCGGACTTTCCGCCGGACTTTGTCCGGCGGCGTCCGTCGGACTTTTGTAGGTGAAAAGTCCGACCGTGTGTACGCGGCATAGGACTCATCCTGAGCCTGCTCATTGGGAGATTGCTGGAACTTAAATCAAGTGGAACTTTTCTAAGTGGTGAGTTAAAAACCAGAGGGAGAGTGAACAAGTTTTACTTTTTGTTTGCTGGGTAGCATTTTAGGGGCTTTTCCTTTTAGCTTTTCAATTACCTTTTTCTGTCACTTTTTAAATAGCTTTTTTTTTTTTTTTTTTTTCTTTGGTTCCTTCAGGCTATTAATTAGGGGGAGGGGGTAATTGCTCACAGGTGCCTGCAGTCTATAACTGTGTGTAGGACTCATCCTGAGCCTGCTCATTGGGAGATTGCTGGAACTTAAACCAAGTGGAACTTTTCTAAGTGGTGAGTTAAAAACCAGAGGGAGAGTGAACAAGTTTTACTTTTAGTTTGCTGGGTAGCATTTTTGGGGCTTTTCCTTTTAGCTTTTCAATTACCTTTTTCTGTCACTTTTTAAATAGCTTTTTTTTTTTTTCTTCTTTGGTTCCTTCAGGCTATTAATTAGGGGGAGGGGGTAATTGCTCACAGGTGGCTGCAGTCTATATAACTGTGTGTAGGACTCATCCTGAGCCTGCTCATTGGGAGATTGCTGGAACTTAAACCAAGTGGAACTTTTCTAAGAGGTGAGTTAAAAACCAGAGGGAGAGTGAACAAGTTATACTTTTTGTTTGCTGGGTAGCATTTTTGGGGCTTTTCCTTTTAGCTTTTCAATTATCTTTTTCTGTCACTTTTTAAATAGCTTTTTTTTTTTCTTTGGTTCCTTCAGGCAATTAATTAGGGGGAGGGGGTAATTGCTCACAGGTGCCTGCAGTCTATAACTGTGTGTAGGACTCATCCTGAGCCTGCTCATTGGGAGATTGCTGGAACTTAAACCAAGTGGAACTTTTCTAAGTGGTGAGTTAAAAACCAGAGGGAGAGTGAACAAGTTTTACTTTTAGTTTGCTGGGTAGCATTTTTGGGGCTTTTCCTTTTAGCTTTTCAATTACCTTTTTCTGTCACTTTTTAAATAGCTTTTTTTTTTTTCTTCTTTGGTTCCTTCAGGCTATTAATTAGGGGGAGGGGGTAATTGCTCACAGGTGGCTGCAGTCTATATAACTGTGTGTAGGACTCATCCTGAGCCTGCTCATTGGGAGATTGCTGGAACTTAAACCAAGTGGAACTTTTCTAAGTGGTGAGTTAAAAACCAGAGGGAGAGTGAACAAGTTATACTTTTTGTTTGCTGGGTAGCATTTTTGGGGCTTTTCCTTTTAGCTTTTCAATTACCTTTTTCTGTCACTTTTTAAATAGCTTTTTTTTTTTCTTCTTTGGTTCCTTCAGGCTATTAATTAGGGGGAGGGGGTAATTGCTCACAGGTGCCTGCAGTCTATATAACTGTGTGTAGGACTCATCCTGAGCCTGCTCATTGGGAGATTGCTGGAACTTAAACCAAGTGGAACTTTTCTAAGTGGTGAGTTAAAAACCAGAGGGAGAGTGAACAAGTTTTACTTTTTGTTTGCTGGGTAGCATTTTTGGGGCTTTTCCTTTTAGCTTTTCAATTATTTTTCTGTCACTTTTTAAATAGCTTTTTTTTTTCCTTTTTCTTTTCTTCTTTGGTTCCTTCAGGCTATTAATTAGGGGGAGGGGTAATTGCTCACAGGTGCCTGCAGTCTATATAACTGTGTGTAGGACTCATCCTGAGCCTTCTCATTGGGAGATTGCTGGAACTTAAAGCAAGTGGAACTTTTCTAAGTGGTGAGTTAAAAAACAGAGTTTAAAACAGATTATAACAGGGGTCATAGTACCTGTGTAGTGTGAGTACATGAGTGTTGTCTGAGTAGTGTGTGTGGATCGTTAGTACTTGTGTACTGTGTATTGTATACTTGAGTATTGCGAGTGTACATAGGTCTGCGACTGTTCCGCGATTGCACGTAGGTGTGTGAGTACCTGTGTATTGTCTTGTGTACCTGTGTATTGTCTTGAGTATTAGTGCCAGGAAGCTAGCTGTTAGGTAATTTGGACAGGGTAAAATCCCCAATCCTCACTAAATTTAATAGGTACGATGCCCGGCGGGTGTGGAGAGGCGACTCTTTGTACATCTTGCCGCATGTATGCGTTCCTTGATCATCCGATCGAGGGCAAATACTGCTGTGCAAAATGTAAGCACAATGTTTCCCTGGAATCCCGGGTTCTGAATCTGGGGAAGCAACTGTCAGCACTGAGAAGTCCCTCCATACTAAAGGAGAGCCAGGAACGTACACGGCAGGTGCCGGCAGGGGCCAGCACAGAGGCGGGTGGGGACAAATGGGTGCTGGCACTAGCAAAGAGTAGATGGGTGACAGTCAGGAGGGGAAGAGGGGGAAGTGCCAGGGAGGCCGATCCAGGACTGGAGCATCCCAATAAGTATGCTACTTTGAGTGACATTGGTGAAACCAGTCAGGGACCAGCACTGCTGGAGCTGAGGGACTCTCCTAGCTGCCGGGGGAAGAACTGCTCCAGTGAGAGTGGGGGGGCAGCAAAGGGAAAGGAAAGACAGATTCTGGTGGTAGGGGACTCAATTCTTAGAAGGACAGAGAGGGCAATCTGTAACCAAGACCTGAAGCACCGAACAGTATGTTGTCTACCGGGCGCTCGGGTTCGGCACATCACAGATCTTGTGAACAGATTACTGGGAGGGGCTGGGGAAGACGTTGGCACCAATGACAAAGTCAGAGGCAGATGGAGTGTCCTAAAGAACGATTTTAGGGACTTAGGAGCTAAATTGAGGAAAAGGACCTCCAAGGTAGTATTCTCAGGAATACTACCGGTACATCGAGCCACACCAGAAAGGAAGAGGGAGATTAGGGAAGTAAACAAGTGGCTGAAGAGCTGGTGTAGTAAGGAGGGGTTTGGGTTCCTGGAGGACTGGGCCGACTTCTCAGTCGGTAACCGGTACTATAGAAGGGACGGACTGCACCTAAATGAGGAGGGTGCAGATCTGCTGGGAAGCAGTGGCGGAATTATAGGGGTCACTGAGGTTGCCATGGCGACCGGGCCCCTTGCTGCAGGGGGCCCTTGAGGGCCCCCTGTATACAGTACTTTAATAGGGGAGCGGAGACAAGCTCCCCGTCCTAAGCCGAACTGTATTCGGCACTGTGCAGGGAGCTGCTCACATTGATTACAAAGTGAAAGCACAGTGCTGTGCTCTTTGTCTCCCCCTACAGTGCAGTACCAGGCAGGAAGAGATAAGATAAATATCTGCCTTTTTTTATCTACTGTATGTGTGTTTATATGTGTGTGAGCATGTATGTATATGTGCATGTGTGTGTGAGCATGTATGTATATGTGCATGTGTGTGTGACCATGTATGTATATGTGTGTGTGTGAGCATGTATGTATATGTGCATGTGTGTGTGTGTGAGCATGTATGTATATGTGCATGTGTATGTGTGTGTGTGTGTGTGAGCATGTATGTATATGTGCGTGTGTGTGTGTGTGTGTGTGAGCATGTATGTATATGTGTGTGTGTGTGAGCATGTATGTATATGTGCATGTGTGTGAGCATGTATGTATATGCGTGTATGTATGTGTATTCAGTGGCGGTGCGTCCATAGAGGCGCATGGGCGCCGCCCCCTCTCTCCAGGCACCCCTCTATCACAAATAGATAGATTCATGCATAGAGTAAATCTATCTATGGCCGCCACTGCCCCCCCTATTCAGACGCCTGGCCCCTTTTTGGATGCCGGGCGCCTGAATTAAACCGGCGGGGGTGTTTTTAAAGCACTAAATAGGCCTCAAAATAGGTGAACTGTGAGTGCCATGCTTGGCGCTCACAGTCCACCCAGGTGTGTTAGAAAAGCGAATAAATATTTGCTTTCCTAACACTGAACTGCCTCTCCACCAATCAGGTGCTCAGGTCTGTTACCCGTCACCTGATTGGCTGAAACGACAGGCGCCGCTATTGGATGCCTATCAGGAGGAGAGGATTGGAGGAAACGCATGGAGGACCCTGCTCATCGCCGTCACCTGCTGCCCCACCGAGACAGGGTAAGTGCCGGGCAGACTGCGAGCGGGCAGGGGGGTCACAGTGGCAGCAATTGATGGGCACAGTGACTGCGTTTGATGGGCACAGTTGCTGCGTTTCAAGGCACAGTGGCTGCGTTTGATGGGCACAGTGGCTGCGTTTGATGGGCACAGTGGCTGCGTTTGATGGGCACAGTGGCTGCATTTGATGGGCACAGTGGCTGCGTTTGAGGGCACAGGGGTTGCAATTGATGGGCACAGTGGCTGCGTTTGATGGGCACAGTGGCTGCATTTGATGGGCACAGTGGCTGCATTTGATGGGCACAGTGGCTGCGTTTGGGGGCACAGGGGTTGCAATTGATGGGCACAGTGGCTGCGTTTGATGGGCAAAGTGGCTGCGTTTGATGGGCACAGTGGCTGCATATGATGGGTACAGTGGTGGCAATTGATGTGCACAGTGAGGCTGCAATTGATGCGTTTTTTTTTAAAGAATTTTTCAGTTTGCTTACGCCCCCCAAAAAATTTTGAGCACCATCTGCCACTGGTTTATGTGTGTGTGCATTTATGTATATATATACAGTATGTATATATATATATATATATATATATATAATATGTGTGTGTGTGTGTATGTATGTGTGTTTACATGTATATATGCACATTTTATGTATGCGCTTTTAATCCTGACCCCCTATATGTGTCCCATTAGATCCGATTTTTTTTTTTTTTTGCTTATTCATAGTACCAGCCAAAAAAAATTCTGTTCCTCTGAAAAGTGATCCATGCTCAAATCGCTTTTCAGAGGCATTTGACAGCCGGTAAAGAGGCAATATGTTGCCTCCTGACCGCCTGTTTTAACCCCTTAAATGCATCATCACTATGCTGCAACTGCATGCAATGCACACAGTTGCAGGGTGGTTGCAGTGCAGCCACTTCAAGGGTGCCCTGACTGGAAAAAGATTGAGAAACACTGACATAGAGGAACCCATCTCTCCATTTTCCTCCTGCAGCCCCTGAATGCCTGTGGGAGCGAGAGGAGGAGAAGCAGGGGGGAGGAGAAAACGATTCCTTTACATGCAGCCACCCACTTGCGACCGGGCCCTGGTGTTCCGCCATCGGGCTCGGAGAAAAGAGCCCTGTCAGGGGGGCCCTCCATGGTTTCTTGCATCGGGGCCCTGAAGATTGTAGTTACGCCTCTGCTGGGAAGGAAGATGGCCAAAAAGTTAGAGGGGTTTTTAAACTAGGCGATGGGGGGGAGGGTCCAGAGGCAGAGATAGCCAGCGCGGAAGATATTCCAGAGGGTAGTATTGGGGGCATTAGTGGTAGGTTTAGAGGACGTAGAAGTGTGGGCAGGCACCAAGACTTTATAGGCACAATAAAGATACTTGTATCATGCCCGGGTGACATGGGCTCGCCGTTATCTCCCTCCTCCTCCCCTTCCCTATGTGGGCGGGGGACTATGGATGGACGCGACGGGCCCGGCCTCCCCCCCTGGTTGCCTAGGATACCTAGACGCGGCTGCCTTTTCCCAGCCTGACGCTCTTCCGTCATTGGAACGGCGCCGGGAGTCGGGACATGCGCAGTACGCGCTAGCGGCCGACCTGGATGATGTCACGTCGGCTACGCCGATTGGTGACTACAGGTGGGGCGGGTGTACAAGAGACGCCGCAATGGCGTCTCCTACGACACAATCTGCACTAACTACTATCTGTGGTGGGATGGCGCATTAGCGCTCCACCACCAACTATCATACCTACATTCTCTACAATTAGGTAAGCCTATAATGCTCTTATCTCTTTCCCTCCCCTCCATTCCCACTTAATTCAGATGCTACTTTATCTTATCATTTGTTTTTACCCACCTTAACAGACTCAGCAAGATTGGGGATATAAATCGCTGGGAACTAGTATGTTCTTATATGTAGATGAACCATATAAGTCAGTTTATGACCAACAACTGTTTCTCCCCTGTTCTACCTATTTGCTGGGAACTACCTCTATCTAACAGAGAAACAGCTGAGGGTTGGTTATTTCTGCCCCCTCCCGCTTCTAAACATAGCCTCACACTAACTAGGGTAAGTCTCAATGTACTATATTTCATTCCAATTAAGCTACTTATCTATGGATATGTGAGTTATACCACCATTATTAGGAATCACTTATATTTACTAAATTCGTATATATATATATATATACATTAATAACCATACATATACCGCATAGCTCATCTGTCACCACTATCTCCAATCATTAATACTCTTTTCTCTTTCCCCTCTCTTCCCTAATCCTCTCCCCCCCCCTCTTCCCCCTCCATTCCTTCCCCATATGATCCCTTCCCTTCCCTTCCCTGCCCCCTGTCCGTCCCCCCCTCCCCTCTCCTTGTCTCTCCCCCCCCCCTTTCCCCCCCCCCTCCCCCCCTTCCTTTCCCTTTCCCCTTCCCCCCCCCTCCTCTTTTTTCCCCCCCTTTTTTCCCCCTTTCCCCCTTCCTCCTCTGCTCCTCCCCCTCTTGGTGTCTCCCTTCTTCCACACTTTTTTCCTCCCCTTGTCCACTCCTGTTTTTTGTTTTTCCTCCCCCCTACCCAATGTATGTTTTATTTCATTTTACCTATATATCCTTTTTATCCTTTACTACACATCTACACTATGTTACATCCGTCCCCACATTGCCCCTTTTCCGGCTTGATATGCTTGCAGTGTTGTTGTCCTCCTGGTGTCCCTGTTTCTAACGGTCCCCATGTATTATCTGCTGACCTGTATGAAAGTATTTATATTAATTATATATATACAAAAATATTTTGGGAAGGCTGTTAATAATGTACTATCCATTACAGCTATCGTAGTGTATGCTCCTGAAGAAGCGCTAGAGCGCGCAACATGTCGAGCCCATAATCTTTTACAGAATCTTGGCTACCATCACCACATGGCGTTGATTCAACGATATGTACTGTAACTATATAGATCAATAGGTTGTCTGTATCCCTTATTGATCCAATAGCTTCGTTGTCTCTTGATTTATTTTGTATGGAGTGCATATTCTGTAAATGATGTTTACTACATAAGGTTTTATCCTGTCTTTGTCTTTCCCCGCTTTTAATACACCATTTTTTGAAATGAAATAAAACTAGATTTTTAATGATACAAGTATCTTTATTGTGCCTATAAAGTCTTGGTGCCTGCCCACACTTCTACGTCCTCTAAACAATTTATATTAGACGTGGCACACATACTTACCTTGTATCCGCATGACCACTGTGTGATGATACGTCCCCTATTTATGTAATTAGTGGTAGGTTAATCAAAGCACAAAAACACAAGGTGAGTATAGTAGCAGGTCCTAGTTGCAATCTCGAAACACCCAATACGAAGACAATATGCGACCGGTCTAAACTATGTGGCATGTTCACCAATGCCAGGAGCATGGCGGACAAGATGGGTGAACTAGAGATACTGTTGTACGAGGAGGATTTGGATTTTGTGGGAATTTCAGAGATCTGGTTCAACAGCTCTCATGATTGGCTGGCAAACATTCAAGGGTATACCCTATACTGCAAGGATAGAGAGGGTAAAAAAGGGGGAGGGGTATGCCTATATATCAAGAATAATGTACAAGTGAATGTGAGAGATGAATTCACTGAGGGAGCTAGAGAGGAGGTGGAATCCTTATGGGTAGAGCTCCAAAGGGATAAAGCTAAGGAGAAAATAATACTGGGAGTATGCTATAGGCCCCCTAACCTGAGGGAGGAAGTGGAGACGGATCTCCTATCACAAATTGGAGTAGCAGCAAGGATGGGAAGTGTTATCATAATGGGGGATTTTATTATCCAGACATAGACTGGGGGGAGGGAACCGCGCATTCATTTAAGGCTCGCCAGTTCCTTAATGTCTTTCAGGACAATTTTATGGGTCAGATGGTAGACACACCAACTAGAAATAAAACATTACTGGATCTACTGATTACCAACAATACAGACCTGATCACGGATGTGGAAATGCGGGGCAATTTAGGTAACAGCGATCACAGGTCAATTAGTTTCAGTATAAATCACACAAATAGGAAACATAAAGGGAATACAAAGACATTGAATTTCAAAAGAGCCAACTTCCCTAAACTACAAACCTTGCTAAAAGGCATAAACTGGGATAAAATATTAGAAACAAAGAATACGGAGGAGAGATGGGTTTGCTTTAAGAGCATATTAAATAAGGGCATTAGCCAATGTATCCCATTGGGTAATAAATTTAAAAGAGCGAACAAAAGTCCTGGATGGCTTAACTCCAATGTAAAAATGCATATAAAAGCAAAGGAGAAGGCCTTCAAAAAATACAGGGTTGAGGGATCATCCTCAGCATTCAGACTTTATAAAGAATGCAACAGGAAATGTAAAGGTGCAATTAGGACAGCTAAGATAGAACATGAAAGACACATAGCGGAGCAGAGCAAAAAAAATCCCAAGAAATTCTTTAAGTATGTAAACAGTAAAAAAGGGAGGACAGACCATATTGGCCCCATAAAGAATGAGGAAGGACATCTGGTTACAAAGGATGGGGAGATGGCGAAGGTATTGAATTTATTCTTCTCCTCAGTCTTCACAAGTGAATCGGGGGGCTTCAGTAACCAAAACTGCAGTGTTTATCCTCATGACACAACACAGGAAGCACCTCCATGGTTAACAGAGGACGGAATTAAAATTAGACTTGAGAAACTTAACATTAATAAATCACCGGGACCAGATGGCTTGCATCCGAGGGTACTTAGGGAACTCAGTCAAGTGATTGCCAGACCGTTGTTCCTAATTTTTACAGATAGTCTACTGACTGGAATGGTACCAGCTGATTGGAGAAAAGCCAATGTAGCACCTATATTTAAAAAGGGCCCAAAATACATCCCTGGGAATTGCAGACCAGTTAGCTTAACATCTATATACAGGATTTTAGTAATACGAACTATATCATTAGCAGTAATCAGCATGGATTCATGAAGAATCGTTCTTGCCAAACCAATCGATTAACCTTCTATGAGGAGGTGAGTTGCCATCTAGATAAAGGAAGGCCTGTAGACGTGGTGTATCTGGATTTTGCAAAAGCATTTGACACAGTTCCCCAAAAACAATTACTGTACAAAATAAGGTTCGTTGGCATGGACCATAGGGTAAGTACATGGATTGAAAACTGGCTACAAGGGCAAGTTCAGAGGGTGGTGATAAATGGGGAGTACTCAGAATGGTCAGGGGTGGGTAGTGGGGTTCCCCAGGGTTCTGTGCTGGCACCAATCCTATTTAATTTGTTCATAAACGACCTGGAGGATGGGATAAACAGTTCAATCTCTGTATTTGCAGACGATACTAAGCTAAGCAGGGCAATAACTTCTCCACAGGACGTGGAAACCTTGCAAAAAGACCTGAACAAATTAATGGGGTGGGCGACTACATGGCAAATGAGGTTCAATGTAGGAAAATGTAAAATAATGCATTTGGGTGGCAAAAATATGAATGCAATCTATACACTGGGGGGAGAACCTCTGGGGGAATCTAGGATGGAAAAGGACCTGGGGATCCTAGTAGATGATAGGCTCAGCAATGGCAGGCAATGCCAAGCTGCTGCTAAGAAAGCAAACAGAATATTGCATGCATTAAAAGGGGGATCAACTCCAGAGATAAAACGACAATTCTCCCGCTCTACAAGACTCTGGTCCGGCCGCACCTAGAGTATGCGGTCCAGTTCTGGGCACCAGTCCTCAGGAAGGATGTACTGGAAATAGAGCGAGTACAAAGAAGGGCAACAAAGCTAATAAAGGGTCTGGAGGATCTTAGTTATGAGGAAAGGTTGCGAGCACTGAACTTATTCTCTCTGGAGAAGAGACGCTTGAGAGAGGATATGATTTCAATTTACAAATACCGGACTGGTGACCCCACAATAGGGATAAAACTTTTTTGCAGAAGAAAGTTTACCAAGACTCGTGGCCACTCATTAAAATTAGAAGAAAAGAGGTTTAACCTTAAACTACGTAGAGGGTTCTTTACTGTAAGAGCGGCAAGGATGTGGAATTCCCTTCCACAGGTGGTGGTCTCAGCGGGGAGCATTGATAGCTTCAAGAAACTATTAGATAAGCACCTGAATGAACACAACATACAGGGATATACAATGCAATACTGACACATAATCACACACATAGGTTGGACTTGATGGACTTGTGTCTTTTTTCAACCTCACCTACTATGTAATAGGTAAGTAAAACGGGGGGGCTGGGGGGGCCGGTATTGTCGGATGTTTTTTCACCTTAATACATAGAATGCATTAAGGTGAAAAAACTTTTACCTTTACAACCCCTTTAAAGGTGGATTTCCAGCCTCTGCAATTTTCAGGCTTGTCATCAAACTTGGTGAGGCCTGTCTTAGTGAGCTATCTGCGGAGCATGTATTTAGCAAACTGTGACATGTCTGTGTTCTCAGACTTTAGCTGCATGACTGCAGGTGGAACAGAGCTAGTCATGATGGCTGGTGCATTGACATTAAGTGACTTGGGAACATATGTTGGTGCAAAGGCATTCAATGCTGGAACTAGCTTAAAGTTCATTGACATGTTGGTTTGTAGCTGTAGATTAGTGTGCTTGCCAGGAGGTACTTGGTTAGTGCCAAAGTAAAGTGGACAGTCTGATATATGCATACCAGTGTCTGCTGCTTGCTGAGATGCTGCAGTCTGGTGTACTGGAAGATATAAAGGCAAATTTTCTTGAGGTACAGTAGGTGCAGATAAGAGACTTTGATTGAGTGCTTTGGTTGCTGTGACAGGGAGTTGGCATTCTGGAGAGGTATGTGAAGAAACTGAGGCATAAGATACAGCTGAGTGTCTGCAACTGTTGTCTCTTTCGCTTTCACTAGCGGCTTGTTCTAAGACCCTTAACCCTGCCATGGCTGTGGCATGCTCACATTGTTTTTCCAAAACATTCATTTCTGCTTTCTGGCGTGCAGCTTCAGCTTAGTTCTCTGCTTTCTGGCATGCGGCTTGGCGTGCGGCTTCAGCTTCTTTCTCTGCTTTCTGGCGTACGGCTTCAGTTTCTTTCTCTGCTTTCTTTTGGGCGAAAGCTGCCTGAATTTTAGAATCTTCAGCATCTGCACGGGCCTTTATGAGTTGTTGACTGAGTGCAGAAGATCTTGATTGTAGGGATTTGGAAGATCTTGTGGAGGGTCTAGTAGATGCAGAGCGATAAGATCTGGATTCATGAAGCCATGTTATTCTCACTTCTGCCTTTGTCTTTGTTTGCACCATTAAATTGTCTCTCAAGATTAAGCTCCTCAAATCCCTTTAATTCTTCCAATGACCCTTGAGTGTTGTACCGCTTTAAGAGATCAGTATATTTAACACACAGTCTTTGATAATTCTCATAAGCAAAATTCAATTGCTTGATAGCGCCCTCTAGTTGTAATGGCTCATGAGATTGTTGGGAGAGAGCAGACAGAATGCATTTGTAGCAATTACCCCCCGAAGGAGCTGCTGATTTTGATCGGGCCTGTTCTCTAATATCTTTCACCCCTTCAACCTGTTCAATCCCCTTGACACAGCTGTAGTGCAGTGTTGTAATGATGCTAATACAAATTATAGTTCAATATATGTATTTACTACAAATATATACATAACTATACCTGGGTGTTTGGTGCTCCACCTACAGGAGAAAAACAACACTGCACACAAGAATTTGTGGTTAACCAGAATTACTTCTTTTATTGAAGTGATATTAAAAGTAATTACAACTATGCGGTCACACAAACGTAGGGTGAAAGCACAGTGGATATTCACAACAATCTTAGTACACAAATATATGTATATATATATATATATATATATATATATATATATATATATATATATATATATAATTTTCTTGAATAGATCCCCTATTAGTTTGTCTCCAGGTGGGACTAGTGTTCAAAGCGAAATTGTCTTAACTGCGGACACCTTCCCACCTCCAGCACACTGTAGCAGCACAGGAATATAAATGCCCCACAATATAGAAACTAGGGAGCTCCCCCTGCTTTACAAAGCAAAAATAAAAATTAAGTACAGCGCTACGCTTAGAAGGAAAGTGAAAAGCAGCCAACACACCTATAGACTCAAGGCAGAAAAAAACAAAAGAAACAAAAGTGTGGCGCTATATATCACATCCACAGCCGTGTGTATTACAATAAAGACATATAAAAATGGTGAATACTACCAAAAAATGTATGACCATAAAATGGATAGTGTCAAATAATTAATCAGTGTTGATCACATATAAAGTAAATACACAATAATACTTAATCGTCAGATGTGCCAGTGAATAGTAGAAACCCGTGCTGGTTCCATGAGCCAGACATCAAACATAAAAAACATAAAACTTTAAAAGTCCATAAAAAATGTGTGGAAAAATAGTGAAGAAAAACATCAACAGAGTTCAAAGGGGGTGATGCATGGCCAGATGGTATTCACAGAATTTTAATCGCACCAAATCTGGCGAGTGGGCAGAAGGGAGACCACAAGTGTGCATAGATTGTAAATCAGTGCCGGGGCCAACACCAGGAGTAGAGGAGGCTTACCGGAAAAAATTGACCTGAAATGGCGTACGCCAGACAAGTCAAACAAGCATAATAACCACTGGTTCTGGGAAATGTGTCTTGTCAGATGTCATCAGCAGATGGTGGAAAGAAAAGGGGGGGGGTCCACACAGTTTCCTCTCCCATAGGTAATCCAGCATAAGCCAAACGTGTAGTTTTATATGCCATGCAAGAAGCAAACAAAACTCACATAGCGTAATAACGTTTTAAAACACTAGTTTATTAGCCACCTCAATACAGGGCACTTTCACCCCCTTCCTGCCTAAGCCATTTTTCAGTTTTCAGCGCCGTCACATTTTGAATGACAATTGCGTGGTCATGTTACACTGCACCCTAATGAAATTTTTATCATTTTTTGCCCACAAATAGAGCTTTCTTTTGGTGGTATTTGATCACCTCTGCGGTTTTTATTTTTTGCGCTATAAACAAAAGAAGAGGGACAATTTTGAAAAAACACAATATTTTTTACTTTTTGCTATAATAAATATCCATTTTTTTTTTTTTTTTTTAACAAATTTTTTCCTCAGTTTAGGCCGATATATATATTTTTCTACATGTTTTTGGTAAAAAAAATCGCGATAAGCGTATATAGATTGGTTTGCGCAAAATTTATAGCGTCTACAGAATAGGGGATAGATTTATAGCATTTTAATTTTTTTTTTTCTACTAGTAATGGCGGCGATCTGTGATTTTTATTGTGACTGCAATATTGCGGTGTACATATCGGACACTTTTGACACATTTTTGGGACCATTCACATTTATACAGCGATCAGTGCTATAAAATTGCAATGATTATTGTGTAAATGTGACTGGCAGGGAAGGGGTTAACACTAGGGGGCGCTCGAGGGGTTAATGTATGACCTAGGGAGGTGATTCTAACTGTGGGGGGAGGGGACTGACTGGGGGAGGTGACCGATCGGTGTCCCTATGTACAAGGGACACGCCATCGGTCTCCTCTCTGACAGGACGTGGATCTGTGTTTACATGCACAGATCCACGGTCCTGCTCTGTTACCCGGCAATCGCGGGTGCCCGGCGGACATCGTGGCCGCCGGGCATGCGCACCGGGTCCCGAGCGATGCAGCGGGCGCGCGCGCACGCGCGCGCCCCCTAGTGGCTCGGCAGGGCGATCACGTCATATGACGTCCGCCCAGAACAAGAGAAGCCTCGTCCCGCCGTCATATGACGGTGGGCGGTGGCTTAGTGGTTAAAATAATCAAAAACAGACTCACATTTTGGAAGAACGAAACAGAGCTCAAATATCAAATAGCGGTGATCGTGAGGGGTCCACCCGACATGTTTCAGCTAAGGAGCCGTCATCTGCTTTGACAGTACAGAATATTGTCCTTTGGCTGATGAGTGCTATGCTGAGACTTGCTTGCAGACACACATACAGACTTGTGTATTAACCACTTCAATATCGGGCACTTATACACCTTCCTGCCCAGACCAATTTTCAGCTTTCAGCGCTGTCGCAGTTTGAATGACAATTGCGCGGTCATCCATCACTGTACCCAAACTAAATTTTTATCATTTTGTTCCCACAAATAGAGCTTTCTTTTGGTGGCATTTGATCACCTCTGCGGTTTTTATTTTTTGCTAAACAAATAAAAAAAGACCCAATATTTTGAAAAAAATAAAAGTTTTGCTTTTGTTTCTGTTAAAAATTTTTTGTAAATAAGTAAGTTTTCTCTTTCACTGATGGGCACTAATAAGGCGGCACTGACTGGTACTGATACGGCGGCACCAATGAGGTGGCACCAATGAGCGAGCACTGACGGGCACTGACGATGGGCACTGGTAGGCAGCACTGATGGGCACTGGTAGGTGGCACTGATGGGTGGCACTGACATGCAGCACTGATGGGCATTGATAGGCGGCACTGATGGGCACTCATGGGTGGCACTGGGTGGCACTGATAGGCGACACTGATGGGCACTGAAAGGCGGCACTGCTGGGTACTGATGGGTACTGATAGGTGGCACTGATGGGCACTGATAGGGTGGCACTGATAGGCGGCACTGCTGGGCACTGATAGGGTGGCACTGCTGGGCACTGATACGTGGTACTGATGGGCACTAATACGCAGCGCTGATAGGCATCCCTGGTGGCACTGGCAGTGGTAGGCATTGGAGTGGCCACTGATTGGCAGCTGCCTGGGTACAGATTGGCAGCTGCCTGTGGACGTATTGGTATTTGTTTCTAAAGAAAAAATTTGCGCTAGGTGTACAAACAATAACTTAGTGAATATCACCCGTCAAGGAAAATCCTGCAGCTATGCACTATACCTTGATAAGGGCACTACTAAATAGATATAACAAAAAGCACAGCGCTGGATATAAATGCAAAAATACAACAAAAATTGATATTACTATTAAAGCACCAACAACTTTCATATGTGGTAAAATAAAAAAATAAAAATGAACAATAACATGAATGCTTCACTATAGTGATATATATGCGTGAACAATAACATGGATGCTTCACTATAGTGATATATATGCGTGACTATTCCCAGTTTTTTATCCACACATTTAGGAAAAGTCCAAAGATGCAAAAATTATGTCAAAACAAATGTCCAAAAAAGCAATTAAATGTGACTTTCTATGAATAATAAATCCGTGACTGTCACCGTGTTGAAATCCCGTCACCTGGTATAGATTGAAGGCTTACCAGATAGCCTCTGATCAGAGGCATAGAGCTAACAGCTTGGGGTTTGCCGACAGATGCCGACGGACTAAAGCTGGCTGACAATCCGATCGTGTGTGGGCTTCCTCGGACTTTTAGCGGACTTTTCCAGCCGAAAATCTGACGGACTTTAGATTTGAAACATGCTTCAAATCTTTCCGCCGTAACTACGCCGGACCCAGAAATCCGCTCGTCTGTATGCTAGTCCGACGGACAAAAAAAACGACGCATGCTCATAAGCAAAAACTAAACGGAAGCACTCGGTCTAGTAAAACTAGTGTTCGCATTGTAGGTAGCACATTCCTTTACGCTGCAAATTCTGTGATCGTTGAATGCAGTGCATTAATGTCTTCTTTAATAATGCTATACGAACGAAGATGTTTTGCTGTTCATATAATTATATATAATATATATAAAAAAGTAAGTACTTGTCGTGTGTTCATCTTCTGTTTATTACCTTGTATACTGCTCCATGTGCTTTTCTTTACTATATGAGTTTTCCATCGTTTGAAACGATCTTTTAATAAACCTCGTTACATATATACAGATCTTTCTCTATATATATCTCTATATATAATATCCCTCTCTCTCTCTATATATATATAATATATATCATATATATATATAATATATATCATATATATATATATATAATATAAAAAATATATAAAATATATTATATATAATATATATATATAATATATTATATACCTGATGATGTCATTTCTGACGAAACGGCCGTAGGATTGACACGCTCGTACCGACGGCGCATGCAAGGAGTTTCGTTTTAAAGCTGTATTGGTTCCTTGCAAAGAAAAGTGTTTTTATGGATGCCAGTGAGGCGACTTTTAATAAACAAGAGATAAAACGTTCTACACCATTGGAGTTTTCTCTTTTCTTTTAAACACTTCCATATCGGTGAGAGCTCTCTTCCCTGATTGTACCGCTGTCTGGAAGCCTGTGGCGATCGTTTGTGGATCTACATCCATCATCCCAGCTAAAGTTCCAGCCGCTGTGGAGGGCAAACCCCAAGCTGTTAGCTCTATGCCTCTGATCAGAGGCTATCTGGTAAGCCTTCAATCTATACCAGGTGACGGGATTTCAACACGGTGACAGTCACGGATTTATTATTCATAGAAAGTCACATTTAATTGCTTTTTTGGACATTTGTTTTGACATAATTTTTGCATCTTTGGACTTTTCCTAAATGTGTGGATAAAAAACTGGGAATAGTCACGCATATATATCACTATAGTGAAGCATCCATGTTATTGTTCACGCATATATATCACTATAGTGAAGCATTCATGTTATTGTTCATTTTTATTTTTTTATTTTACCACATATGAAAGTTGTTGGTGCTTTAATAGTAATATCTATTTTTGTTGTATTTTTGCATTTATATCCAGCGCTGTGCTTTTTGTTACACGTATTGGTATTTCCCTGGGGGTCTAGGGGGCATACCTGGTGATCCAGTGTGGTGGCCATCCTGGTGGTCCTGGGCGGCTTCCCTGGTGGTCCTGGGCAGGATCCGAGGGGGGCTGTGCTGATAAACAATTAGCACAGCCCCCCCTGTCAGGAGTGCAGCCAATCAGCCCTCCTCTACTCGCGTCTGTCAGACGCGAGTGAGGAAAAGCTGATTTACATCGTGATCAGCCATGATTGGACAGACTGACACATAGCAACAATGATCGCCGCGATGCGCGCCCCCGGAGCGTCGTTTTTTTGTCCGTCGGACTAGCATACAGACGAGCGGATTTCTGGGTCCGGCGTAGTTACGACGGAAAGATTTGAAGCATGTTTCAAATCTAAAGTCCGTCAGATTTTCGGCTGGAAAAGTCCGCTGAAAGTCTGAGGAAGCCCACACATGATCAGATTGTCAGCCAGCTTTAGTCCGTCGGCATCTGTCGGACTTTTGTAGACGAAAAGTCCGACCGTGTGTACATGCATAGATTACCGTAAGCTGGTGTGTCAGACACTCACCTGGTGGGGTGCCCATGTCGCCCACCTCTCCTTCCTCCACATCCTCAGTGGGGCTTGGGCTGATTTCCCAAGGATGTTCTTTCGGTTGGGGGGGACTGGTTTTATCTTGGCTGAGGCTTTTTTCCCCTATTTGAAACAAAAAATTTATATACTTAGCACACAGATATTTTAGTACATAGTAATCTTCAAACATTGTAGTGAAGTGATGTACAAATTGTCTGTTTGTGTTCCTAGTTTAATAAATGTTTAATTTTAGAAAGACATATCTAGACAGATAGATAGATAGATATATCGATATCTATATATCTATCTATAAATATCTAAATATATCTATCTATCTATCTATCTATCTATCTATCTATCTATCTATCTATCTATCTATCTATCTATCTATCTATCTATCTATCTATCTATCTATCTATCTATCTATCTATCTATCGCTATATATATGTATATCTGTATCTCTCTCTCTCTCTCTCTCTTTCTATATATATATATATATACCGGTATATATATATATATATTATATATCATATATTATATATCATATATTATATATATATATTATATATATATATATATGATATATATTATATATATATATATATATATATATATATATATATATATATATATATATATATATATATATATATATATATATGATATATATTATATATATAGAGAGAGAGGGATATTATATATAGATATATATATAGATATATATATATATATATATATTTATATATATATATATATTATATATAATATATTATATATATATATTATATATATTATATATATATATATATGGTATATATTATATATATATATATGATATATATTATATATATATATATGATATATATTATATATATAGAGAGAGAGAGAGGGATATTATATATAGAGATATATATAGAGAAAGATCTGTATATATGTAACGAGGTTTATTAAAAGATCGTTTCAAACGATGGAAAACTCATATAGTAAAGAAAAGCACATGGAGCAGTATACAAGGTAATAAACAGAAGATGAACACACGACAAGTACTTACTTTTTTATATATATTATATATAATTATGTGAACAGCAAAACATCTTCGTTCGTATAGCATTATTAAAGAAGACATTAATGCACTGCATTCAACGATCACAGAATTTGCAGCGTGAGGAATGTGCTACCTACAATGCGAACACTAGTTTTACTAGACCGAGTGCTTCCGTTTAGTTTTTGCTTATGAGCATGCGTCGTTTTTTTTGTCCGTCGGACTAGCATACAGACGAGCGGATTTCTGGGTCCGGCGTAGTTACGACGGAAAGATTTGAAGCATGTTTCAAATCTAAAGTCCGTCAGATTTTCGGCTGGAAAAGTCCGCTGAAAGTCCGAGGAAGCCCACACACGATCGGATTGTCAGCCAGCTTTAGTCCGTCGGCATCTGTCGGACTTTTGTAGACGAAAAGTCCAACCGTGTGTACGCGGCATAAGCATTGAAAGTGTGATCTCCGTAATGTACAGTTAGTTGTGTTGAGATGTCGATAACCCCAATCTTATTTGGATACACAGACAGTGACTCGATCCAGACGACACCTTGTTGATCTTGTGAAGTTTAATCCATAAACTGTGAGGATCTTACAACAATGAACATCGGATAGGTCAAAAGATCATAATGTGATCCAGTCCACATGTGTGCAGAAATGCATTACTGGGAGAAGCGTGGGGCTAACTATACAGAATAAGTTGAGATACAGGAAGGGGGGGAACCAGGGACAAAATAATACATATAACATTTAAAGGTATATCACAAGTCATGTGAAACATGACAAAGGGTTATTTACTAAAGCTGGAGAGTGCAAAATCTGGGGCAGAAACCGATCAGCTTCCAAGTTTTTAAGTTAGAAGCTGCCATGTACAACTGCACCAGATTCTGAGTGCACCAGTTTTACTAAACTCCAATGTGTCTAGGTCTAGAAGGCTAGTACTCACTGCTGAATACTCAGTAGGTGCCTGCAGTATCCACGGCAGGGGCGGCCCATCCGTTAAGAGCGCTCGGGTGCCGCCCCCCCGTCCATGTATCCAGCCCCTTGCAGGATGCTAGATGCATGGATTCCAATGTAGGGGGGTTGTTTGAAGCAACTGATTAGAGCCAGGGGTTCTGATAGGCTTCAAAATAGGGTGGGCTCTGGGCACAGAGAAAGTGAACTGAGCCCACCCAGGTGCGTTGCAATAGCAAATTAATATTTGCTATTGTAACACTGATCCTCCTCCCGCCAATCAGAAAGAGGGTCACCTGATCACCTGAAAGGACAGTCGATCCTATTGGACGCCTAGGAGGAGGGGATGAGACGCACGGCGGAAGTGAGAAGGAGGAGAGGACACACGAGCCCGATGCCGACTGCCAGATGCCTGCCACCTGCTACCTAGATGGGGTAAGTGTCGGACCGTCCGGCAGACAGTGAGCAGAATGGGTGGAGGGGGGGTTGAGGTGCCACCGGCCGCCGAGGGGGTGGTTGTTTGCCTCCCCCCCCCAAAAAAAGAACCACCAGCCGCCACTGACCCAAGGGTTTTAGAGGGGGGGCAGAGGAAATAAAATGGATTCCCTTTTAGGGTGAAGTTCTACTTCCCAGACTACAGCTGGCCATACGCTTTTAGATTTTTCTGAAAGAGCTTGGAGCTCCTCTTTAATATTACAGAACTAGCTTTCTTTGAATGTGTATTTTTCCACCAGAACCACAACAGCCAGCTATGGCTTGGCCCCATCGGTATACTATCTAAAAGCTTTTATAGTTTATGTAACCTTAAAGCATTTGTTACCCCAAGACTTCATATTCCTTTCATGTGCCTGCTGTACCATGTGCTTGCATGAATAAGTATCCTGTTCTCTTTGTATCGCTTCCTTTATGTGAAATGCCTGGTTCCTGCTGGTCCCTCTGCTTTCCTATTAAAAACTGAACACACTAAGCAGAAGAGCTATGCTGGGAACTCAGTGTACTCTCCTCCAATGATCAGACTTGTCCTGACATGCCTCCCCCTGCACAGCCATTCACTGGCAAACTCGGTGTGCTGCTGTTTCTCCTCCCCCAGCTCTTATGAAGCTGAGAACAGAGGGAATGTGATCATTAATAAAAAAGGGAAAAAAGGTATTTAATTTTTTTTCATATCTATACACAAATGTTTTATGTGGGTTGTTTTACAAGGTGATCAATTACAATCACTTTAAATGGAGTAATCCACATTATACTGTTGAGACTTAAGTACATAATTTGATGATGTTAAGATCAACTCTTCAATACTTTGAACCTCAGACTACAGTTATGTATATACAGAAAAGGGAACAATAGGTGCTCAATAGGATAACAAGTTATCCCAACGCTTGGAATTACTATCACTCAGCCTGTCCCTATGGATGCCGGATTGTTGCATGTGAAAGTCAAACGCACAACACAATATTCCCTAGCACAGGGGTCTCCAAACTACGGCCCTTTGCTTGCCTTTATCCAGCCCTTGGGGCCCTATTCCTCCCACATATAAAACACTATTCTGCCAACTGACGCCAGCAATGGGTTACCATTACTCCCACGGACACTATTCCTCCCTATGATACCAATGAGGGTAAATAAACTAAAAAAAAAAATAAAATAAACTGGCCCTTTGTTTAGAAAGGTTGGAGACCCATGCCCTAGCACGTTGTCCTGTATTTGGGCAGTGGTCCCTTAATGTGAGAATATTGGGCTATTTATTGACCACTCTTAGAAATCTTTTCTCCTCCTGCTTAGAAAGAGACACTAAACTCTACAGGTTAATATACTTTTAAGTTTTGTGCTATGGGAAGTGATGATGACCAAGAGTTTACATTATTTTTAATAAAGATTTGTACTGGAAGTAATATCTTCATATACAATTAGTAGAGTTCATCAGATCTAGGAATAAAACAGTCATTGTTTTCTCTATTTTGCCTTCTTCTTGATGAGCAGGATTGATTGCAGGAGGAGAGCGGTCATGTGACCGTCAATGAAACAGGAGAGGAGAGCAGTCACATGACCGGGTCATGAAGAACGGCCTTAATTGAGGTATTTAGAAACTTTGATTTACAATGAGTGACACAGGAGGAGCGGTGTATGAGAAAGGGCTGGCAGTGATGTTTTCTCAACTTTAGAGTATTCTTTCCCAGGAGACTGGGGGTCTTCTGGGAGTGCAGGGGGGCTTTATAATGAAAGAGGCCTGTGTGATATGCAGGCAAAGGGGTCTGTGTACTATGCAGATCTCTGTGTACTGTGCAGGGAAAGGGGTTTGTGTACTGTGCAGGGAAAGGGGGCTGTGTTATGTGCAGGGGGTCTGTGTACTGTGCAGGGAAAGGGGGCTGTGTTATGTGCAGGGGGTCTGTGTATTGTGCAGAGGGTTGTGTACTGTGCGGGGAAAGGGAACTGTGTACTGTGCAGGGGGGCTGTGTACTGTGCAGGGGGTCTTCTGTGTACTGTGCAGGGGGGCTGTGTACTGTGCAAGGGGGCTGTGGGAAGTTTTTTTCCTGAAACTTCCCTCTTAATGTTAGGGTGCGTGTTATATGCACTCTGAAAATGAAACAAAGGCGCCACTCTAAGTGCAGTAAAAAACATGGAGTTTAATAAAACTGTAAAAAGGTACTCACAAAGGTACATAGTGAACAAACATGTTGGCGAAAGCTGCCGGATATCCTGGGAGTGAGTCTGGTCCGTTTCCTGGATTGCAGTGGTGTCCGATGGATAGGCTGCGCCGATGGATGCTGGCACTTCCTGCCATTGGAACGTATGATTGTTCTGCTGTTGATTATTGCTTGCTTTTATGTGCTGCTGCTGTTTATGGTATTTGTATGGCTTTTATTTTATTGGAATTTTACACAGCGTTTCGATTGGTCTCTGTCAGGATGTTGTGATTTTGCCTCAGTTAAACAGGAGCTGCTGCAGATGTTTTTGGCCTAACTGTTGGTTTAGAAAGGTAAAATCTGTTACCAGCTTGCAGGTGTATTTTGAATGCTTTTTTTCTGTGGCATTGCTGTTTATAGTAGGCTCATGTCTGAATGTGTTTGGGCTGTAGACCTGAGAGTTGCACTTGAGGCGTGTAATATAGGTCTACCCTTTTACACATGACACTAAATAATTTATTTTCTGGTGAAGCATGCTTAGGAGGGGGCCACACAAAAAGTAGCCTAGGGGCCCATGACCACTTTAATCCTCCACTGGGTACCACCCTGCGTCTAACATGCAATGGAGGAGTTCAGACAGTGCACAAGGTCTACTTCTATGAACAAGTTGTTAATTGTAACCTGCCTCATCTGTCCTGCAATGACTCCAGCCTCATCTTGAATGTCAATCCAATCCTGGACATTGACACTGAATACTACAGCTGTGTCATCCAGAATCCAGTGAGCCAGAACAGTAGCACATCTTTTTTTCTAAATGTTGCAGGTAAGAACCAGATTAAAATGACAAGATGTGCTAAAGATAGCTAAGACAAAACTAAAATTCAGCATTCTTGCCCATATAGTTTGACCACAGGACTAAAATTCCACAAGCAGGGCCCTCCTATTTGTTCTGTATTGAACTGTGTTTTAACTGTACTGTCCCCCTTTATATTGTAAAGTGCTGAGCAAACTGTTGGCACTATATATATCCTGTATAATAATCAGGGCTTTTTTTCTCAGAAAATTGGCACATGAACTCCCCCTTTCAGATTTACCCCTTGTCTCCGCCCCTACCTACCTTTTGAGCCCCTTTTAGATGTAGCAATAACTCACGGTGGAGCAGCTGATTTAGATCGGGCCTGTCCTCTGATCTCTTCACCCCTCTTAATTTGTTCAATCCCCTTGACACAACTGTAGTGCAGTGTTGTAGTGACACTAATACCAACTTTAGCTCACAATATACACACATATATATATATATATATACCTGGGTGCTGGTAACTCCACCTGCAGGAGAAAAACAACTTCTGTAATAATCAAAATAACTTCCTTTTACTTAAATGATATATAAAAGTTATTACAGTGGCTACACTATCACACCAACGTAGTGCGACAGTATAGTAAATAGTTATGACAGTCTTTGTACACATACACAGATATACCTAAATATATATACACACAGAACCTTCCTGAAAAGTCCCCTTATTGATGTGTCTCCAGGTGGGACCAGTGTTCATAGTGAGATTGTTTTAAGCTTTGGACACCTTCCCACCTCCAGCACACTGTAGCAAGCGCAAAGACACAAAAATGTGAATATCCCACAACATATATATATATATATATATATATACCAGGGAGCTCCCCCTACTTTAAACCGTAAAGTCACTATCCTTTATAACTAGATGCAAGGCCCTGCAATAGAAGAGATAGTCCTGACGTCTTCAATCTTCGCTAGCTATAAATCAGTATTTGTAATCCACAGAGAGTTCTTCTGGAGTGTTGTGCAGTGCAAGGTGATACACAAAGGCAATTATAATCCAGTATATTGATTAAGTGTTCTTTACTTGAAGAAGACAGACATCTAGTATCAGTTCCTGGATATTGAAGTCTGTGTAAATGTGATGCCTCCCAACTAAAGTGTTCCGTGGGACTATCAGTCTCAGCAACACTCTGTGACAGCTGTAAATGTGTGTAATGTTAAACAAATTTCTGGGTGTTAGCCCTCTCACCACACGGGACCCTAACAGATGGATGTCTCCGTTTCAGCAGTTCTTAGTCCATATGGAGCCACAACCACGATGTCACGCCGCTCACTAAGCAGTCCTCGGTTATCTCCTCCACGGGTCACCGGAGCAATCACTCCTGCTGCTCCAGCACACTGTGTTTAATAGCAGGATCCTTGATGCTGTTCCGCTCCTTCACAAAGTAGGCCGCAACCCTGTGGGACACACACACACCCACAGAGTTCTGCTGACAGGCCACGCGTCCCAGGAACAAGAGACTTAAGATGGCCGCTCCCAGCCCTTTTATATCCTCCCCACAATGCAGTTCAGTTCTCCTCTGGTCCATGAGCATTGTGGGTAGGTCATAGTTAATGTCCAGAAGTAAACAATCAATCACTTGCATGTCACTTCTCAAAATGATGAAAATAAAACATTGTATCTCTATAGTTGGCCACTAGATGGTGCTATATCAAATTTTAACCTTTACAACACACATATGACTAGAAACAAAAGTTGTCAGCGCTACATAGAGAACACAGAAAGGGGTGCTGGGCTGTGCTACAGTGTTTATTGATGCTGACTGTTGAGGTATCTATTATTACAGGAGGAGATCTATTTCTGCAGGAGGGTTTTTTGTTGCTGAGAAGGTCTCTTGTAAGGAAAATAAGGAAAACAAGGCCTGTCCCCTGGTTTGAAAGGTGCATTGTCAATCACTATTACATTTTCCCAGGGCCTGGCAAGAGTAGGGTCTTTTCTCTGCTCGGTACCAAAGTTTTCCTTGTGCACATTAAGGTCAGAAAACTCTAATGTAGCACCAGAGTCAGCAGACGGTTGTCCACCTTCACTGGTTGTGGGGATTTCCTCAGGCTCCTCCAGTTCTCCTGCTATAACTGAGAAAAGAAAACCCAGGGAACCCTGAGAGGAGTCTTCTGAACCCACATTGTTGGTGCTGGCCAAGAGTTCTGGCTCTGCCACTGAGTCAGTTACTGTGACTGAGTCGCGACGATCCCAAAGTTCCCAAAACTTAGGGAAGTCCCTTTCAATGATGGCTTTGTGCACCAAGTGGGGCACAAGTCTGACAGGATGGGTCACTGTACACAAGTCAGTTTTAAAGTGAACAGTGGCTGTAGGATACTCCCCGGTATCCCCATGTACACAGATCACAGCAACTTTTTTGTCATGAAAATTCACAGTTCCAACCATCTCAGCATTAACTAATGTCACTAGACTTCCAGAGTCCAGCAACGCCATAATAGGCTTATTATTAACAATCATTTGGCACATGTGTTTTCCTTCGTTTGGTGCTGCAGTGCATGAAACAGCAGCAAACATAGACTGCCTTCTAAGGGATACATCACACTGCATGGGTTCATCTCTCAATGGACAGTTTGCTGCAACATGTCCCAGTTCCTGGCAATGAAAACACCTGATGTTGCCCCAGTTTGATTTGCTGACAGGCAGTGGCTTCCCTTGTTTGGGACGCCAAACTTCAGTCCTGGCACCAAAAATCCTCCCCCCATCTCCTTGTTATGCTTACCACCCACTTCCCCTGGAACAGTCTTACCGGTTGCCTGGGCAGACTGTGGCTTTGGGTGGAAAGTCCGTGCGGTTGTAGGGGTGGTGACCAGGCTCTCTGCAGCAAAGTATCTCTCAACGAGCTCCACCAAGTTGTCTGTCGACTTGGGGTCTCCTTGACTCACCTACTTCTGCAGGGAATTGTTAGTGACCTCAGGAATCGGTCAATGACCACGCGCTCCACTATTTATGGCCCAGACAAAGATTAGATCAAACATCTGCGATTTTGCGGGCCTCTCATCTTGGAAGAACCAGCTGTGGACCAGCTGTGCTCAAACGGCCAAGGTGACACCGAGTCGCGGCAGGATTTCCCACTTGACCTTCTCATAGTCTCCCACTTCTGCCGACTCCAGATCAGAGTAGGCCTTCTGCTATTCTCCAGAAAGTAAGGTGGCGACCAGTCCTGCCCACTGGGTTTTAGGCCAACCTTCCCTCTCAGCAGTCCATTCAAATGTTAGCAGAAAGGCCTCTGGATCATCATCTTAGAAAGAAAGCAACCCACATGGATGGCTGAGGGCTTGTCTCCAATATCATCAATTTAGCAGGTGACCACTGTGCTAGCCTCTCCACAACCTCAGTCAGGGTTTTCCTATCTGCTTTTGCAGCAGTGGCTAGCTGTTCAAACAGCCTCTGCGATTGCTCCTGTACAGCACCAATCTGTTGCCACAGCGCCTTAGTTTGCCCCTGTGCAATAGCGTTGGCTTGCTGTTGTGCAGCGTTTGATTGCTGCTGTGCAGCGTTGGATAACACCAATTGTTTGAGGATTTCCTCCATGTTTAGTCACTCTAGGTACTGGCCTTTTAAGTAGTAACTTAATACAGCTGGCCGAAGCCTCCACCATATGTAACCTGGGGGACAGGTAGCAGGCACAAAGCTCCCTGGGATAAGCAGTCTTTCAGGTACAGATACCAAATCCAGTGAGGTAGTAACAAACAGTGCAGTGTTTATTGGTGATATATACAAGTCTATATACAGGTGCTGTACAGTGTTTCAGAAAAACAAACAGAAAAATAGCTAAACAAAAACCTAGCCAAGTCTCGGCACTAACTATACAATATATACAGACCCCTAACTACCAGGCTGAGCAAGCCTACAGCTTGTCAGCTTTCACAGCTTTTTACCAACCTTTTGCTCTCACATACCAGTGTTGTCTGTCTTTCCCAGGCTGAGAGCAAAGGCTGTCTATCTCAGATAAACTTAAATTAGCCTGGGGGAGAGGACCAAGACCCGAACTGGACCATGGATCAGAGATCCCTGAATGTGTGTGAGAGGAGCCTAGGAGATGTATAAACCCTGAACACAGGACTTTTCCCGGCTCTCTCTGGGACGCTCTGTTACAATAAATATATATATATATATATATATAGTATAACACAATCATAAATACAGAATTCTTCAACCACAGTTGATCCAGAGGAAGGCCAAAAACCCCAGCAAAGCATGATCCAATTTGCTAATGTTAAGTTGAACCTTGAAATAAAGGACATCAACGCCAGCTGCATTCGTCTCATGTATGTTTACTTCAGAATATGCTTCATACATACGAAGGACCCCTCTCCTTAAAGTCAGGAGAGTGATCCAAATTATAATGCGAGTACAATATTTATAAGAATTTGTTACATTACATTCCATGAGGGGAAAAAGCCCATAATTATACGTCACAAGTACGCATTTCACCAAGTATGTCAACACAGTTTCTTGCCAGTTGTTTTGTTTTTTCTTATTTAGGTCATCTTGACCTGAGTATCGTTAATTTTTAATTAACAAATTATTTTGACAGAAAGGGAAGAATAATTATTTGGGAAAGGTCAATTTGACTTTTAGACAGGGACTTTCTATGTCAACATCCCATATCACATCCTTTCTGTGTCATATCATTGGCAGAACATTTAATATCAACTGGTCAGCCACATGTGTTGCAATACCAAAAGAATTCAGAAACATTTTATAGAAAAACAAGTATAAGAATTATCAGAAAAATAAAAGAAAGTTGAAGAGGAACTCTGGATACATTAGAAGATGTGGTTCATATACTTCATATCTTTACAGCCCCTCCTGTGTTTAGAATTCTTTCGGTATCCCTTTTTAAGCTTCTTCTGTGTCTTTAGGTTGATCTCCAGGTATACGGACCACCATCTCATGAGCAGTTCTGACTCGAGACCTTAAGGGCTCAGAAGAACCAATATTAGTACCAGCACGTGTGATTATTTTCAAACAACATTTGTATAACATAGATGCGCATTTAACTATTAGGATTATGAGGACTATAATTCCTACAATATATAAAATACCATGCAAAATTTCAGAAAACCATCCTGCAATACCAGAAGACCAGTTGAGGGGATTGAGCCAGGAAAGCCAGCTTTCCCAACTACCTTCCACCCAAGCAGTTTTGGTATGTTCTTAACGAAAATTAACCTTCATTTGTTGTACCTTTTCTACATGCGAAATGATGGCATCTTCAGTCTTAGTATCATTTCCAATGTAGTTACAACAAGTAGTTCCCACTATGGTGCATATTCCTCCTTGACTGGCCGTGAGATAATCCAGCACCAGCCGGTGCTGCAAAACCTCTTTTTTGATCATCTTCAATTCTATAGCAAGGGCTATAAAGTTTCTATCATACAAGGCAGTAATGTTATCCATCAGGTCTGCCAAATCAATGATGAAACTGAAAGCCTTTTTAATACAACATCTATTTACCCAAGGAATAGAAAACAATGGTTAAATCTCTCTGTCATGTGATTCAACATTTATGAAGTTATCATCTGACTTAGGATAAAATGTAGGCCTTTCAGGAGAATCATCATCTTTCTTATTAACCTCTGAGTCTTCTTCCTTTTTTCCTCCTGGGATTTCATCTTCTCCTGGAGCTGACTGGTCAGTGAGATCCCTTTTAATAAGGTGCACTAAGTCTTTTTTAAGAAAGTGTATAGGTATTTTGTGGAGCTGTGTTTCTTGAAAGTCATTATCCTCCATATACCAAGTAGCAGGTATGACTCTACCAAAGTAACAAACCCCATTAGAATTCAAAGGAACCCAAAAATATGCTTTCTTTCCACATATGAAATAATAACCTGGTGGGGCAGCACAAGCTTTATTGAAATTATATCCTTGTAGGCACATCAATAGCTTCATATTATTCTGCTGGGTATGTTGACGATGTGTGTAATCATGTAATTCCTGATATCTGTCAGTACTCCACACAACATCCTTACCATCAAACCAGTACTTGATATCGGCATTATCTATGCAGTTGGAGTTCGGGTAGTACTCTGGTAACCCTGGGAAAGCAACTCAGGTGTATAGGTTCGAGTAAAGTTAATGCAGACTGCGGATTTTCTCAATGGATCATTTATGAACAGTAAAAGGGAAATAGCTCTGTCAATCATTGTTCTACTGACTTCACCAAAGTGTGCACTGTCCTCTATTTCAGCTAAAGTGCTAGGTATTCCTAACAAGGGTATAGTCTTATGAGAAATAGGTGCATGGGTGCATATCCAGCAATTAGTGATATTCAGTTTCTTGGCAGCGTGCATCTGAAACCGGTTCAAGTTATGACATTTCTTCCATTACAGTAGCATTAAAAAGAAAAGTGTCTTGTATCTTACCCTTTTCTTTCTTGTATGTCCATTCATATGCCATGACTGTAATCCATACCACCACACCACCGCAGAGGATAACACTCCAGAGCTTCACATTCATCTTAGGCCCTAGGAGATTCATTCTGCAGTTTTCTTGCTCGCGCACGAGTTAGTGAAGGAGACCTGGAAGGTAAAGGTACAGAACAATTCTTGCCAGTAGCAGACCGGCTTATATTCTCTTTTGGAACCACAGACTTCTTACAGTGTGAACCATGCACCCAATACTTATAGTCTTTCAGCTTCACTGCAGTAGGAGACACACGAATTACCTGAAATGGTCCTTTCCACTTATGGGACAAAGTAGTCCGGGGTGTGTGATTCTTAATATACACCCAATGTCCTGACTTTATTCCATGAGTTCCTTCACTCGTGTCCACAGGTTGTCCTGCTTTGGCTCTGGAAAAAGTATCAGAAAACACATTTGCCAATTTGCGAACATATTCTATCATGGAATCTTGACCATTTATTAAAGTCACTGTCTCGGGCTGCACAAGAGATGAATGTAGTCTTTTAGGCGGTCGCCCAAACAATATGTCAAAAGATAAAAGTCCATGTTTCTCTTTAGGGGTAGTCCTAATGGTCGCCAATGCTATAGGTAACGCTTCTACCCAGGTGCTTTGTCCATTAGCAGTTATTTTGGCCAAATATCTCTTCAAGGTTTGATTGCTGCGTTCCACCAGGCCACTAGCCTGAGGTCTGTAAGGAGTATGCAATTGCTGTTTCATACCCAAAATACTCACTACTTCTGTTATGAGTTTATTATCAAAATGTGTACCTCTATCTGAGGAAATTATTGACCCTATACCAAACCTTGGGATCAATTCCCTCGTCAGACATTTTACCACAGTTCTGGCATCATTTTTCGATGTGAGCCACGCCTCTGGCCAGGCCGAAAATTGATCAATGCAAACCAAAAGATACTTAAATCGACCACAAGGGGGCATATCCGAGAAGTCAATTTGCACAATTTGAAATGGCTCCTCAGTATGCGGAATATGCTCCATGGGAGTGGGCACTGACTTCCCAATGTTATGCATTTGGCATATAGAACATTCAGTAACCTGTTTAGCAGCATATGCAGAAAAACCTGGAGCCCACCAATCTCTGGCTACCACCCGACACATCCCTATAATTACCCTAGCCATCTTCTACATGTAGAGCAGCTTTCTCTGAGCACATTTTATAGGGGGGTGGTTTTATATCCTTCCTGGATACTTCTTCCCAGGCGGCTAAACATTCAATCCACCCACAATCAGACATTTTAAATAGCAGAATAAACAATGCATCAATTGTAGGTGTATTAAGGGGCCCTTCCGGCGGCCACCATTTAGATGGGTCCTCTTTATACTCTTTTTTTTGTTAGTTTACACCATTTTACATGATTTTTCAGGGCATCTGGGTCTCCACTCACCATCATTCTGATGATAGGAGCACTTGGTTGTAATTTAGCAATACTTAGCCCTGTTGCTTTTGCTATTTTCAATAACTTTTTTGCCCTATCTTTTGTTAACCCAAATGTATTCATGACAGGCAAAACATTTTTTTCAAGCAAATTTCCCATATTTATCACAATTTCTCATTAGTCTCTTCAGAAATGACAACAATTTGGAGAGCTCCACTGTTTAACATTATGGCTGTGTACCAGCAGCCCAGTACATAAGTGGAGATATCTCGCTCATTCTACTCTCAGAAGGACGTCCACTTTCTGAGTGGTAATAGGCTAGTCCCTATCTAGACTCCCTATTCCAACCGGTCCCTCAACACCGCACAGAAAAGACAGTATTAATCATGAGAAAATAAAAGTTTTCTCACCTGAGGCCTCTTTGCTGCTGTCTGTCCTGAAGAGGGTGGAGAGCCAGTGGTGGAGATGCGGACAAGAAGACACGAATCGGGGGTCACCAAATGTTAAGTTGAACCTTGAAATAAAGGACATCAACCCCAGCTGCATTCGTCTCATGTATGTTTACTTCAGAATATGCTTCATACATACGAAGGACCCCTCTCCTTAAAGTCAGGAGAGTGATCCAAATTATAATGCGAGTACAATATTTATAAGAATTTGTTACATTACATTCTATGAGGGGCAAAAGCCCATAATTATACGTCACAAGTACGCATTTCACCAAGTATATCAACACAGTTTCTTGCCAATTGTTTTTCTTTTTTCTTATTTAGGTCATCTTGACCTGAGTATCGTTCATTTTTAATTAACAAATTATTTTGACAGAAAGGGAAGAATAATTATTTGGGAAAGGTCAATTTGACTTGTAGACAGGGACTTTCTATGTCAACATCCCATATTACATCCTTTCTGTGTCATATCATTGGCAGAACATTTAATATCAACTGGTCAGCCACATGTGTTGCAATACCAAAAGAATTCAGAAACATTTTATAGAAAAACAAGTATAAGAATTATCAGAAAAATAAAAGAAAGTTGAAGAGGAACTCTGGATACATTAGAAGATATGGTTCATATACTTCATATCTTTACACTACAGCAGGGGAAAAAATTCCTTCCTGATCCCCCAAGAGGCAATCGGATATTCCCTGGATCAACTTTACCTATCAATGTTAGTACCCAGTTATATTATGTACATTTAGGAAAGAATCCAGGCCTTTTTTAAAGAAATTTAGTGAGCTTGCCAGAACCACCTCTGGAGGGAGATTATATTGATAATATGATCTTATGATCTTTTCTGAAACTATTCATTTTTCATTCATGCTTTTAAAACGCATTATTATACCTATCAGTGGAAACGCATGTCTTTTTTGATGATTTCAAGGGAAGCTCCAGACAATAATTGAAATGTATGTCACATGATTCTGTGCTGTTAGTCACTGTTAGGCACTGTTAGTGGTGCCGCGCTCCTATGTGCAAAGTGCCCAAAGTTATACAGAGCTTTTTTTCAGTTCCACCATCTCTTGCTCAGGCCCTCTGCTCCCTGCTCACCACTATCACTTGTAAACACAGAAGTCCTTCTTCTGTTTACTAGTGACAGCTTGACTCTCAATGGCCCCCGTGGATCTGATCTCCTGAATGTCTTTCACTCAGTACAGGATGGGAACAAGGGAGATGCAGGTGCCCGGGGTGCAATGAGGATGCAGACACCCCCAATGGATGATCTCCTGCAAGCGAGAGAGATGGAGCCACCTACAGTGTGTGGGGAGGTACTAGAGCCAGCTGGGTGCTTCAACTTAATACAGCAACAAAAGTAAGGTGGAAGATAGTGGAGCTTTTAAGGAAGGGGGAGAATATGGGTGCAGTAGAGGGGTTGCATGCAGAGGTCAGAGCTGAAGAGGGGTGAAAGTGAGATGTGAATGGGGAATGCAGAGGTTAGCAGCTGTGGAAGAAGGCTGAATACTGCACTCTGTGTGTAGTGCACCCCTGAACTCTGCACTCTGTATGCAGCGCAACCTTGAACTCTGCACTCTGTGTTACCCCCCCCTCCACTCTGCACGTGATGCACTTCTGGTATTTATTGCCCCTTTCAGACCCTCCCACTATTAATGAAATTTGACCACACCCACTATTTGATGCAGTTTGGAGGGTGTGTGTGTGGGGGGGAGTAGCTCATGGTTGAGTTCCTGCACCTGTTTTCTGAGAAAAAAACCTGGCCTAAGTATATTACCAAAAATGTTGCTGTCCCTTTAAATCTGTATTATTAATAAAGCGGAGTTCCACCCAAAAGTGAAACTTCTTCTCATTGTACTCCTCCCCCCCTCCGGTGCTACATTTGCCACCTTTCAGGGGGGAGGGGGGACAGCATACCTGTCTTTCACAGGTATGCTTTGCCCACTTCTGGGAGCCTCAGCCATGGATAGTATTGATGTCATGGCTGGGGCTCCCTCCCTCCTCCTCCCCCGGCCGTCGGGCCAGGAGGAGAGAGGAGCGGAGCCTCGTGCATGCACAGTAGGGTTGCCGACGTGAAGCCGAAAGGCTACACTGCCGGGTTCCCTTACTCGCAATGGAGGCGGCATGCACCAGACAGCTGATGGAAACATCAGTTGTGGTGCCGACATCACTGGACTCCAGGACAGGTAAGTGTCCGAATATTAAAAGTCAGCAGCTGCAGTATGTGCAGCTGCTGGCTTTTAATTTTTGCAGCGGTGGGCGGATCACCGCTTTAAGGATTTAACCAAAGTGTTAATTTCCCTTAAAACAAATGCTATTATCAAAACATTATATAAATGTGCGTAAAACATTAAACATAAATTCCCAAAATGTTCATAAAAAGTGAACCAACACCATCTAAATGTCCCTTATAGTGAATCATAAATAACAAAATCCAGTAGATGTATAATGCAATACAGTCCTCAAAATTCCAAAAGGCTTTCACTTTTTTCTTTGGGAATTTTGAGGACTGTATTGCATAATACATCTACTGGATTTTGTTATTTATGATCCAATATTATGCCCTGTGCACACAACTGTTTTACCCATTGGAATAAACTTTGAAGGTTTTTCCGACAGAGTTCCGACAGAATTCCGCTCAAGCTGTCTTGCATACACACGGTCACACCAAATTCCGTCCGTCCAGAACGCGGTGACGTACAACACGTACGACGGGACTAGAAAACGAAAGTTCAATAGCCAGTAGCCAATAGCTTCCGCCTCGTACTTGCTTCAGAGCATGCGTCGTTTTTGGTATGTTGGAACAGCATACAGACGAGCGGTTTTCCCAATAGAAATTGGTTCGGTCAGAAAAATTTAGAACATGTTCTCATTCTAGGTCCATCAGAATTTTCAACGTAAAAAGTCCAATGGGGCATACACACGATCGGAATATACAATGAAAAGCTCCCGTCGGACTCTTTCTGTCGGACATTCCACTCGTGTGTACACGGCATAAGGGACATTTAGAAGGTGTTGGTTCACTTTTTATAGACATTTTGAGAATTTATGTTTAATGTTTGATGCATATTTATATACTGTTTTAATAATGTCATTGGTTTTAAGGGAGATTAACACTTTGCTTACTTTCTTAATAATAATAATTCAGATTTAAAGGGACAGCAACATTTTTTTTTAATATACTTAGGGCCCTTTGCACATAGGAGCGCAGCATCACTTAAGTTATAAATATTTTGTATATACAATTTATGAAAGTGTATTTTTGTGTGAGCGATCCAAATTTCACTAATTTCACACGGATATGGTCTAGATGACTAAGAAAAACAGCAAGGGGATTCCAATCTAAGTGCAGCAAAGTGGAGAGGAAGACACAGCACACATAAATTGGGAACTCACAATGTATAGATGATCTCATGACTAAAATAATAGTCAGTGGTGCATCTACAAGTGGGAGGAGAAGGCATCCAGGATTCCAAGATGGAGCTGATACAGTGGGGGTGGAGTGTGGTAGTGGGGGGACCAGGCATCCTCAGGACAGGAAGAAGCACATGCAGATTAATGGAGCGCAGGCGGGGACCAGAAGTGACAAAATTGTCAGGGGGCTGTGGCTACACATTTCAAGGCCTGCGCCTCTTTTTCAAGCAGGCCTGGCAGCAGCGGCTAAATCTTGGGATCCTGGATGCCTCCTCCTCCTAGCTGCAGATGTTATTCATGATAATCCATTGCCAACCAGCCTTCTAGCACAAGTTCTCTTCCTTCCCAAAGCTCCCCCTAGCACATACAGTATCCTCTTTGTCAACTTGCCCCCCCCCCCCCACTCACCCCCTTCCCTGTATCCCCCTCCCCTGCAAGTCTTATGTATCCTGTACTTACTACATACCTAAGATCAGAACAGCACATGTAGGACAGTGACCCTCCTCCCCAGCTCCTCATTCTGTTTGTGTACAGGAAAGAAATCAGAGTCGAGGTGGAGGTGGCTTCAGTCCTCTCTGCAGTGCGCTAGTGTGAGAAGCAGCCCGCAGGGAGAGATGCCGGTTACCATAAAGAGATTGCAGCATGTGGGACCCCAAACACCCCGAATAAGCTACGGGGCAGGTGTAGCCTGTGCTCACACTAGTGCACTGGGCTCCTCTCTGGGATTCAGCCTCGATTCACTGAAATTTACATCAAATCCTGGCACAATCCTGGCGAATCCAGAATGGTTGGGAGGTTTGGAAAGAGAAGACAGGTATTTTAAATACCCGAATCCCCAACAAATAGCTGGGGATTTTTGATTTTACCTCCCCCCTCAAGCTGGCACCCTCAAGCCTAAGCAGTTTTATGCTGGCGCTGCCCTAATAAGCTACCATAATAAGATACATTATGAATGTATGGTTTACAAATATGCATATTAAAAAGAAAAATTGGTTGAGCCAGCTGCGCTAGAGCAGAAGAGATACAATGAAAGATTGTGAAAAGATCCCATGACTAGTCAACAAATATTGATGTTCTTTTGGCAGTTAATCTGTTGGACATTTACACAATTTAAGAGCCCTGGGCAAAATATGATGTTGGCAAAGTCTTTGCATCTATGGAAGCTTGTGCACACATGGTAAAAGCCTGGCAGGCCACCCATTGCTTATGAGACACGTATGAGATTTTGGGGCAGGGCTGAGCTGCACTCTATGTGTTTTATGGACACAGAGAGCCGGGCTGGGAAGCGAACATGCATGAGTGCCCCCATAGCAAATAGCTTACTATGGGGGCACTCAGCAGGGGGAGGGGCCCAGAGAGCTGACAGAGTACCAGAGAAGAGAGGGATTGGGGCTGCTCTATGCAAGACCTTTGCACAGAACAGATAAGTATACAATGTTTATTTAACCCCTTCCCGCCCGTGCTATAGCCGAATGATGGCTACAGTGCGGACCTACTTTGCCGGGAGGCCGTCATATGACATCCTCCCATGCTCAAGCGACCTGCCTGCCCCCTGCAGGGCGTGCGCACTGCGCTCTGTGATCAGCGAGTCTATGAGACTCAGCTGATCACACAACAGAGTAAGGGGTCGATCCCGACCCCTTACCACGTGATCAGCTATCAGCCAATGACAGCTGATCATGTGATGTAAACAGAGCCGGTAATCGACTATTTTTCTCCTCACGCTGATAGCGTGGGGAGAAAAAAAAAGCTGATCACCGGTGGCTGTCAGAGGAACATCGGTTCTGATTGCGGAGAGCCCCCGACAAGTGATGTGTGCCCACCTGTTCCACCTACCAGTGCCCACAGCACCACCTACTAGTGCCCACAGTGACACCTATCAGTGCCCACAGTGCCACCTATCAATGCCACCAATCAGTGCCTCATCACCAAGGCTGCCTATCAGTGTTACCTACCAGTGCCCATCAGTGCCACCTATCAGTGCCCATCGGTGCCACCTATCAGTGCCTATTAGTGCTACCTATCAGTGACACCTATCAGTGCCCTTCAGTGCCACCCATCAGTGCCATCTATCAGGGACCATCAGTGCGGCCTCATCAGTGCCATCTTATTAGCGCCCATCAGTGCCGCCTTATCTGTGCCTATCGGTGCAGCCTATCAGTGCAGCCTATCAGTGCCCATCAGTGCAGCCTCATCAGCGCATATCAATGAAGGAGAAAAATTACCCGTTCGCAAAATTTTATAACAAACTATGAAAAAAAAAATTTTTTTCCATTTTTTTTGTTTGTTTAGCAAAAAAAAAAAAAACCCCAGTAGTGATTGAATACCACCAAAAGAAAGCTGTGAAAAAATTTAAATTATAAAAACATTTAATTTAGGGTTGGTAGTTTATTTTTGTTTTTTTTGGTCCTAGAGCACTTTTATCTGTGTTCCATTTTTTGGGTCTTTTATTTATTTTTTTCATAGATGTTGGCAGTGAGTGTGAAGTTGTTAGTGACATTGCAAAACCGGCTCTTTGTACTTTAGCACCGCATACTATTGTTGTGCAGTTTAGTCCTCTAAAGCACTTGGAGCACTATTCCTCCCACTGTCACCAACAATGAGGATATCATTTCTGCACTGACACCAATAATGGGGCAAGCATTTCTGCACTGACACCAACAATGGGGCACTATTCCTCCCATTGAGCTCAATGATAAGCAGGCCTGGACTGGGATAAATAATAAGCCCAGGCATTTTAGATTGAGCAGCCCATACCAGGCAAGAACTGAAAACTCCTGGGGCCCCAGGGCAATAGGAGATCATGGGGCCCCCTGTGTCCCCGCCCCCACTCTCAAGCCACAGATACATAAACTCCACCTACATATTGCAGCTAAGCTGCATAGAGCTGACATTTAAATATTAAATGCAGTATAGCCTGCTGGAAGTTCCTGGCTTTTTTCCATAGAAGCTGTTGGGCACTTTCAGGTTTAACCACTTGACCTCTGGAAGACTTTCCCCCATTCAAGACCAGGCCATTTTTTTCGATATGGCACTGCGTTATTTTAACTGACAATTGCGCGGTAATGCAACGTTGTACCCAAATAAAATTGATGTTCTTTTTTTCCCCACCAATAGAGCTTTCTTTTGATGGTATTTGATCACCTCTGCGGTTTTTATTTTTTTGGGGCTATAAACAAAGACCGATAATTTTGAAAAAAACTATATATATATTTTTTACTTTCTGCTATATATGTAAAAAATCAAAACTGTATAGAACTGGGTTGACCATACCTAAGCCACCCTCCGTCCTGGATAGATAGGTGATATTCCTCTTGATGGGGTTCAGTCTGTTCCCCCACAACATCTGGAAGAACACACTACTGACCCTAGCATAGATAGACACTGGCAAGATGCAGACAAAGCTGACATTCAAGAAGATCGGAATCAGGTAAGTCTTAATCAGATCAACCCTTTCCCTCAGAGATAACTTCCATCTCTCCCAGCTGATCACCTTAGTATTGGCAATTTCCAGTCTTGCTTCCCAGTTTTTGAGGCCATATTTGCCGGGTCCAAATTCAATGCCTAGAATCTTAATTCTTTCCTGGGGCACTGGAAAGGTGTCCGGGAGATCAAACCCCTCACCTTCCATTCCCAACCAGACCACCTCACTCTTTTCCTGATTGATCTTGGAGCCTGATGCTTCAGAATACCGTGATGTCAGAGAGACCACCTCCTCTGCTTAATCCGCCTCAGTGACAATCACTGACACATCTTCCGCATAGGCAACAACCCTCAAAGTTGGCTCACCCGGGAGCCCGACTGGCACCCCACACAACATGCTGCTCTCTAGCCTCCTGATGAAGGGGTCGATTGCAAATACATGGAGCAGGGGACTCAGAGTATCTTTTGCTGGCTGGAATTCCGCCAGCAAAAGACCGATGGAGCATACTCACGGTCGCATTTTCCGTCAAAAAGCTCTCATCTGAGTTTTGCTGGTGGCATTTCCGATCGTGTGTACGCAGCATTAGTGTTACAAGGTCTCAGATGTGAATGGGGAGCAGGTGTGTTAAATTTGGTGCTATTGCTCTCACTCTCTCATACTGGTCACTGCAAGTTCAACATGGCACATCATGGCAAAGGACTCTCTGAGGATCTAAAAAAAAAGAATTGTTGCTCTACATAAAGATGGCCTAGGCTATAAGAAGATTGCCAAGACCCTGAAACTGAACTGAGCTGCAGCCCGGTGGCCAAGAACATACAGTGGTTTAACAGGACAGGTTCCACTCAGAACAGGCCTCGCCATGGTTGACCAAAGACGTTGAGTGCACGGGCTCAGCATCATATCAAGAGGTTGTCTTTGGGAAATAGACGTATGAGTGCTGCCAGCATTGCTGCAGAGTTTAAAGGGGTGGATATCAGCCTGTCAGTGCTCAGACAATATGCGGCACACTGCATCAAACAGCATGGCTATTGTCCCAGAAGGAAGCCTCTTCTAAAGATAATGCACAAGAAAGCCCACAAGCAGTTTTGAAGACAAGCAGACGAAGGACTTGGATTACTGGAACCATGTCCTGTGGTCTGATGAGACCAAGATAAACTTATTTGATTCAGATGGTGTCAAGCGTGTGTGGAGGTAACCAGGTGAGGTGTACAAAGACAAGTGTGTCTTGCCTACAGACAAGCATGGTGGTGGGAGTGTCATGTTCTGGGGCTGCCTGAGTGCTGCTGGCACTGGGGAAATACAGTTCACTGAGGCAACCATGAATGCCAACATGACTAATATAACAAAGTGTAGCGCTAAAAGATGATGTGCCCAGTGCAATCTATACATGAATCAAAAATAACACTGGAATGACAATATACATATACTGAATAAAATGATATACACAATAAATAATGTTAAAAAAAGTCCGTAAGTGATAATAGATGTAAGTCTATTCCCAGTATGGGTGCAAAGAAATCTTGCAAACAGTGAATATGTGTACACTTGTGAGGAGAACCACCACCGCATATGGGGAAGGCTTACCAGATCGTTTGAACACACTAGAACGTACGCTCTGTGTGTCAAACAGGCTTGATTTATATTGGGTGGACCCTGGATTGATGTCATCAGACAGGTGTATGCAGATGGCAGCTGGATGGAATCACGGGAAATGTAGTACCACAAGCAAACCGAAGCTCAAAAATCCATGGGCATGAAGAGTATGGAGAGTATCAAAGAGGAAAACGAAAAAGGACCATAGTGTAATTCCATAAAACAAGGATACATTTATTAAAATGAAAACCACTCACATGGATATACGTAAAAACAGCGCTGATATAAAATCAATGTAGGCAGCAGTGGAGACCGTCCCAGCACGTTTCGTCTCCAAAGGACATCGTCCCGTCCCTACGCGTGACGTCACACACCTCGTGACTTCATCAACCCCTGATTAAGTCAAGTCACGAGGTGTGTGACATCACGCGTAGGGACGGGACAGGCACTGTCACGTACCTTATTGTGGAGTCTGAAATGACGAGGGTGGCCTCTTGCACGGTTCCGGTCCTAACACCCCTGGAGGTGGAGACAGGGCTGCTAGGGCAACGGAAGGGTGCAGCTGCCTGTTGGCAGGATCGGGAACACCGGAGCCTAGAGATGCTGGTGAGATGTTGATCCTGGATAGGTTCAGGAAAGTCCAACAGGAGAACTTGCAAGGTCGGGAACAAGCAGAAGTCGGCAACGTGCTGGCAGGAAGGTGCACAATCGATAGGCAGGTTCGTAGTCAGGGGCTAGCGGAGGTTGGCAATGGGCTGGCAGAGAGGTACAAGATCGGAAGACAGAGCCGTGGTCAGAAGTTCAAGCCGGGTTCAGTACAGGAAGCAGAAGTAAACAGAGTTGCAGGGATAATCCAAAAGAGTATTCAGGAAGGCCAAGGTTTCAGGATCAAGGTTCAATCAAACAGCAATCAAGGATACAGGAACTAGCTGAGACAATCCAGATACTAGTATGCTGATCCTTTAAATAGGGCGCCCTGTGCTGTGATTCATTGGCTTGCGGACATGCCCACGCCGACGTGCACTCGTTCATATGAGAGTACTAATGTGCGTGCCTGGTCTGGGGTTCACACATTCGTGCCGCACGTCTGGCTGGCGCACGGGAACGAGCGTTTGTAATGGTTCCCTGACAGGCACTTTCCACTGTTAGATGCGCACGAGCCCGCCGCTCGTTGGAGTTCTGTCATTTTTGCTCTGTTTAATGTGAGTACCTTTTGCTATAATAAACCTGGATTTTGGTTACAAAATACTACACTATGTGGCACCCCCTTCTTTTCATTTACGGCCCCCGTACCCATTGAGGGACTTAGATATATGGAGAACAAGACTTGGGTCCAGAATTTACATGAGAAGGAGTCAGTATCAGCAGTGCTGCTTAATGCTGTGACCTCAGTATTATGAGGTAAGGGGCCATTACTTATCAGTGTAAGATTTTTGCACGAAGAGGAGCCACTATTCCTTTCTGGTCTATACACTTCACGGTTTCCACTAACCCTAAAGAATGCTCTGTGGAGAAATATCGTTCTATGTTTAAATCCACTGATTGGCACAATATGGACTGATTTGCAATCTATGTCACTGGATTTACTGCACCACACACTTTTATATATATTTATGTACCTGTCTTTTTCATATATCATATATAGATAGTCCTATGGATCTGTCACAGTTTTTTTTTTTTGCTTGCACTGGACACTTTGTTATTATAGTGCTTCCTGAGTTGTGTTTTGATGCACAGCACTGCATTGTTTTGCACTGAATGATTTGCACTTTTCACTGTGGTTATGTCGGATGCACCAGTATTTTCAGTATATTTGTATTAAGATGTATTGGTATGCTAGTTTGTAGGATTTATGCACCTTGTTGCACTTTGCACTTTATTTTTGTATATTAGCAGGTCATTTCATCATTATATATCCAGCATAACACAATTAGCACACCTAATTCTCTCACAGGGATAGTTGTACACTTACCCATATTGTTACTTCTAGCACGATCTTAAATCACCTTTGGATTAGCGCAGCACCATACTTTATACTACATGTACTGTGACATACTGGAGCAGAGCATGATCCTTTACCCTCTGAGACTGGGCCGCAGGGCAGTATTCCAACATGATAATGACCCCAAACACACCTCCAAGACGACCACTGCCTTGCTAAAGAAGCTGAGGGTAAAGGTGATGGACTGGCCAAGCATGTCTACAGACCTAAACCCTATTGAGCATTTGTGGGGCATCCTCAAACGGAAGGTGGAGGAGCGCAAGGTCTCTAACATCCACCAGCTCTGTGATGTCATCATGGAGGATTGAAAGAGGACTCTCGTGGCAACCTGTGAAGCTCTGGGGAACTCCATGCCCAAGAGAGTTAATGCAGTGCTGGAAAATAATGGTGGTCACACAAAATATTGACACTTTGGGCCAATAGGGGGACATCAGTAAACTGTACCCTGCATGCATGCTTCTCTAGAGACACTCTGCATGTGGTTACTGAACAAATTGGGAAAAAATGGATTTTGGCTTAAACTGCTCTCGTATGGTAAATGCATTTAGCAGAAGTATTGGTTGTATTGTGTTTACCAGTTTTAAATGCTTCTCATTTAAAAACAAAAAGGTCAATTCACAATGCTAAAATGCATACATAATGTGCCAAATTTGCCAAAATGATTATTAATTAAAAATAATATTTACTGTAAATAATGATCTTATTAGAGAATGATGCATGTGTTAGAGCTATGTTAAATAATCCGAATATCTTGCTTTTATTAATTGGACCAGAATTTTGTTGAATTTTAGCGCATAATAATTATGTTCCAACCCTTAACCCCTTTGTTTAAAATGCTTACATATAACTTGCCAGACAACAATCTTTATAATGTAATTGAGCTGCAAAAAGGAAAAATTATTCCCCTTGCTACTGGTATTCATAGGTGGGCACAGCTGGGAACTCAGAGGCACAAAACTCACCACTATAATCAGTTTTGGGGTTTAAACAGTGGCGGTGCGTCCATAAGGGCGCACGGGCGCCGCCCCCTCTCTTCAGTCACCCCTCTATCACCAATAGATAGATTCATGCATTGCATGAATCTATCTATGGCCGCCACTGCCACCCCCTATTCAGGCGCCCAGCCCCTGAATTACAGCGGCGGGGTATTTTTATTTTTTTTTAAGCACCTGATTAGAGCCATAGGCTCTAATAGGCATCAAAAAAGGTAAGCAATGAGCCCCATGTTTGGCGCTCGCAGTTCACTCAGCTGTGTTAGAAAAGCGAATAAATGTTCGCCTTCCTAACACTGAACCGCCTTTCCACCAATCAGGTGCTCAGGTCTGTTACCCGTCACCTGATTGGCTGAAAAGACAGGTGCTGTGATTGGCGTCCAATCATAGGAGAGGACGGGAGACGACATCGAGGACATGGAGGAAACCGCTCGCTGCTTTTCGCAGTCACCCACTGCTCCACCGAGACAGGGTAAGTGCCGGGCAAATGGCGGGGGGGGCACAGTGGCAGCACTTGATGAGAGCAGTGGGAGCATTTGATGGCACCGTGGAAGCATTTGATGGCATAGTGGGAGCATTTTATGGGCACAGAGGAAGCATTTGATGGCATAGTGGGAGCATTTGATGGGTACAGTGGGAGCATTTAATGGCACAGTGGCAAAAATTGAGCACCAGCCACCACTGGGGAAAACGTATGGTCAGAGGCTGCCCACCCTTCCACAATGCAGGAGGAAGGCTGGGCAGCAGCAAATGGAGGGGGGGGGGGGGAATTCAACAGCTTGGGGAAAGGGCAGGCAACAGCAAAAATAAAACATGGAGTGATACAGCTAAAGGCTGTCAGCCCTTTCCCAAATAAGATCTGTCCAAAAAAAAATAAAGAAAAAGCAGGCATGCCCTAAAAGAGAAGGAGAGGTGATGCCATAGTAAGTGGTGAGAAGTGATGAACGAAACTGTCCTTTTAAAGAAATTTGGATGGCAAACCGGAAATCAATGGGCCAAGTCTGTCAAATTAAAAATGTAAATTTTCTAGTTTAATAGGCAAGGAGGTGACAAAAAATAGCATGGGGTGCTAGACACCAGGGGAGAGGAAGGGTGTTACTTTCATGATTATTAGGAGAAAATAAAGGAAAAAAATAATATTAAAACTCACACAGTCACCTCAATGAAATATTTTCAATATATTACATTTTTATTTTCGGTTTTAGATATGTTTTATGAGGCATTTTGTGGCACACGTTCCTGCTGTCAAACCAGTGCCTCAGACTTTTTCCTGGGTTACCTTCAGGGATAGCAGAGGGGTATGCATTTGCCCTGCTGCCTGGGTACATAGGCTTTACTATTTTCTCACTGTGCGTTTGTAGTTCGTTGGTGAGAACAGGGGTTAAATTCTTTCTTGAAATGTAGAAAATTGTTCTTGGATACAAAGAAACATTTACAAACCATTCCAAGTCTTTGCACAGGTGTCCAAACATTTCAGAACATTTGTTGAACAAACAGTAAAATGCAACTGTGTAAAATATGGATTTTGCCAAAGAGGAACTGCTTGTACACCTTGTACCCTGTACCTTGGCACAAAATGAAACTCAAATTAGTATAAAAATCTCTCCTATAATCCCAAACCCTCACTCAACTCTAGTTTCAGATACAAGATCCGTCAGGCTACTCGAATATTGGCCTTCGAAACTGAACCATAACCATAACTTCCATAACCATGAATAAAATCTTTGTTGTATTGATCTTGAGTGCTATGGTAACTACAGGTAAGAAATACTTATGGCATAAAATTGTATTTTTTTTTTAAATTTGCATTGCTCCATTGTACTAAACGTTTGTATTCTAATACAAATTGGAAGTAGTAAATTGGAAGCTACAGAGTGTGTAAATCCTTACAACGAACTGGTCTTATTTACTCCAATTGTGTCTGTTAACCCTTTCGTGACTAAGCCTATTTTTGACATTTGGTGTTTACAAGTTAAAATCCGTATTTAATTGCTAGAAAATTACTTAGAGCCCCCAAACATTATATATATTTTTAAGCAGAGAATCTAGAGAATAAAATGGCAATTGTTGTAATATTTTATGTCACACGGTATTTGTGCAGCGGTGTTTTAAATCAACTTTTTGGGGAAAGGGCCACTTTCATGAATTTTAAAAAAAACAAACAGTAAAGTTAGCCCAATTTTTTTGTATAATGTGAAAGATGATGTAGAGTAAATAGATACCAAACATGTCACGCTTTATAATTGCACGCACTTGTGGAATGGCGACAAACTATGGTACCTAAAAATCTCCATAGGCGACGCTTTAATTTTTTTTACGGTTACCAGGTTAGAGTTACAGAGGAGGTCTAGTGCTAGAATTATTGCTCTCACTCTGAGGATCGCGGCGATACCTCACATGTGTGATTTGAACACCGTTTACATATGCGGGCGCGACTTCCGTATGCGTTTTCTTTGCTGCGCGAGCTCGCAGGGACAGGGGCGCTTTAAAAAAAATGTTTTCTTATTTATTTTTATATTCATAAATTATGTTTAACATTTTTTTTTTTTTTATCACTTTTATTGCTGTCACAAGGAATGTAAACATCCCTTGTGACAGTAATAGGTGGTGACAGGTACTCTTTATGGAGGGAAGATCCCTCCTTTGCACTTCACAGTATTCAGATCGCTGTTTTCGGCGATTCTGAATACTGTATATTTTTTTTAAACTGGCGCCATTGGCAGCCGAGTAAACGGGAAGTGACGTCATAACATTGCTTCCGCGTTTACAATTAGGAGGCTGGAACAAAGCCGCTTACGGCTTCGTTCCAGACTGTCAGTAGCCGCCGGAGGAGACGGATTGGTGATCAGGCCTCCCGGTGGATCGGGAGGCCCGGTAAGAGCGGAGGGAGGCGGCGGGAGGGGGGACGTCCCTTCCAACTCCTCCGGTATAACAGCTGAGCGGCTTTTAGCTGCATCAGTTGCTATACTTGGAAAGCCGATCGCTGGCTCTAAAAAACAGCACCGGGATGATGCCTGCAGCTGCAGGCATCATCCCAGTATAACCACCGAAAGCCGAGTACGCACATATGCGTACGCTCGGCGGGAAGGGGTTAAATATATAATTGAAAGCATTTTGCTAAAACTATTTATAAAATGCAATAGAATACCAGTTGATTCTGCCAGAGATACAGAGCTGATAATATTTTGAAGTTTTCTGTAGTTTTCTGAAGTTTTCTTATTTTTCAGTTACTGAAAAATAAGTTTGTTGATAGGCAATAACCCTAAACTTATAGAGAGGGTCCACCAAAAATGTCTTACTGGTCCATCCAGGGCTAACAATAAAGACACATGGCCCCAGATGGATGTTAGAAGAGAAGTATGGGTTTCACAAAAAAAATAAAAATCTATACCCACTTAGGTGGATGCAGCTTTGGTCCAATCCTGCATCTGTCCATCTCCAGCTCTAAGACCAAGAACTGGGCAATCAAACAATACTTTAGCAAGCTTTCGAATGAACTGCACTCCTATGATCCAAAGAACAAGAACAGCCAAAAAAGCTTTATCTATACTTCTCAGATATATTGCATAACACATAGAACAGAGGGAGTAGTCTATGCCCTCCAATGCCCATGCCAGATCCAATATATTGGACAAACCAAATGACCAATGTGTATGAGAATTAGGGAACATGCCCAATGCATTAGGTTACCCTAAGCATAGCATCTCAAACCATGATGCAACTCATTACAATAAAGACTTCTCCTCCCTAATTTTTTGGGGAATTTAATAAAACCCCTATTGGGAGGGGAAGTAATAAAATAATCACCCTTAGCCAGCGGGAATCTTTTTGGATATATGAGACCCTTCATCCGCTAGGCCACAATATTGATTTTGGCATTAATTGGTAATTATTAGGTTAGGTTATCAATTTTATCATTTTTTGTCAAAATGTAATATTTAGTGTGTCACGTATTACTATTTTCCTCAGCTCTCTCATGTAATTTTATTATATTTTTAAGGTAAACATTGTAGTTGATTATTAGTGAATTTTGGGGAATCATTTTTGAGCTGCACACTTAGTGACATCATGCTTGTCGATTTTACTTATCTTGTCTTTACTTTTTTACCCTGTATTATTTTTACTCTACATTATTATTTCTTTAGCATATTCCAATCAGAATGTAATACTCAATAGGATCATTTTAAAAAAGATATCCGGTTCATTTATATATATTTTCACATTTACATTCATTCTGACCATATGAATGTTTTATTTTTGTTTCATTTCCTAGACTTTGTTTCGTTCCGAATTAGTTTTTTAATGAATTTTGACAAATTTGTTAATTGGTTAATATCCGAATTAACGAAAACCCGTTTAACAAACTTTTCTGAATATTCATCATTTTGAATATTCAAAAATTCGCAAATTTGAAAAAATTCGTAAATTTGGAAATTAAAAAAAAAATCAGAAATTCGGAAATTAGAAAAAAATTGTGAATTCTGAAAAAATTGGAAATTCGAAAATTCCAAAAATATCAGAAATTCGGAAATTCGAAAACCTGAAAAACCAAAAATTCAAAAATCTGAAATAACTAACTAATAACTTAACTATTAAATTATAGGTATTGGAATTTCCTTTCAAATTTGTCTGTTAGTGAATGTAAAGAATACAATTTTAACCGAAGTTATGAATTATCCAAAATAACGAATGCCATATCTAAACGAATGGAACATTATGAATTAATAATATTAAATTACCATGATAATAATAAAATGTTTTATTATTATTATTATTATTTATTATTAATTTGTTCCGTTCCATTTGATTAGATGCAGCATTCGTTATTTCGGATAATTCGTAACTTCGGATAAATTGGTATTCAGTCACTAACAGCCAAATTTGAAAGGGAATTCCAATACCTATAATTTAATACTTAGTAATAGTTAAGTTATTATTAGTTAGTTATTATTTTAGATTTTCAAATTTTCTGGTTTTCGAATTTCAGGTTTTTTTTAAATTTTCCGTTTTTTTTTTTTTTTTGAATTTCAGATTTTCCAATTTTTTTTGAATTTCCAAATTTCCGAGTCTTTTCGAATTACTGAATTTTTTCGAATTAACACTTTTTTCGAATTTATGAATTGCGATAATAACAAATGACCCGAAAAACGGAAAAAAAAAATTAAATTTTTCGTCAGTGCACATGTCTATTATTTTACCTTAATATTTTTAATTTCATATATATAACTAAGCCAGTGATCATTTCTCAGCTTTGCTCCATACCATACTCTTATTTATCTGATCTCATAAGCCTTTCGTTATTTTTTTTTTCTATTAATATATTTTTATATATAAATAGTTTTACATTTTTTCAAATTTTTATACCTATTCATATATATTTCTTACACATTTTATATCATTTTTATAACACTTTATTGTCTTGTTTAATAAAGTATTGTTCACTATTAAAGTAGTATTAAAGTTTTGTTCTCTTTTAAATTTAAAATAACAAACATATTATATTTACCTGCCCTGTACAGTGGTTTTGCACAGGGCAGCTCTGATTCTCTTCTTTCGTGTCCCCCATAGGTGCTCCTGGCTCCTCCTCTTAGAGCAGTAGCCCCAGAAAAAGCTCCTTGCCCTGGGGGCACCTCCTGAGCCACTGTTCTATGCGTCCATAAGACACTTAGAGCCGTGGCGCACCCCTGCTCTCTCCCCATTGGCTCACGCTGCTGTCTCACCCAATGAGGAGGGTGAGTCCCGGGGCAGCCAAGGCTATCGTGAACATCGCCGGATTGGAGGGGGCTCAGTGGATTTGGGGGGGCACTGCACGCAAAGGTTTTTTACCTTCACTCATAGAAGGTAAAAAACCTTCAGCCGTTAGAACCAATTTAAGTATATTTTAAAGCCTTCACTTAGACATTTAATGATTTCTAGGATATATATTTTATGTGAATTTTTAGACATTACTTTATATTATATTTGGTGCTGTGTAGTTCAGTTAGTATTGTATACCATTGTGTTATATTCCTTTATTCACAATCTTCTCTTTTTATTAAGTTTGATGGTATGCTGGTGCTTGTAGTCTGCTTTGTAAATATCATTAAAGTGATACTAAACACACCTAGTTTAATTGATATTATCCCTTCTATTCCTGTATATGGATGATGGCACTGTAATTATTTTAATCAAAAAAAATCTAAGTACCTTTTTCCTAATCAATGTACAGCTATCACATGTCCCAGATATTTTCCAGCCTGCCTGCAGAGAAACATAAGCAGAAGGAGCTTCTAGTCCTCCGCTGCTGGTCAAATGTTCAAAATAAAAAAAACAGCCTTTGGAATACAGAGTAAAAATAAATAATTAATATCAATAAAACTGTTATAAATTGTCATACAAATATAATATTTGAAATCAAATCTTCATTATTTTTTGGCAATTGGTGTAGGTGGATTTCTGCCAGTCATAGGCTGCATCACGCCTTTCTAGCCTGTGTCTTAGAATAAGAGGGAGGTGAAGCCTCCATCAATCTACATGTGATATCCCAACCCCTATTGTGTTTAGCTGGTTAGTGGGCATGGAGGAGGAGAGAGGGAGTGGGTTGTCATATACCACTGTGTATATGCCCACATGTGTGACTCTATAGTCACATGGACTGCTCAGATGTGATAGGGAGGAAATGCTCAGCGTAGAAACTCACTGAAAAACGAGCATGTGCAGAGTTGCCAACCATGCTCTGCAAAATCCCTAGCAGAATTGGGGACTTGAACAGAAGGGGGAGATAGAGAGAAGCAGGATCAACCAGCTTTTTTTTTTTTTTTTGCAGAATACAGAAAATGAATCTCATAATGACTGAGTGACTATGAACAGCATGTAATACACTGATACATTGATAGTTTTTTATAATGTGGGTTTAGTGACACTTTAGGTCCCACTTGCAGTGCTCTCCCCCACTTTGCTCCTTTCGCTGAAGTTGTGCTTATAAGCTGGCATATTCTCCTTTGGGCAGGTTTGGCATAGAGGGCTGTGCTCCTGAAACATGTTGCCACCTGCCCTTTCCTGAGACTCTGTGCTATACCAGGTCCATGCAGTGCCGTGGACACCGCCAGCTGTCATCCTCCAAAGCAGCCAGAGGGACAAAAGAAGAGAGGTAGTAATTAGATGAGGAGAAGCAACAGTTAGCTGAACTGATAACTTTGCCCTGAATGGGAAAATCACAGATTTTTCACTTTAATTCCATCATGTTGTCTTTTTGTATTTTAGGGCATCTCAAAACCATGTGCAAAAGGTGTTGGAATCTTGACTCAACTGAATGTGGCACAGAAAAGGATACAGAATGTGATGGAACCAAGTGCATGATGCTGTCAGAATACTACAATATCAGTAAGTATGGGGGAACTGCACGCTGATATATACTATGTTACCAAATGTATTGGGACACCTGCCTTTACACGCACATGAACTTTAATGGCATCCCAGTTATAGCTCATAGGGTTCAATATTGAGTTGGCCCAACCTTTGCAGCTATAACAGCTTCAACTTTTTTGGGAAGGATGTCCACAAGGTTTAGGAGTGTGTCTATGGGAATGTTTGACCATTCTTCCAGAAGTGCATTTGTGAGGTCAGGCCTCTAACCTCTCTAGGCCTCTAACCCCTGGCCTCCTTTCCTCTCTAGCTTTTCTCATCCCCTCCCTGGCTCTCTACTCCTCAGGAGCATTTTCTTTCTTCCCTAACACCACTTTTCTGCCTATCTTCTTCCTGGTTTCTGATCCATCTCCTCTTCCTAGATTTGTATAGGCTACAAATTGTACCATTGTATTTATATTGGTGGGCCTAGAGGATATCCCGCTCTTGCGGGAACCTTCCCAGGACCACTTGGCCCCCAGGGCTTTAAAAAGGCCTATACTCTGCTATTATATCAGTTCTTGTTTTCATACTGCTGCAGCTTGTTTACTTTTGTAAGCTAATTTTTGTTACTACTGTCAATTATTAGAACTGATCCCCTGTATGGCTCTCTCTGCAGCAGCTGAAAGCTGACTTCTTCTCCTCTCCCTCCCACCAGCTTTTGGCTGCTGCAGTGTGAGCCTTGCAAGGGATGGGTTCCAGTAATCGCCCCCCTGCCGCACCAAGCACTCTCCTTGGACACCAAACATTTCCCCCTGCTGCCCAGGCCCCCCTGTGTACCCCTGCCACCACCACCGTGCCACCTCCCTCCCTCTCCTCCTTCCAACCGGCAGATGCAGGGACACCATAGGATCCCTCAGGATGGGGGGTCCGGTAAATATTTCATATTTACCAGCCCCTTCCTTTCCTTAGTAAACACAATGAGTGATCGGTAGTGATCACTCACTGTGTTCATTCATAACTGATAGTAAACTGTCTTTATTTGGGATGAGGGGGGCTGACAGATTGGCTGTATGGGGCCCTGTGGTTTCTCACAGCAGCCCTGGGTGTGGCTAACACCATTGCCCCTGATGAGTCATAAGCCTGTAGCTTGTCAATCATCACCTGGCCACACCTTGTCCTGTCCATTGCTTTTTATATTGACAGCACTGCCTGTGTTGTTGAAACCCTCCCATCGTGAGCATAGTGCTGTATCTGGGTATGGGGGGCATGTGATACACAAAATGTAGGAGGATTCAGATCAGTGAGGGAAGGTAAAGGAAGGTTTATGGACTTCAACATTTGGAAGGATTCCTTAAAACTTAACTAAGCTCCCTTACCCACACAAACTTAACTACACTTAGCCCTTAAACTTAACACTTATCAATGAACCTGATCCTGCTTAGCTCTTACCTCAAACCTATTGGGGTTGATTTACTAAAACTGGAGAGGGCAAAATCTGGTGAAGTTCTGCATAGAAATGAATCAGCTTCCAGGTTTTTTTTTTTGTCAAAGCTTAATTGAACAAACTAATGTTAGAACTTAATAGGCTACCATGCACAACTGTACCAGATTTTGCACTCTCCAGATTTTGTAAATCAATCCCATTGTGTTACTAAAGCTAACCCTTACACTCAAACGTTACCATTTAACCAGCCCCCTAATGTGTAACCTACCATTTAGCCCCATAAACACTAACCTTGACCTGCACCCTAACCACTAAGCTGGAAAACATTTCTCAATCTCCATTAAGTCCAACAAGGTGTATGCCACCTCATGAACTTATCTCTTTGATTTACAATTACATTTTTATTGAGTGCCAAGAGCATAGCTTTTTCTATATTTTCTCCATCACTGGACCTTCTGGTCCCAGCTCTACAACTGCATAGTCACCCGCAGCCACTGTGGCTTCCCCTCCTCTTGTCCAGACACAGAGAACATTGTATTATATTAGCTTATTAACAAAATAAAAAAGACTTCTGTGAATGAACAGCCGAGTGGAGGGTTGGGAACAGCGGCGGCCGGTCCATAAGGGGCATAGCTCCCCTAATTCCATGTGGGGCGCCAGACTCATCATTTTTTTTGGAAGCACATGATTAGAGTCTGAGGCTCTGATTGGCTTCAAAAAGGTCGAACTCACCCAATATTCGCTATGGTCTTCCGGCTTCTCCTCCTGGACAATCAGAACAGGAGGCGGACCTTAAGACCGGATTAGCTGGAAGGAGAAGCCAGGGAAGCCATGACTGTATATTGGGTAAGTGCAGACCTGTCGGGGGGGTTTGTTTGCTGCGCCTCCCAAAAAAATTGAGCACAAGCTGCCACTGGGTGGGAGAGTTGCTGTTATATAGAAGGCAGCATCTCTTCTGTTTTTTTTGTCAAAGCTTAATTGAACAAGCTGATGTTAGAAGTTAATTGGCTACCATGTACAGCTGCACTGGATTGTGCATTCTCCAGTTTTCCTAAATCAATCCCATTGTGTTACTAAACCTAACCCTAACACTCAACTGTTACAATTTAACCAACCCCTAATATTTAACCCAACAGTTAGCCCCATAAACCCTAACCTTGACCTTCACTCTAACCCGTAACTGGAAAATGTTTCTCAATCAGTGGCTACAGACGCTGATCAGTCTATTTTGGCAATAGCACAATGTCCCGACAGGGGGGCATTCCTTCAGGGAAATCCCATCTTTTGTTCAGGCTAAAAAAAATACTAACAGTGTATAGCCAACTTTAGATTGACCTAACCCATAACTATATCCCAAAATCAGATTTAACACTTGCATACTTACCTTATCCAATGCCAGTTTTTTGTCCACCCGTCATTTCTTGTAAGACAAATGTTCACTTTCATGCTTTGTGATATTTTTTTCAGACAATGTGATTTATAAAAGTGTGAAAAAAACATGTGCAACGGATATAATGTGTGATAATTGCTTCTCTGCATCAACAAACCATGGCTTCAACCTCCGAGTCAGTGGTGAATGTAGGGAAGGAGAGAACAGTAATGCCGAACTGGAGTATAAGGGTGAGTTTATTTATCCTTGTCTGTGAAAATAATTATAGTTTCATTGTCTTCCTCCTATTTTTTGAAGCAAAAAAGAAGTGCAGTAATTCAGCAAGCAATTGTAAGTTTGAAAGTATTTAAAGCCCATTTTTGTCATTTTGGGTAGAGTAGGCAATTTTATTTGTCATCTGTGTGCCATTAGGATTTCCCTTCACTTACTGTCCAGAAGACACAAAAAGGAAAATCTCTTCTTAAACAGTTGTCACCAAAACAGGCACCTTTATTGGATGATTTCACATTCTTTCCCGTTATGGTGGCAACATTTTGGATTTCCTCCACTTTCCAGCAAAAACAGTCACTAAGATAAAAAAAAAGAAAGCACATCTCCACAATCTGGACCTTTCATCACTTTATGTAAAACTAAAATATTCATCATCTTCAAGGACGAAGTCTACATCACTACAGGGAAAGTGATGAATTGTTACAAATGAAGTACTATGCTGAGCAGTTTATACAGATAAGTGCATGCAAAGGATTTTCTGTTTGAAGCTAGGTGAACCTAGATAGAGCTTCTTCAGTTGAAATAATCACTAGCAAGCAAGAGTATTAGCATTAGCCAGGTAGCCTGACCTAAAACAAGATTGCATCTAAAACTGAAGTTCAAAAGGTGCACCAAACTGTTTTCCTATATAGGACTCTATTCAATCAACATCCACCACTGGAGGTTATAAGCTGAGGACAACTAGGTGAAGAAATACCAACAGACAGAAAGACATACCTGGGAACTTGCCATAGTCAAGCCAGCAATGTTGGCTTTTCTTGCCAGCTCATTACTGGCTGGGCTCAGTTCTCCAGCTCTCTGTAATACTCAGCATCCGTTGACTGTAATCATTGTAGGTAATGGTTGGATGCACAGATGCCAAACTCCAAGAGGTGGCAAGGTGCAGGCGGTTTTACATGGTATCCATTCGATAGTAGCCTGAGAGCAGGACATGTGTGCAGGACCAGGCAGGTGTCATCACACAAGGTCTGCCTGGAAGTTGAACTCCCCATACTGCTGGGCCAGAATAAGGCTTAATGCACACTGGTTTAAAAAGTTAAAAACTCACCTAAGCTGCATTTTTTCAACCAGTTTAGGTGGGTTTAGCAGCATTTGGTGTTTATTTATTTAATTAGCCAGAATTGTAATTTATTCTGGCCATTGAAAGTCCCTAGCAGTGTTTGGAATTTTTTTATGCCCAAAAGCTTGAAGAATCAGCAGAAGAATTGCATTTGGGAGAGGAGAATTTCACTGCCTCTAAATTCTGCTGCTCCTAAACTCTGGCAAAAGCCTATGTGTGCATGGACACCCCGTCATAAAAAAAAGGCAAAAGCTCCTATATTTGAATTTAGGAGCAGCAGTGTGTCCCAGGCTAAAGTGTTTGGGTTTGGCTTGAAGTAAAGGTGGCAATCCTAAGCCTGACCCACCTCTACGTGGTGCACCAGCCCAAAACCAACCAGATGAGACTGGTTCCACTCTGCAGCATTAATTCCCTCTGCTACACTCTCCATGGAGCACTGAAAGCTCTGCTATGGCCTTCCCTGAACTGCAGCATAAAGGTGGGCCACCAGACCCACCTCTTTTTCCTTGTTTCATCTGCATCCTCAGTTTGCAGAGGTGTGGCCAAACATATTAAAAGTTCTGATGCCTAGTCTAAACCACATTGAAGTCAATAAGAGCTGAATCTGTCAAATCAATTTTCTCCAATTTAAGGCTAATAGCCAGTGGATTGGCAAAAGAAGTGCATGGGGCACTGCCCCATGGGACTTTCACCATTGCAAATACAATTTTGCAGAGCAGTGACTTTAATATTGCTGAGAGTGCAACATTAAAAATGCCCCTAAACCCGACTGGCAAGTAATGCATTTGTGATAAAAGTAATATAGCAAAACTGATATTTTTATGAAGGAAAAGAAAAAAAGCCATTACAATGTCGTTATTTCAAGCTTCCCTGCAAGCTTCCTTTGTTTTATAAATAATGTGTAGGAGTTAAGAGTAACGGTGGAAGCTTGAGAATGGATGTCATCAGGGAGAATTTTCTGCTGGGCAAAGTTACATAGGGAAGTGGTCCCAATGCTTTGGTGCTCCCAAGGAGGAGAGGCAAGAGGGAAGATGGATAAAAGATGTTGAATTGTGCTCTGCACTTAAATAACTGTTAAAGAATGTTTAATCTTTCATATGGCGTTCTACACTAAAGATTCTGATAGTATGGTCAGATGTTGGCACCAAGTTGTATCAGTCCCACTCCTCTTCTCCTTTTGATTAGAACACTCATTCAACTGTTTTGTAGCCACCATATGTCTCCTGGTTAGAGGCCCACACACAAATTCCTAGCCCTGTGACTAACACTTAATAAAGGAATGTCCACACATGAATGCATTTTCAGCACTTTACTGCACCTTCACATCTTAAACATTATTTCCCATGCCATTTCACATTTGACATACTATCAGAATCTTCATAGCAGAATGCAATGTGAAAGGTTAAACATTCTTTAGCAGTTATTTCAGTGCAGAGCACAAGTACACATCTTTTAGCCATCTTCCCTACTGATGAAGAGTCATCGGTTGGTAGGACGCAGGCGGGCGGCACGCACAGCTTTCTGCTTTGCTGACAATAGTACATATAGTTGCAGGAGAGAGCCATGCGGGCTGTGCTCCCTCTCTCCTTGCAGAGTCGCACTGCATGGGAGTTAACACAGAGTAGCGATCAGATCGGGATCTGTCCACGGCACCCTGGTTGAAAAACCCTGATCTATACCACCTCTCCTGGAAATTCAGCCCGCAAAGGGCCCCTTAGCTCATCTCAGTGTAGGTCTATATCTTGGCATCCCTAGGGAGGGATTTCCCTAAAAGGGAGCTAACACCTGCTTATAACTTTTCCCTTACCATACCAAAATTGCAACAGAGTCATCTAACGGTAGATAAGCAAACTGCATCTGCTACCAAATGCGGTGGGGCCCACACCCCCAAATACATACCAGATTCTTATCAAGGGTGTTTATCATACAGAAAGTAGGTAACACACAGACAACAACTGTACAACCACAAATGACCTTCGTCTGACAGAGCTAATCCTCCATCCCAAAAATTCCTCCTCCTACAGAGTGGCAGAGAAAGAGGCTGTTGCAGATGAGCAGCTATAACTAGACAAGGAGTGGAGAAGTCCACTGCCGCTAGAATTGTATGGCTGTGTAAATCCCCTCACCTCCATCTCTGATATTATATGGATGTGCAGGGCAGTGGAGGCTGGTGACGTTTTAGGATGGGAGGGACCCGCCCCTCCTTTTTGACCCCTCCCACTTATAAGCTCCACCCCTATAGCATCCACCCACTCCGTCCCCTGTATTCCACTTGCTTCCACCTATAGTGTCAGGAGTATACAGCTCAGCATCACATGACAAAGTATACAGCCCCAGAATCACAGGACAGAGTATACAGCCCAGAATCACAGCAGAGTATACAGCCCCAGAATCACAGCAGAGTATACAGCCCAGAATCACAGCAGAGTATACAGCCCAGAATCACAGCAGAGTAAACAGCCCAGACTCACAGCAGAGTAAACAGCCCAGACTCATAGCTGAGTATACAGCCCAGACTCACAGCAGAGTATACAGCCCAGAATCACAGCATACTGATCACCACTGTTCACATCATTGATTATCATCACATTGCATCACTGATCATCATCTCATTACTGATCACCAATGATCACATCATCAATTAACATCACAATGCTGGAACACAGTGTGCCCTTGTGCCCCCTAGAGTCCATGAGGTTATATCTATACAGGCTCTTATGTGACAGCCCAATAACCTGTAGTACATAGATAGGACTGTAATCACCACAGGCACTGTCTGCCCGGACACCTCCTTATCAGAGGACTTGTCTGCTGTTGCTGGGCTGAGTCAGTTGCTGGGACAAGGACTTTGGGGGAGTCCTGAGTCGGAACTGTCCAGCACCCTGTCACCCTTCTCCATGTCCAGCAACTCAGGGACATCCTGCAAGGCTAGCCTGCCAACCATAGCTGCCCATGCTCAAGGCTGGGATGGAAGTGTCAGTGTAGAGAGGAGGGAGGGCTGTGAATAAAAAGCTCAGTTCAGGCCGTGCATTCCACTGAGCTGCTGACATCACTTCCGGTTTATCACTGGCCAGAGAAACAGGAAGTGATATCGTAACTCAGAGGGAAAGTACTGCCCATGTCCTAGGGTGGTGCCAAACAAGAACAATGCACCCATAGTGATACTATGGGTGGAAGTATTCCGGCGCAATGGCGCCACATGGCAGGTCAAAACCCTGCAAATGAAGCATCTTGTCTGCAATCTCGTGATTGCATAGATGTTGCACTTCCCATAGTGCACTTAAGGACATTTTTTTTTTAAAGGGCCTTTTTTAAAAAAGTATTTATTTACTTATATTGTGACTGCCTGGGGGGAATGGGTGTCGCCCGTGCGCCCCTATGGACGGGCAGCCACTGGTGCAGGGCAGAGAGGGTTCTGTGTAAGCCACCAGAAAAGAAGCTGCTCTGTCACTTGTGAACACAGAAACTGGTAGAGGGAGAGATTATTGCAGAAAACTTCCTCTACTGGCTTTTTTATTTGAAAGTGACAGCAGTTAAAGGTGAGCACAGGGCCAGTCTCGGAAGTTCTGCCTACAAAATATAATATACATATATATATATATGTATATATATATATAAACACACACACACACTATTTTACCAAAAGTATTGGGACACCTGCCTTTGCACACACATCAATTTTAATGGCATCCCAGTCTTAGTCTATAGAATTCAATATTGAGTTGGCCTACCTTTTGCAGCTATACCTCTTCTTGGATGGCTGTCTACAAGGTTTAGGAGTGTGTCTATGGAAACGTTTGACCATTCTTCCAGAAGCACATTTGTGAGGTCAGGCACTGATGTGGATGAGAAGGCCTGGCTCGCAGTCTCCGCTTTAATTCATCACAAAAGTGTTCTATTGGGTTGAGGTGAGAACTCTGTGCAGGTCAACTTCCTCCACCAAAAACTTGCTTGGAAAGTTCCCAGGTATGTACATAGATAGATAGATAGCAAATGTATTAATTTATTTTTATTTTCCAGAACAAGGTTGTGATAAAATGCCACTAAACAACTTCATGTGTCCAAGCTGCTATGTGAATACATCTACTGATGGCTGCAAAAGCAATGGAATGGTATTGTGCCGTGGGAATGAATTTGAGTGTTTGAAGTATAGGTCACTTGTTCAGCTGTCCGGTATGTATCTATCGCAATTATGATTCTATTGTGATTACCAACAGTATCGCACAACATTTTTGTAAATATTTTATTAAATCTTTTCATGTGATAACACTGAAGAAATGACACTTTGCTGCAATGTAAAGTAGTCAGTGTACAGCTTGTATAACAGTGTAAATTTGCTGTCCCCTCAAAATAACTCAACACACAGCCATTGTCTAAACCGCCGGCAACAAAAGTGAGTATACCAAGTGAAAATGTCCAAATTGGGCCCAAGTAGCTATGTTCCCTCCCCGATGTCATGTGACTCGTTAGTGTTACAAGGTCCCAGGTGTGAATGGGGAGCAGGTGTGTTAAATTTGGTGTCATTGCTCTCACTCTCTCATACTGGTCACTGGAAGTTCAACGTGGCACCTCATGGCAAAGAATTCAGAGGATCTGAAAAAAAGAATGTTCTTTCTACATAAAGATGGCCTAGGCTATAAGAAGATTGCCAAGACCCTGAAAATGAGGTGCAGCACGATGGCCAAGACCATACAGTGGTTTAACAGTACAGGTTCCACTCAGAAGAGGCCTTGCCATGGTCGACCAAAGAAGTTGAGTGCAGGTCCTCAGCGTCATATCCAGAGGTTGTCTTTGGGAAATAGACGTATGAGTGCTGCCAGCATTGCTGCAGGGGTTGAAAGGGTGGGGGTCAGCCTGTCAGTGCTTAGACCATACGCCGCACACTGCATTAAATTGGTCTCTATGGCTGTCATCCCAGAAGGAAGCCTCTTCTAAAGATGATGCACAAGAAAGCCTGTAGTTTGCTGAAGACAAGCAGACTAAGGACATGGATTACTGGAACAATGTCCTGTGGTCTGATGAGACCAAGATAAATGTATTTGATTCAGATGGTGTCAAGCATGTGTAGCGGCAACCAGGTGAGGAGTACAAAGACAAATGTGTCTTGCCTATAGTCAAGCATGTCATGGTCTGGGGCTGCATGAGTGCTGCCAGCACTGGGGAGCTTCAGTTGATTGAGGGAACCACGAATTGAACATCTGTGGGGCATCCTTAAATGAAAGGTGGAGGAGCGCAAGGTCTCTAACATTCACCAGCTCTGTGATGTCGTCATGGAGGAGTGGAAGAGGACTCCATTGGCAACCTGTGAAGCTCTGGTGAACTCCAGGCCCAAGAGGGTTAAGGCAGTGCTAGAAAACAATGGTGACCACACAAAACATCGACACTTTGACACTTTGGGCCCAATTTGGACATTTTTACTTAGGGGTGTACTCACTTTTGTTGCCAGCGGTTTAGACATTAATGGTGTGTTGAGTTATTTTGAGGGCACAGAAAATGTACACTGTTATACAATCTGTACGCTCACTACTTTACATTGTAGCAAAGTGTAATTTCTTCAGTGTTGTCAAATGAAAAGATATAATAAAATATTTACAAAAATGTGAGGGGTGTACTCACTTTTGTGAGATACTTTATATGGAGCGATGTACTCCTTGCCATACATTTTGATTCACTTTAAGGTTCATTGACCATAAGAATGGTATAAGGCTCCAAAGGTCCCCTTTACTTTAAGGTGCAACACAGAGTTCCTTTGCCTACTTAAATGAAATAAATATTAAATGAACCCTGTATATAGTTTAGACTGCATATGTACAATATTTTACATAGAAACTACATTTAAAAAAAAAATCAAGCAATCACGAACACATTTTTACTACTATTGAACATCAAACAAATGAGCCTTCCCTTTTCATCCTCTTTTATCCCTATCTGGATTTTAGAATTATACATACTGTATGTGATAGGAAAAGGGAATGAACCCTCCTGTCTCCTCTGTCTCAAGTCACTTGAACCGTCCAATCATGTAAGGAATTCCCCATGTTTTAAAGGTACAAATCCCTCCAAAGCAATCATTTCTAGTGCATTAATTTACCCTATATTGTTTCACCCAATGAAGAGTCCATCAGTCATATCTCCTTACTGTAATTTAGGGATCTGTCCCTGCCCACCTTGATGTAGTTCCAGCTTGCAACAACCAAATCCTAAAACAAAAATGAAAAATATTGCAGCTTACCAATCCTTAGATGTGGTGGTTGCATTATTTTCCTTTTTTCAGGGGTTTTCTCCTATTTTTACCTGGGGATCCTTCAAGTAACAAATTACCTTTCTTAGGGTGACAAGGTTCAGACCAAATCAAGTTTAGCAACATTATTCACTGTACCCTATTTAGAAGTATTTGGTAAAAATAAAATCTTATCTTGATTTGCAGATGGTAAGAAAGTACCAATGTCAATACAAGCCTGCTTTACAGAAGGTGGTTGTAAAATAGGGCTTGGAGTTGTAGTCGGAGGAAAGCAATTAGAAGCAAGAGAGATGACGTGTACCCCTGCAATACCAGTTGTTCCTGCTAGAAAAACAACAACCAACGCAGCTGCAAGCCAAGCTTGATCTTATGTTAGGACTTTGATGCATGTGTAAAACGTCATAAGCTTTGGTTGCTTTAGAAACAATGACAACTGAAAACAGCATTGAGATGTATCAAACTGTAGATGTGCTAAATGCATGTTAATAAAATCTTTAACTCATCATCAGTGTTACTTTGTTTTTTCAAAGACAATCTGCATTTGTCATTATTACACACAGTAATTGGTATATGCAATACACTGCACAATGCCATTGCCTTAATGATGTGTTATGAAGAAATAATTCCCGCAGAATTAATTCCCGCATCGATCAGCCAGCAGCTCTGCCATCTGTTTTTGTAGGTGCTTTCCTCTTAGTTTTTGGCACTTGACACATTTGTGGAGTATGAACGATATACACCTTTTCATCCCGACGATCCAGAAACCTGCAGACCTTACTGCTCCTTCTGTGAAGTGATGTCCTTGGTGCTAAACTTGCTCATGGAAATGCCTAACAGAGCAGTAATGCGATGATGTCCTGGAATAATGAGGGAATTTTCTCTTCACTAAACAAATTCGCCCTTCCAATGCGAACACCAACTCGAAGTAACTGGTTGTGATCAATTATTGGATTTAATTTGTACAGAGGGCTATTCTTAGATAGGTTGAGTCCTTTTGAAACGTTAGCAATCTCTTGTGAGTACACTTCATGTTGGACACACTGGATGATAACCCTTTCTGCTTGAGAGGGCCTTTACAGATGTTCCACTTGTGGCACTCTTTTCCGGTGCTAGAGCCATTTGCAAATTGATGATCAATGTGAATAAGACGTGCAATGGCTCATACAACAGAGGACCACTTAGAAAAGTGTTCAAAGCAGTGAGGACTCAGCCTTAGCCTCGGCTTCACAGAGGTGTTGAGTGTGGTGGTAACAGCTCTGATTTCCTTATCAGATTCTGGATGAACCAGTTCACAGTTAGAATCTGTAGAACTTGAGATGAGTTTGACATTCAAGAGCACTGGTGGAGATAGCCATGAAGTGTCCGGTACTGCACGACTGCCGCAATCAGCAGGGTTGAAGTTAGTGGGAACATAGTGCCATTGTTCAGGCGTAGAGAACTTCCTAATGCGTTCCACTCTGTTATTTGGTAGTCTCTTTCTTGTGGTACAAAATGGTAGAGGTGCTACCCAACTGTTGGAATCATCTTGGTAGAACTCTTTACACAAGGTTTTCAAGAATTCTTTGTCTTCTATGGTAGCTGCCAACTCATTGTCTTTAGTGGTTACCTCAAACACTGTGTTGCCGATGTCGTCATCCCAGACATTAAGGGCTTACTTATCATCTAGTATGCTGTGCTGTTGTGCACATTTTTCAGTCTATCTTTCACATTATATTGATGTGGTCGTTGTGCAGAACAAGTAGTCTGTCCGTTTGACAGGACATGTGTTTTAAAAGAAGAGACTGAGTAAGACCTTTTGCCTGTGTCTCGACAAACATTGCCTATGACGACCCAGCCTAGATCCAGACACTGAGCATATGGTGCATGATGTGGACCATTGATTTGCTGAGGAACCTTGTGCACCCTTAAGATGTCTCGGCCGAGTAACAGCAGGATATCAGCACTTTCTTTGAGGGCTGGTATTTTGTCAGGTATGTCCTTCAAGTGAGAATGGTGAAAGGCATCTTCAGGAGTAGGGATCTCCTCTTTGTTGCTTGGGATTTGGTTGCACTCAGGGATAGTGGGCAAGAATATTTCCACATTGTCATTTAGGGGAGCAACTACAAGACTGCTGGCTCTCCTACCTAAGACTTCTGTAGTGCCAGCACAAGTGCTCAGGGTATAAGGTAGAGCATCTCCTGTTATGTTCAACAATTCAAAAAACTGTGTTCTTGCAAGAGATCTGTTGCTCTGCTCATCCAGAATAGTATACAGTCTTATGGGCTTTTTAGGTTGATCTTTGGGGTATACATGAACCAAGCATATCTTTGCACAGGATTTGTCGCAGAGTCCTTTTCCACAGACTTCTGTACATGTAGAGAACACTGAGGTGGCAGCAGGTGCTGTTTGATCTGTGCACTCCCCGCCTTGCTTTGCCTCAGGAAGATTGTTTGTGAGTGTAGTAGGGTTGTGCGGATATTGATGAAGAGCTTGCATGTGGTCATCACTGTCACACTCTATACATTTGATGATAGCTTTACAGTCCTTTGCAAAGTGTCCTGTGGAGGCACAGCATTTGTAGCAAACTCCAAATTTCTTTAAAAGTTCCTTATGTTCTTGTAGGGTTTTCTTTCTGAAGCCGATACATTTCTTAAGTGGATGTGGTTTGTCATGTATCAGACATTGGCGATTTTGGGTTCTCAATTTTCTTGTTTTGATGAGTCTTTTCGAGAACTGTAGCAGGTGTAGGTAGAACATTAGTCCTTATCAGTAACATTGGACCTCTATGGTCTCTGTGTGTCATAAGTGTGTTCATAGGTCTTGGAGAGGGAGAACTGAGAATGTTATAGTCACCATAGGAGAAACTTGGGTCATTCTTAGTGTCTGCAATTCTTTTGATGAACTCGCAGAAGTAGGAAAAAGGAGGAAAGGGAACTATATGAGTTTCCTTATACTTTGATCCAATCGCTGCCCATTTTTCTTGAATACCATATGGTAGCTTGAGAACAATAGGGTTGATCCCACGAGCGGTATCAAGGTAACTGAGACCAGGTAAGTTGATGTCCACCCGCCTTAACAAGTTGAAGTTCTAATAGACCATCGCTGAGTTCTTGAAACTTTAGTCTCTAGAAGAAATCTTTCAAGTCTGTCCCAAGCAGCATTAAGGCCTGCAGTGGGGTTGTCGATGTAAACTGCTTTGAGCCTTTTGATGTGTTCAGTTGACTGGGAACCTAGCCATCTGATGAGCAGATATAATTCCTGTGGCATTGATGTCTAGGTCATTCATAGTGGCCTTAAAGGATCACTAAAGATTATTTTTTTTGTGTAAAATAACAAAGATGTTATACTTACCTCCACTGTGCAGCTCGTTTTGCACAGAGTGGCCCTGAATCTGGCCTTCTGGGGTACCTCGGCGGCTGTCTCAGCTCCCCCCCCCGCAAGGACTCAACACCTTCACTGTACCACTCAGCCCCGCCCCCCGGCGCGCCGCGTCATTGGATGTGATTGACAGCATCGCGAGCCAATGGCTGCGCTGCTTTCATTCCATCCACTGTAACCAATCAGCGGCCAGGCTGAGCGGTGAAGAGGATATCGGGGGCAAGCGCGGGACTTTCGAGGGGTCAGGTAAGTAAAACAGGGGGGCTGGGGGGGCCGGTATTGTTTCACCTTGATACATAGAATGCATTAAGGTGAAAAAACTTTTACCTTTACAACCCCTTTAAAGGTGGATTTCCAGCCTCTGTAATTTTCAGGCTTGTCATCAAACTTGGTGAGGCCTGTCTTAGTGAGTTATCTGTGGAGCATGTATTTAGCAAACTGTGACATGTCCGTGTTCTCAGACTTTAGCTGCATGACTGCAGGTGGAACAGAGCTAGTCATGATGGCTGGTGCATTGACATTAAGTGACTTGGGAACATATGTTGGTGCAAAGGCATTCAATGCTGGAACTGGCATAAAGTTCATTGACATGTTGGTTTGTAGCTGTAGATTAGTGTGCTTGCCAGGAGGTACTTGGTTAGTGCCAAAGTAAAGTGGACAGTCTGATATATGCATACCAGTGTCTGCTGCTTGCTGAGATGCTGCAGTCTGGTGTACTGGAAGATATAAAGGCAAATTGTCTTGAGGTACAGTAGGTGCAGATAAGAGACTTTGATTGAGTGCTTTGGTTGCTGTGACAGGGAGTTGGCATTCTGGAGAGGTATGTGAAGAATCTGAGGCATAAGATACAGCTGAGTGTCTGCAACTGTTGTCTCTTTCGCTTTCACTAGCGGCTTGTTCTAAGACCCTTAACCTTGCCATGGCTGTGGCATGCTCACATTGTTTTTCCAAAACATTCATTTCTGCTTTCTGGCGTGCACCTTCAGCTTAGTTCTCTGCTTTCTGGCATGCGGCTTGGCGTGCGGCTTCAGCTTCTTTCTCTGCTTTCTGGCGTACGGCTTCAGTTTCTTTCTCTACTTTCTTTTGGACGAAAGCTGTCTGAATTTTAGAATCTTCAGCATCTGCACGGGCCTTTATGAGTTGTTGACTGAGTGCAGAAGATCTTGATCGTAGGGATTTGGAAGATCTTGTGGAGCTTCTAGTAGATGCAGAGCGATAAGATCTGGATTCATGAAGTCGTGTTATTCTCACTTCTGCCTTTGTCTTTGTTTGCACCATTAAATTGTCTCTTTCAAGATTGAGCTCCTCAAATCTCTTAAATTCTTCCAATGACCCTTAAGTGTTGTACCGCTTTAGGAGATCAGTATATTTAACACACAGTCTTTGATAACTCTCATAAGCAACATTCAATTGCTTGATAGCGCCCTCTAGTTGTAATGGCTCATGAGATTGTTGGGAGAGAGCAGACATGCATTTTTAGCAATTACCCCCGAAGGAGCTGCTGATTTTGATCGGGCCTGTTCTCTAATATCTTTCACCCCTTGAACCTGTTCAATCCCCTTGACACAGCTGTAGTGCAGTGTTGCAATGATGCTAATACAAATTATAGTTCAATATATGTATTTACTACAAATATATACATATCTATACCTGGGTGTTTGGTGCTCCACCTACAGGAGAAAAACAACACTGCACACAAGAATTTGTGGTTAACCAGAATTACTTCTTTTACTGAAGTGATATTAAAAGTAATTACATCTATGCGGTCACACAAACGTAGTGTGAAAGCACAGTGGATATTCACAACAATCTTAGTACACAAATATATGCTTATATATATATATAATTTTCTTGAATAGATCCCCTATTAGTGTGTCTCCAGGTGGGACTAGTGTTCAAAGCGAAATTGTCTTAACTCCGGACACCTTCCCACCTCCAGCACACTGTAGCAGGAGCAAAGACGCAGGAATATAAATGCCCCACAATATAGACACTACGGAGCTCCCCCTGCTTTGACAGTACAGTCACTCTCTTTATTGACTAAATGCGGAGCCCCGCGATGAAAGAAATAGTTCTGTCGTCTTCAGTCTTCTGCTAACTAAGAAAATCAATGCTTGTAATCCACAGGGGTTCCCTTTGGCCAAATGCTCGGTGCAAGGTGGTGCACAAAAGTAATTAAAATCAGGCAAATGGATTGAATACTCTTACTTGAAAAGAACAAACATCCAGTATCAATTCCTGTATGTTGAAATCTGATTGCAAGTCTGTGCAAATGTGATTTTTCCCAATTTAAATGTTCGGTGGGACTATCAGTCCCAGCAACACTCTGTAATAACTCTGAATGTGTGTAGTATGGAACAAACTTCTGGGCATTAACCCTCTCACCGCACTGGATCCGGACAGATGGGTGTCTCCACTCCGTAAGTTCTCAGTCTGTAAGGAGTTGCAATCACGCTGTTGCGGTGTTCCGCTTGTTGATGACCAGGAGTCCTCGGTTACCTCCCACACGGGTCTCCGGAACGATCACTTCTGCTGCTCCAGCACACTGTGATCGATGGCAAGATCGCTGGCTGCTGTTTCGCTTCTTCACAGGATAGGCCACAACCCTATGGGACACACACACCCACAGAGCCCTGCTGCCGGCTACGCGTCCCAGGAACAAGAGACCTAAGATGGCTGCTCCCAGCCTTTTTATAGTCTCCCCACAATGCAGTTCTTCACCCTGAGATTTGTGGGAGTCACTGAGCATTGTGGGTAGGTCAAGTTAATGTCCAGAATTTAAACAAACAAAATACTTCCATGTCAAACTTCTGATTTATAAAGAAATATAAATGTGCTGTAATTATATATTTTGGCACCATATACCAACTTATTAACCTTACAGCATTGCAAATATTTAAAAACAAATATTGTCAGCGCTACACATTTAACAGTATTAGACCATAAGTCATTGATATTAAACAGCAGTTCTTCTTTGTCAGCTTTAACATTCTCTTGCACTTTCCAGGTTGGTTTTGTTAAGCGTTTTTCCCTTTGGTTTGATTCAGGGTTTAATTCCTCAACTGGAAGGAGTACTAAACCTGGCTGCGCATCCCCAGATTGCATATTGTCTTGCTGAAACATCTTGTTAACAAGGAGGGGGTTTATAGTACAGTTTTCAGCAGCAGAGAAATGTATCAATTTGCTGTGTCTGAGATCAGGTTTCTTAGACTGCAGTTTAACCACTTCAGCCCCGAAAGGATTTACCCCCTTAATGACCAGAGCACTTTTTACAATTTGGCACTGCGTCACTTTAACTGCTAATTGCGCGGTCATGCAATGCTGTACCCAAAGGAAATTTGCGTCCTTTTCTTCCCACAAATAGAGCTTTCTTTTGATGGTATTTGATCACCTCTGCCGTTTTTATTTTTTGCGCTATGAACTGAAAAAGACCGAAAATTTTGAAAAAAATTATATTTTCTACTTTTTGTTATAAAAAAAATCCAATAAACTCAATTTTAGTCAAACATTTAGGCCAAAATGTATTCGGCCACATGTCTTTGGTAAAAAAAAGTCAATAAGTGTATATTTATTGGTTTGCACAAAAGTTATAGCGCCTACAAACTAGGGTACATTTTCTGGAATTTACACAGCCTTTAATTTATGACTGCCTATGTCATTTCTTGAGGTGCTAAAATGGCAGGGCAGTACAAAACCCCCACAAATGACCCCATTTTGGAAAGTAGACACCCCAAGGAAATTGCTGAGAGGCATGTTGAGCCCATTGAACATTATTTTTTTTGTCCAAAGTGATTGAATAATGACTAAAAAGAAAAAAAAATTACAAAAAGTTGTCACTAAATGATATATTGCTCACACAGGCCATGGGCATATGTGGTTTTGCACCCCAAAATATATTCAGCTGCTTCTCCTGAGTACGGGGATACCACATGTGTGGGACTTTTTGGGAGCCTAGCCGCGTACGGGGCCCCGAAAACCAATTACTACCTTCAGTATTTCTAAGGGCGTAAATTTTTGATTTTACTCCTCACTACCTATCACAGTTTTGAAGGCCATAAAATGCCCAGATGGCATAAAACCCCCCAAATGACCCCATTTTGGAAAGTAGACACCCCAAGCTATTTGCTTTGAGGCATGTTGAGTCCATGGAATATTTTATATTTTGACACAAAATGCGGGAAAGTGACAATTTTTTTTTTTTGCACAAAGTTGTCACTAAATGATATATTGCTCACACAGGCCATGGGCATATGTGGAATTGCACCCCAAAATACATTTAGCTGCTTCTCCTGAGTATGGGGATACCACATGTGTAGGACTTTTTAGGAGCCTAGCCGCGTAAGGGGCCCCGAAAACCAATCACCGCCTTCAGGATTTCTAAGGGTGTAAATTTTTGATTTCACTCTTCACTGCCTATCACAGTTTCGGAGGCCATGGAATGCCCAGGTGGCACAAACCCCCCCCAAATGACCCCATTTTGGAAGGTAGACACCCCAAGCTATTTGCTGAGAGGCATGGTGAGTATTTTGCAGCTCTCATTTGTTTTTGAAAATGAAGAAAGACAAGAAAAATTATTTTTTTTTCTTTTTTCAATTTTCAAAATTTTGTGACAAAAAGTGAGGTCTGCAAAATACTCACTATACCTCTCAGCAAATAGCTTGGAGTGTCTACTTTCCAAAATGGGGTCATTTGGGGGGGTTTGTGCCACCTGGGCATTCCATGGCCTCCGAAACTGTGATAGAAAGTGAAGAGTGAAATCAAAAATTTACGCCCTTAGAAAGCCTGAAGGCGGTGCTTGGTTTTCGGGGTCCCGTACGAGGCTAGGCTCCAAAAAAGTCTCACACATGTGGTATCCCCATACTCAGGAGAAGCAACAAAATGTATTTTGGGGTGTAATTTCACATATTCCCATGGCATGTTTGAGCAATATATCATTTAGTGACAACTTTGTGCAAAAAAAAAATTTGTCTCTTTCCGGCAACTTGTGTCACAATATAAAATATTCCATGGACTCGACATGCCTCTCAGCAAATAGCTTGGGGTGTCTACTTTCCAAAATGGGGTCATTTGGGGGGTTTTGAACTGTCCTGGCATTTTATGTACAACATTTAGAAGCTTATGTCACACATCACCCACTCTTCTAACCACTTGAAGACAAAGCCCTTTCTGACACTTTTTGTTTACATGAAAAAATTATTTTAATTGATTATTATTATTTTTTGCAAGAAAATTACTTTGGAACCCCCAAACATTATATATTTTTTTAAAGCAAATGCCCTACAGATTAAAATGGTGGGTGTTTCATTTTTTTTTCACACAGTATTTGCGCAGCGATTTTTCAAACGCATTTTTTGGGGAAAAAACACACTTTTTTAAATTTTAATGCACTAAAACACACTATATTGCCCAAATGTTTGATGAAATAAAAAAGATGATCTTAGGCCGAGTACATGGATACCAAACATGACATGCTTTAAAATTGCGCACAAACGTGCAGTGGCAACAAAACAAATACATTTTTAAAAGCCTTTAAAAGCCTTTACAGGTTACCACTTTAGATTTGCAGAGGAGGTCCACTGCTAAAATTACTGCCCTCGATCTGACCTTCGCGGTGATACCTCACATGCATGGTGCAATTGCTGTTTACATTTGACGCCAGACCGACGCTTGCGTTCGCCTTAGCGCGAGAGCAGGGGGGGACAGGGGTGCTTTTTTATTTTTTTTCTTTATTATTTTTTTGATTTTTTATCTTATTTTTAAACTGTTCCTTTCATTTTTTTTTTTTTTTTAATCATTTTTATTGTTATCGCAGGGAATGTAAATATCCCCTATGATAGCAATAGGTAGTGACATGTACTCTTTTTTTAAAAAATTGGGGTCTATTAGACCCTTTCACAGGGTCTCCCAAGATGCCATCACATTTTGAGAGACCCGAACCTGGAACCGGTTACAGTTATAAAAGTTAGTTACAAAAAAAAGTGTAAAAAAAAAAACAAAAACACACAAACAAAAATATAAAAATAAAAAAAAATAGTTGTCGTTTTATTGTTGTCGTTGGGTAGGGGTACTCGGGAGGACATAAAAATGCCTCTCATGCAGCCGACTGCATTTGGTTGGGGATGTGAATGGGGGAAGTACGGGTGCTGCAGAAGTGGTGGGTTCCCAATTAGGGTTGGCGAATGCAGCAGGAAGGGCATTATGGGCACGACGGGCCTGTGTTTGTCTTCTTCTTGGTGGCAGCGGGACACTACTTGTGCTTGCCACCTCACCTGCTTGAACTGCACTTATGGGACTCGCCACTTCACCAAGTGTTACTGCAGTGCTGGTTTGACTACGACCGGGGTGTACTAGGCCGCTGGTGCTTGCCATTTCACCAAAACGCTACCAAAAAAACTGTTAGCGATCGCAGGGATCAGGCCTGACTCTGCGAACGCTGCAGTTATGCGTTTAGTGTTTTGTAAGTGACAGTGATCGATCGATACAGCACTTGGGTGGGCTGGGCTGGGCGGAGTGGCAAAACGCAGGTGCTAGCAGGTATCTGGGCTGATCCCGCTAACACTGCGTTTTTGGGAACCCTAAACTGCTGGGGACGCTAGTATAAATCTGATCGGATCAGATATTGATCTGTTCAGATACTATACCACTAAGGGAGGTGTACGGTGCGTGCGTGGGTGTTAGCGGTACTGGCGCTAATCTGACGCTGCCTGGGGCTGGTGCTTGCCAGTTCACCAAAATGCTAGCAAAAAAATGTTAGCGATTGCAGGGATCAGGCCTGACTCTGCGAACGCTGCAGTTATGCTGTTAGTGTTTTGTAAGTGACAGTGATCGATCGATACTGCACTTGAGTGGGCTGGGCTGGGCCAGGCTGAGGGTGTGTCTAGGTCTAGAAGGCTAGTACTCACTGCTGAATACTCAGTAGCTGCCTGCAGTATCTAAGACAGGGGCGGCCCATCCGTTAAGGGCGCACGGGTGCCGCCCCCCTTGTCCATGTTTCCAGCCTCTTGCAGGATGCTAGATGCATTGATTCCAATGTAGGGGGGGTGTTTGAAGCAACTGATTAGAGCCAGGGGTTCTGATAGGCTTCAAAATAGGGTGGGCTCTTGGCGCAGAAAATGTGAACTGAGCCCACCCAGGTGTGTTGCAATAGCAAATTATTATTTGCTATTGTAACACTGATCCTCCTCCCGGCCAATCAGGAAGCGGGTCACCTGATCACCTGAAAGGACAGTCGATCCTATTGGATGCTTAGGAGGAGGGGAGAAGACGCACAGCGGAAGCGAGGAGGAGGAGAGGACACAGGAGCCACAGCCCGATGCCCACTGCCTGATGCCTGCCACCTGCTACCTAGATGGGGTAAGTGTCAGACTGTCCGGCAGACAGTGAGCGGAATGTGCGGAGGGGGGGCGGTTGAGGTGCCACTGACCCAAGGGTTTTAGAGGGGGGGCAGATGAAATAAAGTGGATTCCCTTTTAGGGTGAAGTTCTACTTCCCAGACTACAGCTGGCCATACGCTTTTAGATTTTTCTGAAAGAGCTTGGAGCTCCTCTTTAATATTACAGAACTAGCTTTCTTTGAATGTGTATTTTTCCACCAGAACCACAACAGCCAGCTATGGCTTGGCCCCATCGGTATACTATCTAAAAGCTTTTATAGTTTATGTAACCTTAAAGCATTTGTTACCCCAACACTTCATATTCCTTACATGTGCCTGCTGTACCATGTGCTTGTATGAATAAGTATCCCGTTCTCTTTGTATCGCTTCCTTTATGTGAAATGCCTGGTTCCTGCTGGTCCCTCTACTTTCCTATTAAAAACTTAACACACTAAGCAGAAGAGCTATGCTGGGAACTCAGTGTACTCTCCTCCAATGGTCAGACTTGTCCTGACATGCCTCCCCCTGCACAGCCATTCACTGGCAAACTCGGTGTGCTGCTGTTTCTCCTCCCCCCAGCTCTTATGAAGCTGAGAACAGAGGGAATGTGATCATTAATAAAAAAGGGAAAAAAAGGTATTTATTTTGAAAAAAAGGTATTTTTTTTTTCATATCTATACACAAATGTTTTGCCTTTCATTTCTATTTTAAACTGAATGGGTTGTTTTACAAGGTGATCAATTACAATCACTTGAAATAGAGTAATCCACATTATACTGTTGAGACTTAGGTACATAAGTCGATGATGTTAAGATCAACTCTTCAATACTTTGAACCTCAGACTACAGTTATGTATATACAGAAAAGAGAACAATAGGTGCTCAATAGGATAACAAGTTATCCCAACGCTTGGAATTACTATCACTCAGCCTGTCCCTATGGATGCCGGATTGTTGCATGTGAAAGTCAAATGCACAACACAATATTCCCTAGCACAGGGGTCTCCAAACTACGGCCCTTTGCTTGCCTTTATTCAGCCCTTGGGGCCCTATTCCTCCCACATATAAGACACTATTCTGCCAACTGATGCCAGCAATGGGGTACCATTTCTCCCACTGACACTATTCCTCCCTATGATACCAATGATGGGGCACTATTTCTCACCCTTATACCAGATGTAGTGATGTTTACCCCCACTGATGCCAGGACAGAATTTCCACACATGCTGGCCATAGACTGCCCCCCCCCCCCCTAAAGTCTAAAGGACAATAAACTGGCCCTTTGTTTAGAAAGGTTGGAGACCCCTGCCCTAGCACCTTGTCCTGTATTTGGGCAGTGGTCCCTTAATGTGTAAATATTGGGCTGTTTATTGACCACTCTTAGAAATCTTTTCTCCTCCTGCTTAGAAAGAGACACTAAACTCTACAGATTAATATACTTTTAAGTTTTGTGCTATGTGAAGTGATGATGACCGAGAGTTTACATTATTTTTAATAAAGATTTGTACTGGAAGTAATATCTTCATATACAATTAGTAGAGTTCATCAGATCTAGGAAAAAAAAACAGTCATTGTTTTCTCTATTTTGCCTTTTTCTTGATGAGCAGGATTGAAAAATAGTCAAACCGATTGAACTTCCTTGTTTTATCTCTTCCTCACCATGGTACCTGTGATATGGCTTCTCATTTATTGTGCTGTAAAAACGAATATACTAACTTTTCTTATTCATCCGCCCAGTGAATGGTACCACCAGGGGCGGATTAATGCAAAGGCTGGTCTAGGCTGCAGCCTAGGGCCCCACGTGTGCAAGGGCCCCCGATTGGCCATGATATTTCTATTAATTTATATATATTTATCTATATGTAGAATAAAAACCATGCCTGCGTGTTATATGAAAAATGATATCGGGGATTGGGCAGTCCGCCCCAGGTGCCACCCATTGGGGGGGTGTCAGGCCAGCTGTACCGCCTCTCCTGGCCCTGGGACAGCGCTGCCAGCATACTTTAAAGTTGAGAAAATAATACTGCCAGCCCTTTCTCATGCACAGCTCCTCATGTGTCGCTCTCAATGTAAATGGAAGTCTCTTAATACCTCAATTAAAGCCGCTCTGTCTGGCCGCTCTCCTCCTCCTGCTCCACCTCCTTCCCGAGTGTAGCCTTTCATTGCAGGAGGAGAGCGGTCATGTGACCGTCAATGAAACAGCAGTGGAGAGCAGTCACATGACCGGGTCACGAAGAACGGCATTAATTGAGGTATTTAGAAACTTTGATTTACAATGAGTGACACAGGAGGAGCGGTTGTATGAGAAAGGGCTGGCAGTGATGTTTTCTCAACTTTAGAGTATTCTTTCCCAGGAGACTGGGGTTCTGCTGGGAGTGCAGGGGAGCTTTATAATGAAAGAGGGCTGTGTGATATGCAGGCAAAGGGGTCTGTGTACTATGCAGATCTCTGTGTACTGTGCAGGGAAAGGGGTCTGTGTACTGTGCAGGGAAAGGGGGCTGTGTTATGTGCAGGGGGGCTGTGGACTGTGCAGGGAAAGGGGGCTGTGTTATGTGCAGGGGGGCTGTGTACTGTGCAGGGAAAGGGGTCTGTGTACTGTGCAGGGGGGCTGTGTACTGTGCAGGGAAAGAGGGCTGTGTTATGTGTAGGGGGTCTGTGTATTGTGCAGAGGGTTGTGTACTGTGCAGGGCAAGGGATCTGTGTACTGTGCAGGGGGTCTGTGTACTGTGCAGGGGGTCTGTGTACTGTGCAGAGGGTTGTGTACTGTGCAGGGAAAGGGGTCTGTGTACTGTGCAGGGGGGCTGTGTACTGTGCAGGGAAAGGGGTTTGTGTACTGTGCAGGGGGGCTGTGTACTGTGCAGGGGGCTGTGGAAAGTTTTTTTTTCCTGAAACTTCCCTCTTAATGTTAGGGTGCGTGTTATATGCACTCTGAAAATGAAATAAAGGCGCCACTCTAAGTGCAGTAAAAAACATGGAGTTTAATAAAACTGTAAAATGGTACTCACAAAGGTACATAGTGAACAAGCATGTTGGCAAAAGCTGATGGATATCCTGGGAGTGAGTCTGGTCCGTTTCCCTGATTGCAGTGGTGTCCGATGGAAAGGCTGCGCTGATGGATGCTGGCACTTCCTGCCGTTGGAACCTATGATTGTTCTGCTGTTGATTATTGCTTGCTTTTATGTGCTGCTGCTGCTGTTTATGGTATTTGTATGGCTTTTATTTTATTGGAATATTACACAGCGTTTCGATTGGTCTCTGTCAGGATGTTGTGATTTTGCCTCAGTTAAACAGGAGCTGCTGCAGATGTTTTTGGCTTAACTGTTGGTTTAGAAAGGTAAAATCTGTTACCAACTTGCAGGTGTATTTTGAATGCTTTTTTTCTGTGGCATTGCTGTTTATAGTAGGCTCGTGTCTGAATGTGTTTGGGCTGTAGACCTGAGAGTTGCACTTGAGGCGTGTAATATAGGCATAGTTGCCAACAGTCACGATTTTCCTGGGACAATCCCGATTTTGGGACCCTCGTCCCGATCGGAGGCTGTCACGAATCGGGATTTTCGGGAAAATCGGGAATGTTTGTTTTTTATTTTATTTTCTGAGCAGCTGGCTCCAGCAAAATGGCCGCCGGCGCCGCCGCTAGATCTTCCCCCTAGTGTTCAGTGGAGAGAGGAAGGGAGCTTGATCCGTGCAACCAATGAATTGGCTTTTTTAGCTGCACGGATCGGCCCCTCCCCTCTCCACTGAACACACGGCGCTGGTGGCCAGACACAGCACACAGCCACAAACACAATGACGGCTCCCGAACAGCCCGTCAAGAGAGAGGAAATGCCACCATGGAGGTGGACAGACAGAACGAGTATCTGCAGCACGGCAACAAAAGAAAATGTACAAGTTCCTCCCAGGGGCCATAGTGCTGCCAGTCAGTCCCGCTGCATTATCACATAGTGCTCCATTCTGCTCTAATGGACATGTGCTGGGGGGCGTTATGGGAGGGGAGGGTCTGCACTGGCACTGATAGAGGGGGGGGTCTGCACTGATGAAGGGAGGTCTGAACTGAGGGGGTCTGCACTGATGAAGGGGGTCTGAACTGAGGGGGTCTGCACTGATGAAGGGGGGTCTGAACTGAGGGGGTCTGCACTGATGAAGGGGGGTCTGAACTGAGGGGGTCTGCACTGAGGGGATCTGCACTGAGGGGGGTCTGCACTGATGGAGGGGGATCTGCACTGAACAACTACAAGGTTACCTCTTATACCCCTGCTGAAGGAGTCACTTAGTCTCTAAAACGGGTCGGTGGTGGATACCAGATTGTATCATCATCTTGCTGTTTCCGTTGGTGTACCTTCAGTTGTTCATATTATGTATATTGCATGTTTCCTGTCTTTTACTGATGATTAATAATTAATATCTGTTTTTATCGATTTATCTGTTATGTGTTGGAAGTGCCTATAAAGTCCCACAACTGGGGAACCTCTGTGTCTATATTCGTATTAGGAATGTGGCACACTCTGGAGTCTAATCATCGATACCCCCATGTTCTGGTACTTGTTACACAGAGATTATGGACATTTGCTGGAATTTGAGTATATGTGGATGTGCACTTTTAACTACTTACCAATCGTTATTTATGTAATATTCAGATAATTGTGAGTGCAGCTCCTGTCAAATGGTAACACACTAAGCGCAGAAAGTTTTTTTATATACAAAAATAACAATTGAGCTTATGACCCTACAAGGTAAGTGACCAATCGGTGCAGATGAGAAAAACTATTTAAAATGCGATTTACTAACTTGCTTTTGATGATTGTAGCCATAATAGCACACTTGCAACAAAAACAACTGAATGCTGTCCATAATATGTTTTTATTTGCACTAACATTCAGGACAAGTGGTGTTCCCTTCTTGTTCCAAGCAGCACTGCTGACATCAAATGCTTGTCCTGAGAATTTTAAATTCCTTGTAAATCTCTTGTACAAATCTTTTTTCCCTGAGGACAGAAGACAAGTGACATCCTCAGATCCTCAAAAGTGGTAATAACAAGTGGAAAAGCATAGAATTATATGACATACATTCCATTATTGTCTGGAGACACCCTTAAAATAATTTTTAAGACATACATTTTCCATTGATAAGTATAATACTGCTTTTTGAAAAAATGAATGCAAAATAGCTAAAGTTTCAGGAAAGATCATATTGTTTAAGTGCATATTTTTGCATGTGCGTGTGTTTTTGTGTATGCTTCATACAAAGCCCTAAAATAACAGCAAAATTTCAAATAACATGTTAAGACGTCAGCCTGGTAGGCCATTTGTGCATCCAGACCCCGCGGCCTTAAAAAAAAAAATCTTAATATATATTCAAAGCAGACCACAGCCAATTTCATGGAACAGATTGTGGTTGTTCCGTGCTGTGTGTCTCTGTGTGCCAAATAAATAAATATGTTCTCATAAGGGCACAATGTCTTCTGACAACTTGGGGTTGTGTATGTGACCAAGTGTTGGCTTTTCACTGCCAACAGAAAGAGAGGGACAAAGCAAAACAAAAAAAAAGTCAAGACTAGGGCAAGTTCAAGGAAGACAACAATTTAGTTAATCTTACAGTGTATATTAAAACTGTTGGTGGGAATCACTTAAGAGACAGATCCTGAGAGAGGGCTCCTCCCGGATGCGGATGGCGGAACTGGCCGGTGTTGGTCCGACTCCCCCCTCCCTCCCCCCCTTCTTTTTATCTCCCCTCTGCTACTATACTCTTGACTCTGATCTCTCTTTTTGTTCGACCCCTCGGGGCATTCTTGACCTCCCTATTCTCTTGATATCATTATTAAGAGAAAGGTATCAAAAAAGAAAAAGGAAAAAACAGTGAGGCATACGGAGACTTCCTAGCCCTCAAAACAAATGGCGTGAGCCACATTTTATATGTTTTGACCATTGAGGCTAAGAGCTGTATGGGCACAGGATCTTGTATGTGGATTATATCCAATGTGGATTCAATATTGTTGTGGTTTCTGTATCACCGTATCTAAATAAAGAATTGAAAAAGAAAAACTGATGGTGGGAGATAACAATCTTCTTTTGCTCATTTTTGGGATCAAAAGCTAACTAGAAATTATCAAAATTGGTAGAAATTTAATTAATATATAGCTTTGTGTTTGGCCACCATAATTAGTGACAATTCTTAAAGCTTTAATTACATCTCTCTGCCATTCTTAGTTGACATTGGTTCTAGTTTAGAGCAAAAAGTGTATCAAAAATGTGGCGTAACTTGATAAAAACCAAAATTGTGCCAACTGAAAAGCCTTTAAAGCAACAAATAACTTGATACTGAAGTAGAGTTTTAAACTGTGAAACGATTGACATCTTTGGAGGCAAAATATTGAGGTTGGAAGGTGATGGAAATTTCCACAAATCCCTAACTGTTTATCCAATATAAATGCTATTCATTACAAAATGAGTTAAAGCGGGGGTCCACCCACACCGCCAACAAAAAAAAATATTAAAAGCCAGCAGCTAAAAATACTGCAGCTGCTGACTTTTAATACATGGCCACTTACCTGTCCCAGGGTCCAGCGATGTCGACAGGCGACGCCGAGAACCCGCTCGGTTCTCAGCAGCTGCCGCCACCATCCTAGGTGAGGGAATCAGGAAGTGAAGCGTTTCGGCTTTACTTCCCGGTTCCCTACTGCGCATGCGCGAGTCGCGCTGCGCATTGTAAGTGGTCCCCCGCTGTGTGTTTCCCAGGAGACAGCGTGGTGGGGACGGGAAGAGGCCTAAACTCCCATTGGAGTCTATGCTGGAAGTGGGTGCAAATTCCTGTCTTAGACAGGTATCTGCACCCCCCTCCCCCCTGAAAGGTGCCAAATGTGACACCGGAGGGGGGGAGGGTTCCGAAAAGTGGAAGTAACATTTTTGTGTGGAACTCCGCTTTAATTGATTTATATATGATACATGTGTTTACAGTCCCACACTGTTAACCTGCAATACTTCTATAGAATAATATCTGTTTCAAGCCCCTCTTTTATCTCAAAATAGTGGCAGAAAATAGACTGGCCACAGTGCTTTGTGTCATAATGAAATCAGTTACAGGTTCAGGCAAAAATGATTTTATTATTGTCTGTGAAATTCTAATCATAGTGCTCTGTTCATACACTTTTCTTGAATCATAAAAACAATCCTAAAAGATGACTGGGTAAGCTAAGGAAGAAAAATGGAGTAGTTAATCAAAACCAGAAGACCTTTATGAAGACATTGTGGCAACGCTAGGGAAGATTCCCCGGTGCAAGGGCGACCCTAAAATGATGCCCCCTCCTTAAAAAAGTTCTGCGGACACCCATGTCCCTAGCAGACCTGGAACATCGTCCTGGGGTGGTTGGAAGCATAGCCAGCTGAAAAAAAATTTTTTTAACATGGTTTGAGACCCAGTGATTCCCGAACTGGGTTTGAGGTTATGTGCCTGGATAGAGATGACTCAACCCACTTACTCTCCAAATTGTATAAACTTTCACTAGAGAAGCTAATCACTACAGCCCCCTATTACATTAAGGAATGGGACAAGGAATTGGGTAGAGGGCTATCTGGTGGTAGCATTGAGAAGATTACAACATTAGCTCACACTTCTTTAGTCAACTCAAAAGCCCAAGAATGTTGTTAGAAATTCTTGTCAAGGTGGTATAGGGTACCTGACAAACTGTCTCGCATATTTCTGACAGTGTCTGATCTTTGCTGGAGGGGTTGTGGATAGAAAGGCACCTTCTTACATTCGTGGTGCGAATGTCCTGTTATCCGACCTTTTTGGGTTGAAGTCCGTAACCTAATTATAAAGGTGACAAACTAACAGATTGCAGATGACCCTCTCCCTATGGTATTTCACGACGCAGTGAAATCGGTGGGGTCCTATAAACGGTCCTTGATGGCTCACCTCCTCAATGCTGGCAAATATCTTATCCCAATCCACTGGAAATCACCAGTGGCTCCTGCAATCAAAGAATGGGTATTGAGCGTACAAGATATTTTGGAGGGGGAGGAATTGAGGCATCTTTGCACCAACACCTACTCAAAATTTTACAAATGTTGGGCTTTTATAGATATATTTTTTTCCTCTGACTTGTATAAACAATTAATGTTGTAACTAGGGATGAGCCGAACACCCCCTGGTTCAGTTCACACCAGAACCTGCGAATGAACCGAAAGTTTGCACGAACTTTAGAACCCCATAAAAGTCTATGGGACTCGAACGTTTGAAGTCAAAAGTGCTAATTTTAAAGGCTAATGCCACGTACACACGAGCAGACTTTCCGGCATACTTAGTCCGGCGGAGCAGAGTCAATCCGACCGTGTGTAGGCTTCCGCTGACTTTTTTTCCCCTAAAGTCCACTGGACCTAGATTTGAAGCATGTTTCAAATCTTTCTGTCGTAAGTCCGCCGGACTCAGTTTCTGATGGAAAGCCCGTTCGTCTATATGCTGGTCCGGCGGACCAGATACGATGCAAGGGCAGGGTACTGCATCTCGCGCTCGCTGCAATAGGAAAAACAAATTTTCCTATTGCGGCGAGCGCGGGGCATACCAGGCCCTTAGGTCTGGTATGGATTTTAAGGGGAACCCCCTACGCTAAAAAAACGGCGTGGGGTCCCCCCTAAAATTCATACCAGACTCCGATCCGAGCACGCAGCCCGGCCGGTCAGGAAAGGGGGGTGGGGACGAGCGAGCACCCCCCTCCTGAACCGTACCAGGCCGCATGCCCTCAAAATGGGGGGGTGGGTGCTTTGGGGGAGGGGGCACCCTGCGGGCCCCCCTCACCACAAAGCACCTTGTCCCCATGTTGACGAGGACAAGGGCCTCTTCCCGACAACCCTGGCCGTTGATTGTCGGGGTCTGCGGGCGGGGGGCTTATCGGAATCCGGGAGCCCCCTATAATAAGAGGGCCCCCAGATCCTGGCCCCCACCATATGTGAATGAGTATGAGGTACATGATACCCCTACCCATCTACCTAGGGAAAAAGTGTCAATAATAAAACACACTACACAGGTTTTTAAAGTAATTTATTAGACAGCTCCGGGGGGGTCTTCTTCCGGCTTCGGGGGTCTTCTTTCGACTTTGGGGGTCCCTCCGGTTCCTCTTCTCCTGGTGTCCGGTTGGTTCTTCTCCGCTCTCTCTGGCCTCTTCTCCCAGTGTTACAGTTCTCCTGCTGGCTCCTCCGCTATCTTCATGCCGCTCTTTTGTTAGCGGGGGCCTGGACTTCTGGCTTCTGGCTTCTGGGCTTCTTGGCTTCTTCTCTTCTTCCAATGTTGACACGACGGTCTCTCCGGCTGGAATGCTCTCTGAGCACTCCAATGTGACTTATATAGTGCGGAGACCCCGCCCCCTTATGCCGTCACAGTCCCTGGGCATGCTGGGACTGCGACATTTTAGGGGGGCGTGGTCAACATCACCCGGTTCGGGTGATGCAAAGTCCGGGCCCCCGCTAACAAAAGAGTGGTATGAAGATAGCGGAGGAGCCGGCAGAAGAACTGGAACACCGGGAGTGTAGAGGCCAGAGAGAGCGGAGAAGAACCAACCAGAGGGCGGGAGAGGAGGAACCGGAGGGACCCCCGAAGTCGGAAGAAAACCCCGGAAGAAGACCCCCCAGAGCTGTCCAATAAATAACTTTAAAAACCTGTGTAGTGTGTTTTATTATCGACAGTTTTTCCCTAGGTAAATGGGTAGGGGTACCATGTACCCCATACTCATTCACATAGGGTGGGGGCTGGGATCTGGGGGCCCTCTTATTATAGGGGGCTCCCGGATTCCGATAAGCCCCCCGCCTGCAGACCCCGACAACCAACGGCCAGGGTTGTCGGGAAGAGGCCCTTGTCCTCATCAACATGGGGGCAAGGTGCTTTGTGGTGGAGGGGCCTGCAGGGCACCCCCTCCCCCAAAGCACCCACCCCCCCATGTTGAGTTGGTACGGTTCACGAAGGGGGTGCTCGTTCGTTCCCCACCCCCCTTCCTGACCGGCCGGGCTGCGTGCTCAGGTCGGGGTCTGGTATGAATTTTAGGGGGGACCCATGCCGTTTTTTCGGCATAGGGGGTTCCCCTTAAAATCCATACCAGACCTAAGGGCCTGGTATGCCCCACGACGGGGCTCGCAAGGTGTCAATCTCGCCGATAAAAGCGGGGAGATTCACTTCCTTTTTCTAGTCCCGTCGTACCCAAGTCACGTTCAAAATGAACGGACTTGTCTGTGTGTGGGCAAGTCCGTTCATTCTGAAAGTCCGCTGTAACTCCGGCGAAAGTCCATCCGAAAGACGGGCGGACCTAGCCTGCCGGAAAGTCCGGTCGTGTGTAGGAAAGTCCGACCGTTCAGAAAGTCCGGTGGTAGTCCGCCGGAAAGTCCGGCAGGAAGAACGTCAGACCAGGTCTGCCGGAAAGTCCGCTCGTGTGTACGCGGCATAATATGCAAGTTATTGTCCTAAAAAGAGTTTGGGGACCCGGGTCCTGCCCCAGGGGATATGTATCAATGCAAAAAACAGTTTTAAAAACGGCCGTTTTTTCGGGAGCAGTGATTTTAATGATGCTAAACCACTTAAGGACCGCCTCACGCCGATTTACGTCGGCAAGGCGGCACGGGCAGGCAAAATCACGTACATGTACGTGATTTGCCTCCCGCGGGTGGGGGGTCCGATCGGACCCCCCCCGCGCTGCCCGAGGCGGTCCCCCAGCGATCGGAGGTGAGGGGGAGGCCATCCGTTCGTGGCCCACCCCTCGCGATCGCCGCCGGCCAATCAGATCACTTCCTTTGCTGCTGCATGCTAAACAGCAGCAAAGGAAATTATGTCATCTCTCCTCGGCTCGGTATTCCGTTGCAGCGCCGAGGAGAGAAGACATGTGAGTGAGTGCACCAACACTACACAACACAGTAGAACATGCCAGGCACACAAAACACCCCGTTCCCCCCCCCCCCGATCGTCCCCCGATCCCCCCCCAATCGCCCCCCCCCTCCCTGTCACAAACTGACACCATCAGTTTTTTTTTTTTTTTTTCTGATTACTGCATTGGTGTCAGTTTGTGACAGTTACAGTGTTGGGACAGTGAGTATTACCCCCCTTTAGGTCTAGGATACCCCCCTAACCCCCCCTAATAAAGTTTTAACCCCTTGATCACCCCCTGTCACCAGTGTCACTAAGCGATCATTTTTCTGATCGCTGTATTAGTGTCGCTGGTGACGCTAGTTAGTGAGGTAAATATTTAGGTTCGCCGTCAGCGTTTTATAGCGTCAGGGACCCCCATATACTACCTAATAAATGTTTTAACCCCTTGATTGCCCCCTAGTTAACCCTTTCACCACTGATCACCGTATAACCGTTACGGGTGACGCTGGTTAGTTCGTTTATTTTTTATAGTGTCAGGGAACCCGCCGTTTATTACCGAATAAAGGTTTAGCCCCCTGATCGCCCCAGGCAGCGTCAAATTAGCGCCAGTACCGCTAACACCCACGCACGCAGCATACGCCTCCCTTAGTGGTATAGTATCTGTACGGATCAATATCTGATCCAATCAGATCTATACTAGCGTCCCCAGCAGTTTAGGGTTCCCAAAAACGCAGTGTTAGCCGGATCAGCCCAGATACCCGCTAGCACCTGCGTTTTGTCCCTCCGCCCGGCCCAGCCCAAGTGCAGTATCGATCGATCACTGTCACTTACAAAGCACTAAACGCATAACTGCAGCGTTCGCAGAGTCAGGCCTGATCCCTGCCATCGCTAACAGTTTTTTTGGTAGCATTTTGGTGAACTGGCAAGCACCAGCCCCAGGCAGCGTCAGGTTAGCGCCAGTACCGCTAACACCCACGCACGCACCATACACCTCCCTTAGTGGTATAGTATCTGTACGGATCAATATCTGATCCGATCAGATCTATACTGGCGTCCCCAGCAGTTTAGGGTTCCCAAAAATGCAGTGTTAGCGGGATCAGCCCAGATACCTGCTAGCACCTGCGTTTTGCCCCTCCGCCCAGCCCAGCCCAGCCCACCCAAGTGCAGTATCGATCGATCACTGTCACTTACAAAACACTAAACGCATAACTGCAGCGTTCGCAGAGTCAGGCCTGATCCCTGCGATCGCGTTTTGGTGAACTGGCAAGCACCAGCGGCCTAGTACACCCCGGTCGTAGTCAAACCAGCACTGCAGTAACACTTGGTGACGTGGCGAGTCCCATAAGTGCAGTTCAAGCTGGTGAGGTGGCAAGCACAAGTAGTGTCCCGCTGACACCAAAAAGACAAACACAGGCCCGTCGTGCCCATAGTGCCCTTCCTGCTGCATTCGCCAATCCTAATTGGGAACCCACCGCTTCTGCAGCGCCCGTACTTCCCCCATTCACATCCCCAACCAAATGCAGTCGGCTGCATGAGAGGCATTTTTTTTATGTCCTCCCGAGTACCCCTACCAAACGAACCCCCCAAAAAGATGTTGTGTCTGCAGCAAGCGTGGATATAGGCGTGACACCCGCTATTATTGTCCCTCCTGTCCTGACAATCCTGGTCTTTGCATTGGTGAATGTTTTGAACGCTACCATTACTAGTTGAGTATTAGCGTAGGGTACAGCATTCCACAGACTAGGACACACTTTCACAGGGTCTCCCAAGATGCCATCGCATTTTGAGAGACCCGAACCTGGAACCGGTTACCGTTATAACAGTTAGTTACAAAAAAAGTGTAAAAAAAAAATATATATATAAAATTAAAAAAAATTGTTGTTGTTTTATTGTTCTCTCTCTCTATTCTCTCTCTCTCTATTGTTCTGCTCTTTTTTACTGTATTCTATTCTGCAATTTTTATTGTTATTATGTTTTATCATGTTTGTTTTTCAGGTATGTAATTATTTATACTTTACCGTTTACTGTGCTTTATTGTTAACCATTTTTTTGTCTTCAGGTACGCCATTCACGACTTTGAGTGGTTATACCAGAATGATGCCTGCAGGTTTAGGTATCATCTTGGTATCATTCTTTTCAGCCAGCGGTCGGCTTTCATGTAAAAGCAATCCTAGCGGCTAATTAGCCTCTAGACTGCCTTTACAAGCCGTGGGAGGGAATGCCCCCCACCGTCCTCCGTGTTTTTCTCTGGCTCTCCTGTCTCAACAGGGAACCTGAGAATGCAGCCGGTGATTCAGCCAGCTGATCATAGAGCTGATCAGAGACCAGAGTGGCTCCAAACATCTCTATGGCCTAAGAAACCGGAAGCTACGAGCATTTTATGACTTAGATTTCGCCAGATGTAAATAGCGCCATTGGGAAATTGGGGAAGCATTTTATCACACCGATCTTGGTGTGGTCAGATGCTTTGAGGGCAGAGGAGAGATCTAGGGTCTAATAGACCCCAATTTTTTCAAAAAAGAGTACCTGTCACTACCTATTGCTATCATAGGGGATATTTACATTCCCCGAAATAACAATAAAAATGAGAAAAAAATGAAAGGAACAGTTTAAAAATAAGATAAGAAAGCAAAAAAATAATAAAGAAAAAAAAAAAAAAAAAAAAGCACCCCTGTCGCCCCCTGCTCTTGCGCTAAGGCGAACGCAAGCAGCGGTCTGTCGTCAAACGTAAACAGCAATTGCACCATGCATGTGAGGTATCACCGTGAAGGTCAGATCGACGGCAGTATTTTTAGCAGTAGACCCCCTCTGTAAATCTAAAGTGGTAACCTGTAAAGGCTTTTAAAGGCTTTTAAAAACGTTTGTGCGCAATTGTAAAGCGTGTCATGTTTGGTATCCATGTACTCGGCCTAAGATCATCTTTTTTATTTCATCAAACATTTGGGCACTATAGTGTGTTTTAGTGCATTAAAATTTTAAAAAGTGTGTTTTTTCCCCAAAAAATGCATTTGAAAAATCGCTGCGCAAATACTGTGTGAAAAAAAAAATGAAACACCCACCATTTTAATCTGTAGGGCATTTGCTTTAAAAAAATATATAATGTTTGGGGGTTCAAAGTAATTTTCTTGCAAAAAAAAATAACTTTTTCATGTAAACAATAAGTGTCAGAAAGGGCTTTGTCTTCAAGTGGTTAGAAGAGTGGGTGATGTGTGACATAAGCTTCTAAATGTTGTGCATAAAATGCCAGGACAGTTCAAAACCTCCCCAAATGACCCCATTTTGGAAAGTAGACACCCCAAGCTATTTGCTGAGAGGCATGTCGAGTCCATGAAATATTTTATATTGCGACACAAGTTGCGGGAAAGAGACAAATTTTTTTTTTTTTTTTTGCACAAAGTTATCACTAAATGATATATTGCTCAAACATGCCATGGGAATATGTGAAGTTACACCCCAAAATATATTCTGCTGCTTCTCCTGAGTACAGGGATACCACATGTGTGAGACTTTTTGGGAGCCTAGCCGCGTACGGGACCCCGAAAACCAAGCACCGCCTTCAGGCTTTCTAAGGGCGTGAATTTTTGATTTCACTCTTCACTGCCTATCACAGTTTCGGAGGCCATGGAATGCCCAGGTGGCACAAACCCCCCCCCAAATGACCCCATTTTGGAAAGTAGACACCCCAAGCTATTTGCTGAGAGGTATAGTGAGTATTCATTTTCAAAAACAAATGAGAGCTGCAAAATACTCACCATGCCTCTCAGCAAATAGCTTGGGGTGTCTACTTTCCAAAATGGGGTCATTTGGGGCGGTTTTGTGCCACCTGGGCATTCCATGGCCTCCGAAACGGTGATAGGCAGTGAAGAGTAAAATTAAAAATTCACGCCCTTAAAAACGCTGAAGGCGGTGATTGGTTTTCGGGGCCCCGTACGCGGCTAGGCTCCCAAAAAGTCCCACACATGTGGTATCCCCATACTCAGGAGAAGCAGCTAAATGTATTTTGGGGTGAAATTCCACATATGCCCATGGCCTGTGTGAGCAATATATCATTTAGTGACAACTTTGTGCAAAAAAAAAAAAAGTGTCACATTCCCGCAACTTGTGTCAAAATATAAAATATTCCATGGACTCAATATGCCTCTCAGCAAATAGCTTGGGGTGTCTACTTTCCAAAATGGGGTCATTTGGGGGGGGGGTTGTGCCACCTGGGCATTTTATGGCCTCCAAAACTGTGATAGGCAGTGAAGAGTGAAATCAAAAATTTACACCCTTAGAAATCCTGAAGGCGGTGATTGGTTTTCGGGGTCCCGTACGTGGCTAGGCTCCCAAAATGTGCCACACATGTGGTATCCCCGTACTCAGGAGAAGCAGCTGAATGTATTTTGGGGTGCAATTCCACATAGGCCCATGGCCTGTGTGAGCAATATATCATTTAGTGACAACTTTTTGTAAATATTTTTTTTTTTTGTCATTATTCAATCACTTGAGACAAAAAAAATAAATATTCAATGGGTTCAACATGCCTCTCAGCAATTTCCTTGGGGTGTCTACTTTCCAAAATGGGGTCATTTGTGGGGGTTTTGTACTGCCCTGCCATTTTAGCACCTCAAGAAATGACATAGGCAGTCATAAACTAAAAGCTGTGTAAAATCCAGAAAATGTACCCTAGTTGTAGACGCTATAACTTTTGCGCAAACCAATAAATATACGCTTATTGACATTTTTTTTACCAAAGACATGTGGCCGAATACATTTTGGCCTAAATGTATGACTAAAATTGAGTTTATTGGATTTTTTTTATAACAAAAAGTAGAAAATATCATTTTTTTTCAAAATTTTCGGTCTTTTTCCGTTTATAGCGCAAAAAATAAAAACTGCAGAGGTGATCAAATACCATCAAAAGAAAGCTCTATTTATGGGAAGAAAAGGTCGCAAATTTCGTTTGGGTACAGCATTGCATGACCGCGCAATTAAAAGTTAAAGCGACGCAGTGCCAAATTGGAAAAAGACCTCTGGTCCTTAGGCAGCATAATGGTCCGGGGCTCAAGTGGTTAAAGTGAAAAAAAAGTGAAATATTCCTTTAAATATCGTACCTGGGGGGTGTCTATAGTATGTCTGTAAAGTGGCGTGAGTTTCCCGTGCTTAGAACAGACCCTGCACAAAGTGACATTTTTAAAGGAATAAAAGTCATTTAAAACTGCTTGCGGCTTTAATGTAATGTCGGGTCCCGGCAATATGCATGAAAATCAGTGAGGCAAACGGCATGGGTACCCCCCCAGTCCATTACCAGGCCCTTTGGCTCTTGTATGGATATTAAGGGGAACCCCGCACCCAAATTAAAAAAAGGCGTGGGGCCCCCAGGCCCTAGATACTCTGAACAGCAGTATACAGGTGGTGCAAACAAAACAGGGACTGTAAGTTTGATCTGTTTGTAATTTTTAACTGGTACATTTTTAAAGTGTAGCTCCAGCCAAAAAATTCTTTTTTTAAGCTTTTTGGAAAACATAGGGCAGGGTTATCACACCTGTAACATTTGTTTTGCTGTCTGTGCACCTCTTCAGAAGATTTCACCTCACTTTCTGTCCCAATGACAAATGTTTTTTGAAAATTTGGGTTTTTTAGTGAAACAAGGATTGGTGATAAAGCATCAGTGAAGAGGAGACACGTTTTTCTCATATTAACTTTTACAGGAGAGAATTTCCCTTCTTAGGGGTAGATTTCATCTCACTTCCTGTTGTCTCCTTGCGTTTGCAAGTAGGAGTCGTTTGTAAGTTGGATGTTTGAAAGTAGACCTGCCCTTTATACTCTGCAGAAATTGGGGCCTTACCTGTTGGTGTTGCCACAACACTGTAAGCCCTCACAGTTACTCTTGGTGGGCACAGGAACGGGCCCTGCTGTGAAATATTAGATCAAGAATTGTAATTATATGCCATTGTTGAACAGTGGTCAACTAATTGGGCCTTTGGTGGTTGTGATGCTGGTGCCACAACACTGTAAGTCCTCACAGTTACTCTTGGTGGGCGCTGGAACGGGCCCTGCTGTGAAATATTATATGCACCCATTAAACAGGGGCAGAAAAATTGAGCCTTTGGTGGTGGGGGTGGTGGTGGTGGTGTTGCCACAACACTGTAAGCCCTCACAGTTACTCTTGGTGGGCGCAGGTATGGGCCGTGCTGTGAAATATTAGATCAAGAATTGTAATTACATGTCCCTGTTGAACAGGGGCAGAAAAATTGGGCCTTAGGCACTGGTGCCACAACACTGCAACGCCTCACAGATGCTATAGTTGGAGCGCAGGAATGAGCCCTGCTGCAAAGTATTGCATCAAAAATTTTAATTTTACACCACTTTTAAACAGGGGCTGAAAAATTGGGCCTTGGGCAATGGTGCTGGTGCCACAACACTGCAACCCCTCACAGATACTCTACTTGAAGCGCAGGAATGAGCCCTGCTGCAAAGTATTGCATCAAAAATTCTAATTACATGCCCCTGTTAAACAGGGGCAGAAAAAATGGTCCTTAGCCACTGCTGCCACAACACTGTAACCCCTCACAGATGCTATAGTTGGAGCGCAGGAATGAGCCCTGCTGCAAAGTATTGCATCAAAAATTGTAATTACATGCCCCTGTTAAACAGGGGCTGAAAAATTGGGCCTTGGCCACTGGTGGCGGTGCCCAGAATCAAAAATGTTCTTACAAGCTATCAGCATGAAAATTGAGGAGGAAGAGGATTGTCACTCAGCATAACAGGATAGTCACTCAGCATCAGCATAGGCAGTCTTGAAGGGATCTCACATTTTAAAAAAAATCAATCGGTTACATCAGAATCAGGGGCTTGGTAGCTGGTGATCCAAGACTGATTCATTTGTATAAAGGTCAGCCGATCGACTGATTCGGTGGACAGGCGCACCCTGTGATCGGTTACAAAGCCTCCAGCAGCACTGAATGTGCGTTCCGAAAGAACGCTGGATGCAGGACAGGCCAGTAGCTCAATTGCATACTGTGCAAGCTCTGGCCAGTGATCCATCCTCAAGACTAGGGATGAGCTTCGAGTTCGAGTCGAACTCATGTTCGACTCGAACATTAGCTGTTCGCAAGTTCGCCGAACACCGAACAATTTGGGGTGTTCGCGGCAAATTCGAATGCCGCGGAACACCCTTTAAAAGTCTATGGGAGAAATCAAAAGTGCTAATTTTAAAGGCTTATATGCAAGTTATTGTCATAAAAAGTGTTTGGGGACCCGGGTCCTGCCCCAGGGGACATGTATCAATGCAAAAAAAAGTTTTAAAAACGGACGTTTTTTCAGGAGCAGTGATTTTAATAATGCTTAAAGTCAAACAATAAAAGTGTAATATCCCTTTAAATTTCGTACCTGGGGGGTGTCTATAGTATGCCTGTAAAGGGGCGCATGTTTCCCGTGTTTAGAACAGTCTGACAGCAAAATGACATTTCGAAGGAAAAAACTCATTTAAAACTACCCGCGGCTATTAATGAATTGCCGGTCCGACAATACACATAAAAGTTCATTGATAAAAACGGCATGGGAATTCCCCACAGGGAAACCCCGAACCAAAATTAAAAAAAAAAAAAAATGACGTGGGGGGGTCCCCCTAAATTCCATACCAGGCCCTTCAGGTCTGGTATGGATATTAAGGGGAACCCCGGCCAAAATTTTTTTAAAAAAATGACGTGGGGTTCCCCCTAAATTCCATACCAGACCCTTCAGGTCTGGTATGGATTTTAAGGGGAACCCCGCGCCAAAAAAAAAAAAAAAACGGCGTGGGGTTCCCCCAAAAATCCATACCAGACCCTTATCCGAGCACGCAACCTGGCAGGCCGCAGGAAAAGAGGGGGGGATGAGAGTGCGCCCCCCCCCCTCCTGAACCGTACCAGGCCACATGCCCTCAACATTGGGAGGGTGCTTTGGGGTAGCCCCCCAAAACACCTTGTCCCCATGTTGATGAGGACAAGGGCCTCATCCCCACAACCGTGGCCGGTGGTTGTGGGGGTCTGTGGGCGGGGGGCTTATCGGAATCTGGAAGCCCCCTTTAACAAGGGGACCCCCAGATCCCGGCCCCCCCCCTGTGTGAAATGGTAAGGGGGTACTTACCCCTACCATTTCACTAAAAAACTGTCAAAATAGTTAAAAATGACAAGAGACAGTTTTTGACAATTCCTTTATTTAAATGCTTCTTCTATCTTCCTTCATCTTCTTCTTCTTCTGGTTCTTCTGGCTCTTCTGGTTCTTCCTCCGGCGTTCTCGTCCAGCATCTTCTCCGCGGCGTCTTCTATCTTCTTCTCCTCGGGCCGCTCCGCACCCATGGCATGAGGGGAGGCTCCCGCTCTTCTCTTCATCTTCTTCTTCATCCTCTTCTCTTCTTCATCTTCTTCATCTTCATCTTCTCTTCTTTTCTTCTCCGGGCCGCTCCGCATCCATGCATGAAGGGAGGCTCCCGCTGTGTGACGGCGTCTCCTCGTCTGACGGTTCTTAAATAACGGGGGGCGGGGCCACCCGGTGACCCCGCCCCCTCTGACGCACGGTGACTTGACAGGACTTCCTCCTCCCAGCCACGTACAAGTCCATGGGTTTCTTCTGACTGTAAATGATACCTTGAAGACTGCTGCTGATGCTGAGTGCCAGGCTCTACCTCCATGCTGACACAATCCTCCTCCTCCTCTTCCTGTGTGATCGGCGGGCACGCAGGAACACTGTCTGGATAAAGTGGGCCTTGAGAGGTAAGGAAGTCCTCCTCTTCCTCCCTCTGTTCTGCCTCAAGTGCCCTGTCCATTATTCCATGCAGTGTGTGCTCTAACAGGTGGACAAGAGGGACAGTGTCACTGATGCATGCACTGTCACTGCTCACCATCCTCGTGGCCTCCTCAAATGGTGACAGGACAGTGCATGCATCCCTGATCATAGCCCACTTGTGTGAGGAACAAAAACCAAGCTCCCCTGACCCTGTCCTGGTGCCATAGTCGCATAGGTACTCATTGATAGCCCTCTGCTGCGTGTGCAGCCGCTGCAGCATGGCCAACGTCGAGTTACACCTGGTGAGCATGTCACAGATTAGGCGGTTCTTGGGCAGGTTAAATTCCTTTTGGAGGTCAGCCAGCCGAGCACTGGCATTATATGACCTGCGGAAATGCACCACCAAGTTAAGGACGTGAGCCAAACAGGGCACATGGGTCAGTTGTCCCTGTCCGAGGGTGGATAGGAGGTTGGTGCCATTGTCGCAAACCACCATACCTGGCTTAAGCTGGCGTGGCGTCAACCACCTCTGAACCTGCCCCTGCAGAGCTGACAGAATCTCTGCCCCAGTGTGGCTCCTGTCCCCCAAGCACACCAGCTCAAGCACCGCATGGCATCTTTTTGCCTGCGTGCTTGCGTAGCCCCTTGAACGCCTACGGAGCACCGCTGGTTCCAAGGACAAATCAGCACAGGAAGAGGCCATGGAGGAAAAAGAAGAGGAGGGGGTGGAGGAGAGAGGTGTGGCAGAATCACCACTAGTAGAATTTTGGAGGCGTCGTGGTAGAACAACCTCCAACACTACTGCACCCTGTCCTGCATCCTTCCCAGCTGCTAGAAGAGTCACCCAGTGCACGGTGAAAGATAGGTAACGTCCCTGTCCATGCCTGCTGGACCATGAGTCAGCGGTAATATGCACCTTACCGCTCAAAATAAGCTAATACTGCGTCCTGTGAGCCACCACTAATAAATGGACCATACAGGTCTCAAAACCTATAACTCTATATTGAATTAGCTGCTAGCGTTACACATGTCACATAAACCATGCACAAGATCAATAAATATATATAAATATGCTGCGCTATCCAAAATATAAGATCCAGCACAAAGTGCTAAACGTGCTACACAATATTAAATAAAGTGTTAAGTAACATTATATGCAATATTAAAGTGATAATGTGCTTGTACATGCAATACAATAATAAATAAAGTGCTAAATCTGCAATATATGCAATATTAAAGTGATACTGTGCATATATGTGAACCACTCTGTGATAACATGTAATATAAAATAACTACGTTGTATATTGCATAAAATCAAAAATCGCAAAGAAAATGATAATCCCAAAATAATACAAACGAGAAATATATAACAATGAAATGTATTAAAAAATATATAGAGTGCTATAAATTAATGTGCCATAATTAGTGCGATAATAAAATTAGTCCATAAGTGCTCCACCAATCCATGCGATTCAGTGAAATGCCAAAAAAGGTTGCTGTGTCCACACACAAGTGCTCCCCCCTAGGTGATATCTGCTCACCTTAGGGCGTGTGACCCTGCTGTTAGGCTTGGTCAAAAAATGCCTGTCAACCATTCTATGTTGCATCCGTGATCCTGGGTTGATCATGTCACTGCGCTTCAAAGGAATGCGTCTTTTAACCTCGGTATACCAAATAGAGAGAGGGCTTCATGGTGTAGTATAAAATACTTTTAGTGAACACAGTAAAATCCCATGCAGGGTACTCACATTTTCATGGCGCTTCAGGGCGCCACTCTAAACAGACACAATATAATGTGATAAGCCGGCCGTTCCTTTCAACCCATTGTATTGTTTGGTTCTAATGAATTGTAAAAATATTGATATATAGCAAAATGCAAAAAAAATTTAATTATATGTTAATTTGAACCAATTAAAACCTGTTTTTTATTCAATTCATCTCTTTGCTTCCCTGTGCTTCATGCAAAGTCCCGCCTCTTGCTCTCTTTTTTTAATATAGTAAACATAAATTCCCAAAATGTCCATAAAAAGTGAACCAACACCTTGTAAATGTCCCTTATAGTGGATCATAAATAACAAAATCCAGTAGATGTATTATTCAATACAGCCCTCAAAATTCCAAAAGGCTTTCACTTTTTTCTTTGGGAATTTTGAGGATTGTATTGCATAATACCTCTACAGTACTGGATTTTGTTATTTATGATCCACTATAAGGGACATTTAGAAGGTGGTGGTTCAATTTTTATGGACATTTTGGGAATTTATGTTAAATGTTTGATGCACATCTATATACTGTTTTAAAATGTCATTGGTTTTAAGGGAGGTTAACTCTTTGGTTACTTTCTTAATAATAATAATTCCGATTTAAAGGGACAGCAACATTTTTGGTTAATATACTTAGGGCACTTTGCACATAGGAGCGCAGCACCACTTAAGTTATAAATATTTTGTATGCATAATTTATGAAAGTGTGTTTAGGTGTGAGCGATCCAAATTTCACTACAAGTGTTATCATAACAGCGCAAGTTTTTTTTAAAAATTTTTCTGGTAACAATAGATACACTGATATGGTCTAGATGACTAAGACAAACAGCAAGGGGGTTCCAATCTAAGTGCAGCAAAGTGGAGAGGAGGACACAGCACACATAAATTGGCAACTCACAATGTATGGATGATCTCATGACTAACATAACAGTCAGTGGTGCATCTACATGTGGGAGGAGAAGGCATCCAGGATTCCGGTGGGGGTGGAGTGTGGTAGCGGGGGGACCAGGCATCATCAGGACAGGAAGTAGCACATGCAGATTGATGGAGCGCAGGCGGGGACCAGAAGTGACAAAATCGGAAGTGACGTCAGGGGGCGGTGGCTTCACGTTTCTCAAGCAGGCCTGGCAGCAGCAGCTCCATCTTGGGTTCCTGGCTGCCTCCTCCTCCTAGCTGCAGATGTTATTTATGATAATCCATTGCCAACCAGCCTTCTAGCACAAGTTCTCTTCCCTCCCAAAGCTCCCCCTAGCACATACAGTATCCTCTTTGTCAACTTGCCCCCCACTCACCCCCTTCCTTGTGTCCCCCTCCCTTGCAAGTCTTATGTATCCTGTACTTACTACATACCTCAGATCAGCACGGCACATGTAGGACACAGACCCTCCTTTCCAGCTCCTCATCATGTCTGTGTACAGGAAAGACATCAGAGTCGAGGTGGAGGTGGCTTCAGTCCTCTCTGCAGTGCGCTAGTGTGAGAGGCAGCCGGCAGGGAGAGATGCCGGCTACCATACAGAGATTGCAGCATGTGGGACCCCAAACACCCCGAATTAGCTACGGGGCAGGTGTAGCCTGTGCTCACAGTAGCGCACTGGGCTCCCCTCTGGGATTCAGCCTCGATTCACTCAAATTTACATCAAATCCCGGCACAGTCCTGACAAATGCAGAATGGTTGGGAGGTATGGAAAGAGAAGACAGGTATTTTAAATACCTGAATCCCCAACAAATAGCTGGGGATTTTTTATTTTACCTCCTCCCTCAACCTGGCACCCTCAAGCCTAAGCAATTTTATTTTGGTGCTTGCCCTGGTAGGGTGTGGGTATTGTGAAATAAGATACATTATGAATGTATGGTTTACAAATATATTGATTGAGCCATCTGCGCTAGAGCAGAAGAGATACAATGAAACGATTGTGAAAAGATCTCATGACTAGTCAACAAATATTAATGATCTTTTGGCAGTTAATCTGTTGGACATTTACACAATTTAAGAGCCCTGGGCAAAATATGATGTTGGCAAAGTCTTTGCATCTATGGAAGCTTGTGCACACGTGGTAAAAGCCTGGCCGGCCACCCATTGCTTATGAGACACGTATGAGATTTTGGGGCAGGACTGAGCTGCACTCTATGTGTTTTATGGACACAGAACGCGGGGCTGGGAAGCGAGCATGTATGTGTGTCCCTATAGCAAATAGCTTACTATGGGGGCACTCAGCAGGGGGAGGGGCCCAGAGAGCTGACAGAGTACCAGAAAAGACAGGGATTGGGGCTGCTCTATGCAAGACCTTTGCACAGAACAGGTAAGTATACAATGTTTATTTAACCCCTTCCTGCCCGTACTATAGCCGAATGATGGCTACAGTGCGGACCTACTTTGCCGGGAGGTCGTTATATGACATCCTCCCATGCTCGAGCGGCCTGCGTGCCCCCTTACTCCGCACCGCGCCCCGTGATCAGCTAGTCTATGAGACTTGCTGATCACAGATCGGAGTAAGGGGACGATCCCGACCCCTTACCACGTGATCAGCTATCAGCCAATGACAGCTTCTCATGTGATGTAAACAGAGCCAGTAATCGGCTATTTTTCTCCTCATGCTGATAGCATGGGGAGAAAAAAAAAGCTGATCACCGGTGGCTGTCAGAGGGACATCGGTTCCGATTGCGGAGAGCCGCCGCCAAGTGATGTGTGCCCACCTGTGCCACCTGCCAGTGCCACCTACCACTGCACAACAGTGCTGCCTACCAGTGCCCACAGCACCACCTACCAGTGCCCACAGTGACACCTATTAGTGCCCACAGTGCCACCTATCAATGCCACCAATCAGTGCCTCATCACCAGTGCTGTTTATCAGTGTTACCTACCAGTGCCTATCAGTGCCACCTATCAGTGCCCATCAGTGCCACCTATCAGTGCCCATCAGTGCCACCTATCAGTGCCCATCAGTGCCCATTAGTGCTACCTATCAGTGACACCTATCAGTGCCCTTCAGTGCCACCCATCAGTGCCATCTATCAGGGACCATCAGTGCTGCTCATGAGTGCCGCCTTATCAGCGCCCATCAGTGCCGCCTTATCTGTGCCTATCGGTGCAGCCTATCAGTGCCCATCAGTGCAGCTTATCAGTGCCCATCAGTGCAGCCTCATCAGCGCATATCAATGAAGGAGAAAAATTACCTATTCGCAAAATTTTATAACAAACTATGAAAAATGTTTTTTTATTTCAAATTGTTTTTGTTTGTTTAGCAAAAAATAAAAACCCCAGTAGTGATTGAATACCACCAAAAGAAAGCTCCATTTTCGTGAAAAAAATTAAGTTATAAAAATTTCATTTAGGGTTGGTAGTTGGGTTTTTTGTTGTTTTTTTTTTTTTTTGGTCCTAGAGCACTTTTATCTGTGTTCTATTTTTTGGGTCTTTTATTTATTTTTTTCATAGATGTTGGCAGTGAGTGTGAAGTTGTTAGTGACATTGCAAAACCAGCTCTTTGTACTTTAGCACTGCATACTATTGTTGTGCAGTTTAGTCCTCTAATGCACTTGTACTAAAAGTACTATTCTTCCCACTGTCACCAACATTGGGGCTATCATTTCTGCACTGACACCAACAATGGGGCAATCATTTCTGCACTGACACCAACAATGGGGCAATAATTTCTGTACTGACACCAACAATGGGGCACTATTGCTCCCATTGAGCTCAATGATAGGCAGGCCTGGACTGGGACAAATAATAGGCCCAGGCATTTTAGATTGAACAGTCCATACCAGGCAAGAACTGAACTGACAACTCCTGGGGCTCCAGGGCAATAGGAGATCATGGGGCTCCCTGTGTCCCCGCCCACACTCAAGCCACAGATACACAAACTCCACCTACATATTGCAGTTAAGCTGCACAGGGCAGACATTTAAATATTAACTGCAGCATAGCCTGCTTGAAGTTTCCGGCTTTTTTCCATAGAAGCTGTTGGGCACTTCCAGGTTTAACCACTTGACCTCTGGAAGACTTACCCCCATTCAAGACCAGGCCATTTTTTTTCGATATGGCACTGCGTTATTTTAACTGACAATTGCACGGTAATGCAATGTTGTACCCAAATAAAATTGATGTTCTTTTTTTCCCACAAATAGATCTTTCTTTTGGTGGTATTTGATCACCTCTGCGGTTTTTATTTTTTGGGGGCTATAAACAAAGACCGACAATTTTGAAAAAAAAATATATATATATTTTTTTTTTACTTTCTGCTATAAAACATATGTAAAAAATCAAAACTGTGTATTCTGCTACATGTTTTTGGTAAAAAAATTCCAATAAGTGTATATTGATCGGTTTTCTTAAAAGTTATAGTGTCAACAAACTATGGGATATATATTGGAGTTTTTATTTATTTTTACTAGTAATAATGGCGATCAGCAACTGTGATATTGCAGAAGACATCTGGACACTAGCTGACACTGGTGGGAACCAGTGAATCTAATACAGTGATCGGTGCTAAAAATATGCACTGTCACTGTACTAATGACACTGGCTGGGAAGAGGTTAAACACCAGGGGCATTCAAAGGGTTAAATGTGTGTCTAGCCAGTGTTTGTGTGTACTGTGATTGGTGCTTTTACTAAGGGAAGTCATGGATTTTATTCCCTGCTTTGCAGGTAAAGAAAATCTATTACTTCCCCACTGACAGGACAGAGCTCTGCCTTTTTTACACAGGCAGGGGGTCTGTCCTGTGTAAATTCATGATGATCGGCGGGTGCACCTGCACCCAGTGATTGACATTTGCTGTGTTTAGTCTCAGCATGGCCGGGCCGCCGGTGGTGTGCACCCCCTACCCGGAAGTGTCAGATCACGTACTAGGTACTAGGTACGTGATCTGGAGCAGCAGAGCCAACTTGCTGCCATATATCTATGTCTAGGAGGGAGCGAGAGATGGGGAGATGGGAAAGTCGGAGAGAGATGGAGGAAGGGGAGAGAGGGAGGGGGAAAGGGGGGAGGTAAGAGAGAGAGAGGGAGGGAGAAGGAGGGGGGTGAGAGAGAGGGGATGTAAGAGAAGGGGATTTAGGTAGCGGGAGGGAGAGAGGGGGGAGAGGGGGAGGGGTGGAGAAGGAGAGGGGTGTAGGAAGAGGGGAGTAGTGATAGAGGGGGGAGAGAGGGAGGGAGGGAGGAGAAGAGGGGGGTGGAGAAAGAGGGAGGTAGTGAGAGAGTGGGGAGAGGGGGAGGGAGAGGGAGAAGGAGAGGAGGGAGTAGGGTGTAGGAAGAGGGGGGTAGTGAGAGAGTGGGGAAAGGGGGGAGGGTGAAGGAGAGGGGTGTGGGAAGAGGAGGGGTAGTGAGAAAGGGGGAGGGGGGTGTAGGAAGTGGGGAGGAATGAGAGAGGGGGAGGGGGAGGGGGAGGGAGAAGGTGAGGGGGTAATAAGAGAGGGGAGGTAGGGAGAGGGAGGTTGAGAGAAAGAGGGTGGGTTGATCAGTATGTCTGCTATGTCCCACCATTATACTGTATGAAGTACAGTACATCCCCCACCTACATACACAGGTTTCCTCGCAGTGGTCTCAATCCTGTCCATGTAGAAGGCAGGCTGTCACACTTACCCAGTCCAGGAAGTGTAGTCCTCCTCCTCCCCGGGCTCCTCCCCAGGCTCCTCTCAGGACCAGGAGCCTGTGGACACCATCCATCCCACGGCTGAATCTATCCTGCCCCGTCCACCCAGGAGCCTCTCATAGGTCCCCCTACTGGCCCGACCCTCGGGCACTCAGCCTGAATGGTCAGTCCATCCCTGCTGGGGGCGGGCCTTGCAGCTGTCACCGAGCAACCACGGCCGGCGCTGAATGGCACTCGCTCGACATTGCCTCGCCCCCCAGCAGTTGGAAGAAGATGACAGAAGGGAGAGGGGTGGAGGAATGGGATCGAATTTAGAACATGCGGCCCGGTGGCCAGGCAGCCCACCAGGCAAATCCCTGGTATGTCTTATGGTCAGTCCGGGCCGGTTAATAGGGCACTGATCCTCTCACTGACATCAATGTTGGGGCACTATTCCTCCCATTGACACCAATGATGGGGCTCCATTCCTTCCACGGATACCAATGATGAGAACACTATTGATCTTTTATTTAAAAGAATCAAGCAACCAATTTTATACAAAAGTAAAAAACAAAACCATAGTACAAAACGTCAACAAAAATCCCAGGAATACACATCCATGTTCAGAATATATACAATATATACATAATCCATTACCAACACATTTTTAGAAAACTATTTACATAAAGCAGCAGAGAGGGCCTAAGAGGCACAACCCATCACCTATGTACGCAGCCATTTATCAAAATTAATCATAAATGATAAAATCTAGGGTGATAAGGGACAGACAGCCACACCTGGGAAAGAGACTCCTGGCAGTCAGGGAAACCCCTCCACGCCTTCAACCAAGCCCCATGACCCCTCTTGTCTCTCTCAAGCACCCTAATCTTCTCTACCTCATGCAAAATGTTATACACTACTACCTGAACAGGAAGGATTTTATGCCGAATGCTGACCTGACACCGTGCATTCCAGGTGAAATAACAGACTACTAGGCTAACTAAAAAAAGTGTATAAAAAAAAAAACCACCACCAGTATTGAATGCTCCATACACCCACTCAGCATAACCCAGCCTGGAGAGGAAATGAACACTGAGGGCCCGCCCCACCTGTTTGTACACCTCTATGTTAAAAGGGCAACGAAGCAGAAAATGGTCCATAGTCTCCTCCTCACCTGCACACTCTTCCCGAGGACAGCTACGATCCATCCCACTGCGGAATTTCAAATTGCCCCTAACAAAGAGCCTCCCATGGAAGCACAACCAGGCCAGATCCCTAAATTTAGGGGGTACTCTGTCCAAATGAATCAGTCTTAACCCTGCCCTCAAAACTGGGCCTGGGCAATCCCTTAAAGCCAGTGGGTCATGAAAGACTTCGCTCAAGACTCGACTTTCCTTGGAACCGATCTGAGATCTTCAGCTGACAATCGCCACTGCCGCAGTAACTTCAGGCATGGAACGACATAGGCTGGTAGCTGACCACGATGACCCCTGAGATTCTTCACTTGGCCACCTTCTTCCCAAAGTCGAAGAAAAGGCCTAAACCAAGATCTAAATATACCTACCCATCCAGGAGGTTCCGCTGCAAGTATATTACCAATGTAAAACTTGAGAAAAAGCAGTGAAAAGAAAAGAACTGGGTTGAACTGGGTTGACCATACCTAAGCCACCCTCCCTCCTAGATAGATAGATGACATTCCTCTTGATGGGGTTCAGTCTGTTCCCCCACAACATCTGGAAGAACACACTACTGACCCTAGCATAGAGAGACACTGGCAAGATGCAGACAAAGCTGACATACAAGAAGATCGGAATCAGGTAAGTCTTAATCAGATCAACCCTTTCCCTCAGAGATAACTTCCATCTCTTCCAGATGATCACCTTAGTATTGGCAATTTCCAGTCTGCCTTCCCAGTTTTTGAGGCCATAATCGCCGGGTCCAAATTCAATGCCTAGAATCTTAATTCTTTCCTGGGGCACTGGAAAGGTGTCCAGGAGATCAAACCCCTCACCTTCCTTTCCCAACCAGAAAACTTCACTCTTTTCCTGATTGATCTTGGAGCCTGATGCTTCAGAATACCATGATGTCAGAGAGACCACCTCCTCTGCTTCATTCGCCCCAGTGACAATCACTGACACATCGTATAGGCAACAACTCAAAGGCAGCTCACCTGGGAGCCCGACTGGCACCCCACACAACATCCTGCTCTCTAGCCTCCTGATGAAGGGGTCAATTGCAAACACATAGAGCAGGGGACTCAGGGAACAACCCTGGCGCACCCCGGAGCCAACCTCAAAGAACTGCCCAACCCAAGCATTAATAAGAGGAAAGCATTCTGCCCCCCTATACAAGACTTTTAACCAATCGACAAAACCACCCGGCAGACCGTACTTACTAAGGAGCAACCACAGGTACTCATGGTTAACACGATCAAAAGCTTGTGCCTGATCCAATGTCAGCAAATACTTTACCCAGCCTGCAGCCCTGCACCGCTCCAAGGCCTCCCGGATAGCTAAAACCGCTGTGAAGGTGCACCTACCCTGGACCGAACAGTGCTGATGGCGAGAAAGCAAAGACTCTGCTACTGACGATAGGCGCCAGAAAATTATCTTTGCCAGTATCTTTCTATCGACATTAAGAAGGCTGATGGGGCGCCAATTCTCAATCATTGAACGATCTTTACCTTTTGAAAAAAGAATCAGAGCCGAGTGCCTAATGGAAGGAGAAAGCACCCCCTCAGCAAGGCAACTGTTAAAAACCTCTACCAAATGTGGGGCCAGAATAGACTTAAAGGATTTGTAAAACTCAGCCATCAAGCCATCTGGTCCAGGTGACTTTTTGATGGCAAGCTGTTCAATTGCCCTCATCACCTCTTCAACTGTGATCTCCTCTGTCAAATTCATCAATGGGACATCTTCATCATTTAGACCTGGAGTAGAGTCCAAAAAGCTTTCCATCTTGTCACGGTCAGGCTCTTTCCTCACAAGAAGGTCAGCATAAAGGGGCCTCACGACCTCCAGAATCCCTGACCTGGACTTTGTCAAGGAACCTGTACTGTCCTTAAGGCCAACGACCGTTTTAACAGCTACACCTTGTTTGCAGTTCTGGTAAGGGTCAGGCGAGTGGTACTTCCCATAGACCCTCTCCAGAACCAAAGAGGCATGCTGGTCATATTGACACTTCCTGAGAAGGAGTTTCATTTCGGAGATTGCCCCAGGATCTCCTCCTCTTGAGACAAGAATATCCAGCTTCCTCTGCAAACATTGGTAGGTCATATATTTATTAAACTGCTTTCTATTGGCTAGGCCCCTGAAGAATCCAGCGATCCTCTTTTTGGTCAGCTCCCACCACTCAGCCTTGCTGCTACAAAAGTCAAGGATGGTCAGCTGTGCCTGAAAGAATTCCTCAAAGGATTGTCTAACATGTTCTTCCTTGAGTAGAGTCGAATTCAATCTCCAGATGCCCTTACCCCTCTGAGGGGCGTCTGAAGCATTAAGGACCACAGATAGCATACAGTGATCAGAGAACTCTACTGCCTGCACCACTGGGGGCGAGAAAGCAGAGATCTCTTTAAAAAAAATCTATCTATCCTACTCTGACTACTACCTCTTTTTTTTTTTTTTTTTTTATATTTTTCTATTTCCACATCAGCGAACAATGTTAGAGGACTAAAACAGCTCGATGTTCATGAACTGTCGCCTTCTCAAATTCACATCATTGTGGTATATGCATTTCCTCATTTCCTTTTATAAAATCACAACATGAAACTTGATTACATTACTTTACCAACATACCCTAGTTTCCCTGAACCCATATACCCAGCTGTAAGCGGACTAAGGCCCAGTAACAGTTGGATCTTATCTTTTACTGGGCATATTTAGAAAACCAAAAAATAAAAAATAAAGGGGAAAAAGAAACAAAAAAGGAAGGACATGAAAAAGCAAACTAATGGGCTCCTCATGCCCATCATCTACTGACATAACCAATGTTATACAGAAAATTAAGTGTTCATGACTCCACCCCTCCCACCCTCCCCCCATACTTTAATATGTACCCAGCTAATCTTCTACTTGGCTAGAAATATACTTGACAAAACCGCCTCTCTAAAACACTCGTTACCGTCGAGGATTCCTATTACCCATATACCTATATTGAAACTATCGCTTACTCTGCTACGCACTAAGCTCGCCATTAAGAGCTACCCACCTTCTCCACCCACGGCTTCCACATACTATCAAATTCCTGAAGATTGCCTCTCTTAATGTACTCCAATCTTTCTCTACCCAGGGTTTCGCTGAGCGTAGAGATCCAATCTTTCACAGTTGGGGGATTCTTTGATTGCCATCTTAGTGCTATCATTTTCCTGGCTTGAAACAGGCCTCGCGTGATGGCTAGTGTAATACTCAGCCTCTCTCCCTTCACCCTTCTATGCCCCAAAATACATACTATAGCCTCCTTCATCACTGTAGTGTCAAAGATATTTCCCAAGCTCCTAGTCACCCCCTCCCAGTACCTGAACAGCTTGGGACATCTCCACAGCATATGAATGAGATCTCCCGTCCCCTGACATCTAGGGCAGCTGTCATTAGGCCTTCTCCCAAACCTAAAAAGGCGTTTAGGTGTATAATAGGCTCTCTTTAGCAGCATCAAGTGTGAAAACTTTTGTGGAGGGGAGACCGAGACCAGTGACTCCAACTCCAAGATTCTCACCCATTGTTCCTGGGTCACTACTCCTATATCCTCTTCCCATTTAGCTCTTACACCCTGGAGTAACCCCCCACTGTTATCTGATTTACTTAATTGATCATAAATTCTTGAAATTAGCCCTCTAGAGGCGCCTCTTCCAATTTCAAAGTCTGATCCTTGAATTGAGCTTTAAGGGCATGTTCTAGCTGAAGATACAGAAAGAGGGAACTCTGTGGTAACTTAAATTCCCTAACCAACTCCGGAAATTTCTTTAGCGTAGTGCCTGTGTAAAGTTGACTTAGCCTTCTAATGCCAAGATTCTCCCAAATGTACCAATTTTAAGAACTTCCTGCAGGTTGCGATTGTTCCAGATAGGTGTATAAACTGTTAGACCTTCATACTTCATCAGTTTCTTAACTGTTTTCCAAAGTTTAATTATCAATTTAATTGTTGGAGATTCGTGATGGAACATATCCGCCTCTAAAGCTTCAATTATTGTATTGTGTGGGGCACTTAACAATATCAGCCTACCATTTGGGGTGCCCCCTTCCGGGGTCCCACATACCATTAGCTGCTGCAGTTGTGTTGAGAGAAAATAACGCTCAGGGTGTGGGAGGGCAAAGCCCCCATCCCGGATGGGAAGCTGGAGTACTCGTAGTCGAATCCTGGCTTGCTTCCCTTTCCATATCGTTTCCCTAAAGAGGCCCTCAATTCTTTTAAACCACCTCTTGCAAATCCACACTGGAGAGTTGTGCAGGACGTACAACAGTTGTGGCATCCAGATCATTTTTATTAAGCTACATCTTCCTGCAGCTGACAGGGGTAGGCGTCTCCAAATTCCTATTTTTTGTTTAAATTTTATTAATAGTGGAGCAAGGTTTTTGCTAATATATAGGGTGGGGTCCTTCGTCAAAACGATTCCCAAGTACTTCAATGCTTCCACCATTACCAGCTGGGGCATTTCACGTATTATTGGCTCACTTATGGGATCTATCGGTAAAAACTCGGACTTCTCCCAGTTTATCTCCAGGCCGGAGAAACTAAAATCCTCCACTATTCTCATCGCACCCGACAGTGAGTTTCTCGATTCCCCCAGAAAAAGCAGAATGTCATCCGCATACAGCGCAATTCTTTCCTCGCCCAACTTTCTCTGGAAGCCAGTTATCTCTTGGCTCTCCCTTATGGAGATGGCCTGGGTGTAAGGTACCTGGTAGGAGAGCCTGACTGTAGGAGAAGACCTCTCATACAACGCTGGTTCAGGAGCCACTGGAGTGGGGACAGTGGTCTCCTGAGCACAGTGGGGTAGGAGTGCCTGTATAGTCTCTGATGTGGAGGCAGAGATCCCTCCTGGGATGGCCGGGCTGCAGGTGAGTGGAGACTGGAACAGCAGTAACTTGACTCACTGGGTTGCAGGTGAGAGGAGACTGGAACGGAAGCAGGCTTGACACACTGGATGGCAGAGTAGCAGGTGAGAGGAGACTGGAACGGCAGCAGGCTTGAAACACCGGAGGGAGAGATCACTGAAGCTGAAGCTGAAGGTGCAACAGCAAGTGAACAGTAGGCACAAGCAGAGTCAGACAGTCCGGGTCGGCAGGTAGCTGGCACAGGTAATAACGGCAGGCAATGCAGAGTCGGTGAACAGGCAGAGGTCGGCAACGGTAGTAGATACAGACAGAAGAGTAGTCAGACAAGCCGGATCGGGATTGGAGCAGGTCGGATGGTCAAAACAAGCCGGGTCAATCAGGTAGCAGACAATCAGGATACGGGTCAAACAGGTTCACAGAGCTGAGACGAAGCAGCGATGTTCTCATGGAACAGGGGAACTTTTAAGTGCTGAAATGGCGCCAAACCGGCGCTAACGCGAACGCGCGCGCGCACGCACCCGCGCCGCGCACCCGCGCGCGCCAGAGCGCCGCGCTGATGCACAGCAGTTTGATGCCGTGTCTGAACGGAAGCACGCCGGCGCATAGGCGAATGTAAGTGCCCCGGACTGGTGCTGGTAGATCCCTGACATTGCCCCCCCCCAAGGGGCAGCCTCCGGATGCCCAACAACCTCTTCTTCTCAGGATGAGTAGAAAAATAAGCGCGCACTAAACGCCTGGCATGCACATTACTGTCCGGTTCCCATGAGTTACTTTCTGGGCCGTAGCCTTTCCACTTGATTAAGAATTGGTTCTGCCCTTGCCTTCTTCTACAATCAAGGATAGCCTCGACCTCAAATTCCTCGCTGCCATTAATTACAACAGGTTCAGGGGGTCTTGTGCCCCTAGCAGGAAAGGGATCAGGTACAGCAGGTTTAAGCAGAGATACATGGAATACTGGATGAATTTTAAATGAATCAGGTAAAGTCAACTCATAAGATACGTCATTGATTTTCCTTCTGACTGGAAAGGGTCCCATGAATCTAGGTGCCAACTTCTTAGAAGGACATGCTAATTTGATATTAACAGTAGAAAGCCATACCTGGTCGCCAATTTGCAAGTTCAGCTCCCCCCTTCTTTTCCGGTCGAAGATTCTCTTACCATCTGCCTGAGCCTTGGATACTGTTTCCTGTAACAACCGGCTGTTGTGACTGAGGAACTCCACTGTACTTTGTACTGCTGGAACCGAAGACTCTGAAAGGAAATCAGGTAGAAAGGTTAGGTGAAAGCCATAATTGGCGAAAAAGGGAGATTGACCGGTGGCAGAATGTTTGGCATTATTATAGGCAAATTCTGCTAAGGGTAATAGAGATACCCAATCATCTTGTGTGAATGATGTGAAGCATCTAATGTATTGTTCCAGGGTCTGATTAGTCCTTTCTGTTTGACCGTTTGTCTGAGGATGGTAGGCCGAGGACAAGGCCAATTCGATCTTTAGGGTTTCACACAGGGATCTCCAAAAACGTGAAGTGAATTGAACCCCTCTATCAGAAACTATGTTTACAGGTACTCCATGAAGTCTGATGATCTCCTTGATGAATATGCGAGCAGTTTCGGTGGCAGACGGGGTTCCCCTTAAAGGTAGAAAATGAGCCATCTTGGTTAGACGGTCTACAACTACAAAGATAGCTGAGCATCCTTCAGAACATGGAAGTTCCACAATAAAGTCCATAGAAATCATTTTCCATGGTCTGTCGGGTACAGGCAATGGTTTCAATAGGCCCCAAGCTCGATTCCTGGATGACTTATTCTGGATGCAGATGGGACAGGAACTAACATACTTTTCACAAAAGTCTTTCAGATTGGGCCACCAGAAGGTACGCTGCACTAGTTCCAGGGTCTTGCGGACTCCAAAGTGGCCTGCCAATGGGTGGTCGTGGAGAAGAGTTAAAACCTTGACCCGAATGTTTTCAGGAACAAAAATTTGGCTTCCTTTCCAGAACAGACCATCTCTTCTTACTAAAGAAATTCCAGTAGGCCTGACTGATTCAGAGGATGCTTCTCTAATCAGGGAAAGTAAATCTTTTTGCAGCAGTAAAAAACTGTTTGCGGGTAAGATGGTGTCAGGAGTGGATAAGTCCTTCGGATTGTCATGCATACGTGATAATGCGTCTGGTTTGATATTTTTTGAGCCTGGACGGTACGTTATATGGAAGGAGAAACGTGAGAAAAACAGAGCCCAGCGGGCTTGTCGAGGCTTCAGACGTTTGGCAGATCGTAAGTACTCTAGGTTTTTATGGTCAGTATAGATTAGTACTGGATGCATAGCCCCCTCCAACAGGTACCTCCATTCTTCTAGAGCAGTTTTAATAGCGAGAAGTTCTCGGTCACCAACGTCATAATTCTTCTCCGCAGGGGAGAGTTTACGGGAGAAGAACCCTACAGGATGCATTATCTCTTTGCTACCTTTGCGCTGAGAAAGAATCGCACCTACCGCAATCTCGGAGGCATCAAACTCTAAAATGAACGGTAGGGATGGTTCAGGGTGGCTGAGGATAGGTGCTGAAGTAAACAGTCTCTTGAGATTTTCGAAGGCGTCTTGGGCAAGTTGGTTCCAGGAGAAACGGATATTTTGTTTGGTTAACTGCGTGATGGGTGCAATTATGGCTGAGAACCCCCTGATGAATTTTCTGTAGAAGTTTGCAAACCCCACAAACCGTTGAACTCCCTTCTTGTCCAAGGGTACCGGCCAGTCCAGCACAGCGGACACTTTTTGTGGGTCCATTTTGATGCCTGTTGCGGAGATGATTAACCCCAGGAATTGGATGCTCTGTTGTTCGAACTCACATTTTTCCGCTTTTGCGTACAGAGTGTGTAAGCGGAGACGACCCAACACCCTGCGGACATGTTCCTGATGCAATTCACGGGATTCCGAAAAAATCAAGATATCGTCCAGGTATGCAATTACAAACACGTCTAGAAAGTCCCTGAGGACGTCGTTAATCAGGTGTTGAAAGGTTGCAGGGGCGTTGCAGAGTCCAAAGGGCATGACCAGGTATTCATAATGCCCGAATCGGGTTCGGAATGCTGTCTTCCACTCATGTCCAGCCCGGATACGGATTAGATTATATGCCCCTCTTAGGTCAAGTTTGGTGAAAATGATGGCAGTCCTTAATTTTTGAAAAAGTTCAGGTATCAAGGGTAGAGGATACCGATTTTTGACCGTGATTTTGTTTAGCTCACGATAATCGATGCACGGCCGGAGCGACTTGTCTTTTTTGGTGACAAAAAATATTCCGGCACCAGCTGGAGAGGTAGAGTGGCGTATAAAACCTTTGGCCAGATTCTCATCTATGTATGTTTTTAGTACTTCCTGTTCCTTCTCAGATAAAGGAAAAATGCGTCCGAATGGTATCTCGGATCCAGGCAGCAAATCAATGGGGCAATCGTAGGGCCGATGAGGTGGTAGAGAGTCTGCCCCCTTTTTACTAAAAACATCGATGAATTCATGATAATGTTTAGGTATGACCTGGCAGAGTTTCTGGTCGGTGTCTAAACAGAGTAGAGTAGATGAAGAATCCGAATCTTCCTTTAAACAGTGTTCAAGACAGTAAGAAGATGAGAATTTCACTTCTCCAGATGTCCAATGAATGTATGGGTTGTGGGCCTGCAACCAAGGAATGCCCAGGATGATGGGAAACATAGGTGAGGAGATGACATCAAGAACCAGCAGTTCCTTGTGTTGGGAGGAAGTAGAAGCAGGCAGAGGCAGGGTTTCTTGGGTTACTTGTCCCGATCTGATGCGGGAACCATCAGCTAGAAACACAGCGAGTCCATGGGTCTTGGTTTGTAATGGGATGTTATGCTGGCTGGCAAAGTTTGAGTCAATAAAGCAGCTGCATGCTCCGGAATCAATGATGGCGTTGATCGTTATGGTCCTTTCTTGCAGCTGTAAAGACAGAGGAATGGCAATGTGGGTAGAGTTCGCAGACAGAGCAGAAAGACTGGTATACACAGAAGATGGGCACTTACTTAACTTGACTGGACAGTTCAGGACATAGTGCCCAGTCCCACCGCAGTAGAGGCACAGATTGAGTTGCCGGCGCCGGGCCCGTTCTTCAGGCGACAAGGCAGGTCGCATCAGTCCCAATTGCATAGGCTCTGCAGAGTCAGGCATAGCATTAGCTGGATTTGAACTGGATGGGGGTAAGTAGCGTGCTGCCGGGAGTGGTGCTCTGGCTGTCATCCACATCGGGCGGGATTGTAAAGCGGATCGTTCAGAACGACGTTCCCGGATTCGCCGGTCAATTTGAATAGTCAGATTAATTAGTGCTTCAAGAGTGTCTGGTACACCCACTCGGGCAAGTTCGTCCTTTAATCCTTCAGACAGACCCAAGCGGAACTGATGACGCAGGGCCGCATCATTCCACAGAGTGTCCGCACTCCAGCGTCTAAAGTCCATGATATAGTCTTCCGCAGGTCTGCGACCTTGCTGGAGCGTGAACAGTGCTGATTCAGCTGTTGCAGTCTGTTGAGGGTCCTCATAAATTTGTGCCATGGCTTCAAAGAAAGATGATAAAGACTGGGTTAGAGCTGAGTCCCCCTCAAGTAGACGATGAGCCCAGGTCTGAGGTTCCCCTTGTAGGAGGGAAATCACAAACCCCACTTTGGTGGCCTCCAGTGAAAAAGTTCGGGGCTGTAACGCGAAGAAGAGCTTGCAGGCGTTGCGAAAGGCCCGGAACTTGGACCGGTCTCCAGAGAATCTATCAGGAGTGGGAACCTTTGGCTCAGGTGGAAGCATTACAACAGAAGGACCAGGAGCTGTCTGTGCTGGGGTTGTGGCTGAAGAGGAGGCCAAGGGGTTAGGCCCTGCTAGGTTCTGGACTTGCCCCTCCAATCTGTTGTAGTTATCCTGGAGAGATTGTACGGCTTGAGTGAGGGCCGCAAGGTGGGTGCATATTTCTTTCAAAGGAGAGGTATCTCCTGCAGGCTCAGTCATGGCTGCTTCGTACTGTAAGGTACCTGGTAGGAGAGCCTGACTGTAGGAGAAGACCTCTCATACAACGCTGGTTCAGGAGCCACTGGAGTGGGGACAGTGGTCTCCTGAGCACAGTGGGGTAGGAGTGCCTGTATAGTCTCTGATGTGGAGGCAGAGATCCCTCCTGGGATGGCCGGGCTGCAGGTGAGTGGAGACTGGAACAGCAGTAACTTGACTCACTGGGTTGCAGGTGAGAGGAGACTGGAACGGAAGCAGGCTTGACACACTGGATGGCAGAGTAGCAGGTGAGAGGAGACTGGAACGGCAGCAGGCTTGACACACCGGAGGGAGAGATCACTGAAGCTGAAGCTGAAGGTGCAACAGCAAGTGAACAGTAGGCACAAGCAGAGTCAGACAGTCCGGGTCGGCAGGTAGCTGGCACAGGTAATAACGGCAGGCAATGCAGAGTCGGTGAACAGGCAGAGGTCGGCAATGGTAGTAGATACAGACAGAAGAGTAGTCAGACAAGCCGGATCGGGATTGGAGCAGGTCGGATGGTCAAAACAAGCCGGGTCAATCAGGTAGCAGACAATCAGGATACGGGTCAAACAGGTTCACAGAGCTGAGACGAAGCAGCGATGTTCTCATGGAACAGGGGAACTTTTAAGTGCTGAAATGGTGCCAAACCGGCGCTAACGCGAACGCGCGCGCGCACGCACCCGCGCCGCGCGCCCGCGCGCGCCCGAGCGCCGCGCTGATGCACAGCAGTTTGATGCCGTGTCTGAACGGAAGCGCGCCGGCGCATAGGCGAATGTAAGTGCCCCGGACTGGTGCTGGTAGATCCCTGACACTGGGGTTCCATCGCCAGCGCAAAAAGCAAAGGAGAGAGTGGACACCCCTGCCTCGTCCCCCTCTCCAACTCAAACCAATCCGAGAGCTCATTGTTAATTTTTAATCTTGCCTTAGGGGAGGTGTAAAACATTTTAATCCGCCTGATGAAAGAAGGGCCAAATCCATATTTCTCCAGCACGAGCCATATATAGCCCCATTCAACGCTGTCGAAAGCCTTAGATACATCAAGGGTCATTAAGGCTCTCGAGCCCACGTTCTCCGTTGGAGACTGTAAGTTCAAGAACACCCTTCTGATATTCAAGCTTGTAGATCTATTAGCTATAAATCCCGCCTGGTCCTCGTGAATCAGTTTATGAATAACTCTATTCAATCTTACCGCCAGGACTTTGGCCAGGATTTTTGCGTCAGTGCATAAGAGAGAAATTGGTCTATAAGCAGCCACATCTAGGGGATCTTTTCCATCTTTCTGTATCACTATAATTGTTGCCTCAAGCATTGATGCAGGCAGCTGCCCCCCCTTGAGCACCCCTCCCAAGGCCTTTAACAGTTCAGGGATTAATACTTCACCATAGTATTTATAGGTATCAATTGGGAGTCCATCAGGACCAGGTGACTTAAGACTTGCCATGCACGCTACCGCTTGATGTAATTCTGCAATTGTTATTGGAGTTTCTAATATGTCCCTTTCTTCTTGTGATATGGCGGGGATCGACAACCCCCCTAGGAAGTCCTCCATCTTGGCCTCCTTTCCCTTTTTCTGAGAGGTATACAGTTTTTTATAATAGTCCCTAAAGGCTTGTACTATTTTTGGGGTACTTGATAGTATATCTCCACTCTGAGATCTAATGGCGAGGACCGTGGATGGAGCTGTATTTGATTTCACTAGCATCGCCAGCATCCTTCCCACTCTCTCGCCCTCCACCATAGATTCCTGTCTCTGAAGTAAGCGCCTAGTCTCTGCCTTCTGTGTGATAACTACTTTATACGCTTGTTGTTTCTCTTGCCATGCTATTTCCTTCTCCGGGGTTGGATTACTAATAAAGTTATTTTCAGCCTCAAGAGCTTCCCTTAGAGAGTTCTCTTCCTCACTCCTAGCCTCTTTGTTGAATTTAGCCATCTGTTGTATTAGGAACCCCCTAAGGAAGGCCTTGAGGGCGTCCCATAACACAGGGGGGGTTACTGTTCCCTGATTGATCTCGACAAACTCCCTCAGGATAGGGAGAATCCCATCTGATTTTTTAATTACTTCGAACCAGTACGGGCTTATACTCCAGCCCTTCCGAGATCTAGACTCTCCTAGATTTAGTGTGACCACCACGGGGGAGTGGTCTGAGATGCCTCTTGGCCAGTACAGGATTTTTTCTAGTATCTGGAGCGCTCTATCATTTCCCAGGGCTAAATCTATGCTTGAGAGCATAGAGTATGACGCTGAGCGACAGGTATATTGTAACACACCCGGGTTCCGCACCCTCCATAAATCCACTAGCCCCACTTCCTCCAGAAATAGACTTAGACGACTCTTCTCTGTACCCTCTGAGCAGTTTCGTAGCGGGAATCTATCCAGCCTTCTATCTAGGATCTCATTAAAGTCCCCTACTGCTATAATTGGCACCTCTTTTTTATCTAACAAAAATTCGTTCAATTTAAGTAAAACATCCAGATTGAAGGGGGGAGGAATATATATATTTGCCACCACATACATGACACATTCAATGGAGCAGAATAGAAAAATATATCTTCCATTCCCCCTCCACTCCCTTCCCCTATTCCACTGCAAGATGGCGGTTAGCAAAATTAAAGTAATGTCCCTAAATGTGAAAGGTCTTAACACACCAGAGAAGAGACGCATGTTGTTAGCTGACTTAAAGCGAACTAATACGGATATTCGCAAACTAAGGATGCCCTATCAAGCCTAAATCATATCCCTGACATTTATCATTTTTTATCGAGTTTTCTCATTTCATGCGATTTTGTGATTTTGATTGGCGATTTTAATTCATGTATTTCTGTTATGAATTGCATATATGTATGTCCATTGATTTGTTTACACTACTGAGTTTCCTTGATTGTTACTGCTAAATATGCTTATATATCAATTCATGCGATTATGTCTGTATTTATACTACTTTATTGGTACTGTATGCATCAAAATCATGGACTTGACTATATACTATAAATTAAATCCAATCATTTTACCTACTCGCATGTATTCATTATTATACTTTCAATTGACATGCTTCATTTAAAGTCCCACTTGCCCCTCTTTTTTTTTTTTTTTTTTCTTTAATACGGATATCGCTTTTATCCAAGAGACACACTTTAAGACCAATAAATTACCATACCTACAAAATAGATACTTCCCAGTTTCATACCACTCCATAAACCCGGATTCTAAATCTAAAGGAGTTTCTATTCTAGTCTCGAGTAAGACCCATTGGCAATTACAAGACTCAAAAATAGACCCAACTGGGAGATATGTATTTCTTAAAGGTCTAATTGGTACGACTAAAGTAACACTAGCAACTGTATATGCCCCTAATGAACAACAGGCCAAATTCTTGAAAGAGACTTTAGAGAAGCTAAATGACTTTAGGGAAGGTCAATTGATACTGGGAGGGGATTTAAATACACCTCTAATCCCATCAGTAGACATATCGTCATGTAAATCTTCGATCCCACCAAACCAGCTGAAAAAGATAGACCAAACACTACATAAATCTAAGCTTATTGATGTCTGGCGCTTACAACATTCAGGAGAACGAGACTTTACATTCTATTCAAATGTACACCAGTTATACACTAGGACTGATTACTTTCTGATCCCCCATACGCAGCTACATGCTGTGGAACAAACTTCTATAGGAAACAGGACATGGTCGGACCATGCACCGGTGTTCTTGAACTATCGCTTATCGGAGACTTTCTCTCCGAAACACCGCTTTTGGCGTCTAAATGAAAGTCTGCTACAAAACCCGGAAATACTGACAGAAGTAACGAAGGCAGTTAATTTATACTTTCAAGAAAATGACCAACCAGACTGTGACCCAGGAATATTATGGGAAGCTCACAAAGTGGTACTTAGGGGAATTCTCATATCTCACGGGGCCCGTATCAAAAGAGAGAGAAACAGACAGCTATCCCAATTGCTACTCGAACTAGCCACCCTAGAAGCCAGACACAAACATGCCCCTGTAGTGACCTCTGAGACAGAATTGACGACCGTTCGACGGAAAATAACAGACCTCTTACAATACAAGGTGAAAGCAGCCATACAGATATGTCATAAACAGACGTATGAATCGGGGAACAAGTGTGGGAAACTCTTAGCCAAAATGGTCAGACAACACAAATCAGCGACTTACATCCCGCACATCTCCACCTCTAAAGGCACAAGAGCAACCTTCCCTCACACAAATCACTGAAGAGTTCAGACAGTTTTACTCTAGATTATACAACCTACCACAGGCAACCTCTTCCATAAATGAAATAGAAAACTATATCACGTCTTCCCAAATGACATCTCTCCCTCAGGAGATTAGAGATGACCTAGAATCTCCTATAACTTTGATGGAATTACAAACAGCCATTAAAACGATGAAACCAGGTAAAGCCCCAGGCCCCGATGGCTACACATTGCAATACTATAAAACACTTCTCCCTACACTAGGACCCCGTATGGTCACGTTGTTTAACAAAGTAGGAGAGGGTAAAGCTTTTGCTAGAGAAACCCTGGGGGCCCATATTTCGGTAATTCATAAGGAAGGGAAGGATCCAGCGGCTTGCAGTAGCTACAGACCCATCTCACTCTTAAACCTCGACCTCAAGCTGTTCACTAAAATTTTGGCGACTCGGCTGGCGCATCACCTCCAACAGCTTATCCACCTAGACCAAGTTGGATTTATTCCATCTAGGGAAGCTAGAGATGGCACTATAAAGGTGCTAAATCTAATCCATATCACCAGATCCAGAGGAATACCTTGTGTCTTCCTTAATACCGACGCGGAAAAAGCGTTTGATAGGGTGAGTTGGCAATACATTTTCGCAGTGCTCAGACATATAGGTTTGGGGGGGTGATGCTCAGCCGAATAGCCGGTATATATTCCAATCCCACAGCGCAGGTGAAGGCGAATGGAGTCCTGTCGGATCCCTTTCCAATAACGAATGGGACAAGACAGGGGTGCCCCCTCTCTCCTCTTCTTTTTGCCCTCTCCCTGGAACCCTTCCTCTCCAGGATAAGATTAAATCCCGACATACAAGGAGTTTTGGCGGAACCCATGCAACATAAGATTTCTGCCTACGCAGATGACTTACTCTTCTCCATGACCAACCCGGGGGTGTCCCTACCCAACCTCTTAAAGGAATTTGAAACTTATGGGAAAATGTCAAACTTAAAAATTAACTTTACCAAATCCGAAGCGATGGGAATCTCAATACCGACCAATGCCCTCTCAAACTTGCAGTCGAGCTTTGGATTTAGATGGACTAACTAAGCCTTGACCTACCTAGGTACGAAAATACCATCAGATCTGTCCCTACTATTTACCAACAATTTCCCCCCCTTATTAGATAAGATCAAAAAATTAATGGATGACTGGGATACTGGGTTACATTTGTGGTTTGGGAGGTGTAACTTAATCAAGATGAGTATATTACCCAAATTTTTATATTTATTCCAAACCTTACCCATTAAGATACCCACCACATATTTTAAACAAGTGCAAAATCTCTTTATGCAATTTATCTGGGCACATAAAAAAACGCGCATCCTGAGATCACAGTTATTCCTACCAAAACATTATGGAGGTGTTGCACTTCCGGATATAAAGAAATATTATCTGGCAGCTCACTTGGGCAGAGTAGTCGATTGGAATAGACATAAGGAAACTAAATTATGGGCACAAATAGAGCAACATCAAACCAAAATACCTTTACGGACAGCAATGTGGTGTTGGGACCTTCTTCCGTTGGAGTTGAGATCTCACCCCCTCATAGGCAACACTATTAAGCAAGGACTACATGCCACGTTACAGGCTTCTTTAACGACTACAGAATCTCCCCTGACCCCGATTCTGGGGAACCCCAAATTTCCCTCGGGACTCACACCTGGACAATTCCAATCATTAAAGAGCTCTAATTGTACTAGTGCTTCACATTTTGTGATCCAAGACAAATGGCCCTCCATTTCAGAATTAGTAGACTCGAAGGGTCCGTTTAATCTGCCTTTTTGGAGTGCGGTACAAATACACCATTTTCTTCAGACCATTCCAAACCCTAAATCTTATTCTAGACCTTTGACTACGTTTGAAGAAATTTGCGTAGACACAGAACCATTACCACAGGTCCTATCTAAGATGTATACCTTGTTAAACACACCCCCACAACTGCCTAACTTGCCATGCATTACTAAATGGGAAACTGACCTTCAACAAACTTTTACGATGGTACAGAAGCAGAACATGATTGCTCTCTCCCTTAAATCCTCAATATGTACTAAACTGCAGGAATCAAACTATAAGATCCTGACTAGGTGGTATTTAACACCCAGTCGCCTGCACTTGATGTTTCCCAATACGTCAAATATTTGCTGGAGGTGTCGCAAAGAGGTGGGAACGATACTTCACATGTTCTGGTCCTGTTCTAAATTGACAGATTTCTGGTCCAAGGTCCGTTCTATCTCCCAAAAGTTCACGGACTTTCAGATTCCAAATGACCCAGCATTTTTCCTACTCCATATATCCTCCATACCACATAAAACATATAAAAAGTCCATTCTACGTCACTTAATAAATGCAGCCAAAGCCTGCATCCCCATGCTCTGGAAACAGCAAACCCCACCGACCACCTCAATGTGGCTACAGAAAGTAGAAGATATTAACAAGATGGAAGACCTCATATTGACAGCTCAAAACAGACAAGCAAGTTATACAAAAACTTGGACATTGTGGAATATGTTTAAATATTCTGAGGAAGGGAAAGCACTTTTCGGTAATCCAGACCAGAATCACATAACATCTCCGACATAAAAGATCTATTTAAATATAGGTTTCCGCCGATACTCCCCTCCCCCCATCCCATCCCCCAATATCCCTCAATACTTTCCCCTATTTCCTTCCACACCTCCCCTTCCCTACCCTCTCACTCCTATCTATATTTTTCCCTCTTTCTTATCTACTACTAACTTCTCTACTTTTCTGCCTTCCTTTTGGGTAGCTACCTTTTGATTAAAATAAATGAATATCTAAGAAAGACTTGGAATTCAGCTAGAAAACCTACTTAGAAGACTCCTACATGTCTTCACAGGAAAATATACCTTTTAGTAGCAATCACATGTTAACGGATTGGATCTCCTAAGTCTTTCTATATATATGTTATCTTATGTAATGCTATACTGTCGGGAGGCTGCGACCCCCTTGAACTGTTATATACCGCTCTGGTATGTTCGGGGCTTTGCCCCTTCTTTCTTTTATAAAACATCAATAAAAATTATATTTGCAAAAAAAAGAAAAATATATCTACCCAACTCATCTATACTGGACTGTCTGCAGGAAAATTTCACCCCAGCTTTCACCAAGATGCTCACCCCCCTGTTAAAAGAGGAGTTGATCGCATGGAATTGATATTGAAATTTTTTCATCTGTAGATGCTGAATAGTATCCCTAGTTAAGTGGGTTTCCTGCAGACAGACCAGATCTGCCCCGCACCTCTCCATCATAGAGAGCACTGCCAGCTTTTTAAGTGGTGTCCCCAGACCCCTGACATTCCAGGATCCTATTTTCAGAGTTTTAGCTTGCATCAGGTTACTGAAAAGCATACATTGCCCCGACTAGTGCTACTATGTGAAACTAATTTCTTTACAAAATAAAATGTTTGCATCCCTCCACTCAGAATTAATTTTTCCCTAGTGCATTCTGTGCCTCTTCTACCTGCATAAACAATATAATCTCTAAACCATGTGCTCAACTTAGCCATGACAACCCAGCCTTGAGTAGGAATTTGCCACAGAGTGTGCTTACATGTGCAAATTTAAAAGCCAAAAATATATAAGCGAAAACCTGGAACCATCCAGTGTAATTTCCAGTAGTGTATATACTCACAAACAGTTATTTACCCACCCTACTTCCCCTCCCTCAACCCCTCCTGCCCCTACCCTTCCCCACCCCCCTCCCACCCCTCTTCCCCACCCCCTCCCACCTATCTAGGTGAACCTCCCGGGGGTTTACCATGACCGTTAACTCATCTACTAACACCACCCTTTTACACCAATTTTCTCTTCCCATTCACCTCCCCTCATACAAACATCTGTGTGCACCCATCCCTCCCCCGTCCCCCAATAAACAAAGAGCTCTAGCGGGGGGCAGGTAGGAATGAAATATTAAAGAACACAAAAAAAAGGAAAAAACAGATATAAAACCCATATACCTCCCAATACCCTATTGTATCACCCAACTGTAACACAGGCCTATTATACCTCCCCTATCTCTCTACGTGTAGCTTAACATTTTTTCTCTATTATCTTCAAGCCACTTCTCAACCCCAGCTGGAGAGTCAAAAAACAGAGTTCCCCCCAAAGCTGTGACCTGCAGCCTTGCCGGATAGAGAAGAGCATATGACAGCTTAAATTTTTGCAAATTGCGCTTTGCCTGGATAAACTCCGCTCTGCGCCTCTGCAGATCAGGTGAAAAGTCGGAGTAGAATGATATTTTTACGCCCTTAAAGAAAACATCCCCTGCCTCCCTTATTTTCTGGAGCAAAGTCACTTTATCCTTATAATTAAGAAACCTCAGAAGTAGGGGTCTAGGATATCCCCCCTCCGGCAGTGCCCTAAAGGGGATCCTGTGAGCTCTTACAATAGCGAATGAGGCTGAGAATGATTCTTTCCCAAATAGCTCCCCCAGCCATTTTTCTAGGAACTCGATCGGGTTGGTGCCCTCGCTTTTTTTAGGTAGTTCCACTAGCCTCACATTATCTCTTAGACTCCTATTCTCCATCTCATCCAATTTGGAGGCTTGCTTGGAAATCTGTTCCTTCATCCATTTTATTACTTTAATTGGTGGGGACATATTGTCTTCTAGCCCACTGACTCTTTCTTCCAGGGCTGTTGTTCTCTCTGCAGTTTTCTGTAGATCTTGCCTGACCAGTAGCAGGTCTGCTTTAACTCCCTTCATCTGTTCACAGAGTACTTTAAGCGAGCCATTACACACCCCTACTGCCATAAATACATCTGTTAAGGTTGGCTCTTTCTCCAGGGCAGATTTGGGGCGTTTATTACCTCCATATTCACATTTATGTTTTGTTCACTTGGCCCCGGTCCTTTATTGCTATGTGTTTTAGATGGCTGGGTAACCGACACAGCCCCGCGAGGCTGTGGATGGGTCTGGCCCTGGCTTTTCCTATCCGATGCCCCCCCTGTTGTATTTTCAACTGTGACCCCTTTTTTGGAGGGGTCAGAGTGGGGGTATGAGCATATTGCTCCAATTTCGCTGCTGCTGATGCTGCTGCGGTGAGCTGCGGGTTTTTAACTTTAGAGGAGCGTAGGTTCTGCATCATATACTCTTTTGGCAACAATTTAGTTTCCATCAGTATCCAAAAAAAAAAAAAAAGGGGGGGAATAAGGGGGAAGGGAGAAAAGGAAAGGAAAAAAGAGAGAGGCTATACACCCATCCACGCACTATACAGAGGATGCACCGCAGCAGTCCAAGGTAAAGTAACCGGTGTGAGTCAGCCCCCTCCACACATATGCACCCCAGCTGCGTTGATAGTTAGTGCTACCCCCCCAGTGGGCTACACCATAGATTGCAAAGATTGATTGAAGCCGCTAAGATAGTCACCAGCGGTATGCAGCAATTAAGGTACGCATACAAAGTCTCCCGACCCACACCTAAGCCTGCCGCCCTTACGAATGCTGAAGGTATCCAGGGCTTTTGGCTAGTTCATAATAGGTGAGTTGGGGGTGACACCACCTGAGGATGGGAGGATGGAAAGTTTATATTCCCCCCTGCTGCTCCTGATCCCAAGCCAATCTCAGCACAAAAAGGGAAGTATTTACTCTCTGTATTAGTTTTTTTTAGCTCTTTTAGCTCCCGAGCTTTGTACTACTCACACAGCCAGCAAAGCAAGTCACTGAAACACATAGGTATCTTGTATTATTGCAAAGATGTCACCTTACCAGGGGTCAATCCAATCCAAAGATAATCTGTGGTTCTTAAACATCATCTGATTTACATACTAGTGTCCACATACTGTACCCGCTCTAGAAGTCTTCAATTCTGTGGCTAACATGAGGATGAGAGCCGCTTGCCGAGTGTCTCACACCGGCGTGCTGGTGATGACGTAACGCCCGGGGATTTCGTTGGCGTTCATAGCCCTTTAGGGAGTGAAGGATCCCAGCAGGAGAAGCGGCTAGGCACCAAGTCTCCAGGCACCCCTCCACACTACACCTTTGCGCTGTCCACCACACGAGCAGCACACAGGCATCCAGCTCCACCCGACAAGCCGCCCGCACATCCGAAGGGAAGAAGGGAGCGGGGGTGGGATAGAGCACACAGCGTCCTTGCTCTCACTCACTCCATGCTGCAGCCCAGCACGCACCTGCCCATCCAGTCATGCCCCCTGACTACTACCTCGATGAAAGGTGAATCCGGTGTCATCCTGGAGGTGCTTAATGTGCACATCCACAAGACCAGCATCTCTAACCATGCTATTTAAAAAAACGCTATCATATCCCAGCCTGTCCTTGAATTCCTTCCTGTCCTTGGGCCTAGTTACTGTATTAAAGTCACCTCCAAAGACCACTTGCCGGGATGTAAAAAGAAATGGCTTGATCCTTGTAAAAAGGCATTTCCTGTCCCACTTTGTGTGCGGCCCATAAACATTAATTAGGCGCAGGTCCTGCCCTCCCACAAGGATGTCTAAGACCATACATCTCCCAATTTCCACCTCAATAACCCGCCGGACAGTTACCATGTCGGTTTTAAACAATACCGCCACACCGCCGTAAGGCTCGGCCGCAAAAGACCAGTAAGATGGACCATACCTCCACTCTCTCTTGGCCATATGAATATCTGCCAAGGAGGTAGGCCTAGTCTCTTGCAAAAAAAAAATTTCAGCATCTAATTGGCTGAACAAAAAGAAGGCCATAGAACGAGCTCTTACTGACTTATTGCTGGCGACATTTATTGTCACCACTTTTAACGGAGGGGGAATCGCCATTTGGGTTATTGGGTGGATTGTTTCTTAGCTCCCCTCTGCTGCTCATCACCAGAAGCCTCTCTCTTTCTTGAGGCCACCTCAAACTCCATTTCGGAATCAGAACTTCGCTCCGAAGAAGTTCCAGATGAGGAAATATCCCACTTAGAGGACCTATGACAGTTGGAGACAGGCACTGGAGCCTGTTCCGTCCTCACCTCCTGCTCCTTCCGCTTCCCAACCTTCCTTCTTTCCTCCAGGTACTGCAGGTCAGCTTCAGAGATGCCCTAATCTCTTGCTTTTTTATTTGAAGTCTTTCAGTTGTTTACAGAGGAAGAAGCGATCTTTTTAGTACACACTACCACTTCTGGTGGGGGGGAGTGCTCCCTTTGAGTCAGACTTAGGAGGGGTAGACTCCTGGGGGGTAACTGACTCGGGGGGCACAGACTTGGAAGGTTCTGACACAAGAGGAGAGGGTACAGTAGGCTGGGGGGACACAGAGACAGATACAGAAGGAATATTTACAGACACAGAAGGGTGGCCACAGGAACTGGGGAGGGATCCTGAACAGGACCAGGGGGAACGGTCACCGCAGAGGAGGATGGTACACCAAACCAGGGGCCTCACCCTCCATCCTGTCCAGCCTTGACAAGTCATCAATTACCTCCTTCTCCATATTGTGCCAGGCTTCAGGACATCTGCTGTAGGGGTGGCGAAGGCGCAGGCACAGGTTGCACCTGATCATTTCGGTGCAGTCCTTAGCAAAATGACCCTGACCCCGACACACTGAACACATAAAGGCTGAACAGGAGGAGATCAAATGCCCCTTTTCTCCACAACAGCTTCGGCTGACCAGGGTAAAAACAGTCATCCTATCCCTCCCTATGAAAGCTGAGGAGGGCAGGTGACGGACAACATTCCCATTCCTGGTCAACCTGACTGTTACTGACCATCCCCCAGTCCAGATGTTACGCTCATCAAGGATTTTATTGGGCTTGGTCAAAGCCTCCCCATAGTTCCTTAACCAAACCTCTAGATCCCGAACAGGGACGCTCTCATTAGTGAGGATAATTGTGATTTTTTTACTGTTGACCTCTGAGAAACCGCAACTGGGGCCAGACCTTCCCATTCAGGTCTTGACCTGCACCGAGCCTCATATCGCTCCCAGAACAGGTCAGGACCCTCTGGCCTGGTGAAACTAACCATATAATCCCGTGTCCCAGCTACATGTATAAAGGCATACATGTCATTTGCCCCAAAACCCATCTCCAAAATCAAATCCACCACTGCATGCCATGCTGGAGGGATTGCACCACCTTCCCATTTCAAAATAACTACATTATGTCTGGGACCCCCAGCAGAAATCAGAGACCCAAGACCAGATCCTGGGGTGCTCAAAGTGGTAGCCTGTGGGGGAAAACTCCGCTTGGGAGCGGAGCTACCAGGAGCAGATCGTACCACCTGAGCAAACGTAGGCTTATCAGGGTCAAGGCCCCACACTGAAGTCACATTATTCTGTACATTATTATCAACTGTTTGAACTGAATCGGTAGCAGGACGATTGTCCATCACACTGGTACTGGGGTGATTGTTATCAGTCACAGAAATATTCAATTTCCCATCAGGAATGGTCACAGTTACTGCTGCAATACCAGCTGTCTCCTGGTGCTGCGCTGTAGAGTCCTTAGCAGCAGTGGGGCAAACAGTTTTGGACTCAGCTAAAGAAGGGTTAATGGGCTTTGCTGACACCTGTAGTTCATCCACAGAAATGACATTTTTTAAACGTGACTCTTGCTGCATTGCAGCATCAGCAGGCACAACATTGCTGCACACAGGATCAGCAGCCCGATTGTCACTAGGCACATTGTCAGCATCAGTGAAAGGCACAAAAACATCCACAATTTATCCACAACATGGGACTTGGCAGGCTTTACCTTATCAGGCACATCATCCGCAATGTTCTCCTCATTAAATACTAACTGATCCCCCCGCATAGAAGACTCCATTACCTGGATGGTCCTCAGCGTGCCTCCTGCGTCCTGGGAAGGCATGGGGCTGCTTACCTCTCCCTTAGGGGGCAGGGGGTCAGAACTGGGGGGTCTCCTCCTCCACCTCCATCTTTATTATCCTTCCAAACCTCCTGTCATTTCCAAACTTCTCCTTGAAGGGCCCATCTCTGCTTTCCATCATGGCCACAATGGTCTCCTGATGGTCCACACGGACTTTGGCCAATTGGATCTCCGGATCCATGGATCCACGCTTCTGGCTGTGTAAGCCCTCACGCTGCCTTCGCAGAAGCCTCAGCTCCGCTCGTAGCTTATCCCTCTCCCTATTTAGGACCTTTATCCCAGCCACCACTCGCTCCCGAATGGCTTCGGAACCTTCATCCTCACCAGGGACAGAGAGATCTGCTTGTACAGGTGCATGCATGTCACCTGATGGCCCAGGAGATGGCTGCAAGCTTCCAGCAGGAGAGGCCTGCTGGCCTCCATGGCTTCCCCAGAAAGGGGCCAGGAGAGCTGGGATAGATTTCACCACCACTCCCCTCTCACACAGATCACCTGCAGCAGCTCCAGAGACACCTTCCTCCTGACACACCTGTGCTCCAATGATGGGTGGGGCACTATTCCTCCCACTGACATCGGCAATGGGGCACTAATAAATCCCCTAATAACAAAGATAGGACATTGTTTGCTCCCACTGATGCAAGGGTGTTTTCTATTCCCACTGACCATGGTTTGGTCCTCCTAAAGTCTGAAGCACAGTAAACTGGCCCTTTGTTTAGAAAGTTTTGAGACCCCTGCTCTAAAACACCACAGTATCAAGTGCACCAAAGCACCACATCTCCATACAGTTTTTGCCGTTGCTATTAATAAAACTAAGGATTGTCCCCAACATTAACCTCATGTCTGAGAGGCCCAAAGGGAGAGTCAGAGGTTCCTCCCAGGCCACTATCAGGGTGTGAGCAGCTTCTGTATCCACAGGACAAAGTGCTGGTCAGGGTGTAGCATTAAGAGGCAAGGTACTTGTGCCTTTTTTCTGGGCAGTATGTGTGCTATACATTCAGAGCACACAGAATGTTGGTAGAGTGACTAACCAAGCCTTCCTCCTCCTCCTCCTCTGTCTTTCAGGCATGGAGTAGCTTGAAGTCATTTTCAGCTGTTCTTTCTCCTCATCTGGGTTCCAGATGTAATAAAAGAGGAAAGTGAGGGAGAAGTCAGGATGTCATTCGCGGGCAACATTTTGGGGGAGTGGAGGGGGAAGCTGCTCTATGCCACCGGATAGTAAATCTACATTTATGCAAGTCCACTTTTCAACAGGAGACCGACGATGACATCGCCGTGGCGACTAGGACCAGAAATGGAGTGGTTTTTACACAAAAGGCAAAAAAATGCCAAACATTACAGCCACAGGTATCAGCTACCAAGGGGGCAATAAGCGACAGATAGGCTGAAACTCCGCTTTAACACCAATATAACTTGTGCCAGGAAAGGCTGTTTGTAACAATTGTACAAACATGTTGCCTGTCCTGCGGCAGGGAAAGTTCAGTGCCTCGCCTGGCTTACAGGATGTTCTGAAGCAGGACAGAAGAGTCTGTAACCATTTCAGGTGATCATACCTTGCCAGTGTTTGGCTGGGTAAATTCAACTTGAACTCATCCCATCTCCCTGCTATTTGCCTGAGGTGTGATATGCCCATCTCGTGGAAATTTACCTTGCTCATGTTGCAGCACTTGTGTATGTATCAGCAAGCCACAAATAAATACCTGTGCAAGTATGGCATGAGGACAGGCTTGTGGGAGCTCATTTTTTTCCAACTTCAGTAACTCCTCATTCAGAAAGAATGCCCCATATTGTCTGTCACCATTTGTGGGAGCAACCAGATTGAAGGCAATGAGGGAATCACCATCACTATCCCTGTAGTGTTCCTTATGGAGCAGATACAGCATGGATAATAGACCAGGCTCTTGATGCACAGCAGTAAAAGGAAGAGGGGTGCTTTCTGGTGTCTCTGGGCTTAGTTTATCAAGACTAAGTTCATAGGAGGCCACAGCAGACACCGGAAGAGCATGAGGAGGATTATGGATGCTGTGGTGGCTTTGAGGAGGAAGAGAACATGGGGCAGACTTCCAGTGGTGGGTTTCATCCTTCACAAACCCCAGGACTTGCATATGGTTGGCGAGATAGCTGAGGACAAAAAAAAAAAATTCTGCACAATAACCACCCCCAAATCAGCAGTCTAATCCCTACTTTATCCTCTGCAACCCCTGCTCTATATAATTTAGTGGAAATTTCGTGGACTGAGATGTCACAGAGTGGCTGATTCCTATCTGCGATTTATTTACAGTATCTCGCAAAAGAGTATACACCCCTCACATTTTTGTAAATATTTGATTATATCTTTTCATGTGACAACACTGAATAAATGACACTTTGCTACAATGTAAAGTAGTGAGTGTACAGCTTGTATAACAGTGTAAATTTGCTGTCCCCTCAAAATAACTCAACACACAGCCATTAATGTCTAAACCGCTGGCAACAAGAGAATACACCCCTAAGTGAAAATGTCTAAATTGGACCCAATTAGCCATTTTCCCTCCCCGGTGTCATGTTACACGTTATGCCGCGTACACATCGGAATTTCCGTCAGAAAAAACTTAGATTGTTTTTCCGACGGAATTCCACTCAAGCTTGCCTTGCATACACACGGTCACACAAAAGTACTCTGAACTTTCGACCGTCAAGAACGCGGTGACGTACATCACTACGACAACCTGAGAAAATGAAGTTCAATGCTTCCGAGCATGCGTTAAATTGTTTCGAGTATGCATGCTTTTTGCGTGTCCGAATTGCATACAGACAAACGCATTTTCGGATAGGAACTTTTCCCGACCAAAAATAGAGAACATGCTCTCAATCTTTTGCTGGCTGGAATTCCACCAGCAAAAGACCGATCGAGCATACACACGGTCGCATTTTCCGTCAAAAAGCTCTCATCTGAGTTTTGCTGGCAGCATTTCCGATGTGTGTACGCGGCATTAGTGTTACAAGGTCTCAGGTGTGAATGGGGAGCAGGTGTGTTAAATTTTGTGCTATTGCTTTCACTCTCTTATACTGGTCACTGGAAGTTCAACATGGCACCTCATGGCAAAGGACTCTCTGAGGATCAAAAAAAAGAATTGTTGCTCTACATAAAGATGGCCTAGGCTATAAGAAGATTGCCAAGACCCTGAAACTGAACTGCAGCCAGGTGGCCAAGACCATACAGTGGTTTAACAGGACAGGTTCCACTCAGAACAGGCCTCTCCATGGTTGACCAAAGAAGTTAAGTGCACAGGCTCAGCATCATATCAAGAGGTTGTCTTTGGGAAATAGACGTATGACTGCTGCCAGCATTGCTGCAGAGTTTGAAGGGGTGGGGGGTCAGCCTGTCAGTGCTCAGACCATACGCCGCACACTGCATCAAACAGCATGGCTGTTGTCCCAGAAGGAAGCCTCTTCTAAAGATGATGCACAAGAAAGCCCACAAACAGTTTGGAAGACAAGCAGACTAAGGACATGGATTACTGGAACCATGCCCTGTGGTCTGATGAGACCAAGATAAACTTATTTGGTTCGGATGGTGTCAAGCGTGTGTGGCGGCAACCAGGTGAGGAGTACAAAGACAAGTGTGTCTTGCCTACAGACAAGCATGGTGGTGGGAGTGTCATGGTCTGGGGCTGCCTGAGTGCTGCTGGCACTGGGGAACTACAGTTCATTGAGGGAACCATGAATGCCAACATGTACTTTGACATAATATAAGGTGGTTATTCCCACACTAACAGGTGTAAGTATAAGACAACACTGGAAAAGCTGCTTGCACCGAATAGGGTCCAAGTCACCCCTATCGCAACAGCAAAAGTAATATAAAGTATGGTGCTGCGCTAATCCAAAGGTGATTTAAGATCGTGCTAGAAGTAACAATATGGGTAAGTGTACAACTATCCCTGTGAGAGAATTAGGTGTGCTAATTGTGTTACGCTGGATATATAATGATGAAATGACCTGCTAATATACATAAATAAAGTGCAAAGTGCAACAAGGTGCATAAATCCTACAAACTTGCATACCAATACATCTTAATACAAACATACTGAAAATACTGGTGCATCCGACATAACCACAGTGCAAAGTGCAAAACATTCAGTGCAAAACAATGCAGTGCTGTGCATCAAAACACAACTCGGGAAGCACTATAATAACAAAGTGTCCAGTGCAAGCAAAAACAAAAACAGTGACAGATCCATAGGACTATCTGTATATGATATATGAAAAAGACAGGTACATAAATAAATAAAAGTGTCTGGTGCAGTAAATCCAGTGACATAGATTGAAAATCAGTCCATATTGTGCCAATCAGTGGATTTAAACATAGAACGATATTTCTCCACAGGGCATTCTTTAAGCTCAGTGGAAACCGTGAAGTGTATAGACCAGAAAGGAATAGTGGTTCCTCTTCGTGCAAAAATCTTACACTGATAAGTAATGGCCCCTTACCTCATAATACTGAGGTCACAGCATTAAGCAGCACTGCTGATACCGATTCCTTCTCATGTAAATCCTGGACCCAAGTCTTGTTTTCCATATATCTAAGTTCCTCAATGGGTACGGGAGCTGTAAATGAAAAGAAGGGAGTGCCACATAGTGTAGTATTTTGTAACCAAAATCCTGGTTTATTATAGCAAAAGGTACTCACATTAAACAGAGCAAAAATGACAGAACTCCAACGAGAGGCGGGCTCGTGCGCATCTAACAGTGGAAAGTGCCTGTCCTGTCCCTACGCGTGACGTCACACACCTCGTGACTTCATCATCCCCTGATGAAGTCACGAGGTGTGTGACGTCACCTGTAGGGATGTACTGTGACATACTGAAGCAGAGCATGATCCTTTACCTTCGGAGGCTGGGCCGCAGGGCAGTATTCCAACATGATAACGACTCCAAACACACCTCCAAGATGACCACTACCTTGCTAAAGAAGCTGAGGGTAAATGTGATGGACTGGCCAAGCATGTCTACAGACCTAAACCCTATTTAGCATTTGTGGGGCATCGGAAAAGTGGAGGAGCGCAAGGTCTCTAACATCCACCAGCTCCGTGATGTCGTCATTGAGGATTCAAAGAGGACTCTCGTGGCAACCTGTGAAGCTCTGGGGAAACTCCATGCCCAAGAGGGTTAAGGCAGTGCTGGAAAATAATGATGGCCACACAAAATATTGACACTTTGGGGTTATAGGGGGACATCAGTAAACTGTACCCTGCATGCATGCTTCTCTAGAGACACTCTGCATGTGGTTACTGAACAAATTGGGAAAAAAAATGGATTTTGGCTTAAACTGCTCTCGTATGGCAAATGCATTTAGCAGAAGTATTGGTTGTACTGTGTTTAGCAGTTTTAAATGCTTCTCATTTAAAAACAAAAAGGTCAATTCACAATGCTAAAATGCATACATAATATGTCTAATTTGCCAAAATGATTATTAATTAAAACTAATATTTGCTGTAAATAATGATCTTATTAGAGAATGATGCATGTGTTACAGCTATGTTAAATAACCCGAATATCTTGCTTTTATTAATTGGACCAGAATTTTGTTGAATTTTAGTGCATAATAATTATGTTCCAACCCTTAACCCCTTTGTTTAAAGTGCTTACATATAACTTGCCAGACAACATTCTTTATAATGTAATTGAGCTGCAAAAAGGAAAAATTATTCCCCTTGCTACTGGTATTCATAGGTGGGCACAGCTGGGAACTCAGAGGCACAAATATCACCACTATAATCAGTTTTGGGGTTTAAACAGTGGCGGTGCGTCCATAAGGGCGCACGGGCGCTGCCCCCTCTCTCCAGTCACCCCTCTATCCCCAATAGATAGATTCATGCATTGCATGGGTTAGAAAAGCGAATGAATATTTGCTTTCCTAACACTGAACTGCCTTTCTGTCAATTAGGTGCTCAGGTCTGTTACCCGTCACCTAATTGGCAGAAACGACAGGTGCTGTGATTGGACGCCTACCAGGCGAGGAGGATGGGAGAACACATTGAGGAAACCGTCACCCACTGCCCCACCGAGACAGGGTAAGTGGCGGGCAAATGGCGGGCGGGGGGCACAGAGGCAGCACTTGATGGGAACAGTGGGAGCATTTGATGGGAACAGTGGAAGCATTTGATGGCATAGTGGGAGCATTTGATGGGTACAGTGGGGGCATTTGATGGGTACAGTGGGAGTATTTGATGGGTACAATGGGAGCATTTGATGGCACAGTGGCAGCGTTTGATGGGCACAGTGGCTGTGTTTGATGGGCACAGTGGCGGCATTTGATGGGCATAGTGGCAGCATTTGATGGCAGAGTGGCTTTGTTTGATGGCACAGTGGTGGCTATTGATGGGCACAGTGGCTGCGTTTGATGGTACAGTCAGGCTGCAATTGATGGGTTTTCTTTTTCAGTTTGTTTGCGCCCCCCAAAAAAAATTTGAGCACCAGCCACCACTGGGGAAAACCTATGGTCAGAGGCTGACCACCCTTCCACAATGCTGGAGGAAGGCTGGGCAGCAGCAAATGGAGGGGGGATTCAACAGCTTGGGGAAAGGGCAGGCAACAGCAAAAATAAAACATGGAGTAATACAGCTAAAGGCTGCCAGCCCTTTCCCAAATAAGATCTGTCCAAAAAATAAAAAAAATAAAGAAAAAGCAGGCATGCCCTAAAAGAGAAGGAGAGGTGATGCCATAGTAAGTGGTGAGTAGTGATGAACTAAACTGTCCTTTTAAAGAAACTTGGATGGCAAACCGGAAATCAATGGGCCAAGTCTGTCAAATTAAATGTCAATTTTCTAGTTTAATAGGCAGGGAGGTGACAAAAAATAGCATGGGGGGTGCTAGACACCAGGGGAGAGGAAGTGTGTTACTTTCATGATTATTAGGAGAAAATAAAGGAAAAAAATAATATTAAAATCTACACAGTCACCTCATTTAAATATTTTCAATATATTACATTTTTATTCTCGGTTTTAGATATGTTTTATGAGGCATTTTGTGGCACACGTTCCTGCTGTCAAACCAGTGCCTCAGACTTTTCCTGGGTTACCAATCACACCCTTCAGGGATAGCAGAGGGGTATGCATTTGCCCTGCTGCCTGGGTACATAGGCTTTACTATTTTCTCACTGTGCGTTTGTAGTTCGTCGGTGAGAACAGGGGTTAAATTCTTTCTTGAAATGTAGAAAATTGTTCTTGGATACAAAGAAACATTTACAAACCATTCCAAGTCTTTGCACAGGTGTCCAAACATTTCAGAACATTTGTTGAACAAACAGTAAAATGCAACTGTGTAAAATATGGATTTTGCCAAAGAGGAACTGCTTGTACACCTTGTACCCTGTACCTTGGCACAAAATGAAACTCAAATTAGTATAAATATCTCTCCTATAATCCCAAACCCTCACTCAACTCTACTTTCAGGTACAAGATCTGTCAGGCTACTCGAATATTGGCCTTCAAACCTGAACCATAACCATAACTTCCATAACCATGAATAAAATCTTCGTTGTCTTGATCTTGAGTGCTATGGTAACTACAGGTAAGAAATACTTATGGCATAAAATTGTATTTTTTTTTTAATTTGCGTTGCTCCACTCTACTAAACATTTGTATTCTAATACAAATTGGAAGTAGTAAATTGGAAGCCACAGAGTGTGTAAATCCTAACAACGAACTGGTCTTATTTACTCCAATTGTGTCTGTTAACCCTTTCATGGCTAAGCCTATTTTTGACATTTGGTGTTTACAAGTTAAAATCCGTATTTTTTGCTAGAAAATTACTTAGAGCCCCCAAACATTATATATATATATATTTTTTAGCAGAGAATCTAGAGAATAAAATGGCGATTGTTGTAATATTTTAAGTCACACGGTATTTGTGCAGCGGTGTTTTAAACGCAACTTTTTGGGAAAAGGGCCACTTTCATGAATTTAAAAACAGTAAAGTTAGCCCAATTTTTTTTGTATAATGTGAAAGATGATGTTACGCAGAGTAAATAGATACCAAACATGTCTCTCTTTATAGTATGCAATAGGGGGCTCTATAAACCTATAAACATGAGTGTTAGTAATCTGCTGCCAGTAAAGACATAACAATCCACATCAAAAACAGTGAGCCATATTATAGTAATTGTGCTAAAAAAATTGTTCAAAAAACTTATTGCGTGATATTCAAAATAAAGAAGTCCTAAGTTGTGAGTGTATTTACTGCATTCGTGATAATTGATTGTCCCAATCCAATGAAGAGATTAGAGCAAAAAATTGAAAAACAACACCAAGGAAAACACATAAATCTTCATAGATGAAACAAAATCTTAGCGATGATAAAAGGCTCCGTCACCAAAGAGGAAGAATTCACCTTGGAATAATAGATATCTGCTTACCAGATACCAATGACTCCTTTAACTAAAAAGAGAGTCATTAGCGCTTGTACAGGATTGTGCCTGTTCACATGAAGGCTGGAAGGCTGGGTGGTGAATGGGACGGGAGGGAGCTATGCCTAAAGTACCACCCAGCCTTCCAGCCTTCATGTGAACAGGCACAATCCTGTACAAGCGCTAATGACTCTCTTTTTAGTTAAAGGAGTCATTGGTATCTGGTAAGCAGATATCTATTATTCCAAGGTGAATTCTTCCTCTTTGGTGACGGAGCCTTTTATCATCGCTAAGATTTTGTTTCATCTATGAAGATTTATGTGTTTTCCTTGGTGTTGCTTTTCAATTTTTTGCTCTAATCTCTTCATTGGATTGGGACAATCAATTATCACGAATGCAGTAAATACACTCACAACTTAGGACTTCTTTTTTTTGAATATCACGCAATAAGTTTTTTGAACAATTTTTTTAGCACAATTACTATAATATGGCTTACTGTTTTTGATGTGGATTGTTATGTCTTTACTGGCAGCAGATTACTAACACTCATGTTTATAGGTTTATAGCGCCCCCTTTTGCATACTATTTCTATATTTGATTATCTTATTCAAATTAAGGGGAGCAGCTTGTCACTTGTGTTTTTTGGGTTTTGTTTATTCAATTGATCATCCACGGGTGACACATTTTTTGGGTCAGTAATTTTACGGATCCTTTATTTTAATTTTTATTTTTCGGTTTTATTAGTTTCACTTATACTGACACCACTGGTGTGGAAGTATTGTTTATCTATGTCACGCTTTATAATTGCACGCACTTGTGGAATGGCGACAAACTATGGTACCTAAAAATCTCCATAGGCGACTCTTTAATTTTTTTTACGGTTACCAGGTTAGAGTTACAGAGGAGGTCTAGTACTAGAATTATTTCTCTCGCTCTGACGATCGCGGCGATACCTCACATGTGTGATTTGAACACTGTTTACATATGCGGGCGCGACTTCCATATGCATTTTCTTTGCTGCGCGAGCTCGCAGGGACGGGGGCGCTTTAAAAAAAAAATGTTTTCTTATTTATTTTTATATTCATAAATTGTGTTTAAAAAAATCATTTTTTGTATCACTTTAATTGCTGTCACAAGGAATGTAAACCTATAGTAATAGGTGGTGACAGGTACTCTTTATGGAGGGAAGACCCCCCATCCCTCCTTTGCACTTCACAGTATTCAGATCCCCGTTTTCAGCGATTCTGAAAACTGTATATTTTTTTAAACCGGCGCCATTGGCAGCTAAGTAAATGGGAAGTGACGTCATGACGTCGCTTCCGCGTTTACAATTAGGAGGCTGGAACTAAGCCGCTTGCAGCTTCGTTCCAGACTGTCAGTAGCCGCCGGAGGAGACAGATTGGTGATCAGGCCTCCCGGTGGATCGGGAGGCCCAGTAAGAGCAGAGGGAGGCGGCGGGAGAGGGGGACGTCCCCTCCCGCTCCTCCGGTATAACAGCTGAGCTGCTTTTAGCTGCATCAGTTGCTATACTTGGAAAGCTGATCGCCGGCTCTAAAAAACAGCATTGGGATGATGCCTGCAGCTGCAGGCATCATCCCAGTATAACCCCCGAACAGACTCTACTGGATTACACCCTGGAGTCCATCTTGTTCTGATGGTTTGAGTCTGGACAGCCTCAGATGACTGGTACTGATGAGTGCTAGAGGAAGGTAAGGGTTGTGCTATGGGAAAAGGCAATAATGCTGGCACAGGGGGGGGGGGTCATGTCTATTGGATCCTGGGGTAGTGTCCCAACTAGTCCTAAACAAAGTTAAAACTACTTGAGACTGGAGACCAGGGTACTGGTGCTAGTATCACATGTCTAATGATGCACTAATGTTTTCAGCATCAGGTTAAATGGTACTCAGCAGGGTACACTACCTCGGGGAGTCTATAGTACACCTCCTCTGGCCCGTGGCATAGATATAGCAGGAATACCGGGTTGTACTCCGATCACCCCTGAAGAAAGGTTTTATAGCAAACCTGACATCCCCTTACACCTACAGAAACTTCCTCTGGGATTTGGGGCTGAGTTAAAAGCTTGGCTGATGGATTTCGGACAACAGGATGAAATATTAAATGTACTAGGAGATGCTGAAAAACAAGCCACCATACGACTCGCCCATGATCAAAATAGACTGATCCAAGTATCCCACGCTTTAGATGCAGATGCTAAGATTTCCTGGTGGGAAAGTTTATTTGGGTATAGTCCGAACGCTACAGCTTTCCTAAACATTTTGCTCCACCCGGTTGTTGTCCTAACCTGTGCAGCCTTATTGCTTTTCCTGATGCAGGTAATAATGTGCTCTGAAGAAGCTTGGAAACAAGCGAAAGCGCTCAGCTTTTGACCCATGTGCAGGTGGCACACAGACTCTCACACCTCAACAATGATATCCTCAAATTGGATGTGAATATTTTAGACGACCTTGATCGGATCTTGGACATCAGGTGAAACCTCCGTGGTGAACACGGACGCTGAGCGTCTCCTCGGACTGTATATACCACTGGGTACGAAACACCAATAGTTTGAACCCTGTGACTCACCATACCTTCTGTCGGAGGATACCCGGAAGTAGCCGCTTATGTCCATAGCAAGTTTATGTGCCGCATGAACGCATCCTCAGCCTACACAAACGAGGCTATCAGCAACTCCGTTGGGCTCTGCTTTTCCTTCATTGAAGACGCCAGACGGTGAGCTAAAATGTACTCTTACATATATGAGGCACTTACTTATGGCCAATTTCCGTCTACCTTCAATGCCCTCTATGTGAGTTTGCTTAAGTTGAAATTGTTCACCACATAACCGGGACATTTTTACCTCCTTGGTTCCTGTCGTATGACACATATATATGTTTAACCAGCTATTGGCGCACATCCGAAGGGATCTTTGTTGTTTCATTAGCACTCGCACTTTATCTAAGAGGGACCAAAGTCCACCATTGATATAGCCAATCCGGCTCTGGAACCCCATGGAAATTGTATAGACCCGGGTCTCTAGTGACGTTCATTGATGAGTGTGAGTGCATGAACGTGTGATGTATGTGTAATGTCTGCGGTGGCCACCAGCACACAATAGGACGTTTTGCCCTATTTTTAAATACACATGGTTGTGGATTATGTTTCTACCCAGTATTATGACACAATAAAGTTTTTTAGGTTCACTGGTTGTTCTTGAGCGGACCATCTTTTTTTAGGGGGCCTCTTCTTGACCCCTTCTCTCCTTTTTTCTTACATATGCCCTTATGGTCCATTGAACAACTACTTGATAGCTAGTCAGCTACACACCATTGAGCTAATTAACCAATGATATGGGTGACACCAAAGATATATTAGTGTGTGATTAATTATCTCAGTGGGGGGGTAAATCCCTTCCCCCCACCTGTCACCCCAGAACCTATTGCTGGATGACTTTAAGGTGTCCTCCCCTCCCCCTTTTTCTTAATAATGTGCGTTACTATCAGGAGAATGAATGCCAAAGCTATGAGAATGTGTACCTCAACAAGGTATCTTCTCTCAAGGAACAGAAAGGCCACTAACTCAGAAACAAATCTCTGAGGAAGCCAGATCCAGACCAGTACAAAGAAGTTGCGCATTTAAGAGAGGACCCTAGAACTATATTTTTCTTGTTCCAGGGATAAGCCTCTTCAATTTTTAGTAAAGTGCAGTCAGGTTTACCTAAATTCCAAAAGTTTTAATCATTTTTTTTTTATTTTTTATTTTTTTTTTTTCCTCTCCCTTTTGTTGTTAATATCTGTGTACCTGACCTGCAAAAATACTGTTAATGGGAGAGGAGTTTTTTTTAGAAAAACATTTGTTTTGTTTTTTTTGTTTTTATTTATTTATTTATTTATTTATTTTTATTATGTTTTTTTAACCAATGTATTCATTTTTTTTATATACAGATTCAAGGCTCTTTAACAGTCTTGGTTGGAGCAGCGTTCAATCTGTAGTTTTTTCAGTTTTTGTTCTTTTTTTCATTATTATTCCCACTATTTTTCCTGTTCATTTTCATTACTCACCTCTCTTCTATTCCTTTTTCTTCTTTAATATTATGCTCTCTAAGTTTTTCCTTTGGTTTCTATCATTTATCTTCTCAAGATAATGTAACTAAGACATCAGTCATATCATTTTTCTTTAAAAAAAAAAGAGACTTTGCCTGCCCGCAAGTACCATATTTTAACTAAAGTATCCCTGGACATCCAGTTTTATGTCTTAATGTAATTTCACCTCCCCTAGTCTACCTACTACTTTAACCTGAGCCCCGTGAGCAGGTGTGGTGAACCCAGGGACCTGGCAATAACAGACAGTATTGTCTATCCCTACCATCAAGGGCCATGGATGATACTGGCTGTTGCTCAGACTCTGTACCCTGTGGGAACCCACTCTACTCGTCCACATTACACCCTTTATGAGTATTTAGTCTTAATGGCCAACACTCTGTTCCTGTCCAGCATTTCTCCAATATCTGTACACTAACGTTCTCCTCTCTCTTTCTGTATTCATGCACGACTGTCTGGAGACCCGCCCGACCCCACCTGAAAAAGCAGCGACCACCAAGTTATTTCTTGAGATAAATGTGTCACGAATAAGACTTTCCTGGACTTTCCTTCACCATGCTGGAAAGTGCTGTCTCGCGGTCCGATCCAATCGATGCAACCATTACATGGTCTTACAAAGATACAGGACTAGATATGCCAGGATCCCGCCATCAATGTTGGAGTTCCGCTCCTCCAAGGCAGAGGAGTGATGAAACATTGCAATACAGACACTCATGGTTTGGATGTGAAGTCTCCAAAGGACCAGGATTTCTTTGCTATCTTAAGCCTACTTTGAGGAGTTCCGGCGTGTTCAAGAAAGGAAGAGGAGGCCGCAGTGGTGGTGGGGAAGGGTCGGGGCTTCTGGGCTGTTGTGGGTGGGTGCAAGATCATTGAAGGAGGACATAAGTTCAAGAATGAACTTCAGGGGGAAATGTGATGGAATTATTGGATATCATATTTATATCAATGAGATTCAAGCGTACCATCGTGAGGACTTTCTAATTAGATTACCATGCCCCATTTTGTATGATGTGTACGTGTATGTATGTATGTATCTATCTATCTATGTGTATGTGTGTGTGTATATATATATATATATGTATATATATATATATATATATACATACATATATGTAATATATATTTATGGGTGTATATAGGTGTATTTTTTTATAGGAACATGTACTAGAAGGTGGGCCTATTTACTGTTTTGGCATCTCAAACACACCTTTTGTGTTGGCCTGCTGTCCGCATAGTAACTAAGTTACCCTATTGTTCGTAGAGAGAGCCAGGGCAGACATTGCGTCTCTTGAGTCCTTGTAATGCTATTTATGGTATATCACAGAGGGCTGACGGTTGGAAATCAAGAGATAGTTAAAAAGGTACTCTTCAGGGGTAGCCAATCAGGATTCAATGCCACTTCTGAACCAATGAGGTGACCCTGAGTTCTGATTGGTGGGAGTGGGTTCTAACAACATACAACCAAATACCTGGGGAGGGCTAGGTCTCTTCTCCGGTGGACGGTCTAGATGCAGGATGGTTACGTAAGACTTCTCCATACAATGTATCTCTATGTCTCTTTTCTTTCCTGTAACCTTTTCTATCGTAGGATTTGGCCGTAATACCTTATTAATCTCTTGATAGCATGGGTATGACCATTATGGCAATATTTATTATCATTGGTAACATTGTTGTTTTAAGGTTATATCATTTATGTTATAGTTGCTAATCTCATATTACCACAAGTTTCTTTTCTGTACAATAGTAAGTTTAAATAAATTAGATTGTTACCCTTTTCGAACAGATATCATTCGTTCTTAATTTTGGGTTGATTCATATATAGACAAAAGGTTTTAATCACTTATGTATCATTAAATATATAAGTGAGGTATGTATAAAGGTATCCACGTCAATATGCGTACGCTCGGCGGGAAGGGGTTAAATATATAATTGAAAGCATTTTGCTAAAACTATTTATAAAATGCAACAGAATACCAGTTGATACATCTACCCCCTTCTAACGAATTACACCACTCACTAAAAAAATAAAGCTAAATGCCCCAAATACTTACCTAACTTACCTAAATTTGCAGTCATGTGACACACTGAATCTGGAGTCTTCTTGCTTCTTCACTGCAGAGTCCAAAAGTCCTTCTTCAGGTGTCCACCTCACATCCTGGTCATGTGGACCCTTACCTAAGGCAGGCCATACACGGGTCGAATTTCGAAAAAAAAATTTCTTTTGAAAATCTTATCTAAGAATTTTCGTTCATATTTCGCACCATTAGTGGGCTGCAGCAACAGCCGATTTTCGTGCGGCAATCAAATTTGAGTAATCGGACATGTTCGAAACTTTTTGAAAAACAAATGAAAAACAAATGATTTTCTAATCAAGGATGGGAGAATCGTGCCAGAAATCTAATTGAAAAAGAAATGCGTATGTACAAGAAAAGAAAATTCCCAGAAAGAAAAGAAGATTCCCAGCCACGAAAATTCTTTTCTGTAGTAACATGAGGTGAAATTGAAGGCTTGATTGGCCGAATTTCGAAATCAATGGTGGCACCATCGGATCACAAAACACAAATTTTCTGATTTTCAAAAGAAAATTCTTTCAAAATTCAACCATGTATGACCAGCCTAACAGTCCTGAAGTCTTATATACGTGACCCCAGCGCTGTCTTTTATCTTTAATAAACATTTGAAACTGTTTTATACAATGTGACTATGATCTCTTTAAACACACATACTAGTACAAATAAAACTTATAGCATAAATGTCCATCAATTGGCAATATGCCACAATCTTGTGTAGAACGTGCTCATAAAATCCTGATGCCAGTAGTCCAGACGTGTTTCCCTCCTACTGTGCCCCTACTCACCAAAATCCTGGTGGGTTAAACACCTTGATATGATTTATCAGTAGTTCCTCAAGCGTAACGTATAAACACAAGAAAGGAGTAAACCAACAGGGATAAAGGATACGCAAGGTACCACCAGATATTTATCCAGTCACTCCAATAGAGTGGTACTCAGTGGCCAAAAAAGCATACAGAGAAAATGTAACACTGTACCAGAAGAAGGAGGCATAGTGCCAAGTGCCACACTTGCTAAGGGAAATAATGTCCAGATGGAATTAATGAATATCAAAAATAAATTTTATTGGAAAATAGATTACAAAATTTGCATTAAATTAAGCATAAATCCTACACCTAACACCATTTATAGACAACGTTGTCTGGTGACAAGGACAAACACAAAACAGAGCATCTAGACGCCAAACACGCATCCAAATATATCCTATGTAGCACTATGGGTGAGTGCAGATGGAGAAGAAAGCACCACCAGGCCAGGCAGTCCTGTAATCTGGATAACATAAAAGCCACGACCGTTGCCTAAAATCACAATTCCAGAGGACAACAGTCCATGGCTGAAGGGGACACTGCTATTGTGGAACAATCTTGGGGATATGGGAGAAGGGAGCTAAAGTCTCAAATCAGTGGCCACTGACAGATGATAAATCAAATGAACTGAAGATGACCTGAGGACATATGTTGGCTACTGGAGCCTATCAAGTGCTCACTGAGGAAACAAGATCAGATTGTTCCCAGATGGCTGCACAATGACCAAAGGATGGCAAACAAAACCGTTCAATTGGCTGATATAGTGTGTAGTGGCGTAACTCACTGTCAGCTGAAGAATGAGAAGCAGTGGTGTACAGGTGAAGCTGATACAATTGATCCAAGCTCCCATTGTCTCTCCTTGCGGCTGTGCTCAGCACACTAAACTCCAAGTTGAGTCACTTGAGGGGTGTGGGGATCGATGAAATGCAGCTTGGATGTGCTAGATTCCTACCGCTGCCTCACAATAGCACCAAATCCCATGTCCGAAGTTCCTGTGGCACTGTCCGCACCATGGACCAGAGCAGAGCTTCCCAGAAAACCAAATGTGTATCAACTCCAGATGGATTAAGAGCCTTAATATGGTTTATCAATGGTTACTCAACCTTCCCAGCAAGCCAGTAAATATCTAAAACAGGTTTAGCATGGAGGAGATGAGGAAGTATCCATAGTGTAAATCCGTTTATTTGGTTTAAAATTATATTTAAAACAATAGCTATTCAACTAACATTTCTTACAACATGTTCACGCATAAAATCAGCATAAAATCAGTATACAATCCAATAACCACGGTTTGCATTCCAATCGTCGGTAGTGACGTCACCGGAAGTTCCAGTCATGTGACACACTGAACCTGGAGTCTTCTTGCTTCTTCACTGCAGAGTACAAAAGTCCTTCTTCAGGTGTCCACATCACATTCTGGTGATGTGGACCCTTCCCCAACAGTCCTAAAGACTCCAACCATGGCATATGATGTCACTAGATATGGTAAAAAACCAAGGCCAATCAGTGGAGGATCAAGGGGTCATATAGGCTCACAAGATAGTGGGTTCAGTTAGATAAGGACTTAGTAAGATTTTTTTTTATGTTATGAATGAGTTTTAACTAAACTAAGAACATTTTTTAAATATAAGTGCAGTAAATAGGTAGCAAATAAAGGCAATCAGTTAACTCTGACATAAATGACATTGTTAAAAAGTCTACCTAATTTCTTATTTGTCTGAATTCCCTTATTATACATAAAGTAGAAAGAAGATTCAATAAGCTCTTTAACCTCTTTATGAGGGCTCCTCTCATCATCTAATGTTTGCATGTATCCTTTTTGAAAGCTGCAGAAGGAACTGATTAGAACCTGGAAACATTGCACAGAATTATAAAGAAAATAAAACAGTCCAGATATGGGATTTAGTGAAAAAGTCAGCCAAAACAGCAGGCAAAATCTCTGTATAAGAACTATACTCAATCAACAGTAGTGTGTGTCCCTTGTGAAAGTTTAAAGGGAATATATAGTGAATTTTTTAAACATATTTTATCATTTTATTATAGTTTCCAGTAATTAAAAATAATAAAATTAATGTAAATATAAAATATGTATTTTTATGTATTTTCATTTTCAGCCAGCAGGAGAAGCTCTAGGCTTCTTTTAACATGCTTTAGGTTCTCCTTCTCTACTTTGCTGAAAAAAAGCCAGTTGTTTATAGAGTTCAGTAGCTCAAGGTGAAATGTGCATTCCCAGTGAAAGAGTCAGAGCATTGTCCTTCCCCCTCTCAGCCTGCTCTGTTCATATCAAGCCCTACAGTCTACCAATGTTAGATGTTTGCAATTGTTTTTGGTGGTGCGCAGTCATGTTGGAACAGGAAGGGGCCATCCCCAAACTGTTCCCACAAAGTTGGGAGCATGAAATTGCCTAAAATGTCTTAGTTACATAGTAGGTGAGGTTGAAAAAAGACACAAGTCCATCAAGTCCAACCCATGTGTGTGATTATATGTTAGTATTACATTGTATATCCCTAATCTAATAGTTTCTTGAAACTATCAATGCCCCCCGCTGAGACCACTGCCTGTGGAAGGGAATTCCACATCCTTGTCGCTCTTACAGTAAAGAACCCTCTACGTAGTTTAGGGTTAAACCTCTTTTCTTCTAATTTTAATGAGTGGCCATGTGTCTTGTTAAACTCCCTTCTGCAAAAAATTTTTATCCCTATTGTGGGGTCACCAGTATGGTATTTGTATATTGAAATCATATCCCCTCTCAAGCGTCTACTCTCCAGCGTCTCTTCTCCATACCAAGCTTCTTGGTATGCTAGCGCCCTAAGAGCTTCCTTCACTGGAACTAAGAGGCCAAGCCCAACCCCTTAAAAACAACCCCGCACCATAATCCCCCCTCCACCAAATGATTTGGACCAGTGCACAAAGCAAGGTCCATAAAGACATGGATGAGCATGTTTGGGGTGGAGGAACTTGACTGGCCTCATTAAAGCATTGAAAAATACCTGAATACCAGTGACTGGTACCTAAATTCTGTTCAACTTCCCATTACAGCCATTGATTCTGCTTTGGGGTGAATGTAAGCTCACTCCCTGTATCTGGAGGTACCTCTTTGCTCTCAGTAGACCCAGGGGGGCACTTCATACTGTATATATATATATATATATATATATCCTCAACTCCCTAACCCACATCTTCAACCTCTCCCTCTCCTCCGGCACCTTTCCTTCCCCGCTCAAACATGCACTGGTTACCCCCATACTCAAAAAACCCTCACTAG